>JAPDOI010000008.1:1365000-2032500 GCA_029168955.1 Aplectana chamaeleonis | reverse complement strand
TGAAATTCCTGGTCAAAAGAAGCACCCAGATTAAGCACATTTCAGCGAAAGAAGAACGTTCACCTTTTGTTGGTTTTTGCTATTACGGGTGGAGCGCGCGCACTATAGAGGCGTAGGCAAGAGAATATAATTTTAATATCTTCCCGGCCTAGAAAGCGCACTACCTGGATCTTTTTCAGTCTCCTCTACCAAGCTCTCCGTTACTTTTTCCTACTCGGCGAATTTCAAGTTAGACCCAATAATACAATTTGCTCCTGCATGCCTTGCCGAAACCT
Source organism: Aplectana chamaeleonis (assembly GCA_029168955.1). Lineage (NCBI taxonomy): Eukaryota > Metazoa > Nematoda > Chromadorea > Rhabditida > Cosmocercidae > Aplectana > Aplectana chamaeleonis. The sequence continues at coordinate 2,032,225 of JAPDOI010000008.1, read as the reverse complement.
TCTCTAAATACCTCTCGCAGCAGTGTCCACTCTTTTCGAAGCCGCTCCCATTCTCTGCCACATTTCATTCACTTCATCGATTTCTCCACACACCTCCAGCGACTGTCCACACCCTGTTTCGAACTCCTACGCATTTTTTGCAACTCCTACTGAAGCCCCGCCCGTTTTCCGGAACATTGAATACGTGCCTCCAAAACACTTACACCCTCCAGACCCGATCCCACAGTTTTTCAAATTCCTAGGCACTTTTTGTCGTTGTGCGCACTCACTCCGAAGCTCCGCTCATTTTCCAGAACATTGAAAACCTGTCTTCAAAACCCTCACACACCTCCAGACCCGATCCCACACTTTTTTGAATTCCAGAACATTGAAAACGCGCCTCCATAACCCTTGCACCCCTCAAGCACAAATCGCCGCACCTTTTCGAATTCCTAGGCATCTTTTTTTTTCGTCGCGTGCTCATTGCGAAGCCGCGCCCAGTTCACGCCTTTAGGGCATCCTACACACTTTGCAGAGAGCAACTCACCCGGCTGAATCCCTACCCAACTTCCATAACAACCTGCAACCCACCTTTCGGCAACCGACGGTCAACACTCTAGGCGTTTTCAATGCGTATTATTGTAATTCTTGCTAATAACCTAGCGAAAACAACCCAAACAATCACAAATACACGTGTAAACATAGAGGAAACTACGAGAACTCAGCATACATCGGAAAGACAGAAAATCAAAGAAAAAAATGAACGAAATAAGATAACGCTAGCACTGCAGCAGAAATAAGCGACAATTCAGGCGTGAAGTCAAATGCGTTTTTGGCCCCTGCACGCTAAACATTTTCCTTCACGTCTGCTCGCGGTCGGTCCTAAAGTTGCGCGGTTGCTGCTAGCTTTGCAAAGTTGCGCGCGGTTCGAACAAAAAGATTTGAGAGCCGTGAAAAGGGCAAAAGTGGTCGGAACGCTCGCAATTTTCTAAGATCGTACTGACCGCGTCCTTTGCCTGCGGTCACCCTATTCTGTTTTTTTTTGCGCGTGGTCGAAACGGTTCCTGCGCGCGGTCGGTACTAAGGGCGAAAACTTGCGCGCAGTCAGTCCTATTTTCTATCCGAGTATTGTGTGCGAAATCGCATCAATTCACTTCGAATTCATTTCCAAAAAATGCACCAAAATGCAGGACAAGGGTGTAAATGATTATACATTTATTTACATTGATAGGTCGTCAATGAAGCGTCAAATCATCATATTCACAGATCTGCACTCGAACGCTAGCATCGGACAGGGAACGAGATCCTTGTGCCGTAAAATAGTGTGTTTCGATGTGTCGATTGCGTCCAACACTACTCATTCTTCGGCAACATGAAAATTTTTGCTACCTCGAGGAATTCATTCATGAACTTCTTTGTCGTATTTCAAAAGAAAACTTAGATTATGTAATAATGTACGCAAAAGGGGTTACAATGGCAAAACAAATTCAATTTAGGCCGAATTTCGTTGTCTATAGACACATTAAAGGAATGTTGTTGAAAGGAAGATATGATTCAGTTAGGTTTCTACCTACACCTCGTTTCAACTTCCATTTCCGTTTTCATGAATTAGTTTTTTGGTTGTTCGTCTAGTAGATTATAACCATACCTATTCGTTTTGGCGATAGTCTTCCTGAAAATGAAATATGGGGCTATAATGGCCACTCCAAAAAAAAAGGATCCCTTACCTTACATAACACTATGTAACACGATTTCTGTTCCTGGCTTCTAAGTGATAAATTTCAATTGCTTATGTTCAAAGTATGTGAAAAAATTACTTCATTGAGAACAAACTTCGCTTACACTACAAAAGCTCGAAGAAAACTCATTTTTTGTGAAAATAGAAAGATTTTCATTCTTTTTTGGCATTATGAATATGTAAAAACAAGAAATGCGCAAGGAATAGACAAACACAGTCGGAAAGCAATCAATAAGGTTCAGAAATGTGCAGATTTTCTAGGTTTACGATTGTACTGTGAATCACTCTCTCGAAGTTGCACCCAAATGTAGTCCCCATCATGTTTTCATTATACTGTCCTCTGAGAGAATCTTTCGCGCTAGTACCGTGATGCTCCCGTGATCCGCGATAGTACCGTGCTCGTCTCCCCCTAGTCCCGCAATCCGCGTTCGTTCCGCGATAGTTATCCAATTGACTCATCCGTTGGCATTCTCGTTCTCGTACCGTGATGGTACCGCGATCGTTGAGAGGTTTACCGCGCTAGTACAGTGGTGCACTCGCGATCCGCGATGATACCGTGATTGTTTCCCCCGGTTCCGCGCTCTCATGATGTGCAGATTTGTAAAGCAGCACAAAATACGGCTTATAGCTTCGTGTTGGCCTGATATGCAACACTCGCTCGGGTGAAACATCGAGAGGGCATGAATGCGGTACGACCAGGGAAGGAGACTGGCAGGATCTCGCGACCGTCCCGCGATAGTTCCGGGCTCGGTTCATCGCGGTTCCGCGATGTAACAACCCGAATACATCAATTTACAGACACGATTTGCCCTCAAGTTGAAGCTGGTAGAATCTCGCGATCGTTCCGTGATAGGCCCCGGCACGATTCCTCGCGGTTCCGCTATAGAGCATCGGTGAACGAACGCGGTACGCTCTCGGTTTGAGACTGACAGAATCTCGCGATCGTTACGCGATAGCCCCATGCTAGTATCCTCTCGGCCCCTACCAGAAACCGAGGGGATTCTATCCGTGAACGATCGCGGGGGATTCTCTCAGCGTCTGAGCTCCCTTTCCTAGGGTGAACAATACTCAAGGTGTGGAAGAACAGAAGCTCTATAGAGGCGAATTAATATCTTGGCGCTGGGGCAATGCACATTACGGAATATTCAAAAGAGCACGGCACACGCTTTGAAAACGATTACATCAATCTAGCATCAAAAATCACACCAAGACCTTTCATCGAGCTGCATAAGGAAGGCTCCGGGCAGAATTTCGATTCTGAGATTTCTCGCTAAATCGGTGCTCTTGCTACAGGTAGTCCCAAGGAACATGCGAAAACTGCGTAAAAACCGGGCTTCTTCAAGCTATTTCAGCCAGTTCCGTTAGCCGATGATCCAGAAAAGTCAGAAAAGTGTGGCCACCGTCCATATTTTAGCGGTTGTCCACGCATTCTTCAAAAGTGCTGTGTAATTATCGGTCATTCCAGCCATGATTATCATGCTGTGAATACCGTAATCCCTGACTTTGAGGCTGATTTCTCCAGAACTAAGGACTCAGAGTTCGTGAAACGTTCAGAAGATGTTCAGCTAGGCCAGCCGAATCTATTCAACCCAAATTTCGGTAGTGTCAAAATTTGACCGGACCTTGCCTTTAACACCATTGACATAGTGTTTAAGAGCACGACACTTGTCTATATGCATTACATTGCATTCAGTAATATTAGGTGAAATGTTCCATTTCGATGCTCAATAGCTCATTGGTTCGATCTAAGAGTTAAGAGCTGGACGCACATAATGAGATGTTTCGGCGTTGTAGGTTTCACAGATTTTAATGCCATCTGCAAACATTTCGACCCTAATGTCTGCTCAGGTACTCAAGGCGACGGCCGGCGAACCACTATGCCGAAAACGACGGCCGGCGCCCCACATTTCGAGGGTGCCGGCCAGCGGCAAACCATGCTGCATGCTACGCACACGCAGCGCGGATTTTGGCTCGCCCGCGAATCACAAAACACGCTACACCATCTTCAATTCGGCCGGCTGGAAAGACAATTGATAATGATCCCGACTGATCTTGTCGTAACGTGGTTATCACGTGCTCAGCCGGTATAAAAGGCGCCTCATCTCACTAGAGTCCTCAATCGGCATTCTATTGCCGGCCTTGGAAGGTGACTTCAAGTCACTCTCCGAAGGCCAGCATATTTTTGACCGCTGAGGGGATAGGGGTATCTCCACGGCTGGGGGGAGGGCGGTTTTCGCCGTGATCCGCGGGGAGGGTGGTTCCTCACCGCAGACTGCGGCGGACCGAGGCGGGGCATTTCTCCGCCGTGGGGCCATGCTTGGGGTAAACAATAATACAAATAATGATCGCGGCCCATCTGGTAAAGGTCGGCGGGCTGTCGACATACGGCTGGCCGGCGAACCAAAAGCAGGCGGCCGGAGGACGGAGACCGCGGGCCAGCTGGGAAAGGTTCGCCGGCCGTCGTCCTGAGTACCTGAGTGGCTGAGTCTTGAAAAGTAAAGGTGATGCTAGAGTACCCATAAAAAACAAAAGCGGAAAAATTACTCCTTGTTGAGGGACTCCATTAGTGCAAGAATATGCATGTGATAAATCATATCCTACAAGTACGGTGAACCACCTATTCTCAAAGTAATCCTTGAGCTAGCTCTAAATTGTGGTGAGCGCGAAGCGCTCACCAGATTTGGCTTTGATTCGCCATCGCGCAACCCCCTGATCTCAGTATCAGGGTCCAGAGTAAACGTAGGAAGACCGTTCTTTTTGCATTTAATACACTTTAGGAGGCTGAATAACTATCCAAAAATTGGTCCGGAATGGTTACCTGAGATTCGAGAAAAAATTGTCAAAACCACGTCATTTTGGTCGAAAAAAGGGTCCATCTCCTTTTTTTTCAGTTGGCGTACACGATCTTGTTGGAACACTTAACGTTGAGCTAGAAAGCTCATTTTTGGCCAGAAAGTTGGTTATGATTGCACCTAGCTCCTGTCAAAATTTGAAGTTGGTAGCTCAATTTTTGTGGAACCTCAAAACTGAGGGTCGGGAAAGTCAAAAACACGTAAACATGTTATTATAAACCATCCGACGTTTACTCATCCGTAAAAATGAACTTATGAAATAAACACCGTTACTGATAGGCTTTTGCTCAGGATTGAACGCGCCCCGCAACGGGGCGACGCTTCAATCAATACGGCGGGATCTCGGAAGTACTTTCTGGAACGCCGCACGGTGTGAATCAGAAGTGGGCCACAGAACGCCGTAGAAAGTGTGAGGGACCCAAATGAGTGTGCGCAGAACGCCGTAGAAAGTGTGTGGGACCCAAATAACAGTGCGCCGGACGCCGTAGAAAGTGAGCGGGACCCAAGTGAGTGTGCGCAGGACGCCGTAGAAAGTGTGTGGGACCCAAATAACAGTGCGCCGGACGCCGTAGAAAGTGAGCGGGACCCAAGTGAGTGTGCGCAGAACGCCGTAGAAAGTGTGTGGGACCCAAATAACAGTGCGCCGGACGCCGTAGAAAGTGAGCGGGACCCAAGTGAGTGTGCGCAGGACGCCGTAGAAAGTGTGCGGGACCCAAATGGGTGCGCGCAGAACGCCGTAGAAAGTGTGTGGAACCCAAATAACAGTGCGCCGGACGCCGTAGAAACTGTGTGGGACCCAAGCGAGAGTGCGCAGGACGCCGTAGAAAGTGTGTGGGACCCGAATGAGAGTGCGCAGAACGCCGTAGAAAGTGTGTGGGACCCAAATAACAGTGCGCCGGACGCCGTAAAAAGTGTGCGGGACCCAAATGAGAGTGCGCAGGACGCCGTAGAAAGTGTGCGGGACCCAAATGAGAGTGCGCCGGACGCCTCAGAAAGTGTGTGGGACCCAAATAACAGTGCGCCGGACGCCGTAGAAAGTGTGTGGAACCCAAATGAGAGTGCGCAGAACGCCGTAAAAAGTGTGCGGGACCCAAATGAGAGTGCGCAGGACGCCGTAGAAAGTGTGCGGGACCCAAATGAGAGTGCGCCGGACGCCTCAGAAAGTGTGTGGGACCCAAATAACAGTGCGCCGGACGCCGTAGAAAGTGTGTGGAACCCAAATGAGAGTGCGCAGAACGCCGTAGAAAGTGTGTGGGACCCAGATAACAGTGCGCCGGACGCCGTAGAAAGTGTGTGGGACCCGAATGAGAGTGCGCAGAACGCCGTAGAAAGTGTGTGGGACCCAGATAACAGTGCGCCGGACGCCGTAGAAAGTGTGCGGGACCCAAATGAGAGTGCGCAGAACGCCGTAGAAAGTGTGTGGGACCCAGATAACAGTGCGCCGGACGCCGTAGAAAGTGTGTGGGACCCGAATGAGAGTGCGCCGGACGCCTCAGAAGGTGTGTGGGACCCAAATAACAGTGCGCCGGACGCCGTAGAAAGTGTGTGGAACCCAAATGAGAGTGCGCAGAACGCCGTAGAAAGTGTGTGGGACCCGAATGAGAGTGCGCAGAACGCCGTAGAAAGTGTGTGGGACCCAGATAACAGTGCGCCGGACGCCGTAGAAAGTGTGCGGGACCCAAATGAGTGTGCGCAGAACGCCGTAGAAAGTGTGTGGGACCCAGATAACAGTGCGCCGGACGCCGTAGAAAGTGCGCGGGACCCAAATGAGAGTGCGCAGGACGCCGTACAAAGTGTGTGGGACCCAAATGAGAGTGCGCAGAACGCCGTAGAAAGTGTGTGAGACCCGAATGAGAGTGCGCAGAACGCCGTAGAAAGTGTGTGGGACCCAGATAACAGTGCGCCGGACGCCGTAGAAAGTGTGCGGGACCCAAATGAGAGTGCGCAGGACGCCGTACAAAGTGTGTGGGACCCAAATGAGAGCGCGCAGGACGCCGTACAAAGTGTGTGGGACCCAAATAACAGTGCGCCGGACGCCGTAAAAAGTGTGCGGGACCCAAATGAGAGTGCGCAGGACGCCGTACAAAGTGTGTGGGACCCAAATGAGAGTGCGCAGGACGCCGTAGAAAGTGTGTGGGACCCGAATGAGAGTGCGCAGAACGCCGTAGAAAGTGTGTGGGACCCAAATAACAGTGCGCCGGACGCCGTAAAAAGTGTGCGGGACCCAAATGAGAGTGCGCAGGACGCCGTACAAAGTGTGTGGGACCCAAATGAGAGTGCGCAGGACGCCGTAGAAAGTGTGTGGGACCCGAATGAGAGTGCGCCGGACGCCTCAGAAAGTGTGTGGGACCCAGATAACAGTGCGCCGGACGCCGTAGAAAGTGTGTGGGACCCGAATGAGAGTGCGCAGAACGCCGTAGAAAGTGTGTGGGACCCAGATAACAGTGCGCCGGACGCCGTAGAAAGTGCGCGGGACCCAAATGAGAGTGCGCAGGACGCCGTACAAAGTGTGTGGGACCCAAATGAGAGTGCGCAGAACGCCGTAGAAAGTGTGTGAGACCCGAATGAGAGTGCGCAGAACGCCGTAGAAAGTGTGTGGGACCCAGATAACAGTGCGCCGGACGCCGTAGAAAGTGTGCGGGACCCAAATGAGAGTGCGCAGGACTCCGTACAAAAAGTGTGCGGGACCCAAATGGGTGCGCGCAGGACTCCGTACAAAGTGTGTGGGACCCAAATAACAGTGCGCCGGACGCCGTAAAAAGTGTGCGGGACCCAAATGAGAGTGCGCAGGACGCCGTACAAAGTGTGTGGGACCCAAATGAGAGTGCGCAGGACGCCGTACAAAGTGTGTGGGACCCGAATGAGAGTGCGCAGAACGCCGTAGAAAGTGTGTGCGACTCAAATAACAGTGCGCCGGACGCCGTAAAAAGTGTGCGGGACCCAAATGAGAGTGCGCAGGACGCCGTACAAAGTGTGCGGGACCCAAATGAGTGTGCGCAGAACGCCGTAGAAAGTGTGTGGGACCCAAATAACAGTGCGCCGGACGCCGTAAAAAGTGTGCGGGACCCAAATGAGAGTGCGCAGGACGCCGTAGAAAGTGTGCGGGACCCAAACGAGAGTGCGCAGAACGCCGTAGAAAGTGTGTGGGACCCAGATAACAGTGCGCCGGACGCCGTAGAAAGTGTGCGGGACCCAAATGAGTGTGCGCAGAACGCCGTAGAAAGTGTGTGGGACCCAGATAACAGTGCGCCGGACGCCGTAGAAAGTGTGCGGGACCCAAATGAGAGTGCGCAGAACGCCGTAGAAAGTGTGTGGGACCCAGATAACAGTGCGCCGGACGCCGTAGAAAGTGTGCGGGACCCAAATGAGAGTGCGCAGGACGCCGTACAAAGTGTGTGGGACCCAAATGAGAGCGCGCAGGACGCCGTACAAAGTGTGTGGGACCCAAATAACAGTGCGCCGGACGCCGTAGAAAGTGTGTGGGACCCAAATAACAGTGCGCCGGACGCCGTAAAAAGTGTGCGGGACCCAAATGAGAGTGCGCAGGACGCCGTAGAAAGTGTGTGGGACCCGAATGAGAGTGCGCAGAACGCCGTAGAAAGTGTATGGGACCCAGATAACAGTGCGCCGGACGCCGTAGAAAGTGTGTGGGACCCAAATGAGAGTGCGCAGAACGCCGTAGAAAGTGTGTGGGACCCAGATAACAGTGCGCCGGACGCCGTAGAAAGTGTGCGGGACCCAAATGAGTGTGCGCAGAACGCTGTAGAAAGTGTGTGGGACCCAAATAACAGTGCGCCGGACGCCGTAAAAAGTGTGCGAGACCCAAATGAGAGTGCGCAGGACGCCGTACAGAGTGTGTGGGACCCAAATGAGAGTGCGCAGGACGCCGTATAAAGTGTGTGGGACCCAGATAACAGTGCGCCGGACGCCGTAGAAAGTTTGCGGGACCCAAATGAGTGTGCGCAGAACGCCGTAGAAAGTGTGTGGGACCCAAATAACAGTGCGCCGGACGCCGTAGAAAGTGTGCGGGACCCAAATGAGAGTGCGCAGAACGCCGTAGAAAGTGTGTGGGACCCAAATAACAGTGCGCCGGACGCCGTAGAAAGTGTGCGGGACCCAAATGAGAGTGCGCAGAACGCCGTAGAAAGTGTGTGGGACCCAGATAACAGTGCGCCGGACGCCGTAGAAAGTGTGCGGGACCCAAATGAGTGTGCGCAGAACGCCGTACAAAGTGTGTGGGACCCAAATAACAGTGCGCCGGACGCCGTAAAAAGTGTGCGGGACTCAAATGAGAGTGCGCAGGGCGCCGTAGAATGTGTGCGGGACCCAAACGAGAGTGCGCAGGACGCCGTACAAAGTGTGCGGGACCCAAATGAGAGTGCGCAGAACGCCGTAGAAAGTGTGTGGGACCCAAATAACAGTGCGCCGGACGCCGTAAAAAGTGTGCGGGACCCAAATGAGAGTGCGCAGGACGCCGTAGAAAGTGTGCGGGACCCAGATAACAGTGCGCCGGACGCCGTAGAAAGTGTGCGGGACCCAAATGAGAGTGCGCAGAACGCCGTAGATAGTGTGTGGGACCCAAATAACAGTGCGCCGGACGCCGTAGAAAGTCTGCGGGACCCAAATAAGAGTGCGTCTGACGCCGTAGAAAGTGTGTGGGACCCAAATGAGAGTGCGCAGAACGCCGTAGAAAGTGTGTGGGACCCAAATAACAGTGCGCCGGACGCCGTAAAAAGTGTGCGGGACCCAAATGAGAGTGCGCAGGACGCCGTAGAAAGTGTGCGGGACCCAGATAACAGTGCGCCGGACGCCGTAAAAAGTGTGCGGGACCCAAATGAGAGTGCGCAGGACGTCGTAGAAAGTGTGTGGGACCCAGATAACAGTGCGTCGGACGCCGTAGAAAGTGTGTGGGACCCAAATGAGTGTGAGCAGGACGCCGTAGAAAGTGTGCGGGACCCAAATGAGAGTGCGCAGAATGCCGTAGATAGTGTGTGGGACCCAAATAACAGTGCGCCGGACGCCGTAGAAAGTCTGCGGGACTCAAATGAGAGTGCGCAGGACGCCGTAGACAGTGTGCGGGACCCGAATGAGAGTGCGCAGTATGTCGTAGAAAGTGTGTGGGACCCAAATGAGAGTGCGCAGAACGCCGTAGAAAGTTTGTGGGAAACAAATAACAGTGCGCCGGACGCCGTAGAAAGTGTGCGGGACCCAAATGAGTGTGCGCAGGACGCCGTAGAAAGTGTGCGGGACCCAAATGAGAGTGCGCAGAACGCCGTAGAAAGTGTGTGGGACCCAAATAACAGTGTGCCGGACGCCGTAGAAAGTGTGCGGGACCCAATTGAGAGTGCGCCGGACGCCGTAGAAACTGTGTGGGACTCAAGTGAGAGTGCGCAGGACGCCGTAGAAAGTGTGTGGGACCCGAATGAGAGTGCGCAGAACGCCGTAGAAAGTGTGTGGGACCCAGATAACAGTACGCCGGACGCCGTAGAAATTGTGCGGGACCCAAACGGGTGTGCGCAGAACGTCGTAGAAAGTGTGTGGGACCCAAATAACAGTGCGTCGGACGCCGTAGAAAGTGTGTGGGACCCAAATAAGAGTGCGCAGAACGCCGTAGAAAGTGTGCGGGACCCAAATGACAGTGCGCCGGACGCCTCAGAAAGTGTGTGGGACCCAAATAGCAGTGCGTCGGACGCCGTGGAAAGTGTTCGGGACCCAAATGGGTGTGCGAAGAACGCCGAAGAAAGTGTGCAGGACAGCACTGGGAGCGTACAGGAAATAGAAGGGGGCAGGGCATCAGTGGGTTTGCTTTGAATTAACATCACTGGGCATAAACCATGTTAAAAAGGAAACCTTCAGGAAAAATAAATGAAATTCCTGAAAGTTTAGGTTCCTGGCAAAAGTAAAGATTTGGCATGGCCATTTTTTTTCGAAAAATTAGAAATATACTCAGTTAAAAGGGGAAGGTAAAGAAAAATGAAAAAAGGTTTTAAATATTCCTGAGAACGATTTGGCGTAGAATAACTTGATTTTTGGGAAATGTAGTGAAATAGTTGAAAGCATGATTTGGCAGTCGAGTTTGAACCATCTATTTATAAGAGTTGTGCAAAATGAGAGATCGCATTGTATAAGCTTATCCGTAGAACATATCAAAGCAAAATCACGCGTGATATGGCTAGCAGTAAACGCTCGTTCGGGAGCTGGAATGCCGCGATCTATTAAGTAAAGTGAGATCAACTGTTTGTTCCATATCACGCGTGATTTTGCTTTGATATGTTCTACGGATAAGCTTATACAATGCGATCTCTCATTTTGCACAACTCTTATCAATAGTTGGTTCAAACTCGACTGCCAAATCATGCTTTCAACTATTTCACTACATTTCCCAAAAATCAAGTTATTCTACGCCAAATCGTTCTCAGGAATATTTCAAACCTTTTTTAATTTTTCTTTATTTTCCCCTTTTAACTGAGTATATTTCTAATTTTTCGAAAAAATGGCCATGCCAAATCTTTACTTTTGCCAGGAACCTAAACTTTCAGGAATTTTCCCAATCAATTTTCGATTATACTAATTAGGCGAATATTTTTTTCAGTTTTTGACAAGCCATGTTCAACTTTACGGGTCCATTACGGAGATGTGTCCTCAAGGACGCGATATCGATATGCACTCTCCGGGAGTTATCAGGGCTGGGGATGTGAGGACATATTATGTTGTCCACTTCTTAGTCTGCTTGAGATTAACCAGATATACTTTTAGCTATACGACAATGAAATTCCAGAGATACCCGGTGGGTCCTTTCTTTGTCCACATTTTCGATGTTTTCGATAGATTCTCTGTTTTTTGCAATCCGAGCTTTCGTCTACTCGAGTCGATCCAACATGGGATTCTTACAGGGCCCTATGTTATATTCAGTTGCCATGAAAAAACTTCAACTAGTGGATAAAAATCGAAACTACTTCTGAATTAGTGAATACTTGTTTTTAGAGAGGGAGTGGCGGCAGATTGAGAGGCTGGCTAAGAAATTGATAGAAGCTGGTGGTGGGTTGTGTTCATACATATGTGATCTTATGATGGCAGCGGTAGCCTATTGGCATTTTTAGACGAAAAATTATATGAGGTCTTCAACAGGGAGAACATCTACGCGTCTGAATACTTCAACTCAGAAAGACAGATGGACATGTATGGTTGGTTCATGCTCATAATAAGTATTGGAAAGTCAGAAAACTTTGTCATTCGGTTCGGAATTCTACCTTTTCCCGTTCACTTCGGATATTTCGAAAATGTTGGGCTCCCCGAAAGAGGGCGATCTATAAGTTCTTTCAATTTCTAACTCTTTATTTTTTCACTATTGAGCGCATCGAAAGTGGCGAAGTTCTACAGAAATAAATGAGGAATAAGCAAAGCGTTTATTGAAGAAGTTGAAGAAAAAAACAATTTGAAGAAAAATAAAATTCTGAAATCGTCTAGGGGAGCGCAATCAATACGAAACTAACTAGGGCTTACCTTACCTATGCCGAGGGCTTTCATAAAACATGTTTTCATAGTTGTAGGTATGGGAAACAACACTGATAATCCGTAATCCAAATCCCCTAATTGTCTCAGAATTTTACAGGAGGTTTCCAATTAAAAGGGCATATTCATAGCTTTGCGTAGAGAAAAGGGGTACATGAATGGCATTTTTTAGGGCGTTCAAATACAATTGTCTCGGACTGGGATGAAAACTTCACTCTGAGGGTTGTTTTCAATGCTGATTACGATTGTCAATATTTGGAAATTTGTGTCTGATTTTGCCCGAAGCTTTAAAATTGGAGAAATTTTGATGGCCAGACGCGACTTTCGTTCTCTGGCTGCCTAACACAAATCTGTGTTCATTTTGTCGATTTTCTTTGGATTACGGTATGTAACGATGGGTACTCGGGAGCTTGGTCAAAGTCTCACATTCGACTCAGAATCTCTCTGTGGGTATTATTTGGGACGCTGAACACGAATTTGATGTCCATTCTTGGATTTTTGAAATTTTAAGGTGAGTAACACAAGTTAAAAGACTTTTTAAAGAGGGACTTTAGCGCGGAAATCTCTCTGGCTCTAGACTTTGATAATTTAGGCGCTATTCGTACTCCTCAACGCTAGTGCGACACGCGCGCCATGCGAGGGAGGACGTTGGAGAAAGACCACTATCTACGCGCGTCACGCGCTTGCGGAGACTATGATTGCTCCAGCGGCAACGCTATGGCGCGGCGGATCGAAGTGGGCCATAACTTTGCCGAGCAAGTAAAATCTGTACATGCGTTCACTATTACGGTAGAAGAAGATAGCACTGCAAGCAATTATTATGGAACGGAATGAATTTGAGTATGGATTAATAATGAAAATGGTGAAACGTTGATACGGTCGTCGCCGCCATGGCGGGGCGGGCGTCACGAGCGCGCAGCGCGGGTGAGGCGTCAAACCATTCATGCTCCAACGCCTCGCCCGCGCGTCACAAGCGTTCCGCGCTGGCGTTGAGTAGTATGAACAGCGCTTCAAAGGCATTGCACAAGGTGAAACAGAGTCAGGCGGGAGTTGTCCAGTCCAGGGTACCTAAAACAACGGGGGGTACGTAAAACTTTCAAAATTGAAAAAAAAATGGGGGCCGTGAAAATTTTGGGCCAGAAATGAAAAAATAGGGGGCGTTCTCAATGGGGAAAAAACTTCTAACAAAGTTAAATAACAAACATTCTTACGAAATGGAAGGCAGGCATGTTGTCATAGGAAGAAAAAGGTGAAGGAGAACAATACCAGCTCGTAAGACAAACTTTCCTATGAGTTACATGCCTCAAAGGCAAAGGACACCCAAAAAATTAATTTTCAAATTTCGTGATTTTTTTGGAGAGAGCCACACGCTGATCACAATGGTGTCTCTGAAATCGTCCAGGACCCCCTTTGAACAGAGTTATGGCTCTTCAAAGATGCCTAGATTTTGAGGGTGAAAAATTGGTGGACGAGATGTCTCAGGCCTGTATTTGTTTTCATTCGCAATCGTTGCGCGAGAGTGAGCCAGGATATGGAGGTAGTCCGGCAATGGACTCAAAAACGATGACTTGTTTGAATTAATTCATCCATCGAGCCGCTATCGAGTTCGGAAATCTGGTAGGGGGTCGGGCCTGTGGTGGTGGGTGGAGGGGGTCGGGCCTGTGGTGGTCGCTTATATCTCGCTTATTTGGAGGAATTGAGGTCTCGCAGTTGGCACGTGTTATACAGGATGGGTCTTCTACACAATTCCATGAAAATCTCAAAATTCATATCTGAGGGTGTACTGTGCCTCTAAAGGTAGTGTTCAAGATGAACATCACACTCGAGTTTACCCAAAAATGGGATTGTTTGGTCGTCTGTTCACTAATAGTGAAGAAACAGGGAAGAAAAACGCCAGAATAAGCTAAAATAACGGTTTCCAACGTTCAGGGCCTGGACGAGAATCATGGGCCCTGCTAGTCAAAACTTCACTTCCTGAGCCTCATCAGTAGGGTAGGGGGTGCGAATAGAAAATTTATTTTGGAAAAACTACCCACTGCGGAAACCAACAAATTTTTTTTCCGAAACCTGAGTGGACGTAAAAGTTTTGGACATTTTTCAAAAAATTTAAATCTTGAAGTGGGGGACGTAGCTTCGTCGAGGTCATAGACAACGGTCTACCTGACCCTTAAGTTAGCTGAAAACCACTCACCGTTTTTTTGGGTTTGAGTCATAGGTACGTAATGTGCGTCTGAATGAGAATGGCGGCCCATGCGGCCGGCGTGCTTGGCAGGCGGCCGTCACGTTCGCCGCTTTCGGACGAGCATGCGAAACGTCCCAACCGCCATCGACTACGAACGGGGCCGGCACAGGGTCCCAGCAAGCACTGCGCCGATGAATCAGCTCTGTAGACGGTTGAGAGGGGATGACCGTCGTTGGAATCCAACACTCGTCCGAGAGCGGCACATGGGACGGCCGCCTCCCAGGCACACCGGCCGCGTGGGCCGCCATTCTCATTCGGGCGCACTTTAACAAGAGTTCGTTGGGTCACCAATTAATTATTGTGAAGATATGGGAGATCGAATGCCTCGAATCTCGTCAAAAGAGGTCGGGCCTCCGACAGCCGCCTGGCAGCGAATGAGGAAAGAAAGTAGCTTATCAGCAAATGATGCATCAACTTTCACTTAATTAAGCTATGTCTATCAATTACTGATGAGCTAGATTTTCTTCTCATTTGACGCCAGATGACTGCCGGAGAACCGGTCTCCTTCGACGGAATTCGAGGCGTCACGCACACGGTCGAGTGATCGATCTTCGCCCAAGGTCGACCGGGCCTTCTATTCCTCCGGGGTCCCGCAAGTCATTGTATAGGCCCTATACACATTTAAAAGCCTCTACGGATCTGAATGGAAGTCGAATTTGTGGCGCATCCCCAGAGGATTGATATACGTTGAGAACTCTATCCTTTATACTTTATAATACAAAGTGGAGGGAGGGCCCTGTGAAAGCAGAACTACTCTATGCCTTCTCTGACGGTAGCACTATACTACTAAGGGCTTCTACAATACCGCCCGCGACTTTGGGAAAAACGGCGTTTTCGGCGCTTTTTTCCGCCGAAAAGCGCCGCTTTGTCATACCTTTGTTCAGAGTGAGCCGTTTGGGTTGCTGGTGGCATAGAATCAGCATCGAGAGCTCTTCATTTTGAGCTCACACATGTCTTACCGTGCAAGCAAGGCATATAGGATTAACAGAATCAATCGAGTGTACGAAAACTGAAGCTAGATGTCTAATTAGTGTAAATATTTGACTTCATATCAACCGTACAGATCAAGGACGAGTTATATACAAGTATGTGTGACCAATTTATTGACGTGGCGAAAGTAAAAGTTAGTGTTTAACATCCGTTTCCTCACCCTTGCAGACACAGTCATCGTTCTTCGCTCGGGCTCAAAATGCCCGTGGTTGCAACTGCAGTCAGTGTAGACTCTTTTAGAGCAGAGACAACATGTCTGAAGGCATTTCCCGCCGAGCGCCACCCCGATGATTTTGTTTTCGAAAAACAACCCCAGATCACCGACGTCCCGTTCTCAGCTTAAACGGGACCAATCGACCTGAGACTCGGCTTACAACTTTACTTTCTGATCTTCTTTCAAACAGGAGCTGAGACAGCCCAATCCGGAAAACTTGATTTTTACCTCTTTGGGATGTGGTAAAACAGCGTTTTCTCGCCGGTTCGACGCCCCGGCAGACACAGTCATCGTCCTTCCCTCGGGCTCGGAATGCCTGCGATCACACTTGCGCTGAGTCTAGACTTCTTTAAAACAAAAATAACACAAATAACACGTCTGGAGGCTATTCCCGCCTAGCGGCACCCCGGTGATTTTGGATGAAAACGACCTCAAATTCTTTAGACCCGCACCTGACCATTTCTCGACTGAAACGGGCCTCATTCAAAACTTGAATTTTTCGGCTTTGAAACCCGGCACTGCTGAGCGGTGCGGTTCAACAGGTGGTATCGAGATCAAAATTTCAAGTTTCTCTGGCCACTGTATTCAACTGATCTTTTGTTTCTGAGCACACGTTTAGGTCAGTCTTGAGCGTGATGCCAATCTAAAATAGTTCTGACTATCCGATCTCGACGGCTTTTTTCTTGGCTAAGGCCTTTTTTTTAGAGCCATAGTATTTCGGCATGATCTGCAGGAAACTTTTTCTTTTGCAAAAATGCTCTTTAAAATACATGTTTTGGAAACTTGCTAGGACTTAGCATTCCACGCAAATCAAGAGTCAAAGTTTTATTGTAAGACGCTGCCTTATTCGTTTCTGGATTATTATAAACCCCATATCAAACTCCGATTTACCGAGATCTGCTTTGGCCGGCCAAGGCACTGAGACAGTGCTACGTCGAGAGAACGAGCGCTCTCGCTCCCAAACGGCACTGTACGGACTCTTATCAACGCCCCTCCCTCATGGAGTTTCAATTATCATCCTCAGTACGACTTGGCGGCCCTTCTTGTCTCGCGGTAGAGAGAGGGTAGAGATGCAGGGCACAGAGAAGAAGAGGAGCACACCGAGAGCAAGCCAGCATGTCGCCTCATTCATCGATTCGTCATAGCGAGGCATGGTGAGAGTGAGCGGCGTAAGTTGAATCGTGCGGCCCAATTCGGCATTGAATTTTGGACTCACTTGGAAAAAGTAACGATTTGGTAAAGACAAAAATTTTCAAAAATATCTTGAAATATCTTAAAAAATGATTTTGCGTAAAATAGCCTGAACTAATAAAAAGCTAGGAAATGAAATGAAATAACTAAAAATACTATTTGGCGGCCAATAATAAACTAACCAGCGATAAGTAAAGACAGAGGAATCGGAGTTTACAAGCTTCTCCGTTAAACTTAACAAAGCAAAATCAAGCGCGATATGGATTAGATCTTTTTACATCAACCCTTATAATTACAGTGCGCGCGAAGCGGGGTTGATGTATTAAGAATAAGCACTGAAAAATGCTGAGACATATGAAAATTAGTTTATTTATAGATTTTATTCGTTTCTGTTTAACGATTCCCGCGAAAACGACTCGTTTCTACTTTATTCAAGTTTGTCTGCTTCTTTCCATGCCGTTAAAAACCAGCTTTACCTCCAAGCTTTTGGTGATAAACTTTACTACGTGAAGAAAAATGTCAAATGCATCCCACTGTGTAGCAAAATCAGTTCTTATAACCATAATCTCATTGATTGCAATGGTTGGGTACCTCCGTTATGTCAGTTCGGGGGCTGCAACCCCACCTAAGGGTGTGCCTAGTTTCTCTGCGCTCTAGCGCGCTGGCTGGGCGCTGGGCGAGAGGCATGCGGATAGGAGAGTGCGCGACAACGGTGAGGAAATGTCGAGCGACGCATGTTCACTGTGTTTTATCCTGAGACCGGAAACGGGCATCTTACCCCGGTGATTAATTCCTGCAGATTTCGCAAAGTGTATAGCGTCTCTCGCCTGGCAGCCGGCCAACCAGCCATTCACATCGGAGCGCGTTTGACAAGCGCACCTATGAGAACACAGAAGAGTTGATTTCGACCGTGGTACTGCATTTTCACGCGAGGACACTTGAATTCAGTATATAACAAAGATGCATGTGCTAGCATAGTGCATACTAACTGAAATTACGAGTTTTTTTCCATACAGTTCAAGAGTATTTAGTGATCCTAAACCGTTTTCAGATGAAGTTTACGTATGTTGGACACTTCCCCGAATAGTTTCGAAATTCTAAATGTGTTCAATCCAAGGTCCTCGGACACCGGCGACCGAGCCACCGGTAAGTGTAATCCTTGTGAATCCAAAATTCAATGCCGAATTGGGCCGCACGATTCAACTTACGCCGCTCACTCTCCCCATGCCTCGCTATGACGAATCGATGAATGAGGCGACATGCTGGCTTGCTCTCGGTGTGCTCCTCTTCTTCTCTGTGCCCTGCATCTCTACCCTGTCTCTACCGCGAGACAAGAAGGGCCGCCAAGTCGTACTGAGGATGATAATTGAAACTCCACGAGTGAGTGGCGTTGATAAGAGTCCGTACAGTGCCGTTTAGGAGCGAGAGCGCTCGTTCTCTCGACGTAGCACTGTCTCAGTGCCTTGGCCGGCCAAAGCGGATCTCGGTAAATCGGAGTTTGATATGGGGTTGATAATAATCCAGAAACGAATAAGGCAGCGTCTTACAATAAAACTTTGACTCTTGATTTGCGTGGAATGCTAAGATCCTAGCAAGTTTCCAAAACATGTATTTTAAAGAGCATTTTTGCAAAAGAAAAAGTTTCCTGCAGATCATGCCGAAATACTATTGCTTAAAAAAAGGCCTTAGCCACGAAAAAAGCCGTCGAGATCGGATAGTCAGAACAATTTAAGATTGGCATCACGCTCAAGATTGACCTAAACGTGTGCTCAGAAACAAAAGATCAGTTGAATATAGTGGCCAGAGAAACTTGAAATTTTGATCTCGATATCACCTGTTGAACCGCACCGCTCAGCAGTGCCGGGTTCCAAAGCCGAAAAATTCAAGTTTTTAATGAGGCCCGTTTCAGTCGAGAAATGGATAAGGCGTTGCCAGGTGCGGGTCTAAAGAACTTGAGGTCGTTTTCATCCTAAATCACCGGGGTGCCGCTAGGCGGGAATAGCCTCCAGACGTGTTATTTTTGTTTTACAGAAGTCTAGACTCAGCGCAAGTGTGATCGCAGGCATTCCGAGCCCGAGGGAAGGACGATGACTGTGTCTGCCGGGGCGTCGAACCGGCGAGAAAACGCTGTTTTACCACATCCCAAAGAGGTAAAAAAAAAGAGGTAAAAAGTTTTCCGGATTGGGCTGTCTCAGCTCCTATTTGAAAGAAGATCAGAAAGTAAAGTTGTAAGCCGAGTCTCAGGTCGATTGGTCCCGTTTAAGCTGAGAACGGGACGTCGGTGATCTGGGGTTGTTTTTCGAAAACAAAATCATCGGGGTAGCGCTCGGCGGGAAATGCCTCCAGACATGTTGTTTCTGCTCTAAAAGAGTATACATTGACTGCAGTTGCAACCACGGGCATTTTGAGCCCGAGCGAAGAACGATGACTGTGTCTGCAAGGGTGAGGAAACGGATGTTAAACATTAACTTTTACTTTCGCCACGTCGATAAATTGGTCTCACATACTTGTATATAACTCGTCCTTGATCTGTACGGTTGATATGAAGTCAAATATTTACACTAATTAGACATCTATCTTCAGTTTTCGTACACTCGATTGATTCTGTTAACCCTATATGCTTTGCTTGCAGGGTAAGACATGTGTGAGCTCAAAATGAAGAGCTCTCGATGCTGATTCTATGCCACCAGCAACCCAAACGGCTCACTTTGAACAAAGTTATGACAAAGCGGCGCTTTTCGGCGGAAAAAAGCGCCGAAAACGCCGTTTTTCTCAAAGTCGCAGGCGGTATTGTAGTTTGCTCGCGATTGCAGAGAGTCAAGTATAGATTGTGATGAGTATGATTTGACAAAAAAAATACTTGCAGCCGGAATTGATAGAAATTGAGGCCTTCTCAGAAATGCCGCAGACCATATGTGTGTTCACTATTCAGAAGTGGGGCCGTTCGCGTTGACGTTGTTTCTGGCTGTTTGGCTGTTCGTGATGGCCATGTTTCTACGGAACATTCTGAACCTCTCCAGCAAGTTGATGATGAAAATGCCACTAGGCGAAGACTAGACCGAACTTTTTTCAGCGTTTTTAGCTAGTTGTTGTTAGTAAACGTTCCTGTTAAGCAGGATTCGTTCTTATTAATTTATTTTAATAAAACAATTTCGTTTGTAAGAGTGAATGAAAACAGTCAGGACAAGTATCAAGGTGAAAGTCACTAAACTTCAGACGTTCACACTAGCCTAGGGCAGAGCAGTCAGGCACGCCAACGAGACTTGAGCGATTTAGAGGCGTCATGGGATTGTCGATCAAGTTAAACGGAAGAGACTATGGGTTCAAGGCTAGCTTATGAGCATGTTTCTATAGAATCAAACAAACTACTCTCTCACAAACAGTTACGTCCGTAGCTTGTAAGTCAAGTTAAAAGTACTTGAATCTCATCCGCTGCTTGAGCGGGCGGTTTAAATCTCACCGGCGGCTGGCAGTTTGGTAGGCAGATCAGCCCCTCTTTCGGCCTGAATCGAGTAGCGTGCCGGCGCACGCGACCGCCCTCGCCAGCCGCGGGTGAGATTTTGATGTTTTTTTTTTCTTGAGGAAACAAGCCAAGGTCCTACCTATACTCGTTCTTGTCGACAGTACACGAGAAATATATAACTTCATGGAAAGGTCTCCTGTAGACACCTGAAAGGGTTGTTGTTAGTCTCACGAAGGCTACCCATTCCCTTCCACATGGGGTCTCGCATTCGCAACCACCTCCTATCGACGTCCCACCATGTAAAGTGGCGATGGACAGTTATAGTCAGGCTACTTGGTTCCTACCCTTCTTCATAAAACTACCGTCAGCATTCCATGAGATGACATCTCCCTCTTGTCCTGTGGACAACAACGAGGTTGTGAGGTGATGAGGAATACTAGCGTGCGACTGATGCTAATTGAACGACATGATTCTGAATAATATGCTCCTGATGCCACTTCAGGATTCACCAGCATTCCAAAGGGCGGGAAGGGGGGTTGATGACGAGCGAATTTGCAACTGACGTTCCAAAAGGGCAGCAGCAGATGAAGTCTTCTCATGTTGCCTCTGCACGGGGCAGTAAGAGTATAAGTGAAGCACCTAGAGGGAAGGCACCGCCGGATTTCCGATTCCGAGTTTGGCAGCCCCAGGCGCTCGTAAGCTGTGGTAAATCCCTAGTTGTCTGACAGAGACTTTCCACACATGCGTTTGGCGTGTGCATTTTACCGACTTAAAAATCGATCAACAGAATGCCTTCGCAACGGCCGTCGACCGCGTGGGAGGACAAATGTGCTTGGACAGACTTCATATAGGACTGCCAACTTCTTATCCTTCTGCATCTTTCTTCTTTTCTCTTTTCATATGGGTTGTAAAATGAATGAGTTACCATGGCTCTAAAAAAGCCGCGGGATTTCTCACTCAGACAAACACACGCCTCTCACGCGTGCTTTTAAAGGCAGCAGACACACTGAAAATGGTATCGATTTTATGACATAAATCAAAGGTTTGGAGCTGGTTGTATTGGGAACTGACGAAAAAACGAACGAAAACTGTGTGCAAATAGAGGAATAACGGTTATATTGTTATCAGGGGTGCGATTCATGAACGCACATTCGTTGGTCTGGTTTGGTTAGGGTTTGGTTTGGTTTGCAAGCCCACGCGTAACCAAACCACTTCCCCGCGCTAACCAGCGATTCATTAATGTATTCGCCGGCTTGGTTTGCTAACCGGGGGTCAAAACGTGTTTGAAGCTGGTAAATCGGTGCCAGCTAATCAATTCTGTCGGCGTCAGTGTTCGTCTTTTTTATTCTTGCTGTTTTTTCTGATTATTCACTTTGAAAAGTTTAATAAAATAGTTTATAAAAATTCAATTGATTTCAAGGTCAGAGTTACTCGCAAAGTGCTTGCTTTTTTCACGTATTTACCGTTGTTCAGAGTGAAATTGCTGTTTTAAAAAGAATAAATACATGACATGTCTCTGTTGTGGTGACCTAAGGCGAGACAATGACATCTATGGAAAACTCGGAGCAAGTTTGCAGCTCTATGTAAGTTTCCGAACGACAGTAATAGGAACAAAGAGAAGGATCGCAGTGAAAGCGGTGAAAAATCGTCTAGTGCGCTCCAATGCGAATGCCGCTGTCGCCATGACGCGCTAGACGAAAATTGGGGTGGGTGTAGTTAACGCGCTCCACAGACAATCATTTTAGGCGACGCCTAGGCAAATGGTTGTCAACGGCTCCGGGGGGGGGAGTGGTCTCGCTCCGGATATTTGCCGAGCCGTCGTGCCCTAAGACTGCCTGGGATTGAAAACGAAAACATAACGTCACATTGAAAATTCAGTGAATTTGCACAATCTGCACGGAATTGAACCTCTGGCTGGCTAACCGCACTTAACCCACCCTAACCAGCCTTTCCGAGGTGGGTTGGATTCTAGCCCACAAGTGACTCAGAGATAGCCAAACCGGAGCTTGATGAATCGCTGGTTTGCAATTAACCCGAAACAAACCCTAACCAAACCAGCAAACGTGCGTTCATGAATCGCTCCGCAGGTGAAAGTGGACGAGTTTTACCTCGCGCGGTTGAAACAGCGAATATTAGCAACAAAACGGTTGAGTTAGAGAAACCGATATACTCTTACAGCCTCTACTGGCACGTTAACCTCGGTGAAAGCATCAGAAACCAGCCAAAGGGACCGCATTAGTACTACCAATCTGGACGAGTTTGTATTTTGGGGCGGGGTTGCAGAAAATTTTCGATTTGCATTGCTTAAATTTAGCAGTTTTGACTCGTTTTTCACGCTTCCAACGGCGTGAGCAGTCTACTAGGAGCCATGCGACTTCAGAAACGTAGTTTTCTCAACAACTTTTTCGAGCGTGTCTGCTGCCTTTAACGACATAATATTAATTCCAATCATGCATTTTCTTGGTGAATGAAGCAGTGGAGCGTGTGACACTGACGAGCCTAGCGCGCGTTGACTAGCGGAATCGCATTGTGTCGCAGTACAGAGGAGTTGAGACCATAATAGCGCAGAAAGAAGTGATTTTCTCTAGGTTCCCGGGCAATTTCTGGAGTGACCAAAGACCAGCTCACCTATTTGGAGGGAAATCTTCTAATCGCTCTGAATTGGGGACACGGGAGGAGCGAAGAACCGTGATTGTAGGACACTTCGGCTAGTGACAGTTAACTCTGCGCAACTGTCGTTGCTCTCTTCCACTCTGAGGCTACAGGAGCCCGACCGCCTATCGACCACTTCCTACATCTCACACACTCTCTGGGATCGGTGGCCGGTTGAGAGGAGTTGAACAGGTAGCGTGCTGCCGCTCGAAACGAAAAAAAGGGGCGAGCGAGGCTCGAAAACTCCGGAATTCATGCCGAAAGCCCTCGTGTCAACCTCCCACCGACCCTACAATACCACGTTACAGTTGACCAGTTCACACCGAAATCTCTGCCTAATCACCTCCCATCGACGACTCAGTGAGACGTCACACCCACGTGTTCACACCGAAAGTTTCGCCTAATCACCTGCCACCGACCACAACCTACCACTCCTGTACTGGGGGGCGTCGGTGGCAGGACGAGAGGCGGGATTGGAGATTCAACCTGCCACCGACGCCCGCCAGAGCGTCGATATCACGAGCAAGGTCAACCGTGACAAGCAACAAACACCTCCCACTTCAGCGCAGCGTATACATTGTGGCCTGCCATTTCCGCGCTCTACACGAAAAACAGTGAGGACACTGCAACATGTAGCGCCGAAAACTTCGGCAGTAAGGAGTCATGCCGAAACCTCCGCCGATTAGCCAGACCCGATCAATTTGATTGGGAAAGGGGCGTTTTAACCGGCCACCGACCCCGCGATCGCACGGACTCTAGTGATGCTTGGCATTCCCCACTGAAGGCGGACGAAATTTGGCCAGCTAAGTTGTAGCATATGACACCGAGTTTGCGCCAAACTTCAATACGGAACGCAAATTATCACAAGGATCCATGCCGACAGTACAGAGCTCGATTTTGCGCAAAAGCGCCGTCGCAGAGAAGTTAGACGGCTTCAGATAAGAAGAAAGCGCCGTCGAGGACGTTGAAGGCGATCTCTCACTAGCCGAAGAGAAATCTAATTGTTGCTCTTGACCCCTCTCCGTTTCCTGCCGCCCTTTTGAAATTTGGCCACCTTGGGATCATCACCTTGGGGCACGTGTGGTCGCAGTGGAACAAGGGACAGTTTACTAATTAATAAGGCTTAGATCAAAATACTGGGCCAAAAAAGAAGGTGACCTCATACGCTGACACACAAGTGGCCGTGCTCTGCCCGGAAACATCATGATGTTGTCGAACAGACTTGATGTTCTTCTCGGACAGAGTATGTAGGCGGCCCGGGATGGAGCCTGTCATTGACTCCGTGAATTGTTTTCCGCCTGCATCGACCGTGGGCGACAAAGTCAACCACGTCGACGGTCTGGAATGTCCAGTAGCGTAATGAATACGGAAAAATCGTTTCGAACAAGCTGCCCATCGGCAAACCTTCAACAGAGCCTGTCTGCAACCTCAAGCCTTCACCGTGATGGCATTTTATTACAGTCTTCTTTATAGGACAACTTATACCATACATTAGGATGAACTCCTTATTTTCTGATTTCCGCCAGCAGTAGATCAACTGTGTCGCTACTGAACCTAGGTTCTAGAATAACACTGCGATAAGGTTATGAAAAGTGCTTCTTTCTTTTTGCAGGACCTTCCGTTGACTGACACCTGAAGCGGCATCATACTCAGGCGATTCTCGGCCCCGAGCCGCACCGATCAGGAATCGGAGCCGCATGACAGTTCGGCTCGTTCTCTCGATCTCCGGGCCACTGCTGTTGCTGTTCGAGCGAACTTGAGCAGCCCGGACAGCAACAGCAGTGGCCCAGAAAGCAACAGCAGTGGCCCGGACAGCAACAGAAGCCGACACGCAGATTGGGAACAGGAGCCGAACAGTCAGGCGGCTCGGGGTCGAGAAGTGCCTGAGTTCTTCACACTTTCAACATGGTTTCAGGGGTTACGGCAGGGGTTATGTAAGACAAGGAAAAATAATTTTTTTGTCACCTTTCTTACGAGATTATAGACATTTTGAACAACCTGACGGTATCCAAGTGTTTTCAAACACGAACTTCAAAAACTAGACTCAAATCATCTCCACATTAACCAAGGCTGGTTTTACACAAACCCAAATGTTCTGTAAAACAATGTTCTGGATGTTGCAGATATAGTTCTGTGTGCCAAAAATCCCTCTTCAAAACTTCCTAAACGCTATGAGATTTTTCCGAAAAATGAATTTTCATAGCTTGGCGAAGAGAGAATGGATACACAAAAGGTAATTTTTAAAGCGTTGAGAAGTATATGATCCGGATTTAACTTGAAAGTTTTCTAGTTTTTCTGGGTGTTGATCACAAACTTGAGAATCATTCGTCGTTTTTGACTGATTTGGTCCGAATATTAAATTTTTGCTCACCAAACGCGACCTCTGGCGATTTCCAAGGCGCTACGATAAAATTGCTTCAAAACTGCCCCACAGGGATTACTTGGACTGCATCACGAGAAACTTTTCTTCCGCTCATCGGTTTTTCTTGGATTACGGTTTGTTGGGTATACATTAGTTCTGTAGAAGTCTCAGATTTCGCTCACTATTTTTCTGTAAGGGGTTATTTGGGAAGCCAAACACGGACTTGAGGTTCCTTTGTTTATCTTCGAAAAAGCTTTTCTGAATAAAAGGCATCATGCCTAACGTAACCTGCATTTACCCACCGAATAGCCTTACACGATTTTTCAATGATTTTTGCGGTAACTGCAGTTTAACGTCGCAGTGCACGTTATGGTATGTTTACACTAGGTGTTGAGTATATCGCAAAACCCTTCGCTCCGGGTGAGATTGAACCAGCATATTCCCTTTCCGGGGCAGCGCCTTATCGCAATGCACCACCATAACGTGTACTGCGACGTTAAACTGCAGTTACGGCAAAAATAAAATCCAAAAATCGTGTAAGACTTAACTAGAGCATCGTTCTGACAGGTCTACGGCTGTTATATGGTCTTTGACGGTATTCCTTTTTCATCCTTTTCTGCGGATGAGGGATGATTGCCTCGGTTAAGATTTACCGAGCAGTTGAATGAGAGAGGCGCCGGGTCTTCGGTGGTGCAGTGCGATAAGGCGCTACCCCGGAAATGGAATATGCTGGTTCAATCTCACTCGGAGCCAAGTGTTTTGCGATCAACTCGGCACCTTAGAACAGCGACTTTTGTACGTAACGTCGGCATGGAGTCGGAAGAGACTTTGCGTTCACTATTGCAGTTTGGCGCAAACTTGGTGCCCTATGCCGTAACATACATAGGTACACCGAGTTTGCGCCATCCTCTAATAGGGAACGCAGTCGCTTAAGGATCGACGCCGATGTTACCCCTACATTCGTGTTTAGCGCCCTAAGTGAACCTTCAGTTGGAAGTTTTTTTGCTAAAAAAAAATCTCTGACAACTCTAATACTGCCCGTATGGGTATCTTTACCGCCTCGCAAAGTGATGAAAACCCCTTTTCTGAAACCCCGCGGGGAGTTTAGGAAATTGAGGGCACGAACTATTCATGTACTGAATCCTACAACAACGAAAACATGGTTTTCCAAATCATAGGGGCACGGTTGAAACAGTTCCTAGTCAGAAGAATCTTTCGGAACACAATAAAAAATTTTCTGGTAGGAGCGGACTTAGAGTATGTCCGAATCAGACTGTCCGCCCACGCGGTAGGCGTGCGTGTGGAGCAGCCGTCGCAAAGGCATTATTTCCAATGAGACTTTCAATCGCTACAAGCAGCTGATTGCGATATAATTAATCATTTGCCGAGCATTCCTGCTGATCGATTTCCTGGTTGAAAAAATGCCTTTGTGGCAGCCGTTCGACACACACGCCGACAGCGTGGGCGAACAGTCTCTTTCGGACGAGCTTTACTTACCTTTTTAAGTAGACTCAGAACGTCAACAGCTTTTTTCGGGGAATCTATGCAGTTCTGGAGGTCATATGTATCAGGATTCTACGTCTAAACTATTTTGAAAAATGTATTCTATCAGAATTTTGTTGGAGTTTCAATAGAAAATATTTCTAGAAGCATTTCGGACACAGGGTATTAGTACACCCTCGTTTATTGGAATGACTGGGTTCCCTAAAAAGACCTTTTTACCAGCTCAATCTTGTCATCAGATGCTGATGCTGCGCTTCTTGCTACTAGCGTGGGCCACTCGTTCATATGCTAGCATAAGTTGCAAGAACATGAAAGGAAAGGATGTTGACTGGTAGGTTGATTCTGACCGACTACAAGAGAACTAGGCCATGTGAAGACGTACATATATGATTCACCGCAGGTTCGCGGCCATCAAACTTCCCTCTCCAAACGATGACTTCAGCTTCGTCTATATTGATTCGACTCTCAAAGATTGGACATTAAGCAGAGAGCCAATCGATAGCGTTAGATCAGCAATTGGAGCGACGGTCGATCAAATTTACAACCCGAACAAGGCACTGAGTTTCAATGTTGTATCAGGTTAAAGGCAGTGTTCACAAAAAAAGTCGTTTCTCTGTTTTCCGCCTATCTTGAAAACGGTCCCATGCTGATTTCAATATGATGTCCCTAAAATCGTACAAGACGTCCTGGAAACGGAGTAATGACCCCTCGAAAATCAGTAAGGGAAGCATTGTGGACGAGCTGTCTAAAGCTTGTAACTCCCGTTTTTTTGCAGCCGATGTGTGCGAGCTGACCTGAGTAGAGAGAGAAGTTGAGGATGAAGGGAAAACGGGGCTTTTGATCGGAAGCCATCGCTCATTTAACCACGAATTCAGGGGAAGTGTTATAGGACGTGGGCGGAGTGGCCCAATGGGTTGGCTGGCCCACGAGATTTTCACCCACTTACCGGCCGTTTTTCGCCGCACTTCCGTTCTTAATCTTCTTAGAGGGACCCAAAGCTTACGTTTTAGCCAAAAAAATCGTGCAACTTTTCTTCGTGAACACTGCCTTTGAAGCGTAGTCAGCCGTCGGGAACAGGCAGTGGTGCAATAGCGGCAAAAGAGCTGGTGGGTCTCGCTTTCCATTCTCTTACGGCCCGATTATACCTCTGTCACTAGACGTCGCGACAGCATGCAATATAGGAGAATACGACGCGTGATCCGAATGCCCTTCTTGTAGAAATGAGCGGGTCAAAGAATTCGAACGCTACGTTATTTCCAGGGAGCGCTGCATCGAGCTTGCGTCAGTCACAGGGACCCGAGGGGTACGTTCAAGCGGTGGAAAATTTAATGTTTTCCCGACTTTTTCAGATTCAGGAAAAATTACACTTCTCACATAAGGGCGATCGTGAAAATTTCGCAAACTTTCGCCAATATTTGGCCGCCAAGGCGCTCGTACGATCAAAGCGTCCCGAGCTAATGCGAAATATAGCTAAGCCCATGGTGAGCAGAACAACCAGAAAAGTTGTTATAAGTTTGAACTGCGCTTCTAAGCTGGCTAAAGCCGCCGAAAAGAGCGTGATAGTGGAAAAGACCGCGATTGTCCCACTGCCTCAAGATCGGCCATAAGAACTCTGTCCTTAATGCGTCTAATGTTTCAAAAAAAGGGAACCCTTACAATTGCCTACAACGATGATCCTCCCCATGAACGGGCCAAAGGCAGTGGAGGACATAGCAAAGGCATAGTTGTATTCAATCAGAGGAGAGGATTCTGGATGATTCACAGCGTGCCGAACTTTCCTCCACTAAGTATGTGAGCGATGAGGCTCCCGTCATAGTTGGACGATAGACTATTGCCTCACCCTGTCGATGTCTCACCTGAGACTCCCTTAGTCACGCCTTTTAGTCCCTCCTGATTGGTACGCGTTCCCATTTATGTTGACCGCAGTACCACGCCATCGACACTTGTGTGGAGCACTCAAAACGAGGAAAATACACTCCTGAAGGCCGCCCTGAGTCGTCCATAGTGTCGCCTTGGTAATCCGTGTTCCCACCTGGGTCATCCGTCTCATATGGGTCGTCCGTAGCTCCGCCTGGATCGTCCATATAACCACCTAGGTCATACGTTGTCCCACCTAATTCGTCAGTGTTCCAGCCTTTGCTCGTCTGCAGTCCCACCTAGGTCGTCAGTAATCCCACGCGATAGATAAGTGTGAAGAGCACTTTAACGGGGACAATAATGTGTCTTCCGAAAGGCCGCCCTGAGTCGTCCGTAGTCCCGAATGGATCTACCGGATTCCCACCTGGGTCGTCCTAAGTCCGTCCTGGATCTTCCGTATTTCGCCTGGCTTGTCTGTAGCCCCATCCCGTCGCTACGTATGCGGAGCAAAACTCAAGGCGGTGAGTAAGATCCGTCTTCCGAGAGGTGGTCCTGAGTCGTTTATAACTCAAGCACGGCCTAGGCCGGCTCATGGATGGCACAGAAGAAGCTACGGACGACCCAAAAGGTACTATGGCAGACTATCGTCCAACTATGACGGCAGCCTAATCCTAGCTCTTGAAGATAGTTTCGGATAGATATCACTAGTTTCAGAAAAATATTACTATCCTAACACTGCTGCGAAGTATGCGCAGTCATTTCTGTGTCTGTCGCTAGACACAACATCAATTCCGGATATAAGCCAGTATATGAGGTTCGCACAAGTGCAGCCCTTTCTCATCAATCTGCCGAAAAAGTTTGAAATAATGTGAGTATTACTATTTGGTGGAAATTAGGAAGAAGGGAGTTTTATATGTTGCAGAGTCGTAGAATAATCTTGTTATGTCAACCAGTTCTTTAACAGTTTGAAACACCAAGTTGTACACGACTCTAGTAGTACACGAGGGTTTCAGCTTCGTGGAATTGGTTCCTACCGCACAGTTCAAGCGGAACCTTCGAGGTAGCCAATGGGCGCGACGATGCGTCGCGGTCCTACTGCAGTTAACCCTGGCAGATGGTGTCATTTGCTTTGACTGCGCTTTGTTCGCGTGCAGAGTTGGCTACACTCACGCCGGTCAACATCACTCACAACGCCAAAAAGATGAATCCGTCGCAAGCGAGTCCAGCCCAAGTCTGAGCCTGTTCCCATGCATAGGCGAATCCCGTCCACATCATTGGTGTGTGATCTTTGCCTCTGTTGAGCCGAATGCAGGTTCAGAATCGCAGTACTCGAGGTCGAGCAAGGATCGAGATTAGAAAGGGGCTGGGCAAGTTGCGTCCGTAGAACGTGGGGAAGTATATACTCCCGCTGTACAAATTAATCTAGTTTAGTGAATGGATGGGGTTGCAGAGATAGATTGCTGCGCTTGAAAAAAAACCCTGTTGGCCATGCATGTCGTCAGCGCAATAGGTCCCCATAGTTGACCGATTGGCGGTAGCCAGCCCGGACGACAAGCATCTACACGGTTGAGTGTAAAAGATCCCTCCAATGTGGCCAGACTGAGCCGGCCTTGTCAGTCCTGATCCAGCTGTAGCCGTCGGGCAGAAGAGTAGGACGCAGGATCACAAGGGATGTTGTCAGCGCAGTGTCAATGACTAGACCAAACTTGACAAGCAGACCATGGTCCGTAGTAAACCCCCAGTCAGACTGACGAAATCATGCTGACTGTTGAAAATGCAGCCGAGTGTCATCGTGTGGGCACACACGTTGAAGGATAGCAGGCGAAGTCACCGGCGCAATATTTGACGGGCTTGATAATTCAGGCAGAAGTCAAATGGACTTCACAGATCATCCTAAGGCGCTATTCATACTACTCAAAGCCAGCGCGGCACGCGCGTGCCGCGCTGGCGTGGCGTTTGTGTATGAATGACTGGACGCCCCGCCCGCGCGGCACGCGCGTCACGCTCCGCCCGCTCCGCCATGGCGTCGCCGTTGCAGCATTCATCCTGCCACCCGGAACGCATTGGCGTTTTCATCCACTGATACTATTTATCGATCGTCTCATTCATTCCAGCTTCACCGCTCCGCGATGTCGTCGCCGCTGGAGTATTCATAGTCTCCGCAAGCGCGGCACGCGCGTCACGCGCGAAGAAAGTATTCATACACAAACGCCACGCCAGCACAGCACGCGCGTGCTGCGCTGGCGGTGAGTAGTATGAATAGCGCCTAGAACTAGCGTGCTGCGAAATTGCACTGTTATTCCAGCCCGGGTTTTGAGTTACAAATATCAGCTTACGATTTGTGATGGAAAGAGACGCGAAATTTCGATACACGAGGATCGAACTGTGGTCGAATGCGCTGCACATGGTTATTGAATATTCGACGTTTCATCGACTGATACAGCAGTACAGTCCCCCAAAGGTCATCCTAACTTCTCGCTTGGCTAATTGGGGTCTACTACGGGCCCATATGTTTATGCTTAGCGTCGAAAGAGGAGAAGACGGATAAAAAACGAACAAACATATATCTGTATTCTGTCGATGTTTCAGCATTGACTATCTGTCTGACTGCCACTTAAGCTACATTTCGTATGATGCTTCCGCGTCACGCAGAATGAGTACGTAGGAGCTGGCTTGTCCCAGATGGCGGCTTAGCTACTGAGCACCGCAATCATCACCAGGAACAGTGAAGTCCAATCCCACATCCAGTGTTTTACCAGTGTCCAGCTAGGTTAGGCTTCGCTCACGCTGGAATTATAAATTCCCGAATCGCAGTAGCCTTGCGATTGAGCCAGCCCACAGATAGAAATCATCTGGTGGCTATTGCCGCTGATTCAGGCCGTTGTCGTAGAGCTGTGGAAGAGTTTTCAGCCGCGACATTTGAGTTGGCAAGTGAATATTGACTTTTTATAAGATTGAGACTTTAACCTCTTCAACACACGTGTAAGCTAGGGTCATTTCAGAGCGCCATACCTTGTGGACGTCGTCGAAGGAAGATCGCTTGGGAGGTCAGACACTCATTTCTCTACTGTACTCGAGATGGAAACTCATCATCACATGCCGATCACCGCATTCTCCAAGCACAGAAAATTCAATAAAGGTATGCTCCATGTCACTAAGCCGCTGTGCAGCCATGTGGAACGTGTGGGAGCGCGGGGGTGGCGACTGTCGATCGAATCCTTCCGCCCCTCTTCCTCAGCGTTGCGGTTGGCTGGATGAAGGACACAGGCAGTACATACTCGTGGTTTTCTTTTAAAAAAGGTATTAGTAAATAGCATTTTGATTGCGCCTTAGGTTTTTCGTCTGCAGTATGGTGTATGGTTTAGTTACATCTTGACGCAATGCACACCGGGAAAGCATATGTTCAGCATGACACCCAGTGGTGGTCACAAGTTCAGCAACCGCTCATCTCCAATACATCATTGAAATCTCACAGGAACACCGATTCTTCAATGTCCATGGAATTCAGAGAATGTTTTCATGCACTATTGAGCGTCATCGTTGCTATTATTAGCCTTCCAGAGCCTTGTCGGCATTTTCAGAATTTT
Organism: Aplectana chamaeleonis; assembly: GCA_029168955.1. Lineage (NCBI taxonomy): Eukaryota > Metazoa > Nematoda > Chromadorea > Rhabditida > Cosmocercidae > Aplectana > Aplectana chamaeleonis. Next base: position 2,000,083 of record JAPDOI010000008.1, on the reverse strand, counting down.
TCGAGGGCAGTGGTCAGGGAAGGAATAATGCAAGCGTTTCGACAATGCAAGAATGAACAGACTCCGCCAAGGCGTAGCTAAATGCCTCACACGGAAACCAGAGATGCCCAGGGTTTCGGAGGCATCTAGTCTAATTTTGACACGAGAATTTACGTAAATTACGGAAAGTTTAGCCTCAGTTGGTGAATTTTTAGCTACAGCGCCCGCATATTCTACGTAAATTCTCGCTACAGCACCCGCATATTCTACGCTTATTCTCGTTGCAGCACACGGTCGATCGACCCACCCAGTCTTGATCTGTACTAGAAAGACGACCCCTGCTGCGATCGAGCCCATCGCCGTTTCTTCTCCACGGCCTGCAGCATACCAGCGGCCAAAATTATCCCTTACAAGGTCTTGCAGAGAGCGACACGGGGTCACCCTCCACGAACACCCACAGAGTGTCAAGTTCTCCGTGGGTCGCCAACACTGTTCGAACCGCATCCCTGCGTTCCGCGTAGCCAACGCGGGTTTGAGATTGAATTCAACACAGGCTGTCGCGAAATCCGTAGATTCTCGCTACAAAATTATAGCGATAATATACGGGTTTAGCGTCAGAGAGAACAGTGGTTCGAACGACACAAGAATATGCGGGTTATAGGTATCGTAGCCAAAACTCTTAAATTCTAGCTACATGGAATGGGGCGGCGTTTCAGGCCGCTCCCTCAGAGGCATCTAGCTACGTGTTGGAAGAGAAGTCGAAACAACTTTCCTTTTGGTTTTGCTTGTATGATAAGCTGTTGACCGTTGTCATAATACTGTTAGTAATCCTCCTGTTAATATATGGAAAGTGCAATTGAATAGTCAAATTATCTGGATAACGTGTCCTCTCGCTAACCACCGAAGCCGTTGAATGGCCCCAGTAACGTCTCCATTCGTCCTTATCGCGCCAGGAAGTCACACTCGCTCCGGGAACAAGAAGACTCATTGCTTTCGTCAAGGCTCTAAGTGAAGAAGTCTGTTCATCGTGTACGAAGAAGCCCAGTAGTGAGCTTGTGGTCCCGCGGTACCCAATCGGTTACAGCTTTTGCCCAGCGGTCATCCTCAAAACACACAACGTGTCCGGCCCACCTGAATTTCAACGACTCAGCATATTTAGCTGCGTCCATAGAATTCAGCCGTGTGGGTAGTTCGAAACTCTAGATTCCTACTCGCACTTGCATGAAACGTTACACTCCGAGCATCGCCTTTTCGATTGCGTGCTAAGTGACGCGCGCCGCATGTTCATCCTGCTTGCGTAATGGCCAGTCTTCCCTAGCATACGTTGGTGCTTGAGGGACTGTGGTATCGAGCAGGTGAGCACATATCCGAAAGTTCTTCGCCTTCACAACAACTTGCTGTAGAGTTTTAAAAGCTCCCCATCTGCTCTACTCCTCCGATTCAACTCTGGTACATGATCGTTCTTCATCTTGACGTTGCGACCGGGATGATAGTAGCTTAAAGGCACGGTCCGGGCAGAATCTCGTCTCCCAGATTTCCAGCTGATTCGGAGCTTGCGCTGCAGGTAGTCCTAAGGCATGTGCGAAAACTCCGAGAAATGACGGTCTTTTTCAAGTTATTCCAGTCATTTCCATCAACCACCGCGTCAGAAAAGTGTGTCCATCGTCCATGTCTTAGCCATCGTCCCCGCGTTCTTCAAGGCTGCCATGTAAATATCAGTCCTTCTGGCTATATGAGGACGCTATGAATACCGTTATCCGTGATTTCAAGGCTGCTCTCTTCGGAAGTAACGACTTATACTCTGTGAAACGTCCAGACGGTATTCAGCTAGGTCAGCCCAATCTATCTTACCCAAATTTCAGTAGTGTCAAATTTTGACCGCACCTTGCCTTTGAACACTTGGAGATGGTCGTTTTGTTGAGCATGAATGGGACATTAGAAAGAAATCGGTCTTTCCTGAGCATCCTTACCATCACATTCAGCTGAAGACCAAGTCTTCCATGCGCGTTTTCAAAGCCAATGAGTGTTCGGCTTTACTGATAGATCATTGATGGACTTTCACAGACGTTTCTCACCACTCGAGTTCGTGTATGACATTTTCGAGAGAGGCATTGAAGGGTTCCGATGAAATGGCATCACCCCAACAAATCCTTCTCTTCACATCGACAAAACCTGTCGAATGTGTCCTGAGTGGACAGCTCAGAGATAACAGACAGAAGGCAGATAAGACGATAGTTGCCAATGTCGTGAACGTCTCCCTTTTTGTGCAACAACAAAGTTTTTCTGGTCTTTCATTGAGATGGTACCTTCCATTCCGATAGGTTACGAGTGAAGAGCCGGACCAGCGTCAGAATTACAGTCGGTGGGAGGTTCTTTAGATGTTCGGGTTTAATCCTGTCAGGGCTGAGTGCTATCCGATTTTCACCCACATGCTAGCTCGGCGGATCTAGGCAGGGAGAACGAATAGAACAACATGGTCGTCCTGCCTCAGTTGGTATCTAGGTAGCTGAACACGACTGTCGAAGAAATCGGGGTGTACCTCGTCAATGACCTTTCCCGTTGCGTTTCTGGAAGAGCGGTCACTTCGGTCATGTAGCTCTATAGAAATGCTCTTTCCAGCTTTAGCAGCGTCGGCCACGACTGCTGCTCTTCTCTCCTTCCCGTCTTCTTTCATCGCTTTTCTGCATTGCTCTGCAAGCTCAGTTATCACTTAGCCTGTTGCTCTTTCAAATCAATGAAGGCAAATCAGTTCAAGAGTTGCCGAAGACACACGTCTTTTCAAGGTTCTCAAATATAATAAGTAAATACATGAATATAAAGTATGAGGCGATGCTATAAGGCCAATGGCATAGTTTTGCGACACGCGGTCGCGTCGTTCTGCGCAGCGATTCCGCCTTTTAGGTTAATGGTGTACTTTGTCGCTGTTATGAGCGACAGTCATGAAATTTAGCACAAATCGTGGCAGGACCAGCATAGAAGAGACGGCACTGGCCGGCTTAGGAATAGGTGTCGCATGTTTGTCGCAACGACGTGTCGCTGAGGGCTGGCATACTGCATATAAGCCGATGCATGTCGTTGCCACTGACGCTGTGCAGCGAAGGCCTCTGCATAGTCTGGCGGCAAAAGTCGCGCCGCAATGATGGAGAATAAAGGGCAGGCACGAAGCTGCGTAACCGCTCTACATCCTTCATCATTGCGGCGCGTCATTTGCCGCCAGGCAATGCATAGGCCTTTGAAGGGCGGGAGCTCCGCGATCGGCTGTCGCTTCCGCTGTGGAGAGCGACGCGACCACGTATCGCAAAGTATACCATTGGCCAAAATGGAAGGTGTGACTGATTAACCTATAAATTCCCCTACCGCCGACCACGAACGCCGCATAACGAATTATATGCTCATCACCGATACGTACGCATTCCCTAAGCTTCAATTCTCATTGCTTAGACTCCGCAATTAAAATACGGAGCTCATTTGCAGATATATGGTATAACCTGATTGCGCCATTTTACAAGACTGATATGGCAGTGGAGACATGGAGAAATGGTGCTGCAAAGGATACTGGCACAACGTGCGATAGGGACGTCAATGTTGGTTCACTAACATATTATACATAGAGGTAGCAAGTATCGCCCTGATATTTTGGGTTCCTTGTTTTGTTTCGGCGCTAACTCTGTGCACGTACATGTCATCGGTTTCGGAGCCAAGTTTACTATGTTACTCAGCGTGCGTGTGCGGAGCGAGAGCAGAGACAGCGAGAATTTATAGGATGAAAGGAGACACAGCATACGCGCGCAGACGCATGCGGTTAACGGAAACAAATTTCACTCCGAAAGAGGGGATACGTTATAATATATGCGCACCGAGTTTGCACCAACGCACAGTAAAGGACGCAAAGTATCGGTGCGATCCGTGCCGACCAAGGATAAGCGAAACAAAATTTTTTGAATGCGGAAATCGGGTTTCGGCTGCGACACGGGAATCCTTCTTTCGGTTCTCGAAAATCGGGCGCGAATCGCCCAAAAGCGCGCGGAAATGCGGCGCACGAAACGCGAAATGCGGATGCTCTTCAATATTATTGACTAGCTACCTCTGTCTGAATAGACTCGATTTTTCGGCGTGCCGCAGCAATCCATGAGGTTTGCGGGAAGCGGAACGTGGAAGGGCAGAAACGCGCGAAACTACGGTTTTGGAACGAGAAACGCGGAATTACGCTCATCCTTGGTACCGACTGCATGTGTAGATACGTACTGTAATTGTTCTCTGAGCCGAATTCCGGTCCGCAATTGCGAACTACGGCTATTGCATCATGCTACACGTGATAATCGTGCCGGGACCAAGTGGTTCCAGCACGATCCTCACATGCCGCATGATGCGATAGCCGTAGTCCGCAAACGCGAACCGGACTTTGGCCCAAAGAACGACAGCACATAGCACAACTTGTTCTGAAATGTTAACCTACGATCCAACTACATCATGTACATACCGCGGGAGAGAGCGTGTCTTTCTAGGTTTATGACGTTGAATCGGTAAAGGTGCTGGACAGAGAATTCGAGAGCTCCAAGGACCACTCCAAATGGGGAGTCTCTATGGACAGGAAGGTTCCAGTGGTCTGCATCGGTGGTGTGAACAGACAGGTACTGTAGGACAAGAAATAGTTAGACAATCTGTTTGCCACCAAGCACGTAAAGCCATTTGGCATCCGTACTCAGAGAGTAACCCTATTGGAATTGCTGGCACACGGCAGGCCGAACAGCACTCATCCCGCGATCCCACTGCCATAGTCCTTAAATAATTCCGGAATGGAGACACTTCCCTAGTGACATCCTCTCTCGATCAACCAGACAAGCTTTACGCTTAAAGGCACCATACACGCGCGTAAACGTGGTTGGGATAACAATGTGTATCGAGCCGTATGGCTTACAACATAATGCCTACGCATTTTGAAGTGTCAAAATGACCCACAACGCCGCTACATGAGTTAGAAGTTGGCCCCGCCTTGTAGTTTCACGCCCCCTGTGTTTGCCGTTTTCCTCCAACGCAGGGATGCTGGGTCATCTTCGCCGTCAGTGACGTGTGTGGTTCACTTGTTAGGCAATCTTCCATCAGTACCGACGTTGGATATGACCCAGCAACCTTACGTTGCAGAAAGAGGGCAAATGCAGGGGGCGTGAAAATACAGGGCGGTGCCAACTTCTAACTCATGTAGCGACATTGTGGGTCGTTTTTGACACTTCGAAATGCGTAGGCATTGTAATCTGGGCCATACCATTCTATTTCCGTAGTTATCTCAATCACGTTTACGAGCGTGTATGCTGCCTTTAATGCCATTCGCCGCCATGCTTCCGCGATCAGCCCGAAGAAGCCTGTCTCGCCGTCGGTCCAACCGGTTTACTATATGAGTATTAGTATCCCTCGGAACCCTTAAAGGTTCCGAGGGATACGTGTAGTCGACATGTGTGCTAGCCCATGCAGATGTCAGACAAAGGGCTTTTGGAATATCCTGGAGCCGGATTCTCCAACGATTATACCCCGGGGATAACGGCGCAGCAAGGTACCACCCGCACTTTCCTAGTGAATGTCGGAGATTGTATCCTGATTAGCCCTTTTACCCGGAGTATAATGATTGATGAATCCGGCCTCTGAATACATCGTGGGCCTAGGTAGGATGGAAGACAGACGGCAACTCGCAGCGGCGGCAGGGAAGACGCGCAGATGACGGAATTCACAGCGCAGGTGGGGCAAAGGAGCACTTTGGCTGGCACACGTGACGCGCGTGACCGAAAACCACTGCGTCCTCGTCGTCGTTGGGGCGCGTTAACCGTAAAAAACCAGCTGGCGCTCGGTCAACGCGCCCCAACGACAGCGTGAGCGCAGCGGTTATAGGTTGCAGGCTTCACGTGCGCCAACCGAACTGATCCCTAGCCCCACCCGCGCTGCGAAATCGTTTAACTTCCTACGGACGACAGTGACGGTGAGAAAAGCCAGGATCATACTTCCAGCGACGAGCGACGCGACACAATGTTTACCATCAATAATCGATATGCGTGACATGCACTGTCGTTGTCGCTGCTGGCAGTAAGAATGATTCCGGCCAAAAGAACGTCGAGTCGGGAGCATAGCTTCGTTGAGGTGGAGACAACTGTCCGAGAGGTGAAGGTTGTTGGATGGGTTGACGGAACAAAAGGTGAAGGTTCTTTTCTCGCCCCGATTTGAAGAATAAACATAATTTTTACCACCTCTAGTTTTCGATCTTTTCGTCTTTCTTGTGCCTCAAACTTCCTGAGGGAACCTGACCTCTACCAAGAAAGCTTACCGCCGGTAACATTTTTATCTTCGGAGAAGGATTATAAGCAAGAAAGTTTTTTTAAGAATTTTTCGTAAAACTCTCCGACGAAAAGTTTTTTTGAGGATCTACCGCGCTTAGGAACTATGAACTATTTTGGGCTTGCAAAGTGCCAGTTTTCCCCTAAAAACTTTTTTCCCCTCGGTAATAACCCTTTGGCGAAAGTTGTTTTTGGAATTCTCATGAAATTCTGCGTCGAATGATATACCGTGTTCCTAACTCTGCTTGCCCCGTGAGTCAGCCAGATCGGTGGAGCCGAGCTCCATAGTTATCTCCTTAAGGTGCGCTCGCATCTATGGTTCAAATGAGAGACGCAGAGTTTTGCTGGAGCCTACAACGGGGCTCGGCTCCATCGGCCTGGCTGGCTTATGGAACAAGCAAAGTTAGGAACCCGATATATCATTCGACGCAGAATTTTACGTGGATTTTAAAAACAATTTTAACAATACCTTGTCTTCAACGATTAAAGAGTTATAGGCGAAAAACTGGTGTTTCGTAAGATGAATTAGGCTGAAGGATCGGGAGAGTAATTTCCCAAACTGAAAACACTAGTCTACTCAGAATTCTGTGGAGATTCCTAAAACAACCTCCACCAAAGTGACCATTCCGAATGAAATGTACTTTTCTAGGACCATTTTCGGACGAAAAGTCCGAATATGCCCATCGCAGCTGTCTAGACCCACTCTGAAAAAAGTTATGAGCGTTTTTAAAGCCTCGTGGCAAGGTAAGGGTACCTACCCCCCATGGAATTTTTAGGGTGTTTTCAAATTTTTCTCCGGATTTTGCTAAAAACATGTACGCAGGGTGCTGAACACGAATCTGTGGTTCGCTTGTCTAAAATTTGAGGTTTACTGTAGGTTACGGTAAGTAACATGCCACTTAGAGGGCAAAACCTACTTCAACATTCCGATAATCGACAAATGGACATCGCATTCGTATTCAGCACCCCAAATAACCCCCACATAGAAACTTTGAGACAAATATGAGACTTTGACCGAACTACCGTATACCCACCGAAGTCTACCGTAAGCTGACGAAAATCGATAAACTGACATCAGATTCGTGTTGAGTACTCCAGACAACCCCAGAGGAAGGATTTGAGCCACATCTGTCGTCACATTCCGAAAACCGTCAAAAGTCGCGATTTGCCATCAAATTCTCCCCCGATGGAAATCTGCGAACGAATACAGTCGAAAACTTCGGAAAATTGATAAATAAACCCCAGATTCGTGATCAGCACCCCAAATAACCCCCCAGAGCGAATTTTTAGTTAAATCTGGAATGCTTCGAGAGCTCTCTAATTGGTACAAATGAGCGCCCAACCGAAAATCCGTACAAGTCCAAAACGCTGTTAGTCTGCGCAAAGTTTGGAAAATGTTTCTCCACCCAAACTTTGCTTAGTGGGGTAGTTTTGAGCGCTGAACACGATTATGAGGCCCGTTTCCGGATTTTCCCAAGAATAATGCGCTTTTTGGAGGGTACAATAAGTACGAAAATCAGAGAAAAAATGCCTATAACTTTTTTCAGAGTGGGTCTAGGCAGCTGCGATGGGCATATTCGGACTTTTCGTCCGAAAATAGTTCTAGAAAACTACATTTCAATTGGAATGGTCACTATGACTTATTGTGGTTCCCTTGTTAGCGTAGAAAATTTATGAAAGAAAAACCGATAACTTCAGGAACAAAAAATGCGCTTTATAAGCCGCAATCGGCTGGAAGAGTGAGAACGTATTTTTTTGATTCTGGAAACGCTATTCGATGCAGAATTTTATGAGGATTCCATTTGGCACGTGTTATTCAGGGGGGGGGGGGTGGCCTTCTACACAAGTACACGAAAATCTAAAAACTCATATCTGAGGGTATACTGTGCCTTTAACCTGCAAATGTTTAGATGTCGCAGTACAAAAGAGGTGGTGGTGCGGTCTGCATCGAGGACAAAGTTCTGTGGAATACCTTCCACGAATCTGTCGCCTCCTATACTGACTGTCCAATTCGGCAGAAGTTGATCAATCTCTTGCATTTTATGTATAGGTTTCCCCGCATGATATTTTCTATGCACCTATAAATCTATGAATCAATCTTTTAGTTGGCTTGCTCTCCAAAATTGAAAAGCCTCGCTGTAGATCAAACTACGGATCGGGACGGCCTGATTTTAAATTTAAACGAAGCTGACCACAAGTTCAACATTTTTTACGAAGGACTACACATTTAGACTTACTGCCGCTGGACTGACACAGCCTGTCGTAGCTTTACGGAAAAAAATCATCACCTCACCAAAGTCGCCCTTTTCACGACTCTCACAAACATTTGTTGACAACTCACTACGAAACTGTCCGACGAGTTACTCACAGGCTTTTAGCAACTTACTTTTTTTCATTATGCATTTACTTTAGGCCAAAAAGGTGCGTCCGATTCGATGAAAAAATAATAAAATGCTGAATATTGAGATAAAACCTTTAAGAAACGGATCAGAATCGAATTCTCAAGCCTCATCTAAGTATTGAACCAAAGAGAGAGCAGAACAGTTTACAAGGCGCAGAGGCTATCTAAACAATCAAGGAGACAGATGGCGATGATTCAATGGAGAACAAAAGGCAGTGTCAACAATAAAAATCGTTTTGGAGTTTGCACAAGAATACGAAGGTTTAGAATCTGACTATTTCATCAATGAAGAAAGGATTATGAAAAAGGCTGCGAAACAACCAAAATCAGCTCTTCTTTGCGAAAGCCACATCTCAACGGTGGATTAGTTGCGCGAACATGGGCCTGAAGTAGGCAGCGTGCGCAAATGCGCCCCAATGCTAAAACTCAGCCGCGCTCGCGCTCCAGTGCTAATGAAGAAGCGGACCAAACCGTTCCTCGGAAAACTCGACCGCGAGCGGGTCTCGGAGCCGATCAAAGCTCTTTCGGGCTCGTTTTTGTTCGTTCTCTCGACCCCAGTGCTCCAATAAGACCCTGAACTTTCGATTTCCGGCTAAAAATCGAATACGAAATTTCTCGTGGACCCTTCTTTTCAGCTTAAAGGCATCGTGCGCGCTGGAAATCATTTCTATTTTTTGTATACAAGCAGACCATTCGGGCTAGTCACGAAACTTGAAGCTCTAAAAATGCGCACTTCAAAAGTTATGGCCACCTGAAAACTGCTGTGGAGCCGATCATCTAGCATTTTTTTCATTGAATGTTGATGCGACGGTCAAGCAACATGGAAATTATTTACGGCAGAAACTCCTCATGCAGGAAAAGGTCGAAAATGACAGTGACTAATCCTCCTAATGTAAAAAAATCAGAAACGATTTTGGTGCAAATTTCAAATCCAATTTCCAAAAAGTTAGGCTCCGCGGAAAAGGGTAAGGATTTAGCATTGCCACAAAATGCTATGGATTTCCTTGTATGGATTTCAAAAGGTTGGGCTCCGCAGAAAAGGCTGAAGATTTGATTTCGCCGAAAAGTGCTGTGAAAATCCTTCTGATGGATTCAGCAGTCGACGAATCTTTCGAAATATTGTGAAATTCCCCTTGCTGGACTTGGCGACTAACGAATTTTTTCAGATGTTGTGAAATTTTTGCAGATGGATTTAGGGGCTTACAAAGTCATAAAATGTTGTGATATTCCCCTTGTTGAATTTGGCAATTAACGAATTCTTCTAACCCATTCACGACCACGTGTCCCACCGGTGGGACACGCGTTGACTACCACTTCGGACCGCTTGTCCCACCGGTGGCACACTCTTTTTGAAAATCGATTTCTCCGCCACAAGACATTACTTTCGAACTAACATATGATCAATGTATTGATCTACTCAAGTCTTGGATAAAAACCTTGTGGTCCATCAGTAGGTCAAATGCAACGACATATTTAGACTCTTCTAAAATCAGGTGGCCTGACGTAGAGAAAAAGAAACGGCTGTAAAGTAACTTTAGAAGCACCTTATGATTTCTTTTTCCTTCTATTGCTAGCTTTTAGGTTGCTTAGTAGAAACCTATCGTTTGAAATTCGTTTACTTTTCTGAAAGCGTTGCAGCACAGTTTAATTCGTTCTGGTTTTGAGTAGTTGTTTCTTGATAACGAAAGCGTCTCGAAAGCCCAAACTCTGACACTGTTCAATCATCGTTGCTAGCTACAATATAGACACAGAAAATGAAAGCAATTACCCGTGGGACGCTATTCTAGCCAGCGTGTCCCACCGGTGGGACACGTTGTACGGTGACGCAATATTGCACGCGGTCCGAAAATGCAGTCACCCAAAATTAGGCGTGGTCGTAAATGGGTTAAATTTTGTGTAATTGCTGCAAATCGATTTGGCAGGTGCTCCATAAATAATCAAAGTCAAATCACGCGCCTGGAGGGATTCACTCGTCCTTCGATCAGTCACGCCCACACCGAAGCCGCCGGAGCGGGTAAGAGCAGTCTTGCGGTCCCACCACGAATAAACTATTTTTTCACCATTCAACGCATTAAAAGTTCCAAACTATTACAAAAAAATACTAAGAAATAAGCAAATGCATGGTATTTCGGAAATGATAAAATAGGGAAGTAATTAGTATCCTTCATTGTTTTCCAGCTTATAGATTCCTGAAAATTTAGCTTCCTGGCAAAAGTAACGACTTGACAATGCCATTTAGAAGTCAAAAAAAAAGTTTTAAAATGATCTTGAAATATCCTAAAAATGATTTGGCGTAGAGTAGCGTGGAGTGGTAAATAAGGTAGGAAATGAAGTGAAAAAATCAAATATACGCTTTGGTGCTCGATCATTTCACAAGCTTCCTGTTAAACTTATCAAAACGAAACCAAGCGCGATATGGGTTGGGACGTTGAGTTAACCTACCTTGACCTAAGCTGATTCCCTTATTACAGCTTTCAAAAATGGCTTGATGTTTCCGTTGCGCGCTTGATTTCGTTTTGATAACTTTAACGGAGAAGCTTGTGAAATGATAGACCACCAAATCGTATTTTTGGTTAATTCACTTCATTTCCTGTCTTTTTTATTACTTCAAGCTATTTTATGCCAAATCATTTTTTGGATATTTCGAGATATTTTCGAAACCTTTTTTGACTTTCAAATGGCATCGCCAAATCTTTACTCTTGCCAGGAAGCTAAATTTTCAGAAAATTTCACACATTTTTCCCGAAGTTTCCCTTCCTGACTAAAAATTTTCTCAAAGATTTCCAGTTTGGAAATATGAAACCACCAACAGACGATATTGTCGTATGAAGACAATTTTTGGAACTTGTGACCCACAATCATAAAAAATACCATTTATTACCGCATTCTGTGCAAAAGGTGAAAAATCAATATTATTGATCACTAGTATTCGACTTTCCATGATGAGAAGAATTTCCCAAACAATTGAGTTAGAGCAATCAACAATCAAAAATCATTGCGGCATTTTGTGCAACAGGCGAAAAAATCAATATTATCGACTGGTATTTACCGATAATGACTGATGAGCAAAACTGCCCAACCAAGAAAACCAGCCCCATATGCAAACACTACTCCTTGTCGAATTTTGTGCAAAGAGGGCGAAAATCGATACTGATTATCGATCGATGACGTGTCATGAGTACGAAACCTGACAAGTTCAGTACTTACCCCCAACTACCTGTCTTAATTGGCCGCAGAGCAACACACGCACCCTGGTCTCCACAGCCGTAACTTTCCAAGCAGTTTTCGCGCTCCACGGCTAGTTTAGTATGCAAATCCACTATTTTAAGGTACCCTTCAAAGTTAAGGTATCGAGCTCAAATTGGAATACATAGGATGGACCTGCATCTATTTCAAGCCTCCTGTCTAAAAACAGCTCCCTAGCTCAATTTTGAGTGTACCCGTAAGTTCGTGAACGCCGTCTGAAAAAAAAGAAGATCAACAACAAAAAACGCGGGGGTTTTCACTTTTTTCTTAAAAATCAGTGAACCGTTCCAAACCATTTTTGGGGGGGTCACACCAGATTTTTGAGCTCTTCTAATGCAACTGAGCGCTAATTTCTACGTTCACCTTGAACTGAGATTTCGAAAAAGCTATTACGCGCGTGGCCGATTCACAACCAAATCTGGTTCGCACCGCGATTTCCCAATTTTCTGGCGTGAACAGTCACTATGAACCTGATGGGCCGTGCTAGCGTCCAAGTTGAATGGAGGGGGCTGCAGTGTCGATAGGCCGGTCACAGCGCCATGCCTTACCCTGATATACTACACACAAATGAATACAAGAAGAGAACCCTAATAAGAGAACTACTCTTAGTCAGCCTGGCCTTTCCGGAAGAAATGTACTTTCCTAGAACCTTTTTTAGCATAGAATCCGATTTTAATCTTCGCAGCTGCCTAAAACCACTGTGAAAAAAGTTACAGGCGTTTTTCAAAGCCTTTCGGCAAGGTAAGAGTACCCCCATGTAATTTTTGGGGCGTTTTGATTTTTTTTTGAATTTGACTCAAAGTCCGTTTGAAGGAGTGATCTAGGGTGCTGAACACGAATCTGAAGTCCGTCTGTGGAATTTCTAAAGTTTACTGTAGGTTATGGTATGTGCCATGCCATTTAAGGGGCTAAACCTACCTTAGTATTTCGAAAATCGACAAATGGACGTTAAATTCGTGTTCACCACCCCGAATAACCCCCCCCCCTTCCATGTTTTTTGTTAAATCTGAGACTTTGACCGAACTACCGTATACCCACCGTAACCTACCGTAATCTGTCAAAAATCGATAAATGGATCAAAGATTCGATTTCCAAAACGCTGTCAATCTACGCGAAGTTTGGAAAATGTGCTCCCCCCAGCCTGTGCCCAGGGGGTTGTTTTGGGCGCTGAACACAATTATTAAGTCCGTTTCCGGATTTTTCAAAAACCAGTGTTTGTTTTGGAAGGCACAATAGGTACGAAAATCCGGCGAAAAACGCCTTTAACATTTTTCAGAGCGGGTTTAGGCAGCTGTGAAGATCAAAATCGGATTCTACGTCAAAAACGGTTCTAGCGAAGTTCTAATAGTAGTTCCTCTGTGAGATGTGTTGTGGGAACCTACCTCGATGCCCGAACAGCTCGCAGGGAGGAGCTTGGCCTGCGCTGCGGCTCGTTCTGAGAAGAGGTCAATGGGTGGCCGTGTGGTGTTCCGGCCCCAGCCCAGGCACCTGGTAATCGATGCAGTGATGGCCATCAGCATTGATTACCAGGTGCCCGGGCTGGGGCAGGAACACCACACGGCCACTCGTTCACTTCTTATTAAAACGAACCGCGACGCATGCCAAGCTCCTCCCTGCGAGCTGCTCGGGCATCGAGGGTACCTCGATGCAACTTATTGCCGAGATCTTTGCGGCGTTTTCTTATGTTTGCCAGATTTGTCGCTGTTTTAGACTGATCTCGACGCGAAATCACTCCAGGGGCAAGATTTGACTTTGATTATTCATGGAACGCCTGCCAAATCGATTTGCAACTATTTCACAACATTTAAAGAACTCGTTGATTGCCAAATCTAACAAGGGGAATATCACAATATTTTGAATGATTTATCGACTACTAAGTCCATCAGAAAAAAAAGTTCACAGCATTTTTCGGCGAAACCAAATTTTTAGCCTTTTCTGTGGAGCCCAACCTTTTGAAATCCATACAAAGAATTCCATAGCATTTTGTGGAAATGCCAAATCCTCAACCTTTTCCGCGGAGCCTAACCTTTTGGATTGAACTTTGATTTTGTTTTTCGAATTTTTTTAGCTTTCTCCTAGTCAGAGATATATTTATAAATGGTAAATTATGAAAATTTTTGATTTACTTGCAGAGAAAATACTGTTTTTTTTTGGGAGTAGTTGTGGAAATGGCGATTTTTTCTAGCGATAACGTTGCCTTTCTTGTTCAAAACATTTTTCTGCGCAAAAAAAAACAGCACCCAATATTTCAACGAAAAACATCTGAAGGGTTTCTTTATTTATTTATTTGAGGGATTGTCTGAGAAAAAAAAACACTTACGTATTTTTTCCAAAGTTCACCAGTAGAAGAAGTTTTCCAAAAACGCACTCTCATCTGAATCAGCAAAAAATCTGGTTTCCCGTATTCGTCTTTGTCCAGAAAACTTTTCCAAAGCGTGTGTTTGAGTCATCGAAAAGTTGGCGTCTCCGGATAATTTTTGCCGGGAATTTCGCGAATTCTCCAAATTTGTGTGGATCTGTAAGCTGAGATCCTGCATTCCCAGAAAATATTATTATCAATCAATTTAATTCTCAAACCTTCCAGATAAGGCCGAATTTTTTTCAATGGGCACTTACTGCCCATCATAGATCATTAATAACTTCAAAAGTCATTTCTATTCATAAATAGCCACTGCTGGTGTCCTTTTCATGATCTCTAGCATTCCGAATGTCAAAAAAAAAGGTTTCGTGAAAACTAGTTTTCTAAACTCGATCCGAAAGGCTGCCAGTCAATTGCTGTAGCCGGCCTACTCGCAGAAATGGACTGCAATCGATTAAAGCAGTTGCAATGTTCGTCATTTTGCTTTCCTGTAATGGTGAAGGTCCCTAAGGTTACATAGGAAACCCAGGGTGGGTTAGTTTCGCTCTGGAAACGGTTTTCAGAGGGTTTCTCGAAGGTTCAGTGGAGGCCCAAGTGATGTTTTCCACCCGCCGTCGCATCCTTCGGCCGCGACGCGGCGGCGATAAACTCGAATATTTTCAAAATACTTGGAAAATCACAGTAATTTATGTTAACTTTTCCAAAGATTCTAATACTTGACCAGATGCTCTTCCTAACGATACCTAATATGTAATCATTCGTTGAGAATGAACTATATTACAGCACCCGAAACCGCACCAGTGATGTTTTCAATTTCGGAAAAGTCATTTATTATGCAGAGTTGAGGCGAAACTCGCTTTCCGCCACAGTTGGATCCTCTAGCATCAGTCATTCCCAACTCTTCGAGCAACTAACCTCGTTTCCACAAATTATGTTTGCCCAGAAAACATTCATGAAACGCGCATAACTCGCGAAAATTTCCAGTAGGTGACGTTTGCGGGCGATTTTCACCATGAAATTCGCGATATCCTAGGATGAATTTGTATGCAACTGAAAGCTGAGGTCCTCTACTTTCAAATAAGCTAGAGACTATGACTAGGGAAGATCAACCTGTGATACAGCACCGCTTTTTCCCGCCGGTATTTACAGCGCGGCGGCGCGTATCGCGCCTGGCCGGCTGCCTCTTGGTGGGGGCTAAACGGGGGAACCCGGCCCGCTATATAGAAGCGGCCAAGGCCAGTCGTCTTCACCCTTCTACTCGAGTCTACTAATTCCATTCGAAGATGTCCGACGCAGTTGCTGCTCCAGCTCCAACTCCTACTGCTCCTACTCCAGCCAAGAAGACCAAGGCAAGTCTCGATTGGTGACTATCTACAGCTTTATTGATTACTGTTTCTAGTTTAGGTGAATTTTTGTCTGAAAAGTGTTTGATTTTCCGTTTCCTGAACTTGCTATTTAAATATCTGGGGGTGGGGATTGTGGAAATGCTTCTAACATGCTGTACTATCGAAAGCAATTTAGGTTCATGTTTAGATCTTGTGCTGGGTGGAGGTTGCCCGTCCACTTTCCTGCCGTTGACCTATCGCAAGAGCTGCGAAAACTGACCTGATAGGCAGACGGCGAGAAAATGGGCGGATAGTCTCCTCCCAGCAAGAGAGGTAAATCAGTACCCAATTTTGCAAAAAAAATTGGTTTTGTGGTAAACCATGCTTCTCATGCACAAGTATCAAAATTCGGCTCAATTTTCCCATACCCGTTTCTCTATAATTTTTTTGAATTTCGTAGTCACAATTTGTACAAAGCTCTACATGGACCAAGAGGTGGCCAGGTTTTAATTACTCATTTAAAAGGCGAAGTTTGTATCAATTATCATCCCCCCAATCAATAATTTTTACATAGTTTTTTCGGTGCTATGTGGGAAGGGGGGGGCACTATGGCGCCATGGACTTGGCCACGCCCATTTTACTGTGCCGCACTAAATTTGAGCACCTACCCGGGGTTTCCCTCCCCTTCCAAAATCAGAAGAGTCGTTGCGGCACGGAAAAATGGGCATGGCCATGTGCGATAGAACGGTCCCCCCCCTTCCCACATAGCACCGTTTTTCTCATACCTCGTGCTGGTGGTTTGGTTTTGGACTGGTTTCTGATCTCACTGCTAGATGGATTTACTTATAGATCACACTTTGCCATGCTCCTTTTACCGCGCCAAGGAGTGCAATTTGAACATCAACCTGGGGTTTTCGTCCACTTCCAAAATCGCGAGGTCGTTGCGGCGCAAAAAAATGGGCGTGCCCTCCCCCCACGAGCCCGTAACGGTCAAAATCTACTGGTCTGCCCCTGATCTACAGCACCCCTGCTCTTGGCGGGACCAACATGAATTAGTGGCGCACATGCGGCCATGGATTCATAATCCATGTCGGTCTCGCAAAGAATAGGGGAACTGTAGACCGGCGGCAGACCCGTAGATTTTGTCTGTTACTGAATTATGCCCTCCCCCCCCTCTTGCAGCGATAGTACAGCAGATTTTCTTGACTGGAGATTACTAGAATTGAAGAACAAAGGATGTCCACGCCCATTTTACTGTGCCGCACTGAATTTTAGCACCACAGGCCAGTAACGGTCAAAATTTCCCGACCTGCCCCCGACTCACAGTATCCCTGTTCGCGGCGGGACCAAACATGGAGTCTTGGCGTGCCTGCTCAATCGAAATGCTTGGCATATTCGTCATCGCGGTGCCTGTGAGAACAAAACGTTTTCGAAAGCGATTGAAAACTTTCGTCCTAAGCCGCTTCGTAATCGGCGGGAGTTTTTCTTGAACGAAATGATGCTAGATTGGTGTTTACCTGCGAACTGCAGAAACCGATTAAAACAAATCGAACTGATATGATCTATTTCATGGGTAGCTACATTTTCACGCACTTTAACCAGTTAGTTCCATATGGTGTAGTCATGAAAGAACGAATTAGCGAATTCGCAATGAACTTCTTTCTAACCCAATACGATAAAGGCGCGCTAATTCAACTGATTTCTCAAGATGAGCGATGACGTAGGGTGAGCGCAGTTCTTCTCTCCTGAACTAATGCTAATATAGAATGGACCCATAAGACTAAACAGCCCTTTTTCGTCTTGCTACAGATAAAACGTCGATTACGCACAAGCTGGTGGCAAATACTCTGCTATATCGATCGAGCAGGCCTGACAAGAATCCATGCCTGGTCCCGCCACGGACAGGGGTACTGTGGATCAGGGGCAGGAACGGAAAGTTTGAAAGTTACTGGCTTGTGTGGGGGGCACTGTTGCTTCGCACTTGGCCACGCCCATTTTTCCGTGCAGCAATGACTCCTGATTTTGGCGGGGGAGGGAAACCTCGTGTAGTAGAGTATATCAAACGAATAATATCGATTTTTCCGAATAAATCTATTTTTCTCTTCATGATCGGAATGGTTTCAACAGCACTTGTTATCACACATTAGGGTAAGTGAAAGGTTCTCATATGTGATAAAAAAGGGGGGTTTCGTCTATTCATTAACATGCCGCAGCCAATTAATTGAGTTTTTATTCGAATAAATGGTTATAGCAACTCTGTGGCTGGACAGAAATTTACTTTTTCATTAATTATGGAAACCTTGCCCCTCACGTAATGTTTGATACTAAGGGCAGTTGAAAGCACCTCGTCTCTAAGAAAATATAAGAGCTAATTGGAAAATCGATATTATTCGGTGAAACACTCTATCGTGTAGGTGCTCACATTTAGTGCGGCATAGTAAAATGGGCGTGGCTAAATTCATCGCGCCATAGTGCCCCCCCCCCTTCCCACATAGGCCGGAATCATACTTCCCGCTACCGGCGACAGTGCATATCAGGCATATCGATTTTCGATCGATATGGATTGTAAACATTGCGTCGCATCGCTCGTCGCTGGAAGTATGATTTCGGCCATAGCACCGCTAAGATAGCGCTGGAGTTTTGCTTCCCTGCCAAGATCAGGAGAGTCGTTGCGGCACGAAAAACGAGCGTGTCCAAGTGCATGGTCCTATAAAATATTACGTAAAGACACATCTAGTCGCCGCGACGCGGCTAGGGCTTCATCACGATGCGACTAGCGGTGGATGTGTACTGTGACAAGCGCGCTCCATAGCACCGCGACATCCCACTCACGCCGCGCGAGGGCGACTAGAGGTGTCGTTACGTAACATAGTGCCCCCCCCCCCGGCTAGGATAGCAGCTTTATTTTACCCCAAACATTTTTACGCAGGGGCTAATGGAGTACCTGCGGCCCCCTCTGTGATCATCACAGCGTGGGTCTAACATTGCTTGCGTGAAGATGCGTGTTCACCTTAAGCGTGTTGTGAGCTAGCAAAGAGCTGGGAAGCTTCAGGGATAATTAAACAGGTGCAGCACTCACGGGTGAGCAATGTCCGCCTCCCGTGACGATTTCGAGCGTTTTTTTTTTAGAATTTTGGTCACTATGAGGGGGCGTGGCCTCACACGGGTATGGGGCGCTCCACCCTGGCTTTCTGGTATGCAAGGGAGAAATACGAGAAAAACGACGTATGATGGGTTACGAGTGATCAGATGCATTGACAGGGTTGGCTGCGGGCAAAACGGGAAGCGGTCATTGCTCACCCGTGCGTTCTGCGTCGCGGTCGGTGAGCGCCGCGCGCGGCGGGAAAGGCGGCGACGCGACATTCCAGCATTCAAGTAAAATCAAGTAAACTAGCATGTTTTGAAGCATTATTTGAATTGCTGTGTTCGTTTTATGCCACTAACGATAACCGTTTTGCCGTATATGGTGCACATGATTCATTACCACGATAGCGGCTTTTCCGCGTTTGCCGCGCGTGCGACATTCACCGGACCGTGACGCGCACGCTCCAGGTGAGCAATGTCATGGAGCCCGGTACCTACTCTCCGCCAGAGCAGTAAAAGCGTTCTTGTTTCATTGAAACCTGAGAAAAATCGTATCTATATCTTTACCTTGTTTTTTTTATTGAATTCGCTTTCCAGGCCGCAAAGCCCAAGGGCGAGAAGAAGGCCAAGGCTGCCCCGAGCCACCCCGTGTATGGTGCCATGGTGAAGGCAGCCATCAAGGACCTCGGCGACCGCAAAGGAGCCTCGAAGCAGGCAATTTTCAAGTACATCATGCAGAAGTACAAGTTGGGTGACAACGAGAAAATGGTGAGTTAGTCTTCCATAAAGGCCGATTTCGTGGCCCTGAAACGTCGACCGCTTATTCCGAAACACCTGGCGTTTGCCCCGAGATAAGAGCAAACAACAGCGGTCTGTCGGAGCGCAGCTGCGGGTGCCTTAGGAATCGTCTAAATTTACGCCAGCTGTAATGAACCGTTCGAAAACGCAAATCTTTCTCTATCTGAGTTTTTTTTTTGATATCTCGGAAACGAGCTTGTGGTTTCCGAATAGCCAGCCGAAATTTGAAGAGAATTTCAAGCATCGACTAAGGAGATCTAAACGTTTCTCACACTAAAACAGCTGACGTTGGTAGGGCATTTGGAACTTTTATGGGCTATAAGGTTATATACGCGAGAACTCTTAATGAGTCGAGGCTCTTTTAGAAAATTTTGTGAAGGTGCTATTGGGGCTGCAGACTACGATTAATTGAAATTTGGTTTTTTAACCAATTTTCAAAAATTGATAGATCGAAAATAAACACTTGTGAGTGGGAAGTCGTCAACAGTATAGCAGAAAAGTTTCGTTGCAGAAGCTCGTTTTTGTAAGGCGGTCATGACCGAAGATCAGGGCTGGGCAGGCCAGTGCGACAATTTTTGGCAGAGCTACGACCTGTCACCCAACAATTTGAAACATTTCAACGATTAGAGTGGCGTCGAACTTACATTCAGCACGTCAAATAACCCTGGAATAGAAATTGTCTAAAATTTGATAGTTCGCCCTGGCTACCGTATATGTACCGTCATCCACGGCAAACTGTCAAAAATGGATACACGAACCTCAGATTCGTGTTAAGCACTCCACGTAATCCGTAGAGAGACATTTTGGGCCATATCTAGGGTAGCATTACGGATATCGTCAAGAGTACCGTTTTAACCCTCGCATTGTCCCCTCTGGTGGGAACATTTGAACGATGTCAGTGAAAATTCTGAAACTCACAAGAAAAATTTTCGAATCTAAGAAAAAATTTTTGAAGACCCGCCAATCCTTCCATATCATGCTAAATGAATCGAAAAGACATAATTTTGGGTGGGACTCCTGATGTTATGGAGAAAAAAAGATTTCTTTCTGAAGGAATTTTCTCTATTAAGTACAATCGGCATGGATCCTAATGTTTTCTTTGAGCTCCAAATTGAAGCTTGGCGAAAACTCGTTCCTTATGCTATGACATAGGAGCACCGAGCTGGCGCCAATCTTCAATCGGGAACTCAAAGTATTACTAGGATCCACGCCGACTGTACTTGATAGAGAAAATTCCTTTGGAGAGAAATCTCTTTTTTCTCTCAAAAATTAGGAGTCTCACCCAAATGTTCTTCTTTTCGACAAATTTTGGGATCCGCCACGGCGCTGAGTGGCAACCCTGCTCAACTCTACCGAAAACTAAAAAATTGGCACAATAGTTGGTATACGATAGTTTGGGTAATGGATCATATTTCAATCAAAAATTCTATTCAGGGCTGTTCGGTGTGCTGAATGCATTTTTGATGTCTATTTGTCGATTGGGATCGTCAAAAAAAATCGAGTTTTTTCTAAATTTCTGGTCATCAAAGGGGGAGGATCCTAGAACCGCCGATACTTCGCGTAATGGCCTGCTCAGCCCTTACGGGGAGCGTTCGCTACAAACCTTTACATTTAACGTTCCTTGTGGTGTCCATTCACAGTATTTGGACCTCTGAAGGATTGATTTCAACCTAGAGGTCGCTCGGGGAAGGTTGTAGTCCGCCCCTCCGACACTGGCAGCGGACTCCTGCGGGAGAAAACGACGATCGTGGTCACCCACAGGAGCTGTTTTGTCCTGTGGGAGACCGAACCAGAGCGAAGCGGTATCCTACATTACACGCTGCTGCATCGCTTCCACTGGGTCTCCTACCGTACAGAACACCTCCGGTAGTTGACCTGGAACGCGCAAGTTGACCTATTGATGGAACCTGCGCGATGTACGATACGCGTGTGCATCGGGTGGAGAGTCGATTCGCTCATGCAGGTTCACAGAGGCGCCCCTCTCATTGATTGATTGGGCTGCTTAGAAGGCGAATTCCCTCCTTCATGGTAAGTGAGGGAGGAATGATATTGGTTCTTCGTGCCCTACACTAGGTTTTGACGTTGACAAAATTGTCAAGGAGGAAATGTGAAATTTATGCTTCGCTTGTAAACCGAAAACTAGGCGATTTTGGCTGGATTCCTGCAAACGTGATTTGAAATTCCCTCCAAACTACCGTACAAGATCCGGTCTCCTACAGGAGAATAGTAGGACTCCTACAGATGAATAACAGGACTCCTTCAGGAGGAAACCAGTGCTCCTATTGCAGGGGAGACTAGGACTCCGCTGCCAGTGTCGGAGCCCGCATAGGCTCTGGTCGTAAACCCGAGTCCCGAAGGATCACTGTAGGAGACGGTAGTTAGCGTGTTCGGTCCCAAATAAGCCAGACTAAGTGGAATCTGTGATTTTAACAGGAACTGAAACGCGGATCTACTACTGTACGCGTACCGTACTCTCACATAGGAACTGAAGCTTTACCTTTTCGGAAGAGGTCTGGCTTAGAAAGTCTACTCCTGAGGCCGGTTTTCTTCAACCATTTTACCACGGGTATGAGGGAGCATCATGGTATAATCCTTGATTTCTTGAGGAATCTGTAAAATTATACCCTGATTGGCCCTTATAGCCGGGTTGTAACGAATGACGGATCCGGCCTCTGCAGATATCCGGAAAGTTCGCTTCCATCTCTTGCTATTTTATCAATTTTTCCAGATCCATGCGCATTTGCGTACGTCGCTGAAGCGAGGTGTCCAGGTTGGCCTTCTGAAGCAGGCGTCGGGAACTGGTGCTTCTGGTCGATTCCGTCTTGCTGAGTCGGAGGGTGGGGCCAAGCCCAAGTTGGCCAAGAAGCCGAAAGCTGAGGGAGCTTCCGCGAAGCCTAAGAAGACCGCTGCTTCAACCAAGACCAAGGTTCGTGAAATTTCGTCTTTTTATCTGAATTTTCGGGTTATTTTTCTCATTTTCAGACTGCTGCCAAGGCGAAGAAGGAGAAGACTGCGAAGTCCCCTAAGAAGGCCGCTGCTAAGCCCAAGGCGAAGTCTGCAAAGTCGCCTAAGAAGGTCGCCACTCCGAAGAAGACAGCGTCGAAGCCGAAGACGCCCAAGAAGGCTGCGGCTAAGAAGGCCGCTAAGGCTTAGATCTCGACATGTGTATTTTGAGTCGATCTCGTGTACAAAAGTACGATATTTCGGTGTTATTCATGTTGTTGATGTTACGGTTACCGCTAGCTATTTGTGTGAAGATTAGATCTATGTTGTTATTCTGATAATCTGTGTTCATAAATCAATATTAATCAGTTTCGGGCAGTAGTAACCGGCTTAGAAGGTTCAATTTGTGGTCTATACTCCTGCCGCCGAGCGGCGCGACGAAGATATTGATCACGTGGCGCGGTACTATCCCTATTATACACTTCTAATTGTACTTCGCGACGTCTGTCGGTGGCAGAAGTATAACCGACAACTTCGTCCTTCTGTCTCGATTAGGTTCTCCATCCTATTCCCGACGCTGGCCTATCAGGACTGTTTTGGTATTCGCCTGCCGAGCCGGTGATAGGCCAGCCGAGAAAGGAAGTGGGAGGGCGGAGAACCTCCCAGCAAGGAACAGGTGTCGCCATGCGACTGTTAACGATGTCGTGGAAGGTCCTTTAGGCATCGTTCATACTTCTGTCGGTAAGCGGCGCGATACAGTATTGCTGGATCGCACTTCACCGTTGGCGACCCCGGTATGAACGACGCCTTAGACTAGTGTTCTGAACACGTTGATCCTTTATGGTTTTGGTTTCTCCTCAAATAGTCGATGTTATTGCTTTCCCACTCACCTTGGCGTGTGCGGAGTCGACTAATCCGTAATTGCGGCTCCACATTCGGGTAGTCCTTTACGTGCGCAGTTCCCGTTTCCGCTGAGCGCGTTGAATGGTTTGCGGCCTATCTGCGCGCCTTTAAATCCAAACACGGAGCGCTATGAATCTGGCCCATCCCGGCTTGACGAGTTTTGTATCGTTCCGGCGCTACCCGGTCGGATAGGCAGACAAGCAGCTCAACCGCGTGCGCTTAGCGAAAACCAGATACCCGCGCTCGGAGGTTATGTAAGCTATGGAAGTGTATTCTTGATTATTTTTGACGTCGCTGGTGACATCTCCAGCCAAACGTCGCGCGCATGTGCGAGGGGTCATTTATACTTACGCCACTGAGCGGCAGAGCGTCGTGCGATTAATACAAGGAAACGATGGGTGTGCCGCTCGTGGCTGAACTTCAACCAGACGAGCTCAAGCGTAACGCACCGCACGCGTGACGTAGACGCGGCATCTGCTAGGCGTAATGGCGTCGCTGACATGCCATACTTCTGACATCGTCTCTTGAGTTCTGCATCGTTATGGAACAACGCTTGTCCTCGTCCAACGACGCGACGGCGACAACGCGTTGACGTGCTTGTTTGTTCATAGCGATTCGATCGCGGTGGCGGAAGTACGATGCCGACATAGGGCTAGGCGCATAATTACACCAGGTCTATACTTGAGTCGCAGAGCGACACGATGGTACGCGGATCGACGCGGTATAGATAAATACTCATCAATGTCGTGTTATCGCGCCGCGATGGAAGTGCGAATCCGTTCAGTGCATATTAGCCATATCGACTTTTCGTCGGTGCGGGTGCTAAGTACTATGCTGTGTCCCTCCGCACAGGAGGTATACAAGAGACTCAACTTCTCTGGTATACCTGCGTTGCAGAGCCTGTTTCCGTCCGCAGCGATAGGTCTAGTACTGAGCGACTTTGATTTTGGATCTATCGCCAAAAGCACTCAGGTAAAACCAGTTGTCCAGAATCGGACGAATAGTTGTTGAGTATCGGTCGACAATCGAGAAGTTGTCCAGAAAGTTGATAGAAGTTGTCGAGAGTTCTGAGATTCGCAGTATTTGTCGAGAATTGCGGCCGATTTGTTCAGAATTCTAGAGAAAGTTTCCAAGAATTCGGGGGGACGAGTGTTTGCCGAGAATTCGGATACATTTCTCGACACTCCTTTCGAAAGTGAGAATATGTTTCGAATATGTCGAAAATTTCCCACGAATTCAGGATATCACTTCAGAACCCTCTTTACACCACTTTCTTCAATTATTACGACTGCTGTTTTTGTTCTTTTCCTTTCATGTAGGTCCTCTGTGTTTTTTCCTTTTTTCTCCATTCTTCTAGCTGGTTATCATGGTTATCAATTATAATATATTTCACCGACTTCTTGAATATCAAACTCGCTTCTTTTTCAAGTTTTCATCTTCTCAAATTAGCGAACATACCAAAAGTTAAAGAAGTTTTCTAGTTAAAGAATTTTGAAAGTTTACGAGCTTTCAAGTACTGATCTTTTTTTCCATGATTGATAGTTGCAGCAGTCGGATTTAAATTATAATATTCAAGAAGTTACCCAAGAAGTATTAGAACAACATTTGAAATTAAGATTGTTAATTCTAATAAATCTCGAGTGATTCAGTTCTGATCGAAATTCGCAACTCTAAACCTTGCAATGGTTGTTTATCATTACATTAATGTACAATATGCGGACCTCCGGCGGGTCCACACCTGAAGTCAGCGGTTTGGCCGCTGGCTGCAGGTGTGGACCCGCTGAAAGTCCACATTTTGCAAAGTATGGGTCACGAGAGTAGGATATTTGTGTCCAGCGTGGTCGATTTACCCTGCATACAAATCTTCACCGCCTAAGAAGGAGGCTGAACAAAGCTACAGTATAATGGCTCACACCCTTCTCAGGTGTGGCCCGCCGGAAGTCGGCAATTCTGAAAACTAGGAGCCACGAGAATAGGATATCAGAGTCCAGCGTGGTCAATTTACTCTACTCAAACTTTCACCGTCTTAGAGCACTTCCGAAGACCATTACACTGATAGCGCACTGGTGCTGGGCAAGGCCAATAGCGGCCCATGTTGATCGATTTTGTAGACCCACAGCATATACGATGCACAGTTTGCCTCTTACAAACGTCGACGAAGCTAGCCAAGTTGGGAATTCGGCCAACAGAATGGTGTGAAACTATATTCGTAGGCCTCGCAGACCGTTGTAATCATCGGTTGATCAGGAGCTCCAATATTTCGGTAAGTGCATACAGTAGTACTTGTGTAAAAAAGTATGGTAACTGTCGAGAAGTCGGGCAAGGAGCTGTCGAGAATTGGTCAAGAAGTTGTCGGGCATTGTCGAGAATCGGGCGAGAATTTGTCCAGAATTCTCTAGAGTCTGCGAATGTTGTCCTGCATTCGTAAACCCTGCAGGACAACTTTTCGTCCGATTCTCGACAACTAGTTTTACCTGAGCAGTGACACGCTCTGCGACGCAAATATACCATTTGTATTAGGCAGCATTCAGAGTTGGTTCGCGGCGCAACCTCATAGCCATCCTATGTATCGATCGAGCAATGTCGCCTCGATTCGTCGCTTATAGTTCTTATGTAGTGGAGCTATGCGATGCATCCGAAATGACGCGCATATCGCTCTCGCGCTACTTCCATCGCCTTGCACTTGCAGCGGGAAGCGATTTTTGTCTGGCGAAAACAAGCTAGCTGTTTGGTGTTTTTCAATGATTTTTCATTAAAACAACAAATTCTCAACTCAAAAACAATAAATCAGGCATGAGTGATCATATTCCACTCAAAAAACACAGAAAAGTGTTTCTAGCCCATCACCGCTGCTTGTTTGCGCAAATCGCGTACGCACGCAAATGGGCGTAGTCGCCCAGTGTTCGCGCACCGTTCACACCTGAATTCCCGCGCGATTCTCGCGGCGTCTAGAGTTCATTCGCGACGCGACGTGATAATTAGCCTACGTATCGATCAAGCGACGTCGCGTCGCGCCGTCGCTCGGTGTTCACAGCGAAAAGGCGCGATGCAGCGAATTTGACGCGCAGTTCGCAAAGTGCGCGGTCGCGAGTGTTCTTAGACAGAAATGTTGGATCACCCGGGCGGTTTATGCCTTTAGCGCCCGGGTGATCCCACATCCCTGTCTAGGGATGCTCGCGACCGCGCCGCAGTACGCTTTCGCAATCAGCGTGCACTTTGCGGACTGAACGGCATTGCGGAGATGAACTGCATGCTCCCAATGTCTTTTTTGTTGCTTTGTCATTAACACGGCAAATTGTCATAACGAAAGCAAAAAGAAGCGGTAACAGTGAAAAAAGATACGTTACACTGAAATAAACAGAACAAGATCACTGGTTTATTAATTTTGCTTGTATACGGAAAATTGCGGACGTACGCAATGGCGCGCAGTCGCCCAGCGTTCGCGCACCGTTCACACCTTGATTTCCACGCGACGTGATTTTCGCATCGCGCTGACATGTTGCATCGCGTCGAGCCGCAAAAACTCTAAACGCCGCCATACAGACATATACCGTCGCGCCACCACGCGAAATCTCTGCACGCTGCCCCAAGCAACTATACTAGAGGCCTCAGCCGCATGGTTGGATCAGAACGGCGTTAAGTGTAAACGAGGTATTATCAGTCTAGAGGAATATTTTTCGTACGCTTGACCTCTCGAGTATAGTCGGATTTCGGGCTTTCTGGGTTTCCTCCTTCTGGGTGTAGTATGCTTCCGATATATGGGTCTGCAGAGTTGCAGAGACCGGCGAGTGGTCGCCGAGCGTCAGCCTTGACGCGGCGACAGAAATGTTTCGAAACATTATCGACGCGGCGTCGGTTGCCTCTTGCTGGCAGTGATGTAGGGCCGTCGCGGCGTCAATACACTCTGCGGTGCCCCCTCGTCGCCCTTCGCGCCGCGTCGGTCGCCACCGTCTTCGAATGTAATCGATATTGCATCACTCAGTGCTGTTTGTCGCTGCGAGCAACGCCGCTACTTCAACTCTGCGGACCCCTTATCCGACAATTTGGCTGAAGCTGACTAAAACAAATTATAGAAAAGAATGGAATACTATATTTTCCAGAGCCGATTCTTTGTCCGCAATAGCAGACAACCGCTGTTAGGGCAAGCAGTGCAGTCAAAATCGTACTCGGAAGACGGGGATTCGTGCAGGGACCGCGAGATCCCGACTCAGCTGTTTTCGAGATGCGTGCTACAGCAGCGTTTGGTGCTTCAAAATTCCAGTCCTATAAGGACAGTAGTCGCCAATGTTGCTCGAAGACGGAGCTCCGGTAGACGACGTTTTTGAAATCCTGATGGGATTTTGCCCCTCTTCTTGGTTTAAGCCTCGCAGACACAGCGCACATGGGACATGACGTTGAATAAATGACCTGATGTGCAACCACTGACGCCACACACCGAATTTTACGCGCAAATCGCTAATTCACCGCAGTAACACGGACAACCTGAAGTTTTCACGGTTTCCAGTGGAACTATCTGAGCTCTTCACTAAATGGCCGAATTCGTTCTCACAATCAGATACACCGGACCATATCCCCCTGCAGTTCATAGAAAAGGTGATCCCGCTCACCCATGTTTTTAACCTGAGTTCATGAGGGCTGATGTTCCAAGCCGGTGGCGTACTTCATTTGCAACTCTCATTCTTATGAAGAAACTATGTACTCAACTGACTCTAAAGATTCTCGACCCATTCGTATCACCTCGATTTTCGCTAGGTTGTTTGAAGAGGTGCTGAAGAAAACAATAATGGACCACGTACTAGTGCTTACCCTACATTTCCCGAGGGCTCTTATAAAACCATGTTTTGATATTTATAGGTATGGGACACTGCATTGATAACCCGTTTTCCCAATCCACTTAACGCCATAAAGATTTCAAAAAGTTTTGCGAAGAGAAAAAGGATACAAGAATGGCAACTTTTAAGGTGTTCAAAAAATTGTCTCGAGTTGAGCCTAAAACTTTTTGCTTGTTCCGGACGCTGAATACGAATCTGAGGTCCATTTGTCGATATTCGAAAAATTCCGTCTGATTTGGTCTGAAGCTTCAAAATAGGGGAAATTGTTGTGGCAAAACGCGACTTATGACAGTTTCGAGAATGCCACGATGAATTCGTCTTCAAACATCTACATTGGGGTTATTTGGGCTGTCTAACACAAATCTGTGGTCGGCTTATCGGTTTTTCTTGGATTACGGTATGTAGCTTTAGGTGAATGGTAGCTCGGGTATAGTCTCAGATTACGCTCAAAATTTCTCTGTGGGTGTTGTTTGGGACGCTGAACACGAATTTGAGGTTCATTTTCCGAAATGTTAAGGTAAGTAACGCCAGTTAAAAGCATTATGCATACCGTAACCGACGGCAAACCTAAGTCTAACAAAGTATAGACCCCGGATTTGGGTTCAGCGTCCCAAACAACCCCCGGTTGAGAGTTTGGAGCCGAACCCGAAAAATTTTCCTGAACACCCCAAAACCCCCTAGTGGGGTACTCTTACCTTTTTGTGGAGCAATGAAAATGCCGTTTTTCAGAATCCCCGCAGCCATTTAGGGAATTTCAAGCACGGGTCTTTATCTACTGTCACAGACCTACAGCGACGACAACATTCCAAATCTTCACAGGGTAGGTAAAGCAGTCTCTAGTTAGAGCGGTACTCTACCATTTCTGAGTGCCAGCATGGTTCCAACGAAATAGACCCACGACAACCGGACCTGGGGTTACTCATTCAAGGTGACCACAGTTTCGACTGGCACTGTAATCAGGTGGCTTCGGAAGCCAATAAAATGATGCACAGCGTGTCCAGAGCGCTCTAAACCACTATTTCTGGTATTGTTGTTGGAGTTTTCGGGTCATGTAGTGGACCTCTTCTGGAATACGGGTGTTCAACCCGATTAGGTTCAAGTCAATGAAGGTGCTTGAGAGTGTGCAGCGGAATTTCACGCGTAGGGTACTTGTGGCTTCAATTACGCTGGAAGTCTGGCTCATTTAGGCAGAAACGCCGTGCTAGGGCTCATGACATCAGCGGAGGGGAGGAGGAAGTTTGATTTGATGATGCTGTATGAGATTTTTCATTTTGAGACCAAGTTTAAGTAATAGTGGTTGACGTTTCAGATTAAAATTACACCTCAAATTGAAAAAAAACTGAATCAAGCGCCGCAGACATTGGCGAGACAAGTTGTTCTCTGCAAAACGCGGTAACACCATAGAAACTTCTTTTGAAATTCGTCAGAACTCCGCGAAATCCCAAGAATCTTCAAGCAGCACGGATTTAGAGGAAAATCATGATTTGCGCGTAAAATTCAGTGTATCACGTCCGTGGGTGCACACAAGGTCATTTATTCGACGCCATGTCCAATGTGCGCTGTGTCTGCGAGGCTTAAGCCCCTCTTCTTTATGTGCATATCAGTCGGGTAGGCCACACCGGATGTTTTCTTTTCACCACATCTCACTCATGACTATCGACCGGGCTGGCTACAGCCGTTTGGCCAACAATGGCAGAGGCCTCAACTATTTGTTTACTGCAGACGGTTAGACTAATATGATGCTCCAGTGGAGCTGTCTATAACTTTATCACAGGTGATAGACCATCATCAGCTATAAAAGCAGCCAACTGTGGTGAGGTGCAGTCTATGCCGCAACCAAAAGAAGACACATGGGCATTCCAGGTTCGCCCGACCCTCATTGGTTGCGGTCCTTGTCATCACCTGATGTGCTCCATTCCAGCCCATCGGCGCTCCATTCCCAGAGCACCCAATACGTGTGCCTGGTCAGCAGAATATGTACGTGGCTCTCTGGTACAAGTACGGGAAGCCGGTTCATGGACGCGCGTGGAACAACAACGGCGGTGTGGAATGTTCATTCCCATACAAGAAGGCAGAGCTGACCACAAAACGAGAACTCGAGGGAAACATCCAGGTGCTCACCTATAAGGGCAACTACAAATCGCTAGGATATTGGTGAGTTTTCGACTATAATCTTGAGACGACATTTACGGCCTGTATTAGGACGCCAACGCCGCTGGAAGCGTCAGAATTGAGCCAAAAATGAATAAGAGCTTGTTCGAATCGCGAGGGCGGGGTCTTGCGGAAATAGGCGGATCCCAGCGCTTTGGTGGCTCAATATGGCTCAAAATGACCTAGAATTGAGTGACCTTAACTTGTAGGTACGAATGGCTTCCGTTGAAATCACGATTCGATGACAATCAAGACCGCGAACTGGTTAGGTGTGGCCAGTCGACACCGATCCTCATCACATGTAAAGACAACGAGAAACGCCTTGGATATCTTGACTTGAGCACAGAAGTCGCTATGGTCGGATATAACAAGGCAGTTGAGCAGATCATGGGCGGTGCAACGCAAGAGTGCCTGGGAATCTTCCGTAACTATAAACCACCGCCGAAACAAATCGTTGAAGATGACCAGTGGGATGACACGAAATGGGGCGATGAGTTCCCGAAGAACGTCGAGCCGGTGAGCGAGGATTGAGGTTGAGGTTCACCACTTTCGCCACCGGAATATACTTTTTTTCAGGCCGTGAAGCGAGAGCTGAAAACTGCGCCTGATCTGCCTAAGTATCAATATGTCGCTCTGTGGTATAAGCACGGTGAACCAGTATTTGGTCGTGCGTACCCGGGTAAAGATGGAAAGGTTGGTTTTCCTAACCTATCAGTGTTCACACTTTCCTCGTTGCACACAAATGTTTGAGATTTTCAGCTCAATGCCAGCTTCGGAGCGAAAAACCAGGAAAACTGCGGTCCAGAGATTGGATCACTGCAGATTTTGACTCTGCCAGATCCTAGTGTTGTGAGTGATTAAATCCAACTTGATATACTCTGTTAAGATTGGAAGGGCTAGTTTTGAGCACAGAAAGCCCATATGCTGGTCAGGATTCCCGCATAGATGGTCGAAGGTCGAACTGAGCCGACCCTAGTGATCCAACGTCGTCTTGATCCGTGACTAGTGATCAGCTGTAGGCCAGTCGAAAATGCGTTGCAATCGCATCACCCCATCACACCACGATATACTCGAGCGCACTCGGGTCGGCTCAGTCCGGCCACAACAGGGGGATTTTTCACTACAGTAAGTAGCGCATTGCATACCTATCGACCTGGGCGGTCACAGCTGGATCATGCCGGACCAGGCGGGCTGAAGACGGACACATTGGTGGGATTTTTCAATCTGAGTAAACGAAGTATTACATGCGTATCAATCGGGACGGCACAGGCGTGCTCAGTCTGGCCACAAGGGGTGTATTTTTTACTTCCCATTTCCGCAATGTAGATTCTTATCGACAGAGCTGGCTCTGCCTATCAATCGACTAAGACGGGGGACCAGAGGCTAAACAGCAAGGACGGGCGGCTGAAGCGTGGAGGAAGCGGCAAAGATGCAGGGTAAGGCCCCGGTCATAGTTGGATGAGCCGACGCCTCCAGCCCGGTCGATACACACAGAATGCATTGGAAATGGGATGCAAAAATCACTCGTTGTATCCCCCCCGCACCCCCCCAACACCCCCCAACACCCACCCTGTCGATACGCATGAACAACATGGTGAGGTGAAGCTGAGAAAATCACTCGGTGTATCCCCCCCGCTCCCCCCCAACACCCCCCCCCGGTCGATACGTATGTTTAAAATGAACAAGCACGCTCATGCCGATCATTTTTTCCGCAGGGCTACCGTAACCCTCCTTTAAAAATTTTCCAAGTCTCAGCACATCTTAATAGCCAACAAACATGTTTGCACAGTTTCGACCTCCTCAGCCACTCCCCAGTGGCTTCTCGAGGAGAGCGGTGTGTGAATGAATGCATACCGCTCCTCCGCTCTTTTATACCCCGCATGTTATGAGCGTGTGTTTACATTCGTTATCATGTTTTGTTCAAGAATGGTTACGGTAGCCCTGCGGAAAAAATGATCGGCATGGGCGTGCGTTTTTAAAATGATGGAGTGAAGTTGAGAAAATCACTCGGTGTATCCGACGCGGTCGATATCCATGCAATACGTGGATGACGGCGGATGAGAAAATCACCGGGTGGGCGGGCCTATGATAAAACATTGCGTATCACTAGAAAGCTAACCTTACTGCTACCTCCGTTACTTCACCATACTCTCCTTCACTATTTCTCTGAACAGGTGCAATCCTGTTGGCCACGTAATTATCGTGATATCTCGTTGGATACATCGAATGATTTTCTCAACCTCACTCCATCATTTTAACATACGTATCGACCGGGTGGGTGTTGGGGGTGTTGGGGGTGGGGGGGATACAGATGCAAATAGCACCAACTATGACCGGGGCCTAACTCAGGTACTCAGGACGACGGCCGTCGAACCTTTCCCAGCTGGCCCGCGGTCTCCGTCCTCCGGCCGGCCGCTTTCGGTTCGCCGGCCAGCCGTATGTCGACGGCCCGCCGACCTTTATCAGATGGCCCGCGATCACCATTTGTATTATTGCTTACCTCAAGCATGTCACCCCGGCCCCACGGCGAAGAAACGCCCTGCCTCGGTCCGCCGCAGTCTGCGGTGAGGAATCACCCTCCCCGAGGATCGCGGCGATAACCGCCCCCCCCCCCCCAGCCGTGGGGATACCCCTATCCCCTCAGCGGTCAAAAATATGCTGGCTTCCAGAGAGTGACTCGAAGTCACCTTCCAGGGCCGGCATTAGAATGCCGATTTAGGACTCTAGTGAGATGAGGCGCCTTTTATACCGGCTGTGCACGTGATA
Organism: Aplectana chamaeleonis; assembly: GCA_029168955.1. Classification (NCBI taxonomy): domain Eukaryota; kingdom Metazoa; phylum Nematoda; class Chromadorea; order Rhabditida; family Cosmocercidae; genus Aplectana; species Aplectana chamaeleonis. Next base: position 1,966,976 of record JAPDOI010000008.1, on the reverse strand, counting down.
AGCACGTTACGACGAGATCAGTCGTGATCATTATCAGATGTCTTTCCGACCGGCCGAATTGAAGATGGCGTGGCGTATTTTGTGGTTCGCGGGCGAGCCAATATCCGCGGTGGCGTAGGCAATCGATTCCGCTTGGATTTCTGGTTACGTTAGGCCATACCGCGCGCTTAATGATTGCATAGGGCAGAGACGTAGAAAGAGCCTGTAGGCTGTCTGCGCTCTAGGAAAGCCCACTCGATGCAAGCAGGGTATACACGCTCATACAGCCGGCACGGATCGCACTCATTCTTTGCGTCCCTTAGGCCTAGTGCATACTTCCCGCGACGCGCGACCGCGCGTAGCAGCAGTATCAATTTTCGGGCGATATAGATGACAAACACTATGTCGCGTCGCCTGTCGCGGGAAGTATGCACTAGACCCTATAGTGCGTTATCGCTAACTCAGCGCGCGTAAGCTCTGGTACATCCCTAGTGATCTGTTGATTTCGATTATCACCAGCAGCGGGGCGGTGGGCCTCGGTGAAATATGACTAGTGATAAGGAAATTTCGACGAAAAAGCCACCGCTCCGCGTTGTGATAACCGAAAACATGAGTTCACTTGGAATGAATCAGAGTCAGTATAATAACATATGGCACCGAGTTCGCGTCAGCCCTCTTTAGGGGACGCAAAAGATAAGTGCAATTCGTGCCGACTGTATTTCCATCTGAACCGTAGTAACTTCAAGGAGACCAGTGTTACAGATGGGTCTGGAGTACAAATGGATGACATTGGAAAATGGTAGAGCGGAAGAAGCCAAGAAATGGGAGCCGGTTCATGTTGGAACAGCAGCTCCAGCGGTATGCGTGGACGACAAAGGCATTGAGGTTCTCGGGTGTATAAACCTCTCCAATGAGACCGCATCGATAGGATTTCAGGGCAAGCAGAAGGTGAGACGTTTATCCATATTTTCGAATAGCTTTGGCATGGCGATAGGTGGAGTCGCGTCGGAAGATCTGGTCCGAATTCTTGAAGTCCTCAGCCGGCGGTTATCTATTCTTGACCGGCTGTTGCGGTTGCACGCGTTGTGTTTCCGCTTGCGGTCCGAGCCGGTCGCTGCCTTTGAGTAGTCAGGACAGAATTTCCGGCGCTACTGTAGAAGACGTTTTGTGATAAAAAGGGAATTTTCAACTCATTGTTTTCCCTTTTCAGATGTTCACCGGATCGGCTCCATTGAAATTTCTTGTGCTTCATCATAGGAAGCTGCACTGAAACACCGCCCCGTTAAGATAGATGTGATTATCTGCTACACGAAGCACTCAGCATCATACACATGATAAACATGTGATAGAAGAGTTCTTGTGTACAGAGTCAGATCAGGACATGTAACTAGTCAGAGGAGAACTGCGGACCCACATGATATGTATATGGTCTCCTCATCGGATTCAGTTCAAAGAATGGAGCAGGCGCGGTCACTGCGGCTGGCCGTGCGGCGTTGTCGACACCACCGGTCAATGAGATTCCGACCGCCCGTGGAGAGCTACCTCTGCGGCCCCCTTCACACACTAGACTAAAATCCATATCCAGACTCTATATAGTTTGACCACATTCAATAAGTTTACGCAGCCCGTGGTGTAGTTACTATGCATCTTAACGAACTCATAGGGAAGGAAATCGGAAAACGCCAATTTCCGAGACATCACTAGATGCTCTTACAAGGAACCCACATAGGCCGAAATGGCCATTTCAAATGAAATGTACTTTTCTAGAACCTTTTTTTGAACGAAGAGTCTGAATATGCCATTCGCAGCTGCCTAAAATCACTCTGAGAAAAAGTATGGAAACCAGGGAAAAATAGATTATTTCTCTGGTTTTCATACCTGTTGTACCTTCAAAAACGCGCAGTAATCTTTTAAGAATCTGGAAACGGACCCTATAATCGTGTTCAGCGCCCAAAAAAACTTCCTGGGCAAGTTTGGGTGAAAGCAGATTTTTCGTGCTTCAAATATTTACTACCGCCCCCATTCTGACGAGCTTGTGGCGCCGCTGACGTTTTCGGTGGCGAATCGCCAAGCAACTGCACCACGTCCAGTCCAATCGATTCGCGCACATTTCGCCATTAGCGCGTGCTTGATGAAACCAGCAGGGCGCGTAGGCTTGTTCGCGTCATGAACCTGTACGTACGTAAGAAACCGCTATTTTAGCTATTTCTTAGCGCTTTTCCTCGCTGTCTCTTCTTTATTCTTTAACACACGATCAAACGACCCCATTTTTAAGTTCAACTCGAATACAAGAACGTAAGTTAAGTGCGCCAGAACGGGGCTACCGTAATCTCAGGAATGATGTTATATAGCCCCATTCGGCTCTCGTAAACAAAATTGATGATAACCAATTTATAAAGGGTAGGGTATAAAAGAAGTGGAGAGCGGTGTGTCTTCATTGACACACCGTCCTTCTACAGGGGTTAGCAGTTGCCTTGACTACAAAGCAGGAAAACAGTACCACCGCTTGTCAAGATGTAGCGAAAGTGGAGTCTAAACTTAGAAAAATTTAGAGCCAACTCGAGTGAGATTACGGTAGCCCGGTTCTGGCGCACTTAACTATGGTTCTTGTAACTCGAATAGGTAATCATCGTGAACACTGCCTTTTCAGATAAAATTTGTAGCTGAGAACGCCGCCATAGTAGTCCAAAGTTCTTGCGCAATTTATAAACTTTTTTTAAGAGAGTCCTCCGATCACTAAGCTCCTTATATCATGCACGACGCTTCCACATGGTCACCTTTAGTTGCTTCCACAATAACCTTTCTAAAAAGCAATAGTTTTCGTGCTTGCCCAAGGCCTATTTTACACTTCCATCGCTGATCGCCGCGATGGCATGTTTTGAATACAGATCGACCTGCGACGCGATCTCGATCGATGTTCATGTTTATCATTCCGTCGCGTCGCGCGGCGATCAAACTCTGAAAGAGGCCTAACTCTGCTTAATTATGGAATGCCGATTCCTCCGCTTTATATTTAGCAGAGACGTGCTTGTACCTAGAAACAAAAATTATCTTGCATCTAGAAAGCTAAAGAGAACTGGAGGAGAAATGCCGAACCGGACATATCCTCCATTCCCCCTCTACTCACAGGGTTGGGCTTCACAATCATAGGAGTGGTGCGGTTTTGAGAATGACTTCTTCATTTTCATAGTTGTTTTTTTTTCTTCGAGAAACAGCCGCTTCGCATCTACGATTGTGATAATACGACTGCTAGTAGCTCGGAAATGAAGAATATTGCCAGTTCGGTATGATACCATGGCATTAGCCATTGATTCGACGTGATCAACGGGTGTGTTGGTCATATCAACGTGTATCAAGTATTTCGGGGGGGGGGTGGAAATCCGTTTTAACCCTATTTGGACGGTGACCGTAGCTCAGGGGAGGAAATCCCCTGCGTGGCGACCAAGTGTGTCGTGTATAATTAGAGGGGGGAGAGGTTCAGATCAGCTTTAACCCTATTTAGCGGCTGCACCATCCCTAAGGCGACGTCTAGAGTTCATTCGCGGCGCGACGCGACGTTATGATTAGCCCACGTATCGATCAAGCGACGTCGCGTCGCGTCGTCGCTAGGTGTTCACAGTGAAGAGGCGCGATACAACGAATTTCACGCGCAAATTATGATCGCTCCGCGACCATCGCATCGCGTTGCAAAGCATTGATTGAAGTTGTCATGGGTTATTGTATTGTTCTCAGATGATACTGCAAACAACTTTGTCTGAATATTTAAAGACAGTGTGACGAGGGTGATGGTTTCAAAGGGTTGACGACCTATAAAGTTTTTTACGGTTTACAAGCGACACAAGCATAATTCGGTATCATTTCACCGAAACATCCCTATTCTGTACTATCAACTCCGAAAAAATTCTAAGCATCATTTGCTCCCGATGTCGTTTTGATTGTTTCGTCATTAAAGAAGCAAGTTGTCGCAACGAAAACAAAAATGTGCCATAATAATACAGATAAAAGATGAAGAAAGGTACATTACACTTGAATAGACAGAATAACATCGAATATTAATTAGTTTTTCTTGGGTACGGAAAATTGCGAAAATTACGCAATTGCACGTAGTCGCCTAGCATTCGCGCGCCGTTCACACCTTGATTTCCGCGCGACGCGATTTCCGCGTCGCGCTGACATGTGCCATCGCGTCGCGCCGCGAAAACTCTGAACGCCGCCTAAAGGGAGAGAAACCCCGAGCTGTCGGCTGCTGGTTAATATGACCAACCCACCCGTTGATCACGTCGAATCAAAGGGTAATGCAATGGCATCATACCGCACTGGCAATATGTCCGGTGCCGCATTTCACGTTCTCATTAGAGAGAGACGAGGAGTTGATTAGCGACCACTCCAATCAAGAATAGAGGGTAAGATAATGACCGAACGGGCCGAACCTGCAGAGAACCTTCCAGACTCAGGCGTGCGGTGTGACGATCACAGAGGGGGGCCGCAGCCTTAGGCGCCAGGTAGAAAAGGGGGGGCGCAGGCCCCGGTCCGTCATCATGCCAAAAATTTCCCTCCCACCGTCCCGAGCGATTTTTTTCGCAAAAACGGCGTTTAGCGGCAATTTCGCGCGCACAAAGCGCCGCATAGCCATAACGTGTTTCAGAGTCACACAAATTCAATTTTGATGACATTTTTGAACAGCTTTCAACGAGTACCATACAAGAGTGATACGAAATAACTGAGTCAATAACCGAAACCAGTCAAAATTGTATATTGTGGTGCGCGCGAAGCGCGCACCAGATTTGGTTTTGAATTGGCCATGCGCGCGACCCGTTTTTAGAAATCTCAATTCAGAGTGAACGAAGAAATTAGCTCTAAATTGCATTGAAAATAGCGCAAAAGTTGGTATAGTGACCCAAAAATGGTTCGGAATGGTTTACTGGTTTTCGAGTAAAAAGTGAAAGACCGCCTGTTTTTGTTGTTAATCTCCTTTTTTCAGACGGCGTTCACGATCTTGCGGGTACACTTAAAATTGAGCTAGAGAGCTCATTTTTGGTCAGGAGGCTGGAAATGGATGCAGGTCGCTCCTATTCCATTTTGAACTTGATACCTCAACTTTGAGGGTACCTCAAAATCGTGGGTTTACATACTAAATTAGCCGTGGAGCACGAAAACTGCTTCTTTCTGCTACGACTGTGGAGACCGTGGTGGGTGGGTGAATCTGCAGCCAATCAACACAGGTCGTCGGAGGTAAGTACTGAACTTGTAAGAATTCGTACTCATGACGCGTCATCGATCGATAATCAATATTATCGATTTTGGCGCTTTCTGCACTAAATGCGGCCAGTAGTAGTGATTACTAAAGGGATTGGTTTCCTTGGTTGGGATATTTTGCTAATCAGTCATTATCGATAAATACCAATCAATAATATTGATTTTTCCGCCCGTTGCACAAAATGCCGCAATGATTTTTTATTGTTCACTTTTTTGGGAAATTTTCTCATCATGCAAGATCAAATATTAATGATCAATAATATCGAGCTCTCACATGTTGCACAAAATGCGGGAAAGAGTGGTATTTTTTTTGGTTTTGAGTCATAAGTTTTAAAAATTGTACTCATACGGCAATATCGTCTGTTAGATGTTTCATCATTCCAAAATGGAAATTTCTGAGCAATATTGAAGTCAGAAAGGGAACCTTCGGGAAAAATATGTGAAATTTCTAAAAATTCAGCTTCCTGGCAAAAGTAGCGGTTTGGCAATGGTGGAAAAAGCTTCAGAAATATCTTGAAATATCTTAAAAAATGATTTGGCGTAAAATGGCCTGGAAATATAAAAAAGCTAGGAAATGAAATGAAATAACCAAAAATGCGATTTGGTGGTCGATCAATTCACAAGCTTCTCCGTTAAACTTATCAAAACGAAATCAAGCACGATATGGAATGGAGTGCACCTAGCTTGCCCTATGCTGATTTTCTTATTACAGCTTTAAAAAATGGCTTAATGTTTCCGTTGCGCGCTTGATTTCGTTTTGATAAGTTTAACGGAGAAGCTTGTGAAATGATCAACCACCAAATCGCATTTTTGGTTATTTCATTTCATTTCCTAGCTTTTTTATTACTCCAGGCTATTTTACGCCAAATCATTTTTTAAGATATTTCAAGGTATTTTTGAAACTTTTTTTTCACCATTACCGAATCGTTACTTTTGCCAGGAAGCTAAATTTCCAGAAATTTCCACATTGGATTCCCTCTTTGCGAACTGATCAGACGGTAACCATATGAGAAATCTGACACGTTTCGACCTGTGGCCATTGGGAATCACAGAAAGAAATACAAGTATTACGATGAATCTCCGGAGTCAGAAAGACTTACATAAATACCACTGCATTCGCCTCACTCACAGGAATATGAAAATTCTTGCTTTGCAACTCCCCACAGGCTTTGAATGAATCCTTGAAAGCCCGTCAACTTCGTTCTATCTCGAGAGCAGGCTCCACTTAAAGGCAGTGTTCACCATAGGAATCGTTTTTTCTGCTTTTCTGCCTATCTTGAAGACGGTCCCATGCTGATTCCAATGATGTTTTTGGAATCGTACAAGACCTCCTGGGAACGGAGTTATGGTCCCTCAAAGATTGAGCCAAGGAAACATGGTGGACTTGTTGTCCGAGGCTTGTAACGTCCGTCTTTTGCAGCCGATGTATCCGAGCTGACCTGAATAAAGAGAGAAGTTGGGAATAAAGGGAAGAATGGGGCTATTGATCGGAAACCATCGCTCATCTCACAATCTCGAGCATTCATTTGTTCACGTCAGTGGGCGTGGAAAGTGCATCTGGGGGTGACGAGCTGACGGGTGTCCAACTTTGGGGCCGTAGGGGACCTTTCCGAGCTCAATCTTCTTAGTTTTTTCAAGATCAGGGTTGCGCTAGGCTCCGCAGCTGCCGATCTCCACCAAAAAAACAGACACGGTTTTTATCGTGGACACTGTCTTTAAGGGACCCATTTTACCACTTTGTTGTCCGTAGAAAGTTAAAAAAGGTACGTTACGGAGACACACGCCTTTGAATCGAACAGTGAAATTACCGCAAAAATTACGTCTTTCTCAAACCATCGTATAACTGAGGTAGCAGGTCGAAAACTGTGAAACGGACGTCAGATTCGTCTCCAGCGCCCTGAGTTGGACCCCTACGCAAGATTTCAGCCAAATCCGAGATACTGGCCAAAGATCGGAAAACCGCATCGCGACTTGAACGTCTGGAGAGGTGGAAAAAGTTATTTTCTTTGGATCGGGCTGTTGTTGTGTTTATATTGGAGAGTACCATTAAAAAAAGCTGTCTGCCGGGTCCCTGGTCGATACGACCATTTTGAGCCGATTACCGCTGGTGTGACGGCTGTAAGTGTGACGGTGTGATTTTAGCCTTAAAAACAGGCCTCATCACACCGTGTGATTTTTGCGAGAAAGGCCTCTAGATCAGTTTTCAAGCTTTATCAATTAGACAAGTGAGAAGGCAACTTGGCTAGCCATTCCAGCAGCCAAACAGTCGCTTATGAGTGTGTCATTCGGGGCGCTGAAAAAACAAAAACCGCTGTCTGCACTTCGACGTCTAGAGCAGGGCTGGGCACGCGTCCCGGTTAACCTTAGGGGGGTGCATATTAGACGTTGCAGAGAGGGCAAAGGGGGGTGCCTAAACCGAACACCAAAAAAAAAGAACGAAGTACATGTTCTGTCGAATTTCAGGAAAAATATAATACGCACTATTATTCTGTTTTGTCATATCTTCTTCCCCGATTTTTGAGTCGAACACTAAAAGAATTCAAATTATTGATAGAGAGGCAGGTTGTGTTCGCAATAATTCATAGTTGTTGTCAAAGTTTGTTTCGATGAAGGAATAAACATTACTCTGTTATCTTGTAGCAAGTAAGGACTGATGTGGTGTCATGTTTCTTTGGTGCAATGTTCATTGATTACGCGGGTGGCTACCGATTCGAGGCAAAGATATAATACAAAGACAGCGCCCAGGAAAATTATCATTCAACTTCAAAGAAAGATTAGCGAACTGATGTATAGCCTAGGTCGCTCATTTTGAGCCGTCCGAAGCAAGGCTTATCGGGCTTATCAAGTCAAAATCTTCTTATCACTATTATACTTTGCCATGACCGACCACTCCGCTGCTTACTCCGTCCGGAATCATCCGAGCAGGCTAGGATTTATTTCGACAGTTTAAAAGTACAGATAGCACAGTCAGCATCACAACTAGTCAATAGATTTTTATTCATGAGAATGTGACTCATGAAGGGAGCCAACTGTAAAAATTGAAGACTGCAAGTTCCTATGAAAGAAGCGAATGACCCATTGAGAAGTAACCTGTACATAAAAATCCGAGTTTTATCCACCTTGAATGCCGAAATCTCTCATGGACTAGGCTAGCCGTGCGATCTGGTGTTTGTCCGCAGCTACACAGCGCGCACTGGAGTGGACGCGCACGCAATATTAATTAAAAAATGTATTTTATTACAGAACGGGGCGTAGAAAATGATTGAAACTTGAGTAAAAGGAAGCAGGCAGAAAAAGGATTCTTTCAACGTATACAGTATAGAAATTTAATGTAAACAAACTATGTTGGAGCGGAGTGAATTTTTTGGACGTGATAAGGTTCATTCAAATGAACCTAGTTGATTAAAAACACCTATAAACATGAGAACTAAGAGCATTGCGAGAAAGAGGAAAATCTGGCAAACATTTCAATAGCAATAGGTTTGATATTCAATATGATTTAAGGACCCTAAAACTCGTCCCGGTTTTGTCCCGGTTTTCGGGGTAAAACCGGGACGAGATTAAAGGTCCTTAAATCACATTAAAAACCGGTCGCATTGATGCCAAAATGTTTGCCAGATTCTCCTCTTTCTCAAATTATTCTTTGCTCTCAGTTTAATGCTAGTTTTGATCAACTAGGTTCGTTGGAATGAACCTTATCACGGCTAAATATTGACACCCGCTCTAACTTTGTTAATTTACATTAAATTTCTAAAATGGGTACATCCAGAATAGACTACCTTTACCATCTACCACTTCCTACAGTTTCAATTTTTTTCTCCTCCCCGTTCTGTAATAAAATACATTTTTTATTAATATTGTGTGCGCGTCCATTCCCGTGTGCGCTGTGTAGCTGCGTACAAACACCGTATCGCACGGCAAGCCGATTTTTTAAGGGATAGCGGCATTCTTGGAGGGTAAAACTCGGGTTTTCTACTCCCTAAGAATCACATGAATCCTAACATTGTTCCATAACACAAAGTAGTTCTGATTTCCACATCAGAACAATCAAACACAGATTAACTAATCCTTCATAGGTTTATGAAAACATTCGACAGGAAACATTAATTATTGCAATAGTAGTAGTTCTGTTGTTGGTAATTGTTCAATTGTTTTGTATTGAAAAATGTTTTATCTTTTGTAGTCACTTACCGTCTTACTAACAAATTTTTCTCATGGGGTTGTTTTGAAGTTCAGAAATTACACTACCTTTTTTGTTGCCATTTTCGGAATTTTCTCTATTCAATGCTTTTTTTATATTCTTGTTTATCAAAATCAGGAAGTCAAGATCATGGCTGTCCAACTATTCGGAAAATAGCCGAATTCGATTTCCCATAAAGGGGTGCCTGAAAATTACCGAGCTAAGGGGGGTGCATATTCAGAATCGCCATGCCGGGACGTGTGCCCAGCCCTGGTCTAGAGAGGGCGAATTTTTCTCTGAATCGGGCGGCTGTAGTGTTCTTTTTTTCGAGAGGACCCTTAAAAAAGCTGTGGGCCGAGCCCCAGTTCGATCCGACCATTTTGAGCCGATTACGGCCGGTGTCACTAGACATACAACGCCCGTTTTTGCTGAAAAAACGTTTGGAAGCATTGTTCGGAAGAGACCCCTCAAATTGGTTCACACAAGGGGTCAACCTCGATGGTAGGGGGGCCACACCGGATCCAAAGCTCGAGGAGGGGGGGGGGGCGCACCTCTCACGGGCCGATCACCCCGCTACGCGTTACCCTGGAACTTTCTGATGACAAAAAATCAGTTTGTGCTCTAGCTTGAGATAATGTCTACTCACACGGCTACGGAGAGGATTCAGTCGCCCGAAGGCAACGGGAGGCAGGTTCTGACAAGGGAACCACAATAAGTCATAGTGACCATTCCAATACAAATGTACTTTTCTAGAACTTTTCTAGAAACTTTTTCGTCCATTTTCGGACGAAAAGTCCGTTTATGCCCATCACAGCTGCCTAGACCCGCTCTGAAAAAAAGTTATAGGCATTTTTTCTCTGATTTTCGTACCTATTGTACCCTCCAAAAAGCGCATTGTTATTAAGAAAATCCGGAAACGGACCTCATGCTTGTGTTCAACGCCCAAAACTACCCCCCTAAGCGAAGTTTGGGTGAAGGAACATTTTCCAAACTTTGCGCAGACTGACAGCGTTATGAACTTGTACGGATTTTCGGTTGGGCGTTTATTTATACCAATTAGAGAGCTCTCGAAGCGTTTTAGAAAAATATTCTAGATTTGACTTAAAATGTGCTCTGGGGGGTTACTTGGGGTGCTGATCACAAATCTGTGGTTCATTTATCGATTTTCCGAAGTTTTCGACTGTATTCGTTCACAGATTCCCATCGGGGTAGAATTTGATGGCAAATCGCGAATTTTAACGGTTTCCGGAGTGCTACTATAGATTTAATTATTTCTCTGGGGGTCATTTGGATTGCCGAACACGAATCTGATGTCAGTTTATCGATTTTCGATAGCTTGCGGTAGATTATGGTTGGTTTACGGTAGTTTGGTCGAAGTCTCAAATTTGTCTCAAAGTTGCTATGTGGGGTTACTTGGGGTGCTGAATACGAATTCGAAGTCCGTTTGTCGATTATCGGAATAGTGAGGTAGTTTTTTGCTTCTTAAATGGCATGTTACTTACCGTAAACTACAGTAAACCTTAAAATTTCGGCAAGCAAACCCCAGATTCGTGTTCAGCACCCCAGATTACCCCTTCATACATGTGTTTAGCAAAATCCGGAGAAAAATTTAAAAACACCCTAAAAATTCCATGGAGGGGTAAGTACCTTTACCTTGCCGCGAAGCTTTGAGAACGCTCATAATTTTTTTTCAGAGTGGGTCTAGGCAGCTGCGATGGACATATTCGGACTTTTCATCCAAAAATGCTTCTAGAAAAGTACATTTCATTTGGAATGGTCACTATGACTTATTGTGGTTCCCTTGTAAGTATTGTATTCAATTCAGCTACCTTGTTATATCTTTTTATCACGTAAGGCTCCGTCCATAGCAGACGTCGTAACGTCAAGTGACCGGAAAGTGACGCTGGGGGTTTGCATCTTCAGCACTTGTTATCAAATAATTATTGATCTGACTTCCCTAGCGACCACTGCAGCCGGCCAGTTGACGCTTTGCCGCTGGTCGTCTGCTATGGACGGAGCTTAACAAGCTATAAAAAGGCATAAAAGCATCAAAATATCGAAAAATTTTGTTGAATTCCAGAATTGTGGAGCGCAAATTTATTTCTAGTCTAGTGATTAACAAGAGGCAGTAGTGAAGTGTCAAGATAGATCACTTTCTCTCAAAAAAATCACAAAAATTAGGAGAAGTTAGCTTCTTGTCAGTGCCAGCAGTAAAGAGGTCAAGCCCGCCACGGAGCCCTACAGGGAAGCTTTTTTCGCCATGTGTAATGGGGGTGATTCTATCAACGTCAAAAATGGACTTTCAAAAAATGCCGCAAGACCACTTTCTGGGGCCAGCCTCAAGCGGTCAGCTGCCCCCTCAGTAAAAACGGATGGCTTTTGTATCCGTCGACGTCGTGAAAAGGGATGCAGCTGGGCTCACTCGTGTCGAAAATGCCAAAAGAGAAGATGAATCCCATGACAAAGGGATCGGCACTGGACTGGATAAAGAAGCTGATAAAGTCGTGCCAGGAAGATCAATGTGTAAGAGTGGAGGTTCGTCAACGAAGGGAACAGCAGCAGACCAGGCGGACGAGCTACTCTTTGACAGTAGCTGCTGCTGTTAACAGTAGCTACAGCAGGTGTGCTGCGAAACACTTTGTACGCGAGTTCGACTGCTATGGTGCCGAAGTACAACCCTAAGGATACGTAAGTTGGCCGACCAATATCTGCTCTTCTCCACGATTCCGATCTCGTTGTGAACTTAACATCGGCATGGATCCTGAAGAGACTTTGCGTTCCCTATTGGAGGTTGGCGCAAACTCGGTGCACCTATGTCATAGCACATGGCACCGAGTTTGCGCCAACCTTCAATAGTGAATGCGAGGTCTCTTCCGGATCCATGCCGACGTTACTTTGGGTTCGACTGAAAGTTCAACTGACAAAAAAAAAACAATTTAGCTCGATTTTTTCCCTCAAACTTTCAAATACTCTTTTATATCAAATGCCTCCTACTTATCCGCAACATCTAGACTACGTTGGGACTTTTCTGATGTAAAACCGAAATCTGGATTATGCTGATCGTAACTTGAACCTCTTACAGTTGACTCAAAACGGCAATTCTGCCCAGTTGGAGGAATGTCACATGAGTGTATGGGCAGTTGCAGGCATTGTTGAGACGACATGGGATCAGCGAATTTGTCCGTTCTACCTAGCACTTTCTACATTCAAACGTGTAGATTGTATTACGAGCGTCAGATGAATAGGGTGGCAGTTAGACAACAAAGGAAGAAACACAAAGCACAAAGACTCATAATCTCTTTCCGATGCCTATCAGGCCCGTACTAGATTTGTTGTTCTTAATTCTGATTTGTGACGGCTACGTGAGCGATGAATGCAAGGCTTGTCTGTACTGTAGAATTCATTCAGATCGGCTACATAGAATAGAGGCCCCTTCTTCTTCTTCTTCTTCTTCTTCTTCTTCTTCTTCTTCTTCTTCTTCTTCTTCTTCTTCTTCTTCTTCTTCTTCTTCTTCTTCTTCTTCAGCGTTTGCCCCGCATTGTAGCAGGGTCCGCAGTTCTCGAACGTTGCCGCCATTTGACCTTGTCATTCGCGTTTTCAGGATGGAGGCCTGCAATTTTCATATCGTTGTGCAAGACATCCAGCCAGGTCGTGCTTAGGTCGTCCTCTTGGTCGCTGGTCCGTCACTTGGAGCATTTTTTCTGAGCTCACTTATAATTGCAATTACGCTGCAGTTTGAAATGCGAGTTTACGTTTCTCGGCGTTCTTCGCGCTCACAAGGCGCCGCATCGCTATAACTTGCTTCAGAGTGGTCCGAAATCCATCTTGAAGTCATTTTTGGATTGTTTGCATGCTGTACTAAATTTGGGACCGAACTTCTGCCCTATGCCTAAGTTCTCCGATCAGATGAAGAAGAATATCGTATCCGCCGTACATAATTTCTGGTACACGCAAAGTTGGAAAGACCAAATAGGTCCAACAGTGCCAACGTTGCAGGAATCGCTACAGAAAGAAATTCCCTTTCCGCGTAAACATATCTGTTAACCACCACACACTCCTGAGTTCTCTTCAAGAGTTGCTGCCCTTAAGCTGGAGATTCTTCGTGCGTTTGATGCCCACAAGAAGAGGCAAACTCTAGACAACATGACAGCCACGGAACGATCTGGTCTAGAGAAAGCCATCGACCTAAAACGCAGTCTTCGTTTCTCGGTTGGAGATAAGTGCGGTGGATTCGTCGTTATTTCACAGGAGCGAGATATTGCGCTGAGTGAAGCATCTCTTTCGGATACATCTATCTATACTGTAACATCCGAACATCAGCACAAACGCGACTGTAAGAACTTAGAAGAAACGATGAAAAGGATTCTTAGTCCAAAGTTGGACAAAAGCGTTCTAGCCCAACTTATGCCAAATCACGCTAGCACGCCTACGTACTACCAACTCGTCAAGACACACAAACTGGTCAGAGACGGAAACGACAAGCATTGGGACACTAACACCATTAAAACTAGGCCGATAGTCTCATTCTGTGGTGGTCCATCGGACAAAATTAGCTGGCTGCTGCAGAAACTGCTGTCACCGCTACTCTCCTATGTTCCGACACATCTAAGAAACGTGCAGCAATGTCTTCAACAAATTAGAGAGTGCAATTTCAACAATAAAGAAAGGCTTGTGTATCGAAGCTTCGATTTTGTGGCGTTTTACACGAATGTAGATACAAGAAGAGCTGTGGAAGCCTGCATGAGGCTGCTGCGTCTACACTCTCAGAGTCTCCAGCTTTTTGATATCACAGTAGACGAAATCGAAGAACTTTTGCGGAGTGTTGTTGAAATGAAAATATTTCGGTTCCGAAATGTGTACTACAAACAGGTACGAGGCCTCACAATGGGAAGCAGGTTGGCTCCATTATTAGCCATTTTATTCATGCACCATTTGGAGCAGTCTGCCTTGTCGTCGGGACTGTTATTTTATGGACGATACATTGACGACATTCTTGTGATTGGGAAATCCCGACTATGATTACGGCAGATGTTTTCGAACTTGAATTCGGCATGATATTCAATAAGTTTGACTTCGGAAGAACCGGCAGAAAATGGATTTCTCCATTTCCTGAACACGCAAGTGAAAATATCGGATGGACAGTTGAGTACTATGTGGTATAGGAAGCCGGCATCTCATAACATCACTACTCATGCGCGGAGTTGCCACCTTATGTACATGAAGCAAAATGTTGTTCGTCATACAATTACTACATGTGCACTACTTACTTCCGTGAACCAGACCCAAGTTGATGAAGAAATCAACGATATTCTGCGAATGAACGGATGTGGACTACAACAAAGTCGCTGCTGGCGACCACATCGTCCACCAGGTGGAACTACACTTGTCCTGCCATTCATCACTGACTCATTCGCAATGGATGTGAATCGTATCGTGAAGCCTTCGAAACTCCCATTATGCTTGGTGTTCAGACCACCTCCTTCACTACGGCACATCCTCACGTCATCTCGTCAATATGAAAGTCTGTGTGACCGTGTAAGCTGTAGCATCTACCATGGACATGCTGGAGTAAGCGAAATGAAGTGTGTTGTGTATAAGGTGGTCTGCCTTTTCTATAACGAATCCTACATAGGAGAGACCGCTAGACCTCAACGCAAAAGGATAGAGGAACACATTCGAGCTCTGCGCCGGCCATAGAGCTACCCGGACAATCCTTTTTCGCGGCACCGCACTCTACGGCATACACTCGAACCCGCCCCTCAGCTGAACGTAACGATACTTCACAGAAACTTGTGTGATCCGGTGGAAAGGAAAATTAAGGAAGCTCTAGAAATTCAACAATGGAAACCGCCAATAAACATCAGAGAAGAAATGAGGGTGGCCATGAGACTTATCACGTTGGATTGATTTGAGGTTTCTAGTGGATATGAAGTGATACATGCGAGATTCACTAATGAAACGTTTCCATCACCCACCCGAACTCAGCCTCCATTTTTGGCCAGCCAACCGTTTCTAGAGGTAGGATAGCTACCATTATACATAGGTTGACAACCTATCATCAACATAATTTCTGGAACACCTTGCTGCAGAGCCCTTTTCATTGTTGGTTTATTTCCTGATTGATAAGGTTGGTGCTCCCCATTGTTCGCGCTGTGTAACTGATTGTTTTGTGATTATTTCGGTTGGCCTGAATACGATATTACATATCGAAACGTTGCCAATAAACTCATAAAGAGTCTCCACCCTCACAACAAATAAGTGTTTGCATTGAGTTCTACACCATAGTTTATGGAATAATAGATTCAACCACAGGAGTTTGTCAAAAATTGCGTATTTGCGCAACAAAATCTCACATTATAAAGTGATCACATGGTCATGATAGCAGAAAGTTGCCAAATTTTACCTGCTGTCAATGTGAATTTTAGAGAGAAGTACACATTTTTCAACAAAATGCCGGAATTAAAAAGACTTTCTACATATACCATTGCATTCGCCTCCCTGAGAGGAACATGATAACTACATAAAAAACTCTTTTCGTCACTTTCGAAGTGAGGTATGGCGATGCGGCGCTTTGTGAGCGCAAAAAAACGCCGCAAAACGCTTTTTTTACGAAAAATTTGCTCGGTACTGTATCTAAAAGTATAGCGCGTCTGCAGATATTTCCCTTTTTTCAGATATCACTAGGAACTCATAACCTCGAGGGAGTAAGGGCTCGGATAATTGTGTGCTCATTGTCATCGACACATTTAGAAACGTTTATTTCTCAATATAATTATACAAGAATGAAAAGCTGATATCATTATCATGTTGGAGCATAAGTGGCGTGAGAGAAGAAAGGATTTTTCGAAGGTATGAGCTTTTTCACATCCATGAACAGAGTCCAACGCCAGGATTGCAGTTGTTCGGACCTGTCGTGCAGGTGGAGCATACAGCTCCTATGGGGTAGATGTCTTGACCGATGGTGTTCACCCTCAAATCAAGCTGTTTACAAGGTCAGAATCTGATTTGAAAAATCATATATGCTGCCTCACATATCTGGGTACATGCAAGACGAAAAATAGAAGCCGTTGCACAGTTGGGTGGCGCATCCGAAGCGCTTATTACTGCCCCATATCATCTGAATTCATTAGCACTCCTTCGATTGTAGACAATCAAGCTATCATTTCTGCTGTATACCGCATAGATCGCATTTCTTCTGGGTGAAGCCGAACTCACCTTGGCTACCTGCCGCGATTGTCCTTGATGTACCTGTTGAGTGTATTTCATGTTAGATGGAAAACCATGTTGGCTAAGCTGACTTCTCCAACTCGCGAGCGCCTAAATCAATGTGAGCATTGAAATTATCTTGCAAGTCAGAATTTCGAATATCACTGACGGCTTGTATAGCACCAATGGGATTCATTCCTGTGGACTGAACAACATGAATGTTTTCTTTATAGCCTGGACGTGCTGATGCCGGTGAAACTTGCTGATCGCAAGTGGTCACGTGGTTCCAGGCTAACATTTCGGCTGGACAGTCGTACTCCTGAATTGGCTATTTTAAAAAACGAGCATGAGAACCCCTTCTGCAGAAGACCTGCTCTCTGATCATATCCCTACCAGCAAATACATAAGAGAAGCAGGTGGAGCTATCTCATTTGGGTAGAAGCCATTTCGTTCGGTCATGCCTCTCGCAACGCTCGACCTAGTATTAGGACGACATGTTAATGTTGATCAAACATTAATTCAAGCTCACGTACCTGAACCCAACATGAGCTGAGTAAGTGAATTCCCTGTAGTCCCGTTGCATAACTCCCACACAATCAAAAGACGCTGAAAGTACTTCGTTTCCATGAAGCACTGATCGAAACTATTCTAGTAAAATCTTTGGAGCCTATTCTGCTTCGCTTTAGCGCAATAACAGAATGCAATAAATGCGGCTCTTCACAGTGTCACCATCGAATCGACTGTATTATTGAACCGCAAAAGCTAACTGGTATGCCCTTCCAGCTATCGATATACTACAAAATATGACCTCGAACAGGCTCAAGTGCCAGCGTATCTCTCCCAAACCAGAGGCTGTATGAGAGCGAGAGTAGTTTCTGGAGAGTATCTTAGTATTCTGCTCTATACCGCTAAAGGCTCATTCATAGCTGGTCCCTTCGACTTGAAGTCGAACCGATCAAAAAAAACTGCCGCGATTTGAAATCGCTCCACTGATTTCGAGTTGCTCGGGCGGTCGCAGTTTTGCGTAAAAAATACGGACAATTGCGGACAACGCCGCAGGAATTTGAAAAAAAACATTTTTTTTCGGTTTTTGCTGATTCCTCCTGATTTTTTGTGACTTCGGTACCATAATCTTCTAAATAAATTAGTCTTGCATAGTTTTCCAACGAAAACATGGTTTCAAAAGACGACGGGATGGAATTTGCATGTACAGCAACATAAAACTTCAACTAACGTTAGTACTTGCCGAAAGCTCTGCATGAAATGTGATTTCTCGAAAGCCTTATTGAACTTTCTCATCTCTATAATCGTAAATGTGTAAAAAATACTCGTTTTTCCCTTTCACATGCTGTCTTTTATGTGGGTAAGCTGTGACGTCCGCAATTTGGCGCCGAATACACCACGTCCTGACGAAAGATTACGGCCTAGTCGCTTCGACTAGACGAATCGCTTCCATCATGGAAGCGACGCGACTATTCGAAGCGACCTAACAAAATCGAGCAGGTCGCTTCGACTAGCTATGAAATACCCCAGTCGCTCGGCGATTGTGACTGAAACTGCAAACTGTTCCAACCCGTCGCGACACAGTGCAAGATCTGTTGTCGCGACGGGTTTTGTACCTGTTGTAGTCGAAGCCACCAGCTATGAATGAGGCTCAAGTGAGTGACAAAACATTTCCTGCATTGGGAGAATTGTGGAAACGGACCTCATCACCATTTTCCGTACCCAGAAGCGTCAGTTGTTCTGTATACCTCCCTTGTTGGTTCTCACTTATTAGCGAAAGCAGTGTCTCACATATCGTTCTTTCTGTGTAAAGACTTCCCGTTTTTGGTGTTGTGTGATCCCTAGTTAATCGCAGCGTTAGTGCTCCGGTGTAATGCGTCCACGATTCTTTCGCCGTACACAATCGCAATCTTTGAGAGGCCATAACTCTGTTCATAGTGGGTTCTGACCGACTATGGAGGCTTCACTGTGCAACCAGCGAGATAGGGAATCGATTCTGAACTGCTTGAATTCCGTTGCTGGTGTGACTGCGTACCTGCTCTCCCTTGTGCTCAGCAGTGGTTGCATCGTTCGCATTCACATTCGAAAATGCGTGATGCAAACTCACGTCTTGTCAAGATGACTTGAAGGCTTCTCCTGTCTGGAACTTCTTGTTAGAGCTCTGGACGGATGATGGCTGTAGACGGGAATCATATGTAAAAAAACTCCAAATCAGCGAGGCCGCAGGTGAGGCTGAATGCAGGATCCGAATGCTAACACTTCGCCATTAGGCAAAAGTGAACTAGGCTGTGTTCTTCTTGAGAAGTCATCCAATATGTACCAGACAAATCTTCCATTCGAAGTATTAGCTACTAGGAACAAGGAGACTCTCCTTTTAGCTTACACCACCTACATTAGACAGCTAGTTGAGCCGGGAACCTCCTTTTTTGATCCATCTCAAAAAAATATAAAGAACTTATAGAGAAAATACAGATTGATTTTTCTCGTAAGATCATTATTAGGACTGGAATGTCGACTCACTCTACATTGTGAAGAGGAGGTATGTGTGTCTTGGCAATCCTTCAATAGAAAGCCGACGGGCAATGTTTGACGTATGCATGGAGCACAAGATTCTCCATGGAGTAATGAAAGTAAAAGTGAACAGCTTTTTCACCTGGCTCCCATAGATCACTCGTGGTGGGAGAGATGAGATCACCTTTCGAAAGGCCAAAACCTCCTTGCGACCTAGATTCTTTACAAAACGCGCAGGCTCAATATACTTGAAGCTCACGAAATGCCAGACATCGCCACTCACACTCGAACGTTTTTGACGCAAATTCGGCGCCAAGTTATTGAAATCGTAGTATGCAATAAACTTTTTTTCTTCTCCATTCATGTCTCAGAAATCATCACCTCTCATTGCACCTATCCGTATGGCTGTTATTAGACTCCTATCACTTTTACATATGCGTGTTTATGTGCATATGTATGGGTATATGACGTTTGCCTTAAGTGACGTAATAAACAAAACAAATCTACTAACCTGGACGGGTGGTTGTAGTTGTAGTAGTTGCAGATGATGTAGTATTCTGTCCTGAAAACGATCACATACTTGTATACCCAATCATTACCATCCATCCTCATCTTCCGTTTCTGTTTCCTCCTTACTTGGACTGCCTGATCAGTACCACGGTCAGACTGCCCCTCCTGCTCTTATCACTGTGAAAGGAGTTCGTGTCGGGACCGCCGCTTCTCTGACAGCAGTCAACGCTATCTGCAGTCTACGGGACGGTTCACTTCACAGAGAGTGTGGTCTTAATGTTTTCCAACCGCAAGAGACGCTTAGAAAAGTCCGTGTTTCGTCCAATCAACCGCGTCGCTCATCTCCCGCGAATCATTCTTTTCGTGCTAATAGATCCTTGGTGAAACTCTGACACGCTAAAAATGTCCCAGTTTCAATGACGACTTGATTCCAAGTGTTGAACATTCTCAAAATTAGGGTCTTGACAGATATTAGATCAAAGCGACAATTTGAAAACTGATAAAAGCCATTTGCAATCTCAAAAAGTCGCTGCATTCCGTGCGTGTCGGATATGCATTCAACTCGGATGACCACACCCATCGAGAGGCTCTATTGCATGGGCACGTGCTCCAAACAGCAGCACGTGCTGCAAATTTTTATCACAGGAGCACGTGCCGCAAAAAAAATAATGGCAGGGGCACGTGCTGCAAGGTAGTCCAGCACAATCGCAGCAACACACCGACATGCCACGCGGCCGGCACACCCGCTTGCGACGCGGCCAGCTTGCAGAGCACCATCTGGGGCCGCCAGCGGTTGGACGAGCCCTCTAACGGTGGGCTAAGTACCGCAAACTTGGGTAATTGAACCGGCGACGCTGCCGGCCTTTTAGTCCCGTCTCGAGAGGGCGTCGTATGCTTTCGTTTTTTTTTTTGAAAAAACGTTTTGTCATTGAGTTGTATGTGTATCATGCACGCGCTGAATGTCTCATTTGTTGGGGCACGTGCTGTAATTCGAAAGACAATAGCAGCACGTGCTCCCCTAGCAGAACGTGCTCCCCTCCCCTGACTGTGCTCGAAACCGCCGTTTTCGAGTTGAATGCGTATTCGACACGCATTGAATGCGGAGATTATCTGAGATGTCATAACAGTGCGTGCTTATTTCACACCATACTATGATTTGCATTCGATACGATGATTTACTCAGCCTTTATTGAACTCAATGAGCCCATCTTTACTCAGAAACTTAACGGGTCCGACCGCAGATTTCTGTCGGGTCAAACCCCTTTCCGTTCTCGCCCCTCACTTCTTCCAACTGAGACGAAGTGGGGGAGCAGTAAAATTCATTCTCCCCCCCCCCCCCATGTCGTCTCACTTGGGACTACGTGGAGGAACAATGCTAAAGGGTCCGACCCGACAGAAATTTGGGGATGGACCCCGTTCGAGATGGGGCCGGACCCGGCGAATGTCAGAGTACTCTTGGAGACTACGTCTACATACCTTCGGATATTGGTTTCTTCAAATACCGTTGACAGAAGTTTTCACGGCTACACAGTACGGAAGAAGTAAAGAAACCGTAAAGCGAAGAACATTTCCGCAATTTGCAGACAACTAGATGTGTGAGCGAAGGAAAGGGTCCACAAAAGGGGGCCTGTCGTGAATGCTGGGACAGACAGGGGTTCTCTACACACAGAGGGGGGAGTTGTCGTATTCTTGCAGTTAGACAAATCACGCTACTCATTTCAAGCGGAGCGGCGCCGAGTGGAAATAGAGCCGCAAAAGGCAAGACAGCTCCTGCCTCGGTGTGTAGGGAGACCCTGTCCCATGCTGGGAGGTTGTCGTCCTGTAATAATAAGTGGCTCACCTTATTACCAAGCCATCCTCATTCACAAAGCCTTTCTATTACATTTATATTTGATTCTAGATATAACCGTGAATAGGTTTATATGAGTTGCTGATCAGGGGCTGTCTACACACCGAGGGAGAGAGTTCAGAAGGCTTTTCCATTTTAAAACGTCACGCCAGTGAAAGCTAACGAGAAGTGGTCTCGAGTGGAATTAAAGCCGCAAAAGGCGGGACAACTCCTCCCTCGGTGTGTGGAGAGCCCCTGTCCCGGTTTATATGAGTTGCTGATCAGTAATCAATTATGAATCTTTTGTTCAAGAATATTTCCAGTGGCGGGATGTCCAAGGAAAGTCAGGAGAAACCAATGGTAGAGTAACTGTGGAGTTGAGTAAGCAAATTGGGAGGTGAGGTCTGCACTGACCACGAGGACGCAAGGTAATGGACCAGTGAGTGTGTTATGGCGGCGCTCCATATCCACAGTGAGAGATTCGGCGGGAACGTTGTGATTTGAAGAGGACACCTGATGTTTCGCTTTGTGAGCTCTACTGCTTGGCCTCTCTAATTCCTGTGTGAAAAAATACTCCCACCTAGACTTGTTTCCTACATTATACATTCGTTCCAGGAATAAGAGTTTTTCTATAACGAGTTTTCTACAGAGATTGAGCTATTGAAATCCTTTTGGTGGTTCCCTAACGAGCCGCATTGAGCCCAATTATTTCTTTCTTGGGGAGATCCTCATATTCATTCGCTCAAGAAAGCTTATTCCTTAGTTCGTACCTGAGACAAATCCACATATGGCAAGAAGAAGAACCTGCAAACATAGGGCCTAGGATAGTTTTCTCATAGGTTAATTTCCTAGCGACTCACCAGAACTGGATAAGAAGTGCACATTCTGCTGAATGGATGAGAGCTTGTGATGATGTGCCATTTTATGCCAATCCAATTTAATTTTGCGAATCTTGACATGGCACCCCGCCGAAAGCGATAATCACAATATTGTGGAGAAGGGGCCTTTATTCTATGTGGCCGATCTGAATGAATTCTACGGTACAGACAAGCCTTGCATTCCACACTCACGTAACTGTCACAAATCAGAATTAAGAACTACAAATCTAGTTCGTATCTGGTAGACATCAGATGACGATGATGAGTCTTTGTGCTTTTGTGTTTCTTCCTTTGTTGTCTAACTGCCAGCCTATTCATGTGACGCTCCTCATACCATTTACACGTTTGGATGTAGAAAGTGCTCGGGTGAATGAACAATTTCGCTGATCCCATGTCCTCCCAACATTGCCTGCTACTGTCCATACACGCATGTGACATTCGTTCAACTGGGTGAGTTTCAAAAAAGATTTTGCGCAATTACGGTTTTGAGCCAACAGAAAGGGGTTCAAGTTGAGATCAGCATAATCCTGATCTCGGGTTCACATCTTTAAACCCGAAATCTGCTAATAAATAGGGATATTTCTTATACAGAAGTGCTTGAAAATTCGAGAATAAAAATCGAACTCGAGTAAGGAGTTGAGTTCGGCAGCCCCTTTTCCTACACAAGAACTCGCGGTTGTCACCTGGTGCTCACAACCCCTTGCTGTTGTGACATGGAAAACAAAATAGCATGCCGTTGTCACCTCGAGGCCAAATTTCATCATGTTCTGCTTTTTCTGTTGCGGTGTTACGGCAACAAGCCAATCGTAGACGTCTTGCTGAGTCACAGGCGACGAGAGTGAGGCAGTCTGTGAGAGAGCGCGGAATGGCCCAGTGCACTTACCTCTTGTCCTCAGGCAATTCTCGGCCCCAAGCCGCACCCAACAGGAATCGGAGCCGCCTGACCGTTCGGCTTGTTCTCCCAATCTGCGGGCCACTGCTGTTGCTGTTCGGGCAAACCGGAGCAGCCCGTACAGCAACAGCAGTGGCCCGTAAAGCAAGAGCAGTGGCTCGTGTAGCAACAGAAGCCGACTCGCTGATTGGCAACACGAGCCGAAGTGTGAGGCGGCTCGGGGCCGACAATCGCCTGAGCATCCATCTGCAGTTTTGAAATCTTTTGTTCACAAACTTATCCTAGTTTTTTTTTTCAATTTCCAACTCTTTCCAAATACAATGCACATAGACGGAGAGGCTGCAAAAGTGCATTAAGGTTCCAAACGTCTCGAAACGTCTCTCAAAACTTCTCTCAAAAGTTGAGACCTTCCTGGTTAGGTTTCGGCTCTTAGTGCCTTCTTCAGACCTTAGTGACTAGCCCAAAATATGGGCTAGTAGCCGCTATCGTCCTACTAGCCCATATTTTGGGCTAATCACCAAGGTCTGAAGAAGGCTCTAAGAGCCGAAAGCTAACCAGGAAGGTTTTAACTATTGAGAGAAGTTTTGAAAGACTTTTCGAGACGTTTGGAACCTTATTGAACTTTTGCAGCCTCTCTGTCTATGTACATTGTACCACTATAAGGCTCAGAGATAACACAATACTCCCATATCTTTCCAAATAGTTCACTTTCAAGAATGCGATCGAGGCCTGTGCACTAAACTCTTGCATCCATCTGCAGTTTTGGAATTTCTTCACAAACTTATCCTAGTTTTTTTTTCCATTTCCAACTCTTTCCAAATAGTTCACTGTTTAGAATGCGATCGAGAAAAGTTGATGTTCTAGCAATACTTAATATTCCTGATTTCTTGACCGGAAGAACATTGGATTAGCAGAGACATAGGTATTATGTTCGCAAAGTGGCTCCCTTCTGATGTTGAGCAGATGGTGAAAAAGAAACCGTACTTGTGGATTTCTGAGATTTGTTGATTTTCACTTATTACAATCTGTAAGATTCAGGCGTATACACAGTTCAGAATGAAGTTCCGACACATTTTTCATGTAATGCTACTTAGCCTTGGCATGGAAGCGTCCTCGCGAATATTTCTCTTGAGCCTTACAACGATATAATTTATTGTACGGACTACAGGTACAGGCTGGATGGCCAACCTACCAGTCCCATGAGTGGAGGCCAGTAAACCCATGTTCCGAAGTTCTGGTATTCTTTCAATGTGTCTTACATAGCTGGCTGACGCGGCCATTTTCAGCTCTTGAGCTCTTACAAAAAACTCAGTCTGCGATAAAGTTTTTTTTTCCAAATCAAATGTCGCTTCTTAACGCGGTTACTGAGATGAAACCGTAGTGCTACTATATGAGCCGGCACTCATTTTGGCTATATCCTGTTGGGTGTGTTTGTTTAATCGCATTGTTTTCTAATTGTTCTCGATTCGCTTTTGTGTTTGTTAGTTTTGTTCTTTTATTACTGATGTAGAACATCCAGTATGTTACTATATTGATTATTTACTTGATAGTTGTTCTTGGCGCGTTCTCCTGAGCGCAATAAATGAATAATTTCTCATATTTCACACCTTTTTTTGCGAATTTCCCTTGAAGTGATTCTTTTAGAAAACTCTGATTGGTACCGTTCTGGTTTTTTTTGTACGCACGCTTTTTCGTGGAAATATTCGACTTCCCGATATTTTCGCCGACGCGAGCTTGGTGCCTGCAAGCATCCGCATATGCAGTTCACTTCCGCACTGCCGTTCAGTCCGCAAAGTGCGCGCTGATTGCGAAATCGTGCTGCGGCGCGGTTGCGAGTATCCTCAGGCAGAGATGTGGGATCAGCCGGGCGGTGGGATCACCCGGGCACCAAAGGCAAAAAGCGCCCGGATGATCCCACGTCCTTGTCTGAGGATACTCGCAACCGCGCCGCAGAACAATTTCGAAATCAGGGTGCACTTTGCGGACTGAACGGCATTGCGGAGGTGAACTGTATGTACTTTAAAACATTGGTTGGAAAATGTGATATTCCCTGTAACATTTAATTTCTCGATTGTCCACCAACCTATCCTAACTTCTCATGTTTCACACGCTTTTCAGAAGTCTCCAAAAGGTGAATCTTTTGAAAAACTGAAATGAAGCAATTTTCATTAGCCATCGCTTCTTATGTTTTCAGCATCGCACCACGACGATTGATTTCAGAATTTTCGTAGTTGCAAATAGTCTTCACAGCTTTAAAAAGTAAATAAAAATAGAAAGCAAATGCAAAATGGAGGAATGCATCAAAAAATGACTTTGAAAACGGAAGTGATGTGGAAGACACAGCGAAAGTTTAGAAATTTTTTCATTATTCTATTTTTTGATGTTGGACTTGTTTAAAAGTGGTTTGTTACTTATTTTATGTTCTATCTGGAATAAGTTGGAAATTTAACATTTTTGCGGGTCTATCATGCTGTAGTAATGAATTTTCATAAAGAAATGATTGGTTAAAGGCAGTGGTCACGATGAAAAACGTCCTCTCTGGCTGCGTGCGGTCGCGGCGCGTGCTCACTCGTGATAGACAGCGTGCGATAGGATAAATAATCAGAAGTCGAAGAATATCAGGAATAGTCGCTAAATGCTACCGAGATAAGAAATTTGTCCTATGTCGGGCTGGCTATCTAGCAGAAGTGAGCACGCGACACGACCGCACGCAGCCAGTGGGGCTTGATCGCCTAGCCCACTACGGCGGTGGGAGAGTTAAGGTGTATAGATTACGCATAATGTAAGACAGCTGACATAGAAGAACTAGAGGAATCTTAACTAGACGGTTTGCTTGTGTTGCAAATTATGAACTCTCTCTCTCTGACATGAGATTAAAGCACCCGAATATTCTCCAAACGTCGATTAGAATGCGCTATATGGTTTCCGTTTTCGATTTAGTCTGCCGCATGGATCAGGCGGCTGGCCGTGCGGGTTAGGCGGCTTCACTGGAGAATGGGGTTTCGATTTGCTCGGGGTGATCTACCGTCGCATCCCCGTCCATTCATCAGACTAAAATTATTACGCGAACTCCACATCGTCGCATTTTTCATTCGTTCTTCTGAAGAACAAGTACACACCTTCACAACGTGACATAATATGGAAATCATCAATAATTAACCAAGAACAAGAAACTGTACAACAACTCTACGACCGGTATACTGGAGTTGGGGCTACACCGGGCAGAACAATAGAGTAAAAGGAAACAAATCAAATAACATCGTTGTAAATAGCATGTAGATGCCAACTAAACTCCGGGGCAATTCTAATGAGCTGCAGGTTTTGAAAATCGCCAGCAGCGATGCGGTAGGCCATGAAGAAATACAACTGCGGATAACTATGTTTCGACACAAAAATCACCGGTCGCTGCTGGCCAACTACAAAAGGCAGAGCTCTTTAGAAAAGCCCCAGACAATATGTAATCACAAAGAGATCGAGCAGAGTGCACGCGCTGAACAATAAACATGGACAACTGATGGATGGGAGGTTGAAACGAAACAAACAAAAAGAAAGTTAATACAGTAGTTGATACTGTATGTATACTGTCATAAAAGTAAGACATGTATGCAGGTATGTATACTACAGAACGTGTGAATACTATTGAAGGATTCTCATCGCATCCAGCATAGCACAGCGAGGAGGATCAGAACCAGCAATCTGGATAGTCCACTCGATCCACCTGAAAACTTGGTTTTGTTGGTTCTATGGCTTACTACGGCTCCCGCTATAGTTAGACCGTAGTCCGTAGCCCACCCAGCCGATATACAAGTAAAGCACGCAAAATGTGGACTACGTCCGCCAATAGTCTCTCCTACGTCGTCCGTGGCCCTCTCTCCTATCCCACCATGATCGAAGTTGGATCATTGATACCATTTAGGCCCCGGTCGTAGTCGGCCTAAGCCCGGACTGAGCCGTCCTGTGCCGCCCTCAGCGGCATAACAATCAATTACGCATGCGTGCTTGTGCACAAAGCGGTCCTCTATTTCCGACCACAAGGTAAGTGGTTTTCGACCTCAGTAAGCAACACATTGCACAGATATTGACGGAGCGGCCACAGCTGGCTCTGTCCGGCCACATTGGGGAGATTTCTAGACAGGAACGGCCACGGACGGTTTAGGTCGGCCACAACGGGTGGAATTTAAGCCCAATCATCATGATGTACATGCTTATCGACCGGGCTGGCTGCAGCCGATCGACCGACTGAGACGACGGCCTAACACCATCGCAATATCCGGATGAGAGCGGACGATGCTGGTGCGTGGACGACCCAGGCGGGACAACCGGCGACTTAAGCAGCGTACATAGCAGACGTCCTAGCGTCAAGTGATCGTAAAGTGACGCTGGGGGTTCGCATCTTCAGCATTTGTTATTGATCTGACTCCCCAGCGACCACTGCAGCCGGCCACTAGCCGACGGTGGAGGCATAGTGAGCGTAACGGTTGTCACTAATATTATCGATGCCATCGTTAACAACGTGCTTTGACGCCTTGACGCTTTGCCGCTGGTCGGCCGCTATGGACGGAGCCTTAGGAACAATGTTTTGTCCTCTTTATGAGTGTTTTATTTGCATATCGACCGGGTGAGACTACGGGCTATTAATCAACTACGACGGGATCTGCGTATTGACTGCTAGATGTTCAGAATCTTACTGGATGGTGAAAGATCCCTGATCGCTTCTTCAGCTTGTACGAAAAATCCCAACTCGTTCTGCTCTCGCTGATTCTGAAAAAAACGTATTGCACGGTTTTCTATATATGACCATTGTCAACGGAAGAGGAGGCCGCAAACAACCGCGTCCAACCGCGTGACTCGCGTGGAAGCGAATGTGTGTCGATCGGTTGGTTTTGCTTAAGAGTCCGAATAGAGTCCCGTCGTTAAAAGACGCCGCAGCATGCAGTGGAAGAGTATAGATCAGGCGGCGTCGCACGATCGATTTCCCTCTACTGCATGCTGCCGCGACTTGTAGCGGCGGAACTCTGTTCAGTCCCTAACGGTGTGAGGTTTCCTCTTCCATGGAGATAAGTCTAGCGTCAACACGGAACCTAATGATACTTTGCGTTCCTTTTTGTTTGTTGGCGCACACTCCGTGTGCATATGCTATAACAAACGTGCACCAAATTCGCGCCAAGAGCAAGGAACGCAGAGTAAAAATAGAATCCTTGGCGACTGTGTGCATGACCCGATTATAACTTCCGAGTGTCCAACCGTGCAGTGAAGACTGGAGGTTTTCATGTTGCTTGTGATGTTGCTTTATATTCTTTCACCGATAACTCTGAGAGTTTTGGCCGAGAAATAGCCGCGAAATAGCCGAGGAATGCCTGCTTGCCGCGTAATAGCCACCAAATAATGCTCGCCGGGAAATATCCGCGAAATAGCCGAGAAATAGCCATAAATAATGTTCGCCGCAAATAGCCGCCAAATAATAATGCTCCCCGGTAGATATACGGAGCATGCCGGAGGCATGATTCAGATGTCAGCACCTCCGTCGGTTCAATTACCCGAGTTTGAGGTACTTTGACCTCGTTCAGCCCCTGGAGGCCCCGCTCAAGCGCTGGCGGCCCCAGATGGTGGCTGGGCAAGCCGGCGACGGTTGCGTCCTGGTCAATTTTGTTTACACCTGAGTATATCTCGGTTATATCTCGGCTACTTCTTGTCCGTTACGTGAAAAGCCGAGAAATAGCCCACCAGGAGCCGCTGCGGAGCCTGGTAGGCTGTTTCCCGGATATTTCGCAGCCAAAACTCTCAGAGAATGAACTATTCCTACATAAGTTATCACAAGGTAGCTGAGTTAAACGCAAAACATATTTAAAACCTACATATTAAACATATTCCTACATATTGAAAACGTATTGGGGGCTTGTAGGTCAACTAAACACTAAAACCTTACTCACAGATGTGTGTCACCCCGCTGTCAGTAGCGCCACAGTGGTGAGGGGGCAGCCACGCAGCCATGAGAGGTGCACGTGTGTAGTCGGCCTACAAGCCGTGATGGAATGCCTATGGTTAAAGAGTAACTCTGCTAACACTCAGATTTTATAATTAAGTATTTGTACTGTCCTCATAGGTGTCACAGATCGGTCCATAACTGCGGAGAGGTGCTGTTGCGACACGCAGGAAACTCGAAACCGCGCTGGGACCACGGGTAAAGGTGTTGGGACCCCGGGGTACCAGAACGATTATGTTCTAGTTACGTGTTGCTACAGTGGTCCTAAGCAACTGTGGAACGAAATTTTGCTCCCTTAAAGACAGTACGTCCGTAGGAATTTTTGGACACCAACCCTCAGCTTTTCCCATTGATCGAAGAAAACGTCGTCGAGAGGAATTGGCTCCAGCTGAATCGATTTGTCAAACTTCAACTTGGGATTCTGGATCCGCAAATATCGTTGCCAGTCGAAATCTGCAATGTGTACTATGATAAAGTCCTTCCGAATAAGACTTTCCGCCCCCGAGTCGATTAGTAGGAGCATTATACGAACCACGAATCATAACCCTGTTTGCAGGCGTGGGAATGGTCTAAGCCTTTGCGAGTGCCGCTCGACACGCACGCGGACCGCGTGGGCGAACACTCAAAATCGGACAGAGTTTATGTATGCCAATATAATAAATAACCTTACCAATATCTGGCAGAACATTCTTCTTCCAGTTGAGTTCACCGTTCTCCTCAGCCAGGTACGCACGATCTTCCATTAATCGTTGGAGGTCAACATCAGAGCCAAGCAGTGGATCGCGACGTTCTATCTGGAACAAGAAGCCCGAGAATATAGCAGTGCAAACGACAAGATTATAAGTATTCAGACAAACGGATCGGGCGGCGCGCTGGCAGAAGTGGGCCCTCCGGGAGAGCAGTTGGCCGCCACCGCGCATGCAGCCGGCAATTGGCTATGGAAGAGCGGCGAGTTGGAGACGCGCTAATAGTGTTGAAAGGTGACTTCAACTGCCATCGAATCGCTTCCAGTCAAGAGCGCCAGATAGCCTCGACTTAGGCGCTATTCACACTACTCATCGCCAACGCGGCACGCGCGTGCCGCGCAGGCGTGGCGTTTGTGTATGAATACTTTCTACGCGCGTGCCGCGCTTGCGGAGACTATGAATACTCCAGCGGCGAAGCCATGGCGGAGCGGTGAAGCTGGAATGAATGAGACGATCGATAAATAATATCAGTGGATAAAAACGCCAATGCGTTCCGGGTGGCAGTATGAATACTGCAGCGGCGACGCCATGGCGGAGCGTGACGCGCGTGCCGCGCTGGCGTTGAGTAGTATGAATAGCGCCTTAGCGGTTGACAGTGTCTCTCGGTTGGCAGCAACAAACTGGCGCTCAGTCGTCAACCTCTTGCCAGGCAAACTGATCGTGCGGATCGCTCGCCAGATGATTACCAGCGGGTTGCCAGCCCATTTTCTGAGTATGTACATATGATAGACAAATCGAAGAGTTCCATCGGAATGTTCGACAGATCACCTGACTCTGGATTCTTGAGGCCTGTGAACAAGGACAAAAAACAAATTTCTGGGGTTGAACCTTTCCCTTGGCTTAAACCTGATGATAATTATTCTTCTTCTCCTTTCCCTTGTTCACTCCCTCTCTCCTCCCTTTACCCCCTTCATTTCCTTCCTCTTCCTCGACCTCCTCCAGCTCCTTCTTTTGTCCCTCCTTTCCATCAGCTTCTCTTTTAATTCCTCCCATTCCTTCCTCCATCCTTCCCACGTCTTTCTTTATTCCCCCTCCCCACCTCTTCCTCTTCTTCCTCATCCACTACTCTTTCCTTCCTCTTATTCCCTTTCTCTCGTCTTTTTCCAAGTCGTCTTCTCTTTCTTCGTTCTCCTCCTCTTCCACCCCTTTCTTTTGTTCCTTTTCTACACCACGTATTCCCCTTTCTTTCCTCTTAATATCACTTAGCCTCGTCTCATTCCTACTACTCTTCTTCCACCTCTTCCTCTTTTCTTGATTCTCCTCTTCTTCTGCCTCCACTGAATCTTCGTTCGACTCCTCTTTATCTTCTTCCTCTTCCTTTTCTCCCTCCCCCCATTTCACTTCTTCCTGTTTTCCGACCACGCCTTCCTTCATTCTTTTCCTTCTTTATCTTCTTCTTCCTCCACGTCTTCTTCATCATCATTTCCTTCCTCTCCTCCATCCTATCTCTTTCTTCTCCTTCACCATCACAGCAATCTTCTTTTCTGGTCCTTCGAGCGGAACTGCTTCCTCGCTTTGAAATGTACTATACACACTCACATATAGGGTCACTGTGGCTTTTACCTTGTCCAATTGAGGGTTTTTTTCTATTGTGATCAGTAGTAGTTATGTGTAGCTCTGCAAAAAAGCGCTAGGCTCATGTTGTGAAATTTTCGGAGATGGTCAGGATTATCGCTTCAATACGTGTTCTACCTCAGGTATATCTCAACCTACACGACATCCTCATTTTGGTGGGTAAGCTTTGTGTAACTCTTAGGTTGAAAGTAAATATAGTCGTTCATAAAATCGCCCAAAGGATTCACAAAACTGAAAATTTCTCACACACCATGTCTTCATTGTCGAACACCACAGCCATTCGCATGTTCTTCTCATTACAAAGACCCAGGCGTCGATCGTGAAGTCCATCCTTCTTTCCGGATGATGTGGCTGAAACATTATGACCAAGTGATCGCGCAGATCTCGGGAAGAGCATTTCTGCAGATTTTGTTTTCTCTGACGATGTCGGGAAGGCGGAGGCCGTTTCATCCTTGAACACTCAGTAGGGACTGATCCCAGCACAAATTGGAGTTTGAGAAAATGGTCCCTTGAGTGATGTGGGAAGGTAAAAACAAAAAAATTGAATCTTCGTAAATTTCCCTAATGCACATGGGTAGATCAAAAACTGCAAGAATGCATTTTTTCGGATTTCTGAAATTTGAACGTTTTAAGCACAAAGTTTGTCTTGAGGAGTTATTTGAGGCACTGAACATTAAAATAAGGAAACTTTTCAGTTTTTCAGATGATTATTGTAAGTTACAGTACATAGAAAGAGTATTTTTTAAAGAAAGAGTACAGTACCCTACTGTAATCTCACGAAAATCCTAAAGTGGATATTATACGCTTCTGGTGTCTGAATTTCTAGGATTCAAAAGAATGTCTTTTTTTCGTTTTTGATCTAACCAGGTGCAGTCGAAAAATTTAACGAAATTCAACTTTTTTCTTTTCAACTCCCCCTCAACATTCAACTGATCATTTTTTGAAAATCCAGTTTGCGCTGGGATTAGTCTCTAGTGAGTGAAACATTAAAGCATTTCGGATCAGGGATGTGCGAAAACTTTTCGAAAATTCGAAATCGGAAAATGACGATTCTCGTTCTGAGACCGAATTTTTTGGTGCAGATAGATCATTCGAAAATCGACAATTTTTCGAAAAATTTTCAGTATTGATTTTCCGAAAAACCCGAAAAAAAAACGAAAAATTTTAGAAAAAGTGTAATTTTGCCTAGTGTAGGAAAGCATTTTACGAATTTTTGACCAAAATTTTTTTTTGATTTTCGTTTCCGAGAATTTTCCGCACACCCCTGTTTCGGATGACGTCACTTCTCGGGCCACTCTAAGAGTTTTTGCCGATAAATAGCCACTGAAAACCCAAGAAACTGCCCGCTTCTCGCGTAATAGCCGAGCAAAGACCGGTCAATAGCTGACTACCGCCGAAAAACCGGGAAGTGGCCCAGAAAAAGCCGCCAATTAGAGAGGGCCGCGAAATCGCTGAAAAAAAGATGCTCTCCGAGAAGATATAACGTCGGCATGGAACCTAATAAGACTTTGCGTTAACCATTGAGGGTTGGCGCAAACTCGGTGACATATGCTATAACATAGGTGCACCTAGTTTGCGTCAACCTCTAATGGGGAACGCAAAGTCTCATTATGATCCATGACGATGTTACGACGTATTCTTGAAGCATGATTCAGATGCCAGCACCGCCGTCGGCCCAGTCATCCAAGTTTGAGCTAATTGGACCCCGCACAGCCTCTGGAGGTCCCGCCCAACCGGTTTTGGGAGCTGAACACGATTATGAGGTGAGTTTCCAGGTTTCGGGATGATTACAGCGCGTTTTGTAAGGTACAATCGGTACGGAAAACGGGGAAAAGCGCCTATGACTCTGAGAGATTTGGCCGAGAAATAGCCCACAAGGCTCCGCAGCGGCTCCTGGTGGGCTATTTCCCGGCTATTTCTCGGCTTTTCACGAAACGGATAAGTAGTATCTGAGAAATAGCCGTGATATAACCAAGGAATAACGAGAATCAACCAAAAGTAACCAGGATGTACCCGCCACCGGCTGGCCGAGCCACCATCCGGGGCCGCCAGCGGTTGGGCGGGGCCTCCAGAGGCTGATAGTGGTCCAAGTACCTAAAACTCGGGTAACTGAAAAGACGGAGGTGTCGACATCTGAATGATGCTTCTCGAATGCGCCGTATCCTGGTGAGCACTTTGAGGGCATTATTTGGCGGCTATTTCGCGGCTATTACGCGGCAAGCAGGCATTTCGTGGATATTACGCGGCAAGCAGGCACTTCGCGGCTATTTTTCGGCCAAAACTCTCAGAGGACATGGCTCAGAACCATCGCAAACAGCTCTGAAGGGTACATTTGAATTCTAGGTCCAAAAATGGTTCTAGAAATGTACATTTCCTTTGCAATGACCACTGTGGCTAATAAAATTTCATTGTAGGATGTGGGTAGAAATAGACACAGAAGGGTCTCACTTATGTAATAGAGTTGTCCGGGCTGAAATTCATCCTGCACAAGTGTATGTCGAACAATGGGATGTTCTCCATCGCATTTCGCAATTAATGCGGCATTCACTCCCAGAGAACAGCGTTCGAACTCTTCCAGGGACACCTGTAATACACATTTTTTTCGAATATTGGCTCTGACTATCTAAGTTATAGCATCACAAGAACGAAGAACTGGTGCCCCAATATGACAAAAAACCGGATATTTCGATTTTTCGATAGACTCTACCATTCGAATACTCCAAATTTGAATGATCATGGGATGTGAATCTTAACAAATATCGTACTTGCCTTGTAGATAAGACTGAACTCCTTGGCCTTCTTACGCGGACAGTGAAATTTCACAATGTCCAGCGGTTTTGCAGCCAATTCGTAGTAGCCGGGTGAGTCAATAGCGTTGTCGAATGGCTCGAAACTGTAATGAAGCATTTGCATCCAAATTTCGATCAATATACATGAAACTGTTCTTACACTGGGTTGGACGAGTTCCAGTAGACATCATGATGAGCTCGATTAGCTTGTATTCGAGAATAGGTCACAAAGGCAAGTAGGATGCTGAGCAGTAGCATTTTCTGTGAAAAAAAAACCTAGCTGTGTTCTGTGATATAAGCATCTATGTTTATCTCGAGAAAAAAAATCAAACGCGACGGATGAAGCACGAGCGAGCTCGCAACAAGATTCGGGAGCCACAAGCGTATGCGCCGAAAAGAAGAACGTCAGCCGGTAAACTTTGATCATCGCTGCGTTTAAGAGGTCGTTTATACTTTCGCTGCCCAGCGCGCCGGAAAAATGCACTCCCATAACATTGATTGTGCCACGAGAATCAACATTGCAGAAATGCACTATGCCGCGCTACACTGGGGCAGAAGTGTAAACGATCTCTAACGCCGGGTTCACACTTTAATCGCGGCGCGACGCAATGACATGATTTTGATGAACATCGTTCTTTATCACGTCGCTATCCAAATCCGGGAAATCTCATCGCGTCGCTCCGCGTTGGAATTAAAAACCCGGCCTAAGGCCTAGTGCATACTTCCCGCGACAAATCATATCAGCAATATCGATTTTCGGTCGATATAGATGACAAACGTTATGTCGCGTCGCTCGCCGCGGGAAGTATGCACTAAGCCTAAAGGGGTCTGCAGAGTTGCGCCGCGGCGAGTCCCGCTGCGACACGGCAGTGTTGAAAAGTGGGGGGCGCCACGCAGTGGGCGAGGGCGGCGACGTGCCGCGCGAGAGCAGCGACGTGGGTACCTCGCAGAGTGTTTTCGCCGCCGCGACAGCAGCGGCTTCCGGAGCGACGCCGCCAGCGAGCGGCGGCGAGGAATGGTCTGGACCATTTTCATCGTCGGCGAGGAGCGCCGCCATGGATCCTATCAATGAATTCTTCTATTGTTCAGTCATCCACGCAAACTTTTTTTAGTTTTACAATGACACGTTTCCATAAACACTTGAAAATTTTTTCATTTGTTCGCTTTTTTTGTGATCCATTCCATTTCACTCCCGGAATAATTTATTTTATTTCAGTTTACACTTTTTGTGGAATAATATCGATTCTCACGAGAAATTCCGAATCAACGTTGCTGCTAGATTTTATGTTGCCCGCTTCTGAGAGCGTTTTCGATTTTTTCTGAAATGACGAAATTCTTCCGAAAATGCAGAGAAGTCGAGGTATTTTGAGAAGCTTTTGAATTCTGACGTCTTTAAGATTAAAATTTCTGTTCAAATATGGTTTCATGGCGAATCCAAAGAACACATAAAAACAAGCTAGGAAAATAAATACAAAATTTTGAAATGGGCGAAATTCAAATTTTGGCGTGGAATGAATGAGGTTGTACGTAATGGAGGAAAATGGAGCACGACGGCAGGCATCGCTGCCACTCTGCGAGGCATTGGAGTGCGCCGCCGCGTCAGGGTTTGGCCACGCCCCAAACCTCTCGCTCGGCGGCGTGCCGCCGGGCGGTGCAACTCTGCAGACCCCTTAAGGGGTCGAATAGAGTCCCGCCGCTGAAAGAAGCGGCGGAGGTAGGGGCGGCGCGGCACGCCGCGCCGCACAAGATTTTGCGCCGCAGCCGATCTCCAAATGCTATGAACGGGTCGCGGCAAACTGGAGCGGCAACGCGCTTTTGCGTACTACGTACAGATCTATGCACCTGACATCTAAATATCGAATTAGCTGATCGAAATATTCTGATTGACAAAGTTAGAGGAAGATTTAATTTCACTGCGGTTTGAGCCCTGTCCACAGTTTCACAGGAGAAAGCAGTATATTAGTTTTTCAACAAGGAACAGTTGGCGATCATAGCTACTTCGAAGCTTGAGAATTCTCCCCTGAAAATAGATTCCGTGATCGATGCGTACCCTTCATTTTTTGTGTTAATTTTTTAGTCGTTTTTATTAAGGTTTTAACTAGACTTGGGATCGAATAGAAAAGTTATTCGAAAAATATTTGAACTATTGAAGTATTCGATTTATTCAAGAACCTCAAATTCAATTTATTTTAAATTCGATTGGTCCATGAATCAGGATTCTTAATTTTCTCTAGCCTTCAGTTCACCCTGGGGAATAAATTATTTGTTCTATCTAGTAATCGATTGCTTCGGAATTTAGCATTAATCGGTGTATCGTATATTCGATTCAATCTAGATTTCACATTAATCGGTTCATCTAATATTCGCTTTTTTGGAAACTCAAATATGGAGATTTCCGAATATTCAAACTAGTTTGGGTCACGACATTCGAATACTCTTTGCCACTGAAAAATTTGGAAAACTCTCGAGTAATATTTCGTAATAAATCCGAATTTTCACTTTTTACTTAAATATACGGACGGATTTCCCGATCATTCGAATAGAATAGAGGACAAGGTTTCGAAAACTTCCATTAATTCGAAATAATTTTGACGGAGTTCATTCAATTGGAAATTTGAAGAAAATGTCCCATTCGAATACATTTCTTCATTCAATGATTTATTAAAAAAGGCTTCCTTCAAACAAAAACCCATTAACCTGAGATTTTTCTTGCAAAAACGGCCATCTGAATTTTAAATTCAGTCGGCGTATTCTTAAAACATGGTAATCGAATTATTAATTCATTCGAAAACTAGCGTCTAATGTCCATGTCTTGTACTTACTGTCTTATCGCGGCAACTCTACCTTTTCAAAAATTAGTTGTTCACGGAAGGTCGGCTTTTAGCCGAGAATTTACGTGGGAAATTTAGAATTCAAAGTTTAGTAAAAAGTTAGCATTTGAATTGGTGTCAAACTCTTTAAAACACTTAAAAAATCAAGTTTCACGAGCTCAAAACCCCATGACTACAAGTGACCTCGATTTAGGTACATAGTAAGACAGACATTCACCTCATAAACATATATAAGTGATCATTCAATCATGGGAAGCGGGCTCGACCATCTGCTGTCGCCGCGCCATTTCGCCGCACCGCTCGAGGTTGCAAAGCGGCGCCGCCTAGCCATGCGGCAGCCGCTGCCAAATTCTGCCTTGACACAGTCTAGTCGACCCGCCGTGCCGCCTCGAGGCGCCACATGATCGATACGGCTGCACACCATGCTGCCGCGCCGTTGCGCGGCAAGACTCTATTCGGCCCCTAAGGGGTCGTTTATATTTCCGCCGCCGAGCGGCGCTGCACAGTGCATTTCTAGAATATTGATCACGCGGCATGGCACAATCGATAATATACTATTGTACTTCGCCGCGCCGCTCGGCGGCGGGAGTATAAACGAACTCTAAGGGGCTGAGCAGAGTGGCATTGCGGCGCGGCGCGACCTTATTATCGGCTGTTGCATTGATTGATCGCCGCGATCAATCGATAGGGAATTTTATCATAAGATCGCGCCACACCGGAATGCGTTTTCGCTCAGCCTCTGGGTCGGTTTCATACTGAGCGGAGACGGAACATGGGGAGAGTGTGGTTTTAAGGAGAGGACAACCGTACGTGTGCGAAGAGGGGAGAGTGTGGTTTTAAGGAGAGGACAACCGTACGTGTGCGAAGAGGGTAGGGGAGCCATACGTAGGCCCCGTCATAGTCGGTCGATCGCCTGTAGCCCGCCCGGTCGATAAGCATTCACATCATGCAAATCGGGTGTGAGAAATTCACCCGTTGTGGCCCGACCCAGCACGCCTGTGCCGCCCGTGGCCGTTCCGGTCGAGTAGGCATGTACTGTGCTTCTCTGGGTCAAATTCCGATCCGCAATTGCATCTCGACACGCTTTGTGGCCGCACGCGCTCGAGTTTCCAGCGCCAAAGCCGACTCGATATGGCTTTTCAATGCAGTTTTCTTCGATTTTTTAGTTTCCAGTTTCCGAAACCCACCTAGAATCAACAGATGGGCGGCTACGGCGCTGGAAACTCTTCCGACTCGCGAGCGTGCGGCCGCCAAGCGTGTCGAGACGCAATTGCGGACCGGAAGTCGGCCCAGAGAAGCACATTAGTACCTTGCTCACTCATGTTGAAAAATCTACCCGATGTGGCCAGACTGAGCCCGCCTGGTACTTGCTGATTCTGGCCACAGCATTGGATTTCCTTCACCCGATTGGCATGATGTAGATGCTTATTGATCAGGCTGGCTACATTCGATCGGCCGACTATAACGACAGCCTAACTATCTTGCGGTCAAAAGTGGTCATGACATTTTACGTGATACGGGAAAATGAACAAATGTCCAAAAATGAACTACTGGAAGTAGAGATAAAATAAAACGTGATTCAGATTCGGCATGCATAAGTCATCGAAAGAGTTATAGTACAGAGACATCTTTTTTGATCTGGATTTGAATGGATCATAAATTCAGAAAAACAGAAATCTGACAATCGAAATATGACACACAAACATCCTGTTTAACAAATAGAAGGCTAAAAGTTCTGTGTGGGAGAAGAAGAATGCCATGGAAAATTCCCATGTGTAACAGAAGAAAGGAAGCCCCAGAATGACAGGTCTTCAATACGAACCACAAAATAGCTTTTGAAAATTTCATCCAAATCAGTTATATATTTTCCTGCCATAAACGCGAGAACCAGTTTAACTCCTTTCTTAAATTTTAGTGCCCTTTTTTGACAACTCCCTACAAATTTAATGTTTTTCGGATCTCCAAAATTATTTGGAATCTGGATGATACTGACTATTCAAAGCTATAATACATGCTGGCGTTAGAGCTAAAACAAAAGAGTATGTGAGAGAAATTTTGGTGTACCTTGCAGTACATACTATCGTTCTCAGAGCCAAATTACGGTCCGCAATTGCGAACTACGGCTGCCGCATCATGCAACACGTGATAATCAGGCTGGGAAAAAAGTGAATCGTGCCAGGACCAGACGGTCCTAGCACGATTGTCACAGCCGTAGTCCGCAAGTGCGGACTAGAAATTTGGCCCCGAGAGCGACAGCATGCAGCTGCACAGCGCTATGTGTATACATCATAGCCATCTGGGATTAAAAGCTGGAACTCTTTTGTTTAAAGCTGAACACTACATAGCAGTCATGATACGCTTAAATATGTAACTTCCTCCGACAGAAGTCCAAAGCTGTTCTGAGTTTCAAAAAAAAAAAATGAAATTCAAATTCGTTGATAGAGAAGGGCGCTGCAAATGAGAGAAAGCGACGCCGCATGCATTATGACCACAACCTACGAAGAGTAATGTAAAGTTCATCCTGATGGGACTGTCCACTCACGCGGTCGGAGTGCGTGTCGAGCTGCCGTCGAGAAATTGTGTTAAAGGCAGTGGTCACGATGAAAAACGGTATCGAAAAAACTACAGAAATAAGCTTAGATCGAAAACAGCTGAAAAACTAGGAAGGTAGCGCGGTGAAAAACGGGCTAGAACTAGAGTTTCTAAGGCCTAAAGAACCCAGTTCGTGCACACGTGCACAGCGATGACGAAAAAGATCGCAGTCTCATGTCGAGCAGTCAAAAATCATCGACATTCAGAGGACGAAATAAATGCAAATTTAACGAATAAAAACAGTTGAGTAATGAAAGCATCACTTCAGTCAATGTTTTTGACTAGATGTGTACATAAATTCGAAGGTTCATCGATTGATATTCAATTTCAAGCCAGCTGATGTTCTTGATATAAGAGGTCATCGATGCCGATGATGAGGAGTGGGCTCGTCCACCATCGAAAGACAAGAAAGTTCAGGCTTCAAATTTGGCCCAAAATAGTGGTTTTTTCGCGATTTTTTCCTATGGATCCTACTACTCGAGACCAAGAAAAGGATTTGGAGAGAAAAAGACGACAAGCATATTTGATCGCGACCACTGCCTTTAAGACTGTGAATCGATCAGTAGGAACAGAGGAGGGAAAGCGAATGACATTCCGGTCAACTGTTTGCGGCCATTTGAAGACTGGTCCCAAAAATGCTTTTGCGACAGCCGCTCGGACAAGCACGCCGAACACGTGGGCGAACACTTTCATTCGGACAGGCCTTACATTCTAAAGCGAGGGTGCTATCTCTTGTGAAATAAGAAGAAAAAGAAGAGCAAGACGATTATTATGATGGAGACAAAAGAACACAGAAAGGAGGAAGATGATGACGATAAAAAAGGTGAGAGAAGGAAAAACGACGCTAAAGGCATTAAGAACTTGTTAAGTTGAATGTTTAAATGGAAGGCGGGAAAAATGCGACTGGAAGAAAGAGGAGGAAGAAGACGCGAGCAAGAGTAAGGAGAAAAGAGCAGGAAAACAGTGGCGAAGAAGAGCACGAGGAAGAGTAAGAAGCAGGGTCAAGCGGGATTGCGAAATTTCGCAAAGGCCGATTTTGAAAAATTACCCAACGCCCGGTTGGCCCTGATAAGAAGAAGAAGAAGAAGTGAGAATGAGAAGGTAGAGAAAGATTAAATAGAAGAAAACGAGCGAGAGGTGGAAAAAGAAGGGGATTAGGAGTGAGAAGAAGATGGAGAGTACCAGGTTGTTGAATAAGTTTTGTCATTCGATTTTAGAGAGGGCGTTGCTGCTAGCCCAAAATTTTTTCGATTTGTTGGTACACTCTTCGTATGAACGTATGTGAAGTTTCATTTCAATCTGTCAATTCATTCTTTGTTTACATGGCATTTAGTGTCGCCGTGTCACAGCAATGGAGAAAATTGAATATCGTGCATTGATAAAATTCTTATTTTTGGAAGGTGTAGCACCAAAAGAAATTTACGAACAAATGCTAAAAGTGTATAATGATTGTTCTCACCTACAATTAGAACGGTAGAAAGATTGGTTGCTAAATTTAAACGTGGTTGTACAAGCTTTGAAGACAATCCACGTGAAGGACGTCCAAAAAGCGCATCAACACCAGAAATCATAGCCAAAATACAGGATATGGTTTTGGAAGATCGTCGATTGACTAAGAGAGATTTAGTAGAGGCTCTACACATCCCATTAGGCAGTGTGAGCCATAATTCAAGTGAAATTTCGGGTTTTAGAAAGCTGTGTGCACAATGGGTGCCGCATTCGCTAAAAATGCAACAAAAACACATTAGAATGCGACTTTCTCAGCAAAATTTGGAGCACTCTAAAAAGGATAAAGTGGAGTTTGTGTGTCGATTCATCACTATGGATGAGATTCGGGTTTATCACCATGATCCTGAATGAAAACAAGAGGATAAAGAGTGGAGTGAACCTGGTTGTTCGGCTTCGAAGCGAGTTCGTGTCCGGAAATCGGCCAAGAAGGTTATGGCATCAGTTTTTTGGGATGCAAAACTAAATTTATTTGGGGATAACTTGCATATTGGTAAAACAATTAATTCTGAATATGGACCAGTTGAAGGAAAAAAATCATAAAAAAAGACCCGCTTTGCAGAAGAAAAAAATCCTTTTTCATCAGCACAACGCACCGTGTCACAAGAGCATTTTGACAATGGCTAAAATCCATGAATCGAAGTTCGAATTGTTGAAGCCATATTCACCGGATTTGGCCCCCAGCGACTTCCATTGGTTTCCAAAACTCAAAAAATTTATGCATGGCAAGCGTTTTCGAACAAATGAAGAGGTCATAACGGCTGTTGAAGCGTATTTTGAAGACCTTCCTGATCTTCACTTCAGGGTTGGGATCCACGAGTTTGAGGATCGTTGGAACAAGTGTATCAATGTTCAGAGAGAATATACTGAATAATAAAATGTATTTTGAACCATAAAATTGTGTTTTTTTTATCGAACGACAAAACTTATTGAACAACCTGGTAATGGAAGAACAACAGGATGAAGGAGAAGGAGAACAGAATGAAGAAAATAGACGAGAGGAACGAAAAGAAAGGAATAGACCAAAAAAGAAGAACTGAAGGCGAGGGCGGGATGAAGGAGGAAGAGATGAGAAGATGAGAGGAGGACTACGATCAGGATAAACAGCAGGCGAACAAGAAGAATTGGAGAAGAAGAGGATGAAGGAGGACAAGAGCAAAATGAACATTAGAAACATGAACAAAAACTCTCACGCCAAAGTATGTTAAGGAGAAAATCAGGTCCAACATAAAGTTGTTGAAGATAAATCTATATGAAAGCCATAGACGGTGATTGACAGCAGAGGTTTCAATTTTGAGACTTGAAGGCATCGTTCGCGCTGAAAATCAATTTTCATTTTTCAAGCTCAACTCCATGATTGAGTCCGGTAGACCACACTGGTAAACTTTGGCGCGTCAAAAACGTTGGGCAATGAGGTAGGAAGGCGTCAAAGATGAAGATCCGCCACCAAATCTCACCAGTCATCTAGCACTTTTTCCTAGAATATTGGTGCGACCGTAAGGCAACATGAAAAATAGTTACGGCACAAACTCCACATGCAGAAAAACTCCGAAAATGACAGTGACGAGGCCTCTAGAAGCAGAAAAACCTCAAAAATGATTTTGGCGCGAAATTCAAATTCGTATTTACAATGTGTTCCTATTGACTTTTCTTTACAAATAAAGGTTTTTCATGGGTCCCTTCGACATTTTCGTTCAGTAGAGGGGCCAAGCTACACAAAAACATGAAAAAATAATATACGGTTTTCTGCGCGTACGATGTCTTTAAGGCGAAAAACGATGCCTTTTAGAAGGATAGTATGCATTGTGCCAGGATGGATACCTTCTCGCTTATATACTCAAATGGAACGATTATATGACGTAGAATGACTCATTTTTTGTCAATATTCAATGGAATACATCGCCTCAGGACGCCCCTGGCAACGGATTAAAGCTCTCAATCTGCTGGGATCGGATTCTGTACGCTGCAATCCTCTCTATACCTCAACCCAGACAATTATGTTTATTAAAGATAATGAGGTTTACAATTAGTCAGACAAAACAGTATTATGAAGTCGCAATGGGGTTCCCAGAAAATGGGTAAAGAAAACATTATTAATGGATCACAGGTTAGTACGGAGTAAGAAAATAATATCAGTATTCTCCTTACCCGAAAGCGTGTCTCTAGACGGAACGCTTCGGAGAAAAACACCCTAGTGAGACCATATGAATCAATTTATCATAATTCTCGAGCTCTCGATTGGGTTCCAGGTGAAACTTGACAGCTAATAAATGCATCCTCTTAACCTTAACCATCGTAAAACTAGGGTTTCTTTTGAAAAGACAACCCTGAAGTCCCAAAGGTACTGTTTTCATCCTAGGTCTATCTTCTACAGCATTATTCCAAATTGCACTGCGGCGAGCCGTCGAATAATAAGGCGCTCTAAAGCCAATATTTTCCTCCGGTATTTGAGATTTCTCTGAAAAAAACTTTCCCCTTTTAACATCTACTTAGCGCACTTACTCAAAAGCATAGAAAGGTATTAGGTTGATGCAAAAGTTTCCGGACTTTTCACGACTTTGAATATTTTTAGATTTATTTCAAAAACAAACAAGGCTCACTCAACAGAATAATTTCCATCACATTCAAGGATCCTTCGCCACCTATTGGGCAGATCATGAATTCCCGATGCGTAGAACTCTGGCTGTTTCGAGTCAAAGTATTCTTCTAAGGCCATTTTGGCCCCCCCTCGTAATCGTTAGTGAACTGTTTTCCATCCAGGAAATGCTGCATCGAGCGGAACAGATGGTATTCGGAAGGGGCAAGATCTGGGCTATATGGAGGGTGAGGAACAACTTCCCAGCCCAGGTCAAACAGTTTCTGTTCGCCTTCTTCACGACAATGCTCGGCCACACGTATCTCGAATAACCCGAAAGAAACTACCGCACCTGGGCTGGGAAATTCTTCCTCACCCTCCATATAGCCCAGATCTTGTCCCTTTCGACTACCATCTGTTCTGCTCGATGCAACCCTTCCTGGATGGAAAACAGTCCACTAACATACTTCGACTCGAAACAGCCAGAGTTCTACGCGTCGGGAATTCATGATCTGCCCAATCGATGGCGAAGGATCCTTGAATGTGATGAAAAATATTTGGTTGGGTGAGCCTTGTTTGTTTTTGAAATAAATGTTTTTTATTCAAACTCGTGAAAAGTCCGGAAACTTTTGCATCAACCTAATAGAAAACGAATATTATCGTCAGTGCTGCCTTTGAGACCCATCACGAGCAGAAATTCGTTCCCATCCGACTTATTGAGTAGGATACTGTTAAAAGCAATGTGGTTAGGGGGACGATCTCAGGTAAAAGGCGGTAGGATACTGAATGTTCCTAAGGGGTATGGTATACTTTTGCGACACACGGTCGCGTCGCTCTGCACAGCGACAGCGACCGCCTCCCGTCCTTTAAATCTGTCGCTGTCGCAGTGCACTGCACAGCGACAGCGACAGTGGTAGCGACAGGCTATG
This sequence comes from Aplectana chamaeleonis, assembly GCA_029168955.1. NCBI lineage: Eukaryota > Metazoa > Nematoda > Chromadorea > Rhabditida > Cosmocercidae > Aplectana > Aplectana chamaeleonis. Next base: position 1,922,207 of record JAPDOI010000008.1, on the reverse strand, counting down.
GCACATTTGTAGTATGTCAGCCCTCCGCGACACGTCGCTGCGACCCACATGCGACATCTGTTCCTACAACGACCGTTGCCGTTGTTCCGATGCGGGTCCCGCCACGATTTGTGTCAGATTGCATGCCTGTCGCACATTGCAGCGACAAAGTATACCATAGGCCTAATACTCTGCCGTATCTGTCTACTACTATATATATATATATATATATATATATATATATATATATATATATATATATATATATATATATATATATATATATATATATATATATATATATATATATATATATATATATATATATATATATATATATATATATATATATATATATATATATATATATATATATATATATATATATATATATATATATATATATATATACATACTAATACAGGTGAAGGAACAGAACATCAACTTTCCTCACCAAAAACAGCTTCCAAAGAAGCTTGTGTGTTCTCAGAATAGCGGCTGGTTTTGAAAGCACCTCCTGTGCTTCTCTGAGTCAAATCGCGGTCCGCAATTGCGTCTCGACACGCTTTGCGGCCGCGCGCTTTCGAGTCGGAAGAGTTGCCAGCGCCGCAGCCGCCGATCTGTTGACTCTAGGTGGGTTTTAGAAACTGGAAAAGAAAACAAAATTGGAGAAAACTGTATAAAAAAGCCATTTCGGGTCGGTTTTAGCGCTGGAAACTCGACTGACTCGAGCGCGTGCGGCCGCAAAGCGTGTCGAGGCGTAATTGCGTACCGGAATTTGGCTCAGAGAAGCACAGTACGTGCCAGTGTAAAACAATCTGCGCCAAGCGAGAAAAGGAAGCTCCAAACGGAGCGGAATATTCACCTGTCAATCGCTCTCACTATCAGTGTACATACTTCTCAGATGAGCCCCCACCGCCGGGGTAGGATCGGATCTAGAAAAGATATAATATCCACAACAGGAATTAGCGCATAAGCATCTTAGCTAAGAGGTTTTGTGTCGGTCTGTCAGTGTTACTTGAGAATTTATGAATCAGATGGAATAATGGAATAACAATGGAATAACAGGAATGTATTTCTTGATGAGGAATTCAAGATTTTCTGAGCTTCTCGGTACATTTGCCGTATTTGGATCACCAACCCCAAGCTGCCTTAAGAGTTCAACAGCTAAGTGACGCTAATTCATGCTAAGACGAAGACAAAGACTCGGCGCCCTCAATCGAAAGGCAGGATTCTGGATCACATCTATGACCGGAAAACGGAACAAAATCAGCGCGTGCAAATGCGAATGTGCAGAGAAGCATTGGTATCCATTATCAGAGCGATGAATCTAATCCGATGCCCTTCAAACAGAAAGGGCAAGAAGCCTATGAAGTCTAACAAAGATTTCCACTCTCATGAAGACGCTCAACACTAGAGCCAGATTAGCGGGCCTAAAATAAGCCTGCTGATTCTTCAAAATGCTTCAGAACTCAGCACAAATGCGTACGTATATGATTAACTGCACTTCTTAGTCCTGTGCTACCCCTGGAAATATTTTGCAATAGCTACTTAGTCCATAGTGTTTTTCTGACTGTTACTGAAAGTGCAGCCTTTTCCAGGATCAATGCGTTGTTCCTGCCCTGTGTGAGCAATATGTAGTTTATGTTCACATACTGTGCTTCTCTGAGCCAAATTGCGGTCCGCTATTGCGTCACTACACGCTTCGCGGCCGCGCGATTTCGAGTCGGGAGAGTTTTCGCAGCCGCCGATCTGTTGACTCTAGGTGGGTTTAGGAAACTGGAAACTAAACGAAATTGGAGAAAACTGTGTAAAAAAAGCCACATCGAGTCGGATTTGGAGCTGAAAACTCGACTGACTCGAGTGCGTGCGGCCGCAAAGCGTGTCGGGACGCAATTGCGGACTGGAATTCGGCCCTGAGAAGCACAGTACATAAATATAGCATGGAAAAATAAAAAGGCAGTTTTCGAGAATCGAACTTTGTTATACTTCACTATTAGAGAAGAGGACCAACGGGAAAGATGGAACAGGATATGCGATCTAGATAAGTTGATAGTGACTTCCAAATTTCTCGATAGCGTTCCAAAAATGCGAAATGCGCATGTACACTTTGCGCGGACCGCAGTGATACTTTGCGTTCATTAGTGTGCGTTGGCGCAAAGTCAGTGCGCATGTTATAAAATACGAGTGTTGAGTTTGCGTCAGCACACGACAGGGGACGCAAAGCATCAGTGCGATCCGTGCCGATTCTAAACACAACGAATAATGAAAAAAAAACAATAATCATACACAGGAATAACCGCATATGATTTTAGCAATGAAATCGATTTGACGCTACGGTTTCTGATACGAAAGATGACACGAAGCAGAAGTTTGAAGGACGAAGATTACGAAATACGATTAGAATGTGGCTCCGTCGAGGACGCAGCTGCACCGCGCGCTCTCAAAACGACGATCAATAGGCTATGCAAGGTCAGACATGGAAGAATTTTGATTTAACCTGTGTACGAAACGCTTTCTGACTTCTTTAAAGGTACTGTTCACGAAGAAAAAGTTGCCCGGTTTTTTTTTTGGCAAAAACGTTAACTTTGGGTCCCTCTAAGAACTCAGGCGATTATCGGCCCCGAGCCGCCTGACAATTCGGCTCGTTTTTCCAATCTGCGAGTCGGCTCCTGTTGCTGTCCGGGCCACTGCTGTTGCTTCTCGGGCCATTGCTGTTGGTGTCCGGGCTATTCCGGTTGGCCCGAACAGCAACAGCAGTAGCCCGGAGATTGGGAGAACGAGCCGAACTGTCAGGCGGCTCCGATTCCTATCCGGTGCGGCTCGGGGCCGAGAATCGCCTGAGAAGATTAAGAAAGGAAAAGCGACGAAAATCGGCCAGAACGTGGGTGAAAATCTCGTGGACCAGCCGACTCAGTGGATCACCCCGCCCACGTCATATAACAGTTGTTCTGCGTTCGTTTCACCAGAGGAACAGTTGCCAAACTTTCGAATATTCTTTTTAGCGAAAGGATTTAACACCCCAGCATGTGCATTGGCCCATCTTAAAGCCACAGTCCAAGCTTGGGGTAATTTTTGATATTATACTTCGGCTGCCATGTATAGCAACGCTGCCAAGCGCGAAATCTCAATTCGCTCAAATAAGCGAGAAAAAGCGAGGAAAAAGTGGGCCACGCCCCCTTGAAAGGAAAAATGGGTGACGCGCACCGACAAGCTTTTGATCTCAATAGGGAAGAGAAGCGCGAATGATTTTATTCAAAATCTGTGTTCTTCCACTTGTTTTCGGTCTTACTTTATATTGTGACCTGTTTCAGAATGATGGCTGCGAATAGCGAGAGAAAACAGGCTCGAGACAACTCGTCCGCGAACTTATCGCCGTTCAATTTTGCAAACTTTGAGCAGCCATAACTCCGTTCGTAGTGAGTTCTGAGCGATTATCAACGCACCATTGTGATCGGCGTGAAATTTTCTCCAAGATAAGCAGGAAAACAAAAATTCGATTCTGAGTTTGGACTGTGCCTTTAATTTCAAAGAACTTTCGGTAGAGTAAGTAGAAAACAAATTCACTTACTTAAAATTTTCAGGGGTCATAATCATTTCCGACGTTAAATTTTACGCATTGTCTGCAGTCCCACCAAACACGCGTAAATATCAGAGGTTTCTTTCACACTTAAGGGACCGAGCATTCTACGCGCGCCGGTCCGCTATGGGCCACCGTAGCGGACCGGCGCGCTTCATGGCTAGTCTGTTCACTTAGTTTTTATCATGAATGTGTCAAAAGGATATATATGGCTTTAAATACCAGTAAAATTTGCATACCAGTAATACAAGTTGTTTAAATATATTCCAGCAATAATTAGAAGGATTCCGTTTTTTTCAAATTGAAACGAAAAATTGAGTTTATGGCGTGGGTGCACAGTGTGGACACGCGGTCCCAGAAATGTTAAATAGTTTTTCTTCGGTATCCGAAAGTTTTGTGAGACTTAGCCCTATTAACCTCTCTTTGCCTACTCAAAACATCAAGGACTGAAATACGGTTTTTTATTATGAACACTGCTTTGAAGAGGTTGGACCGCTCGGTGGGTAGAATTTCGAAATGGGATTTATAATTTTTTCGACCCACCCCAGCCCCCCGCAAATATCGTAAACAGCTCCCTTATCAAAAATCTGCCATTTCTTCTGGGTCAAGCGGGGTTGGAAAATTCCGCAACGGGTTGTGAGAGGGGGCGCGAAAATTTTGACCCGAAAATGAAGGTTAGTTGGGATCGCAAAAATTTGGAGCCACAAATGAAAATTTGGCGAAAAAATCCCGAATATTCTCGATATATTTGGTCACCAAAGAGAAGGATCGTAGCACTGCTCAGGTTTTAGACGGTCGAGCCCGACTACTGAATGAATTTTTGGCGTCTGACAGATTTTTGGCGTTTAGTGATCAATTATATTGGTTATTTTGGTTTTCCGAACGACCCAATTATCCAAAAAAACCGTATACTCCGATTTCATGAATAAATACGAATTTTTGTGAAACTGAATAGTCGAGTTTCCCGAACGAATCGACTATTTCAATAAAAATATTTTTTTTTTCGGAAAAAAATAAACGATCATAAATCGTGCCTCGGAGAGAAGGGGGGGGGTCGCGAAAATGTCGGATTATGGGAAAATTTTTTTTGATGGTGGGGGGTCGCACCGATTACGAAACATCACACAACGCCCTGCTTGAGCCTGCACTTCTTTCAGAAATGGTTTTCTTAAGATAAATACTGATAATTGAAGTCGATTGTGAGGTTCATTTCAGAGGGATCCTTTAGCCTCGAGAACGTTATCCTTTTGAATCGACCGAATTTTCCGAAAAGTCCGTTTTTACATTTTTTTTTTGGGTTTTTGAAAATATACTTGACAATAATTAACAAATTAGAATCTAGAGAATGAGAGTAAAAAAATGAGCAGCAGGAATCAAAGATGGATAAATGATTATGCGGACGAGTTTTACACACGTTTCGTTAATACACTTAGACGGGTGCAACGAAATATGTTTAGAAAGAGAATAAGGACTCCGTCTGGGCTATGGAAAAAATATCGAAAGATAAACACTGATAATTAAACCTATTCATTAAAAGGGGCGAATAAATTCGTTGGATGATAAGGAAATAACAAAGTTGCCAATTTAAAAATTTCCTGAAAATACAAAATTGGCTCCTTTGGAGATACTCCGCGTTGATTTTACAAAAAAAAAGAAAGACCATCAAAGTAACGTCGGCATGGATCCTAGTGATGCTTAGCGTTCCCTATTGAATGTTGGCTCAAACTCGGTGCCATATGCCATAATATAAGTGCACCAAATTTGCGCCAACCTTCAATGATTAGCGCAAAGTATCACTAGGACCCATACCGACTGTACACAAAGCACACAGCAACTTCTAGACATGGCTGTCTATCGATGAGGAGCGTGGGCGGATCGGCAACGTCTACGTAGATAGAAATGAAAATATCACTGATAAATTTGTCAGCGTTCGGGACACGAAGAAACTCTCAGGCGTTAGTCATAACGCCTTCTCAACGATATGACCGATAACAAACTGGCAGCAACAAAGTGCACTTTAGCATCTAAGGGAACCGGAAATTCACCCCCTCGAAACACTTTGCAGTGCAATATTTAGACAGAATCAATCAGTTGTGGAGGTGGGGTTTCGACCTTTGTTGCAAAAACATTTTCAATTCTGAGGTTCCTGATTCAAGGGAAGAGTCAGAAAAAAATCAAGAGGCTCCGCTAAACTTGCCAAAAAAGACCAAAAGCAAGGCGATGCTAAATCAGAAAAGCGGTAGGCTCTCTGAAGGTCAAAAAATGCCACCGTTCTCTAACCGAACACAGAGATTTGTACGAATTATGCAGTTTAGCAGGCGAACGGGGCCGGCTAATAGTGAATTTTTTAGCCGAGAAAAATCGTGGGCGCTAAACGGTGGAAATGCTAATCAAATGCACGCAAATCCTATTCACATTCAGTACGCAGCAGCTATTGGACTTTTGCATAATAGAAGTTATTCCATATTACCACAGGAACGTTTGTACGTGTTACCTGCAACTCTCAAGCAAGTTACGTGGAAGCTTCACACAGCTTACTCGGAAACATTCAAACGAGCCACCTGCAACTTTCATTCAAATTACTTAAAGCTTTGCACAACTTGCCCCGGAAAACTTACTAGCAACTTTCAAGCAAGTTACTTGGATGCTCAACGCAACTTACTCAGAAAATTTTGAACGTGTTACCTGCAACTTTCAAGCAATTTTCTTGATAGCTCTGGACAACTTGCTCCGGAATAGTTACTTGCAACTTTCAGGCAAATTACTTGGAGGCTCTACGCAACTTACTCAAAAACTTTTGAACATGTTAGCTGCAACTTTTAAGCGAGATACTTAAGCGATCCGCGCCACCAACCTACTACCTACCTAAAAGCTTTTGAACGAGTTACCTGCAACTTTCAAGCAAGTTACGTGGAAGCTTCACACAACTTACTTCGAAATCTCTGAATAAGATACCTGTAGCTTTCAAGCAAGTGACGTCAAAGTTTGACACAACTTACTCGGAAACATTCAAACGAGTCACCTGCAACTATCACTCGAATTACTTGAAAGCTTTGCACAACTTGCTCCGGAATACTTACTTGCAACTTTCAAGCAAGTTACTTGGAGGCTCTACGCAACTTACTAAGAAACTTTTGAACAGGTTACCTGCGACATTCAAGCAAATTACTGGGACGCTCCACGCTTCCAACCTACTACCTACTTAGAAACTTTCGAACAACTTACATGCCACTAACAAGCAAGTTACGTGAAAGCTTCACACAACTTACTCTGAAGCCTCTGAACAAGTTACGTGCAACTTTCGAGCAAGTCATGTGGAAGCTTTACACAGCTTACTCCGTAACCTCTGAATGAGATACATGCTTCTTTCAGCCGAATTACTTTCAGCCTCATTTGCCTTGTTCCTAAATTTTGCAAAAAAAGACAGCGAAAAGAGGGAATTACTTGGATGCTCCCCATAACTTACTCAGAGACTTTCGAACAACATACCAGCAAATTTTAAGCATGTTACTCAAAGGCTCTACGCAACCTACAAAGAAACTTCCATGCACGTTACGTGCAAATTGAAGGCATGTTACGTAAAAACTCCACGCAACTAATTCTGCAAGTTGCAAGAAAGTTACGCGAGATCTTTACACAGATGACCTGAAGGTTCCACGTTGGCCGCTCTTCGACTCACTCAAAAACTTTCGAGCGAATCACCTACAACTTTCAATCAAGTTACTTAACGACTTTCCACATTTTATTCCAAAACTTTTGAAAAGTTATTTGTAACATCGGTATGGAACCTGAAGAGAATTAGCGTGCCCTATTGCAGGTTGGCGCTAACTCGGTGCACCTGTGTTATAGCATATGGCACCGAGTTTGCGCCAACCTTCAACAGTGAACGCGAAGTCTCTTCAGGATCCATGCCGACGTTAACTTCGATAATAGCTATTTGAGTGCCACACGTAATTGCTCAACACTTTTTGAACAAGTTACCTGCAACTTTCAAGCAAACTACTCGAGGGCTTCACACTTCTTACTCCTAACCTTTTTCACAAGTTACCTGTGCTTTTATTGCAGTTACTTGGATGCTTCCCACAACTTACGCAGGAACTTCAAACAAGTCACCTGAGACTTCAATTACTTGGAAGTTTCACGCAGGACATTCAGAATTTTTTTGAACAGTTTAACTGCGGCTTTCAAGCAAGTTACTCGAGAGCTTTACCCTGGTTACTCCTAAACTTTTTCACAAGTTAGCTGCACTTTTAAATCCAATGCTTCTCGCGACTCACTGAGAAATTTTAGCCAACTTACCTGAGACTTAAACACTGTCACTTGGAATCTTTAAGTAGATTACTCAGAAACTTCTAGACGGATTGCCTGCAACTTCGGCACATGCTGCCCGAAAGCTTCAAGTAACATGAGCGTTTATCTCACAACTCTTGTTTTTCTCATCATTCAATGCCATTCCGGAATAGCTCCCACCAACAAGCCTCGAAGTGTTTTTCATTTTTGGCTCGAAATTTTTACGTCCCCCAGGTTTCCTACTTCCTAAAAATTTTTAGGGCCCCCGTTTTTAGGGCGAAGCGCTCGACATCGGAAAACACTGGTCCATAGCCGGCTTGTCGCTTAGAACAGTGGTAAGCTCTGAGACGCAACTATGACCGGGATCATACAGCGAAGAGCGTTCCCATTCATTTCGACCGAAAATCGATACGCCTGATGATGTCGCTGGTCGCGGGAAGTATGATCCCGGCCAGGGGTGTGCGGAAAATTCTTTTCGGTAAATTCTTTACCGAAACTTTTTCCCGAACTTTTTTTCTCGGTAAATACGGTGAAAACGGAAAATTCAGTAAAAATTCTGACTTCGACTTTGATATATATTCCATTGTTACATGTAAGGATACGATACCACAAATGACCAATACTATTTATGTATCATTTTCAATAGTGCATGAGGATAGTGCAAATAATGGGTGAGTTTTAAATATTAAAGGCAGTTTTCACGATGATTTTCGTCCCCGAGTTTTTCACATAACACAATGCGTTGGCCTCCAAGTGTTACCAAAATCACGAAGAAACGGCGAAAAACGCATTAAAACGCCGTATTTCAGTGACATCATTTCATAACATGGACTAGTTGTCCGGTTGGGTGAACATGTTCATGGTGGTTGTAACCGGTGGAAAATTGGGTCAATCGAAAATAGAACAATATTTTATGTAAAGCAGGATTAGTTAGGGTCCTAAGGAAAGAACGGAGCATTAGAGAGTAGAGAATTGCAAAGGCCGGGTCCACGAAAGATTTCATTGTCACAACAAACACTTCCTGTGATATTAAAGAGGCGGGGTGATACCTAAGGATTTCGTGTAGTTTTGGTGCGTTTTTCTCAATTTCTACGTCATTTTATTTCTACTCGGGGGCCACTCAATCAATACAGCGAATAATCTCAAAATTTAAGATTATCGTGAACACTGCCTTTAACCTGAGCTCAACGGCTGAAGCTGATCAGCGAGACGTTGATTTTGAGAAAAAGTCACATTTCAAAATTTTCTGTCGTCAGGTCTTTCTGTAGTTACTCAAAAACAGGGCGGCTGAGGAAAACATCCATTCCGCCTCAGCTGTGCCAGGAGGCGCGCAAAAGTACTTATTGGTCAGTAGTGAAAGGTGCTGGTACGATGATTTCACAATGGAGTCGTTCCAGAACTGCAGTGAATTCAGTGTGGTGTCCGGGGGCTCCAAAAAATCTTCCAGTTCCTAAAATATCTGCTTCAGGACTCTGCTGATATGTATTTCTCGGAGTTGTATTTCGATATGGGTAGGCACGTGTCATAAGAGGTGAAAAGGTCGTTGTATTATTCAGAAATTCAGCCAAAAGGGTTAGAAAGAGTAATAAAAAGAAGGATGAAGAAGGATATCGTGCCAAAGGCATGCCATAGCAGTAGCGAACCCGTGAAATACGAGTAAGAAATAGGCCGATTGAGCTAAAAACACCCAGCTTTTCTTTTCGGTGAAAATTTCGGTAAATTTTGAGAAAAAATCGGTAAATCGGTAAATTAAAATTTACTGAAAAACACCGGTTAATCCGGAAAATCGGTAAATCGGTAAACGGAAAATGCACACCCCTGGAATCCCGGCCTATATGTATCATTGACTTAGACCCCACCTCTTGGCAACCAGAACTTTGACGTGTTTGCAGCGAAATACACGCCTATCGCACCGAAAGACTTGCTTGGATACAATAGGTTGAAATGAATAGATTTTTCAAAAAAATTCATCAGGATGTAATGAACAGGCGGTCAGATGAATAAAATAAAAATAATCGAACCAAAAAGTACGTAATAAAGTGGTGTGTATCAATATTCGTTCTACCGACTTTTTTTTCGAAAGAATATTTGCATAGTATTGAATATGACATCTACATGGATCCTGAAGAGACTTTGCGTTCCCCATTGGAGGTTGGCGCGAACTCGGTGCACCAACATACGTTATAGCATCTGGCACCGAGTTTGCGCCAACCTTCAACAGTGAATGCAAAGTCTCTAAAGGATCCATGCCGACGTCACATTGGTCCGAGTTGAATAATATTTGCTTAAATATTCGATCATTCGAATATTCTGTTCATTCAGAGAGCGTAAATAGTAGTTTTTTCGAGTATTCGATTCATTCAAGATGCTGAAGTGTTCGCTTTTTCTAACATTCGGTTTTTCTGGAAAATGTAAATATTTGTTCTCCGAATATTCGATTTACTAAAAAAAATTTTGTATTCGTTTTCTCGAATATTTGGCCAATTTTAGGCGAAATCATCTGAATATTCGGAAATCAAATACCGTTGAAATAAGCACTTCGAAGTGATCTCACATTCGCATAAATTTCTGGGTTAATATTCATTCGATTCGAATAATGAGCACACGTCTCCAATATTTCAATCATTCGAAACTTAAAAATTTCATATTCGGAGACATAATTCACTCGGAAATTTGCAAAATCAATGATCGCAAATCCATTCTTTTGAGAGTTTTGAAAACGAAATATTCGAAAAAATCACCGAGTCAAAAATTTCAAGCATTCAATACTCGACTTCAATTCAATTATTCGAAAAAAAAAACTTTTCGAAGACAATGTATAGTATGGACGAATGAGGAAAATTATTCGAAGTGACAAAATCGAACAAAGTGAAAAGACAGAACGAAACAGTAGATCTGGAGTCTACTTCTAACGACAGGATGCAAGCTATAAATGAAGTAAACTGTTGTTCGCAGCACAAGTCATTAATCCGTTGTAAATAAAAATCGCAAAGCAATTGATAACGACGGTCACTAGGTGGTTTAAAAAAATTTGATGACTGGTACAAGCAATCGGTGCTTCCATGTCAAAAGGTAGTTTCATGATAGCAAAACAACACAAATAAAATAATTCCGTGATAAATAGGAAATCATCTGAGCTAAACTATGTCCTCTACTCGAAAACTTCCCAAAGAAAAACTGTCTAAAGAAAAAACGAAGGTTTTGCACATTGGCAACAATAGTTCAGAAGGTATATATATATATACCGCTAAAGATCAGCAGCTTCAGAATGTTGAGGAAATAATGGATCTCGGCTTTCTGGCTCAAAAGGATCTCACTTTTGAAGCTCACTGTACGAAGGCAGTGTCTAAAGCAAATAAGGCTATGTATTGCCTGTTCAGAGCACTATCTACTAGGAACGAAAAGGTGCTCTTAAACGCCTACAAAATCTATATTAGGCCCTTTCTCGAATATGGAACTGTGATATCAAACCCTCATAAGGTCTCTACTATTAAAGCATTGTAGAAGGTAGAAAATAGTTCCACACGTAAGTTAATGATAAGATTCTGGGGATTTAACTATGAAAACATACCCTGTAGTAATGCCAGGAACGCAAAATTCAAATTGGAAACGCTGGCTTGCAGAAGGGAAAGGTTTGATCTTTTGATGATGTATAAGATATTGTGTGGGCATACTGGCCTTCGGCCAAACGCTTTCCTCAAAATGAGGGCATCCACCACTAGAGGTAGCAGTTTCAAACTAGTCCGGAACCCGTCTAGGAAGAGTGTCAGGCACCATTTCTTGACTAACAGAGTTGGCATTGAATTGGAAAAACTGCTCAAAAAGGACAATCTGCCAACAGACCTGGACTCCTTCAAGCGTATAGTGGAGCAGTACTTGGTGACGGAGGATGAGTGAGCTTGTGATCTTGTGTTAGTCACAATGCTATTTTTTCCGATAGATACTCTATGGGGATCTTGTGTTAGTCATTTGCACTTTTTCTTACAGATTCCCTACATACTACGTGTTCCCAATCTCGTATATCGTTGTTACATTTTGTTACTACGCGTTCGTTTATCTTGTTACGATGTCAATACGCAGGTTTACCCTGTAATAAACAATTACAAAAGAATTACAAAAAAGCTCAGGATTTTTTGGACAAGTAACCAGCAAATTTAACGCATGCTAATTAAAGGCTTCACGCAACTTACTGCCTTATTACTCAAACAAATTACATTGATAACTGTTTCATGATACATGCGTTCTCCGATCTTGCATGTATACGAACATACATAATCTGACGGGGAAAACAAGTCATTTGCGAGATGAACGCAGCAAGTTGAAACCTTGAAACAAGTTGTTGTTATGTCGCAGGCAACTTGTAGAAGTTCCCAAACAGAGCTTCCTTTCTCAGTTTTCGGAAACCTTGGAGCGCGGGTTAAATGGAGACTCTACGCAACGTGCTTTGCTTATTTCGCAAGCAAGCTGTATTGTCTACTGTTTTGTGTTCAATACGTACACACTTTGAATTTGCATGTATACAAGTTGTTTGCTAAACGATTGCAGCGCGAGGGCTCGAGGTAAGTTGCTGTTATGTCACAGGCCACTTGTCCAAAAATTACTGAGCTGGGCTACTATCCTTAATTCCATACTCCTTGTGGGGGATCAGTTGAGTTTGCATTTATAAGAACATACTATTATGGAAATTTAAGCTAATCGAGAGACAATTGAGGTAAATTGGGAGCAACTTTGGAGCGACTTGCGGTAATGTCGCATGTAACTTGTTCGAAATTTCCTGTAAAGAAATAGTTCCCCAAGCTATGTTCATGAAACATCAGTGAGATACTTGGATTCGAGAAAGCCGCTGATAGTCTTCACGCAATTCTCTGCGTTGTTTCGTTAGCCAATCGTATTGATCACTATTTCGCGTTACATGCGCTCTCCGAACTTGCCTATATAGAAATATATACTACGATGAGGGAAAATAAGTTACCTGCGTGATGAATGCAGCAAGTTGTGTGAAGCAGTGAAGCAAGTTGCCGGCAATGTCGCAGGTAACTTGTTTGAAAATTCTTGCCCAAGGCTGACTCCACTGACTTTTCACTGGATGTTAGACCTTACTTAGGAGCTTTAGCGCAAGTTTACTGACTGCTTCATTAAACTCACAGGTAACTGTATTGTCCATTATTTCATGTTATATACCTACTTGAGAAATGCATGTATGCAAACGTACACAGGGTTACGCAGGAAACAAGTCACTTACGGGATAAACACAGTAAGTGGTGTGTAACCTTGAGGCAACTTGTAGTAACGTTGCAGGTAACTTAATCAACTGAGATCCCAAATCCAGCGGGAAACTAAGGTAACAAGTCTTACCCCAGTTTTTCACTGATTGTGCAACATAAATGAACAACTTTTGAGCAAGTTACTTCAAGAACCCACGCAACTTGCCGCAATCATCGGCTTCAACCAACTTGTTGTAATATTGCAGGCATCATGTCAGAGAGTTGCTGAGTTGAGAAGATCTTTTTCAACAATGAACTTGTTAAAATGGCTGTATTTGAGCGAGGCAGGTGGGGAAATCCCTGCAAAACTTTCCTGCAGAGACAGAGCCTGCTCTCGACTATGCAGCGCAGGCTGACATTGTTATTGAAGTGCGGAAAGGGAAACGTGCGCTAAGGACATCATCTCTAAACGAGCCAGTCGAAAGTACGCGGTCGTCGTCAGCGTCGTCTTTCTCGATTTCAAACAGCGAAATGTCAACGAACAACAACAATCCCTATGGAATCGATCTCGAACCGCCACGGGAATCTGCGCGAAAAGTGCAAAGCCTGCCCCGAGGACTTCTGCAATTTACGACTTTTTAAGTTCGTGGTTGATTTATGTATACACATGTATACATATGGCGCAGTTCGTTTGTCATATGCGCTCTTTTTTACACCTCCAGGCGCTTCAGCCGGCTCAAAGGCATCGTATACGGCAAGGAACAGTGGAAGTGCTCTGAAAAAATAACAAATCGCGCCCCGGAAGACTTAAAGGCAGTGTTCACGATCAAAACGCCTTTTCTGTTTTTCCACCTATCTTGAGAACAGTCCCATTCTGATTCCAATGATGTCTCTGAAATCGTATAAGACCTTCTATGAACGGATTTATGGTCCCTCAAAATTGAGCTACGGAAGCGTGGTGGACAAGTTGTCCGAGGCTCGTAACTTCCGTATTTCAAAGCCGATGTATGCGAGCTGACCTGAGTAAAGAGAGAAGTTGAGAATGTAGGGAAGAACGAGGCTTTTGATCGGAAACCATTGCTCATCTCACGATCTCGAGTGTTTTTTTGTTCACGTCGGGATGCGGAAAGGGGCCGGACTTGCCCAAAGCGGCGGGGTTTGCCCACTTTTCTAAGCCGTTTTGCGGCTCTTGGATAGCTTTTCGTCCCGTTTTTTCGACGCTGTTCTGCTTCTGAGAGCCACGAGAAGCGTTTGTCATAGAAAATTCGAGGAGGAAGTTTATCGTGAACAGTGCCTTTAAATGTGAGAACGATTTCGAGTGGGTGAGTCTTCATCCAGAAAAAAAAGGTTCTTCATCGTTTCCTTAGAAAACTGAGGGAAAATAGCATTTCTAACCAGAATCTCTGTTGGGTATGATTTTGAGCGCACAGAAAATTCCGACTGCAGTGGACCACTGGTCTTTTAAGAAGTTTGTAGTGCATTAAATACTTTGATATGTTGCGTCGGTATACACACAATACCGCTGCTAAGATAGGAAAATAGTGGTGAAATGGACAAAGTTGACAACGAAAAAGTTTTCTGCCTATAACTTGGTTGAAAGTATCAAAGAAACTCGGTAAACTTCACTAGGGGGGGGGGGGGGGGGGCGCGAGGTGAATTCTTTCAGCTAATCACCGCGCGCGAACTTACTGTCGTTCTCTGAGCCATATTCCGGTCCGCATTTTCGGACTACGACTGCTGCATCATGCGACATGTGTTAATCGTGCTGGGACCACTTGGCCCTGATCAGAATTCGGCCCAGGAAACGACAACGCGTCATCGCATAAAAAAAGCCCTATGCCCAGAAACGGGTCGTGAAGTTTTCCGGAGTTTCTTGATATGTTTGAAACCGCGCTGAAGAAAACGAATTTTTTTTTCAAAAATTATACTGGAGCACTCTAAAGCAAGTTATAGCCAGAAGACCTTTTGTTGCCAACTTTTCCTAAATCGCCCGTCTTTTTCTCTATATTAGCAGCGATATTGTACACAAAGGTAACTTGTCTTATAAGGAAGGCAGTTGGCAGTGTTCACGATAAAAAAGCACATTCGAGTTCGACTCGAAAATGGTGTTTTTCGGCCATGAGCTATCGAAGAATAGTGAACATACAGCGGAGAAAAGCGCTCAGAATAAGCTAAAACAGCGATTCTTTAGGTACGTACAAATTCATGGAGAGGACGAGCTTCTCAGACAATAGGTGCGGACTGACCGCTGGCAATAAAGGCCTCTGCGGGCGGTACGCCAGCAAGTTGCGGGCGTATCGCTGCGTTTTGGCGGGCAGATAGCGGCACTTGGGGAAGTTGATCACGCTAGCGGGCGGATCG
Organism: Aplectana chamaeleonis; assembly: GCA_029168955.1. Classification (NCBI taxonomy): domain Eukaryota; kingdom Metazoa; phylum Nematoda; class Chromadorea; order Rhabditida; family Cosmocercidae; genus Aplectana; species Aplectana chamaeleonis. The sequence goes on along the minus strand of JAPDOI010000008.1, from coordinate 1,906,793 downwards.
CCGGCAAGCTCTATAGCGGCTATCCGCCCATAACCTGCCAGTGATCCGCCCGCAAGGGCTTTGGTAGCCAGCGATCCGCCCGCTCAAATTTTACACGGTGAAACTTGTCAATCATTGACGAGTTCTTTTCTGGTATCAGTATCATGCTCAGAGTAAACAAACCGAAGGGTATAAAAGGCGCTTCATCGCACTGAATGCTCACTCGGCATTTCGAGGCCGATCCCGGAAGGTGACTTCAAGCCACCTTTGAAGGATCACTCAGAAGCCGGAGAATAACTTTTGGCGGCTGAGGGGATGGTCCCCTCGACTGGAGGGGGTAGGTGGTCCCGCACACGGAGACCGTGGTGGGAACCATCGGAATAACCCTTATCTGGCATCGAGGGCGGATCGGTGACTAATGGCGGGCGGACCGCTGGCTAGTGGCCGGCGGCACGCTGGCTACTGGCGGGTGGATAGCTGGCTACTGGCGGGCGGATGGCGGGGGGATGCCGATCCGCACGCCAAAAGCCAGCGATCCGCCCAGACCTACTGTCTGAGTTACGCACCCAGCTATTTACCGCGAGCGCTAATGGCAAATGTGTGCGAATCGATCAGGCTGGACGTGGCTGGGTTGCTTGTCAAATTGCCATAGAAAATGTCCGCGGCGTCACAAGCTCGTCAGAATGGGGGGCGAGGCGGGCTTAGCAGGCGTACTGGGCTAACGAAATTTTGAGGCCCTTTTTCGCCGCTTTCTTCGACCCTATCCCCTCCAGCATCTGCCAGCGTAGTGTTTCACGCTGAAAACTCAAAAAACGAGAGGCAGCGTGAACACTGCCTTTGAGGCACGGTTTGCGATGAAAGCGGTTGGTGAAATCTCTCTATGAGGAAGTAGATGTGGCCATAACAAAGAGGAAAATTCTTAACTCTTCACCTGCCATCTCATTATGGGTATGAAAAATTGTTTCCTATTATACTGCATATATACGTACATACACCGAAGGAATCGCCTGCGTTTCAGTGAAAAAAAAGTACAAAAAACGGTTTGGCGCTGATTTGATAGGTCTTAGCCTTTTAGGCTTTATTAATATTATATATAATAGTATCACAAGTCCTGAGGTGCAATATGGGCGAACTGCTGGCTGGGGCCATTTGGGATGCTGATTATGAGGTTCGTTTTCAGTTTTTCGGGAGATTATGGTAGGAATACGGTGATTAGATACTAATCTCCAAGTTGACCGAAACTTCATCTGGGGTGGGGAGGATCTAGGATGCTGATGACGAATTCGTACCTTGTTTTCCGATCTACGATAGATTAGACCAGCATAAGGTAGCCAAGCGACATTAAACCTACCGTGATCTTCCGTAGTTTTTCTGAAATTGAAAAAATGAAGTTAAATCAGTGACCGACACCTAAGAGAGCCTTACTGGACAAAGCCTAAGCTGAATCTGAAAAGTCGACCTGCTACGGTTCAACTACAGTAACCTACAATAATCTTCTGCAAAACCAGCAACAGATGCTAAACTCGTGTTCTGCACGCAAAACAGGGTACTACACCAGGCGTGGAGAAAACCAGTTTTACTCAGACCAACCCCCCACCCCCCACCTCCCCCGGAAGCGTGACTTCGTCTGATTCTTTTGTAAAATTTAAAGAAGTGTGACATTTTTTGAAAAAAAAATAAAGAAACCCTCAGGAGAATACTTACTATAGTTAAAATCTTCACTGTAGCTCAGCTAAAAAAAACATAGCATGTAAATTGTAAGGTATGATCCAATTCTCCGTGAAAAAAAGCATCCTTAACAGTGTATACTCCCATTCATAATGGACCACCTAGTCTCTGGCGGAGCACAGACCTTCTCTCTTCCCCACATACACTCTTCTGCAGCACAGATCACCCTAACAAGGGAACCGTTATACTCAGGGATTTCTGAACAGGTTACCTGAGAGTTTAACGCAAGTTGCATGATGGCTTCACGCAACTTACTCTAAATTCACAAGTAACTTGAAGCGATGTTACGTGTAACTTGAAAAGTTTTTTGATTAAAGTGGCATGTACCTTGCTCTAATATTACGCAACATTGCGAGTAAGTTGCCACGTTGTTACATGTTACTTGACACCCACACGCGACGCGTTCAGCACACCGACACGCGGCATGCTCGCCGAACATCCCGGAGGGCGCCAGCGGCGTCTCCAGCCGGCGTGCGGGCCGAAGTACTTCAAACTCGGGTAATTGAACCGAAGACGCTATCGGCATCTTACGAGGGAAGTATACAAAGCGTAGGTCGGATCTGCCAAAACGACTAGTATCGTTAGTATCACTTGTAGCCCAATAGTAAAAATGCGCGGTATTCCGCCCCGAGCTGCAGGTTCCAAGAAGTTACAAGCTTAAAAATGTCATTTTTTGTGCTTTTTGTACCTTCCAAAAAGCGCATCAGTCTTCGGAAAATCCGGAAACGACTTCATAAATGTGTTCATCGCCCAAAACTACCCCTGAGCAAAGTTCGGGTGAAGGCATATTTTCCATACTTTGTCCAGATTGACAGTGTTTTGCACTTTACGGATTTTCGGTTAGGCGCTTATATATACCGTTTGCAGGGCTTTGAAAGCGTTTTAGAAAAATGTTCCAGATTTGACTTAAAATTCTCCCAGGGGGTTTTTTTGGGGCGCTGATCACGAATCTGTGGTTTATTAGTCGATTTTCCAAAGTTTTCGGCTAATTTCGTTCGAAGCTTCCCAACCGGGGAAAATTTCGAGGGAAAAACGCCACTTTCGAGATTTGCGGATTTCTGCGTTAGATATCTCTCAAAATCATTCTCTAAAGGGTATTTGGAGTGATTAACACGAATCTGGAGTCCGTCTATCGATTTTCTGTAGATTACGGCAGATTACGGTGGGTATACGGTAGTTTGGTCAAAATCTCCGATTTTACTCAAAATTTGTATACGGGGGTTATTTGGGGTGGAGAATACGAATCAAACGTCCGTTTGTCGATTTTTAAAATACTAAGGAGGGTTTTGACCCCTAAGTGACATATTACATACCGTAACCTACAGTAAACCTCAAAATATCGACAAATAGGCTCCAGATTCGTGTTTGCCACCCTAGATTACCCCTACATACAAGTTTTGAGCTAAATCCGAGAAAATTTTTTGAAACTCCAAAAAAAATGTCTGATGGGTAACCTTGCCTTTTCGAGAGGCTTAAAAAATGGTCAAAACTTTTTTGAACCTGCAGCTCAGGGCGGGATACTGCGCATTTTCACTATTGAGCTAGAAGAGATACTAACCATACTAGCCGTTTTGGCAGATCCGACCTACGCTTTCTATACCTTCCTTGTTAGTCCTGCCTCGAGAGTGCGTCGTATACCTCTCTAGGAAAGCCCGCCCCGAGATAAGTTACATGTGCGATAAAATAACACATTTAAGTTACCCGTCAGTATTTTATGTCACGTGTAAGTCAACTCGCACCGTGTAATATACTTACTTTTTTGAACGTCACATGCAACTTAAAGTTATGAAAATAAGCCGCAGGTAACATGTTTAGAGTCGCTAATTTGCATGTGACTTTATCAGAAATTCCTGAGTAAGTCATAGTAACCATTCCAAATGAAATGTACTTTTCTACAACCATTTTTGGACGAAAAGTCCGAGTTAGCCCATGGCAGCCGCCTAGACCCAATCTGAAAAAAGTTATAGGCTCTTTCTTCTCTGATTTTCGTAACTATTGTGCCCTCCATAAAGCGCATTTATTTTACGAAAATCCGGAAACGGACCTCATAATCGTGTTCAGCGCCCAGAACTACCCCCCTCGGCAAAGTTTGGGTGAAGGAACATTTTCCAAACTTTGCGCAGACTAACAGCGTTTTGGACTTGTACGGATTTTCGGTAGGACGTTTATTTATCTGATTGGAGGGCTCAGGGAGCGTTTTAGAAAAATATTCCAGATTCGACTTAAAATTTTGCCTCGGGGCACGGATTTTCGGTAGGGCGTTTATTTATCTGATTAGAGGGCTCTGGGAGCGTTTTAGAAAAATATTCCAGATTCGACTTAAAATTTTGCCTCGGGAGGTTATTTGGGGTGCTGATCACGAATCTGAGGTTCATTTATCGTTTTTACAAAGTTTTCGACTAAATTTGTTCAAAGCTAGAGAAGTACATATCATCTGGAATGGTTACTATTACTTACAGGCAGAGAAAGTTGACGGCAAAATCCACTTTTGACGATTTCCGGCATGTGGCGACAAATGTGGCTCAAATCGTTCTCCTGAGGAATACTTGGAGTGCTCAACACGAATCTGATGTCAGTTTATCGATTTTTAACAGCTTACGGTGGATTACGGTGGTTATACGGTAGTTTGGTCAAAGTCTCAGATTTGCCTCAAAGTTTCTATGTGGGGGGTATTTGGGGTGCTGAATACGAATTCGATGTCCATTTGTCAATACTCGAATTATTAAAGGCACTGTTCGCGATAAAGTTCATCCTCGAAATTTTTATGACAAACGCTTCTCGTGGCTCTCAGAAGCAGAACAGCGTCGAAAAAACGGGACGAAAAGCTACCCGGGAGCCGCAAAACGGCTTAGAAAAGTGGGCAAACCCCGCCGCTGTGGGCAAGTCCCGCCTCTTTCCGCCCCTCGACGTGAACAAAGGAGCACTCGAAATCGTGAGTTGAGTGATGGTTTCCGATCAAAAGCCCCGTTCTTCCCTTCATTCTCAACTTCTCTCTTTATTCAGGTCAGCTCGCATACATTGGCTGCAAAAGACGGAAGTTACAAGCCTCAGACAACTCGTCCACCATTTTTCCTAGCTCAATTTTTGAGGGACCATAACTCCGTTCCCAGAAGGTATTGTAAGATTCCAGAGACATCATTGGAATCAGAATGGGACCGGTTTCAAGACAGGCAAAAAAACAGAAAAGCGATTTTAATCGCGAACAGTGCCTTTAAGGTAGGTTTTGCCTCCTTAATGGCATGTTACCTACCGTAACCTACAGTAAACCTTGAAATTTCGACAAGCGAACCTTAGAAATTCGGAAAAAAAAATCAAAAATACCCTGAGAAATCCATGGGGGGGGACCCTTCCCCTCTCGCGAAGCTTTGAAAACGCTCATAACTTCTTTCAGAGTGGGTCTGCGACTGCAACTGGGATGGGCATATTCGGACTTTTCGGCCGAAAATGGTTCTAGAGAAGTACATTTCATCTGGAATAGTTACTATTACTTATAGTGGTTCCCTTGTGAGGAGCACCACATTGCGCGCGAAATCTTGACCCATGATGACTTCCCTTGGTGAGGTTTGGAGGAAAATTTCTTCAAATCTATGAAGTAGGCAATGCGGAATACAGCCCAATAGAGAAGAAGGTTCAGGCTAAACAAGTCATCAAAAAACGCCATTCATCCGCTTTCGAACACAATTGATGAAAATGAATAGGACAAGATGCTATCTTCTCAAGCCTACCATGGGGGTAAATGAATCACTGCGGCTGAGACAGCGAAAAGGTAACGCTGACATTTGCATTCTGAAATCAGACCATTCATCTCAAACAATTCTAAGGCCGCACATTTGCTGATAATTTTTTTTTCTCAAATTGATGAGACTGACTTGAAGTTTATAGCTCTTTTATCTACACGACTGTAGACATAACGTCGTGGAGGTCTTAGGTAAGAAGAACTTCATAAAGCCATTCTAGAGCATAAAACAATGAGTAAAAAAAATTGTGAGAAGGTGAAGTCCATCTTGGTTGAGCGGTGAAACGAATGTCAAGATAAAATTCCTTGTGGGGGAACGAGGGGTAAATGTGCCCAACTGTGGTCCTCAGTGGCATGCTCTCTAAGGATATTCATTACATAAGGCCACAATTTAACCCAAGAGAGCCCAAAAAACTCTTGACTGTCCCCTTCTGCGGAGCCGAGCATTTGCAGAGAACAGCGATTATAGACAAAATTGCAGTCGCACAATTCCCCTAGGGCCAGTCGGGCAGGTGAAGCCAACAGATCTGAGAACAAACAAAGTGTGTCCAAAAGCACAGTACACCCTTTACTTATCTAAATTAATTTTTTATTTCGAATATTCGACTTTCCGAACATTTTTCCGAATATTATGATTTTTGACTGTAGTTCGATATCATCCGACTGAAACAGTTGGATTCTCATCCGATTATCCGATCCGGGACAAGTAAAGTGCGTCCAGGAGGTTTTTTTATTCGAATTTTTCTGCCTTATTCGCTCACTACGCTTCGATCGCTATGATATCTCTTAAAGGCAGTGTTCACGATGTTTTTCGTCCCCGAGTTTTTCACATAAAACGATGCGTTGGTCTCAAAATGTTACCAAAATTACGAAGAAACGGCGAGAAACACACTGAAATGTCTTCTTTCAGCGACATTATTCTCTGACCTGGACTAGTTGTCCGGCTGGATGAACATGTCCACAATGGTTGTCATCGGTAAAAAAATGGGGTTATTCAAAAATGGAAGAGTACTTCAGGCAAAAAATATTAGTTAGGGTCCGAACGAAACAAAGGAGCAATAGAGTGTAGAGAATTGCGCAAAAGACGGGTCTACAAAAGATTTCATTGTCACAACGAACAGTTCTTGTGAGAGTAAAGAAGCGGTGTGAGAGTAGAGGATTTTTTGCCCTCCCGGAACGTTTTTCTCGATTTCTTCGTCATTTCAGTTCTACCCGGGGGCCAAACAATCGAATAAGCGATTAACCTAAAAATCAAAGACTATCGTGAACACTGCCTTTAAATCGCTAGAACCCTCTTATAACGTAGCTATGACCCCCTTGACCCAATCAGAGAAGACGAACAAACCCAAGTCTCTGACTAAAATCCATCGCGCAAGCAGTCAGTCCTGATTTTGAAAACTCGTTCAGGGTGAGTGGTTGTTGACCTAATTTTGGAAAATTGACGATGTGGCTTCCTGGGTCAGGCGTAGCGCTGTGACCCTGCCCGTCGGGACTGCGGCCCGCTCCCCTGCAGCTTGGACGCTGGTGCGGCCCCCATGTTCATAGTGACTGTGCGCCCAGAACGATTGAAAGATTTGAAAATTAACTAACGGAAAAGGCAAAAATATAATTTAACAACACCTTTTTATATCCTTCATCTTCTTTGAATGACCACTATTTGAGCCAATATTTTGCGACGTCTTGTGCATCGAATAGTGAAAAAACTAGTTTACGGGTAGCGGGAAGCCTAACCTCCCTCCCCCCTCACCAGCCTCGGCGGTCAGGGCTGGCTTCTTTGTTGGGAAGATTTGAGATATCGCAGTTTATAGTGAAAACGTCTTTTTAACGAATAGATAAAAATCTGCAAATTTACATTCGAGAGAGTACTGTGCCTTTGAGAAAGGCGATTCATCATGAAAAGTTCGTATAAAGTTCACCTAAAGGTTAATTGGGACCCTAAGGTTGATTAAATTTATTAATCAGGAGACAGTTGAGAAGAGTTCGTATTAATCTGCCCTTGGCATTTAATCAAAATCTGAAAAAGTTGTAGGGTTGTGATAAGGTTTAATTGGCTCCTATGTTGATGAGTGCGAGTTTTCCGCGAAAGTTTTCTCATTCTGTTGAACAAGAAGAAAAAAAATAGTCCCATAAGTGACACCAACTTCTGAATTAACGCTATACATAAAAGTGTAGAATGTTTTGCGAGCTAAGGCCCAATTCTGTATCCAGCTATCTCCAGGGTCAAGTAACTGATAAGGAAATTACAATTAGCCGAACTGGCCATCCCGGTCGAAATGTGCTTTTCTATACTCAATTTTTGACGTAGAGTTCGAATATGCCCTTCGTAGCTGCCTGGAATCACTTTCAAGAAGGTTATAGGCGTTTTTTTCTGTGATTTTCATACCTATTTTAAACTCTGAAAAGCGCATTAATTCTATGAAAATCCAGAAACTGACCTCATAATGGTGTTCAGGGCCCAAAGCAATCACCCTTGGCAAAATCTGGGTGAAAACCCACTTTCCGAACTATGTGCAGACTATCACAAGGTAACTGAGTTGAACGCAAAACTCGGATTTCAGGCAGGACTCGAACCTGCATTGCACGCTTTCCGGGCGAGAGTGTTACCATTACACCACCGACACCCCGTTGTGCATCACTCAGCTATTCATGTTGTGCCCTCAAAGTTCATGTGTGAATAGCTGAGTGATGCAGGACGGGGTGTCGGTGGTGTATTGGTAAAACTCTCGCCCGGAGGGCGTGCAATGCAGGTTCGAGTCCTGCCTGACATCTGCGTTTTGCGTTCAACTCAGCTACCTTGTTATAACTTGTGATCATATTTACTCCGTTCATCTTAAATTGCACAAAACACGGTCCGCCAATAGTCCTCTAATTGGCCCGCTAGTACCGCAGTGTACGTCCACGGCGCGCCCTCGGCAGACCCGGGTGGCCGAGTGACGGCATTGACGAATCGATCGCCCTCCCCACCCGGGTCTGCCGAGAACGCGTCGCGGACGTACACTACGGTACTAGCGGGCCAATTAGAGAACTATTGGCGAACCGTGTTTTGTGCAACTCAAGATAAACAGAGTATACCATGCCATAATAAGGCATCAAATATTCAGAAACATAAAAATTATGTGCAGACTGATAGCGTTTTGGACTTGTACGGATTTTCAGTTCAGCGTTCAGTTATATCATGTTTTTAACAAAATCCGTAACAAACTTTAAAAACACCCTAAAACTTTCATGGGGGGTACCCTCACCTCGCCGCGATGCTTTAAAACGCTCATAACTTCTTTCAGAGTGAGTCCAGACAGCTGCGATGAGCATATTCGAACTTTACATCCGAAAATGGTTCTAGAAAAATACATTTCATTTGGAATGGTTAGTATGACTTATAGTAGTTCCCTAGTGAGGGACAAAGTGGATGTGAGTATTACTGCTGACTTTTCTGTCCGCTGTTATCAGTCCATTCTTGTTCAGAGTTCTATAGACAGGGCTACGCATCAAGGAAAAATATAGCCGTGGTAGAGCAGCGAGTGGCAAATAAAATATGGGAACGAAGTATTAAAAAAAAGCGTCACGATTCGAACGTGGCCCATCTACAAGAGAGTGACCAGACCGGTCTGCCAAAACTGCTCATAAACCCATGTTCTTCTGATAGGCTACCTTACGGGTGGTCGTAAGGACACCCAACTGGCAACCCGAGGAGTATGAAGTGGGAAAATGTTATGAGCCATTTTTAGAAATGAGATTGAAATGGCAAAAATGGCAAGTGCGGCCTTTTAAAGTTGTCCGCCAAGCCGAGTTGACCGAGTGGTCCAAGGCGTGGGTTGCCACCGTCCCAATCCCCTTCGCTGGAAACATTTTGCCGAGACGTTATTTGGATCAGACAACTGTACGCGATATTTCATTGGAAGTATGTCCATAATAATCATCATAGGAAAGAAGAACAACTATTCAAAATATGGATACATAAAAACCAAATTTTTGATAGACAATCGCTTTGTAGGACACTATCTCGATCCCACAGTCCTCTAGGCGTCATTTGTACTTTTGCCGCGGCGCGGCGCGGCGAAATGCAATACAGCCATATTGATGAGCGGCGCCGTCTGGCGGCGCCGCGAGGCGTTCAGAGCTCGAAATCTTCCAACGGTGCAGCACGCGGCCGCCGGCTAGGTGTTGCCGCGCCGCCCGAGGAAAGCAGGCGGCGCGGTGGCCGCGTGCGATCCGCATTGACATAGTATGCTTTTTTTTGCTGTTATTTCATACACATTCTCAATTTTGTTCTTCTGATCCATCTCTAAAATTCCTTCCAAGGTCCTGGGCGTTGTTTAGAGTAGGCTGGGCTGTGAAAAGTTCATTTTTTAGCTTTTGAAATCGTTTTTCTAAAGAGAAATCGTTTTCGAAGACTCTATCCGCCTCCGGGTACTGTGTTATGGTACAAAAAATTATAGATGTTCTTTTTGCACAAGAAATCATTCATTATAATCGGCCTTGTGTTATGTCAGAGCTACTCCAGGCTGTGTCTAACGTCATTCTGCGACTTCGCCGCGTCAATTCGACGCAGCCCGATTATACATCCTGGTGGCGCGATTTTTCAAGTTGCGCGGCGCGCCGCGCCGCTCCACTTATTGCCGCGCCGCTGCGCGGCGGAAGTATAAACGACCACTAATATCAACCGTGCCGCGCCGATTAATCAATATGACAGAAATGCGCTGCGCCGCATTGCTCGGCGGCGGGAGTAAAAACGATACATTGAAGGCAGTTTTCACGAAGAAGTGTTTTGGCTGAAACGTAAGCTTTGGGTCCCTTTAAAAAGATTAGGAACGGAAGTGCGACGAAAAGCGGCCTGTAAGTGGGTGAAAATCTCGTGGGCCAGCCAACCCATTGGGCCACTCAACCCACGTCCTATAACAGTTTCCTTGAAATCGTGGTTAGATGAGCGATGGTTTCCGATCAAAAGCCCCGTTCTTCCCTTCATTCTCAACGTCTCTCTTTACTCAGGTCAGCTCGCACACATCGGCTGCGAAAAACGGGAGTTACGAGCCTCGGACAATTCGTCCACAATGCTTCCCCTCCTGAATTTCGAGGGGCCATAACTCCGTTTCCAGGGGGTCTTGTACGATTCCAGGGACATCATTGAAATCAGAGAAGGGACCGCTTTCAAGGTAGGCGGAAAAACAGAAAAATGACTTTTATCGTGCACACTGTCTTTAAGAAATCAGCACGCAATAGCTACAACAGCCGCAATATCGAATAATTTCTCTGCTCGACGTGAGTCTCTATCTTGCAAATTGTATTTAGACTAAAAGCACTGCGCATTCAAGCATAAGTTAAATTACCATTGGTGTTGATTTTTCTTACCGTCTATTCCTTTCTGAAGTATTTGCTCTTTTTTGGAATGACAAATTTTGTCGATCAACTTGTATATGAAGGCCTATGGCAACAGTTCATCTCCAAAGACATCCTGGCAAAGGTGTCTCTTCCAGGGCTGTGCGTTGTAACGTTAACGCGCTCTGAAATGACCGCCTGACGCGGCTTATTTTTTCGAAAATTAACGCCAAACGCTCAACGAAAAAGTCTTGAAATCACGTTAATTTAGTGGAACTTTGCAGTGGAATTATGTCGCTGACTGATGTGGGACCACTGATGATTTATTAATTTTTGCTGTGGTCAGGTGATATTTTCTTAAAATTTTTAACGAAACGCAAAACTAATGTGTCAACGCATTAACGGCCTATCGCCGGTTTTTTTCGAAGTTTAACGATTAACGTTGAACGAGGAAAAAAATTTTCTGCAAACACACACACACACGGACTGTACCACAGGATTCTCTGGATGAAAGCCTATGGACTACGGCCGCTAAATGACATTATAGTCACCGCAATCGTCCGAAAAACTCTAAACGACCCCTCATACTGTACTTCTCAAGGCCAAAGGTTTTTTATACAGTTTTCTCCAGTGTTTCCAGTTTCCAAAATCCACCTAGAATCAACAGATCGGTGGCTGCGGCTCCGGAAACCCCTTCGACTCGGGAGCGTGCGGCCGCAAATCGTGTCCAGACGCAATTACGGACCGGAATTCGGCCCCGAGAAGCACAGTATTTGTGTTCAGCGCCCCAGAAACCCTCATGTCCCTCGTCCATATTTTAGCCATCGTCCACGCATTCTTCAGAACTGCCGTGCAAATATTGGAGTTCTGGCCATAATTATCATTTGAATACCGCAATTCCTGACTTCAAGGCTGTTTTATCAAAAAGTAAGGACGAATAGTCGGTGTGAAATGCCCTTCCGGTACACAAAATCTGCCCCGATCCCATTTTCGTGGGCGCAGAGGACCATAAAAAAAATTTCAGCCCAATTTTTGTCCAGTAGGGGTAGTTTGAGGAGTAGAACACGAATGCTGGGTCCATTTATTGTTTTTCTCAACATCATGGCAGGTTACGGTAGCTTTATGGTACTATGTCTACAAGGCTCTTCATCTTACGGTTCACAACTTTTTTCTATTACTGCTGAGGCTTTTGTGGCTACCCCAGTGGAAGTCCATCAGAAAAGAAATTAAGGCTTCATGGGCTGGTCTGTTAACCCGGCCTAGTCATTCCTCTGTCATTTCAAGGCAGTTTTCACGGTAAACCTCGTTTTCGAGTTTGCAGCATGAACATTATGCTGGCAGATGCTGGAGGGGATAGTCTCGAAAAAAAGCAGCAAAAACGGGTCAAAAATCGATAAAAACGCCGAGAAGTGAAGATTTGGTTCGCCCAGTACGCCTGCTTAGCCCGCCCCGCCTCCCGTTCTTACGAGCTTGTGGCAGCGCGGACGTTTTTGATGGGAAATCGCCAAGTAACTCCGCCATGTCCAGCCTGTTCGAATCGCGCACATTTCGTCATTTGCGCGCCATTCGCGGAGACTAGCACAGGGCGCGTGAACTCGTCCGCACCCTAAACCTGAACGTACGTTAGAAACCGTTATTTGAGCATATTCTAAGCGTTCACTACTCATTGAGTCAAGCCCAAAAATCCCATTTTTAAGTTGAAGTCGGATGTGATATTCGTCGTGAACACTGCCTTTAAACTGATGATCATAAGTAGCATGACAAGGTTTCCACACACGTATTTATCAAAGAATGTGATAAAACACTGGCAATGAATGAATGGCTCAAATGAGAAATCGAGGCCGGCCGGAAGGAAGAACTTGCAGAAAAAAGTGTCTGGTCAAGCGATAAGTCACGCGTGATGCTATTCAAGTGAAGCACACGCATTCCGTAAATTCCGCAAAAGTCAACGGCATTCTGATGACGCGCCGCCACCCACAGAAGCGACCAGCAGCAGGCTGCGTTGCATTAACGTCAATATGAGTCATGAAATCAAATTCCGCAAGCGGCTTTTCGGCCGCATCTTAATTCCTCTACAGACGGGATCATCGTCTTAGCATGTGGTGTATGACGTTAGGAAAATCTCAAGATGTGAGTAGAGCAACTGACAATTTGCGAAATATGGAGAAGGCAGTAGACGAACTTCTTATGGGGATCCGAGCAGCCTGCTTTTGCACATATAAGTTTCAGTAAGCTTCTTAATCCTGGAAATAAATCACGAGCAAGCCGGGTAGCGCATTAGCAATGAAGTCATGTATATTTGTCAAAGTAGGGTTCTTGAGTGACGAACATTGGTTACAGAAAGTATACCAGGTTGTTCAGCAAGTTTTGTCGTTCGATATGAGAGGGCGTTGCTACTAGCCCAAATTTTTTCGTTTTGTTGGTAAACTCTTCAAATGAACGTATGTGAAGTTTCATTTCAATCTATCAATTCATTCTTTGTTTACAAGCCATTTAGTGTGGCCGTGTCAGAGCAATGGAAAAAATTGAATATCGTGCAGTGATAAAATTCTTAGTTTTGGAAGGTGTAGCACCAAAAAAAAATCAATGAACGAATGGTAAAAGTGTATAATGATTGTTCACCAACAATTAGAACAGTAGAAAGATGGTTTGCTGGATTTAAACGTGGTCGTACAAGCCTTGAAGGCGATCCGCGTCAAGGACGTCCAAAAAGCGCGTCAACACCAGAAATCATATTCAAAATACAGGATATGGTTTTGGAAGATCGTCGATTGACTTAGAGAGATTTAGTAGAGGCTCTACACATCTCATTAGGCAGTGTGAGCCATATTTTAAGTGAAATTTTGGGTTTTAGAAAGCTGTCTGCACAATGGGTGCCGCATTCGCTAATCGAATGCGACTTTCTCAGCAACATTTGGAGCGTTTAAAAAAGGATAAGTGGATTTTGTGCGTCGATTCATCACTATGGATAAGACTTGGGTCTATCGCTATGATCCTGAGTCAAAACAAGAAGTTAAAAAATGGTGTGAACCTGGTTGTTCGCCCTCGAAACGAGTTCATGTTCGGAAATCGGCCAAGAAGATTATGACAGCAGTCTCTTGGGATACGAAAGGAATTTTAGTTGTGGATTACTTGCAAACTGGTAAACAATTAATTCAGGATATTATTGCAACATTTTGGACCAGTTGAAGGATAAAATTCGTGAAAAAAAGACCCGGTTTGCAAAAGAAAAACACCTTTTTCATCAGGAGAATGCACCGTGTCACAAGAGCATTTCGACAGTGGCTAAAATCCATGAATTTAATTTCGAATTGTTTGAGCATCCACCGTATTCACCAGATTTGGCCCCCAGCGACTTCCATTTGTTTCCAGAACTCAAAAAAGTTATGCAAGGCAAGTGTTTTTCATCAAATGAAGAGGTCATATCGACTGTTGAAGTGTATTTTGCAGACCTTCCGAATTCTCACTTCAGGGATGGGATCCACAGATTGGAGGATCGTTGGAGCAAACGTATTAATGTTCAGGGAAATTGTGAATAATAAAGCGTATTTTGAACCATAAAATTGTGTTTTTCTTATCGAACGACAAACCTTAGTGAACAACCTGGCATGAGACGATTCGCGTAAAAATCGAGATGAAATGGGGGGCTGGCGCAACAGCAAAAAATGTTGGTAGCGCAAAAAAGTTGGTAGTACCGCCCAAAATGGTTCAGAATGGTTTTCTAATTTTTGAGAAAAATTGCGAAATTCTCGATTTCGGTGTTAATCTGTTATTTTTCAGTTGGCGGTCACGATCTTGTTGGTACACTCGGAATTGAGCTAGGAAGCTAAACTTTTTTTTTGGAAAGAAACCTGGAAACGGATGAAGGTCACTCCAATTCCAATTTGAACCCGTTCGCTCCGCCCCAAAATCAGCACCCAATCCCTCCGCCCACTTCAGAGTTTTCGATTCCAATAGGGACAGGACGCGCCATTAATTTTGATCAGAATCTACGTTCTTCCACTTTTGGCCTTTCTGACTTTACAGTGTGATCTGCTAAGGTGCGAAGACCATGAATAAGAAGAAAAAACAAGCTCGTGACAACTCGTCCATGAAAATCTCGCCGTTCAAATTCACGATTTTCGAGAGGCCATAGCTCCGTTCGTAGTGGGTTCTGAACGACTCTAAAGACATCTTTGTGATCAGCGTCAAATTCTCTACAAATTGAGCAGATAAACTGGCAAACGATTTAGAGGTTGGACAGTGTCTTTAAAAAAAGGACAAATAAATAAAATGAATAGAAAATAAATAAAAAACAGTTTAGAGGTAGATATTGGCGGAAACATTATATAGGGTTGGCAACTAAGTAATTGCAATTTTTTAGAGAATAAATGACAATTTTTTTCATGGAGCAAAATAACTTTATTTTTTAATGTATTGCCCATTTTCAGCAATGACCTTTTACCATTTTTCAGGCAGCAACCTAATTCCACGTTCATAGAACTTCTGGTTTTTATCAGCGAAAAACTGAACCAGGTACGATTTGACATCATTATCATTATTGAAATTTCTACCATTCAAGGAGTTTTGCAAAGATCGAAATAAAAAGGAATCCGATGGTGCATTGTCAGGACTATATGGCGGGTGTGGCAAAACATCCCAACTAAGCTCCAATAATTTTTGCCGAGTGAGTAAAGATGTGTGTGGCCTTGCATTGTCATGATGAACTACAACACCTTTTCGATTTGTCAATTCATTGCTTGGTTGAGATGTTTTGCCACATCCACCATATAGTCCTGACCTTGCACCATCTGATTACTCTTTATTTCGATCTTTGCAATACTGCTTGAATCTTCAAATTTTAATAATGATAATGATGTCAAATCGTACCTATTTCAGTTTTTTGCTGATAAAAACCAGAAGTTTTATGAAGGTGGAAATATGATGCTGCCCGAAAGATGGCAAAAGGTCACGGCTCAAAATGGGCAATACATTAAATACATTACAAAATAAAGTTATTTCGTTCCATGAAAAAAAATTGTCGTTTATTTTCTAAAAAAAATTGCTTAGTTGCCAACCCAATACAATGTGGGGGCATGATGGTGGATGGTAATGCCGTTCTCGGAGCCAAATTCCGGTACGCAAATGCGGACTACGGCTGAATCGTGCCGGGACCAAGTGGTCCAAGCACCATCCTATTATAATGTATACATGATGCAAATGCGGACCAGAATCCGGCTCCGAGAACGACATTATGCGTGTGTACTGCTTTAGGCCGTAGTTATACTTCGGCGGGACGCTGCAGAAATAGCACGACAACTACCACTCATGTGCGTCCTAACGGTGCTGAGTCATGCCAAAAAGGAAGAGTTGTCTCAGGAAAACACGCCGGATGCCCGCACCGAGCAGCTATACACGCTGCGGCATTGCATACTGTATCCTTGCGGAACCTACCCTCTCGAAAAATTTGTCAATTTTCATCAGCTGACTATTTTTCAGATCTAAACTTGCTAAAATATCACTAAAACGAAATAACGAGCACTGCTATGACAAGATCAACAGATTTCTAGTGATTTTTTGCAATAAGCAAGTGATAGAGGCGTGAAATATCGATGAAATACAATTGAAACGCCTGGGAATTTTTAGTCTGCAATATTGCGTCAGCGACGTCAAAGACGTAACATTGCAGACGAGTCCCTGATCCACGCGGCAAGCGGCGGCAATGTCATCGCGGGACGTTTTCATTCCGCTGGTGTATAACTAGGGCTTTACGCCCTGAATAGAGTCAGGATGGGAACAGACTCTGCCGCGTGATCGATATTCCTCCATAACATGCTATATACTGCGCCTTTCAACTCTATTCGGTCCGTTGGAAGCAGAAACTGGCTGACCAACACCAAATTCCGAGAAGATTCTGAAAGACGGGTTGAGATGAGCTTTGAGTTTGTTGTGTTATCCTCATGAGGAGATGGATCTGCTCATCACAAAAGCGAAAACAAGTGAGAAAACGGAGAAAAGGGGCAGGAACAAGTTATAACGGCAAATTACCGGGTGTCCGCCCGCTCCAATCAGCGAGATTTTCAAACATTCTTGTTTGTCGCCTTTTTTATCAGGTATGAAAGGCTCAATTGTTTGAAGGGCGACTACTGAATAAGAGTTGACTCATCGGCTTTGCGCAGAATATGACTCTGAAAGTGAGGGACTCAAACTGATATATCTAAACAGCAAGCGAAATTACGAGTCACCAATTCGTATCAGAATACAGCGCTCACCTTCGTCTGCTGTCGCGACGATTTCTATCAGAACACCCATTAAGAAAATGCGAAACACATGGATGCATTGGTCATAAACCATTATCGGGGCCACTCGAAAAAGAGTAGAGGACGGCACAAGACCGACACTAAGGAAACGCTATGCAGAGAGGGGAAAGTTTTTGGTGACTTGGTCCACCTTGACTGAGATTCGATGGACGAGGACATACAGGCGATGAGAGGATTTTCCCTGAATGTAATGCGCCCAGCTTGCGGACATATTGATAGAGGAGACAATACCGAAGATAGGTTGACATCTAAAGGCACAAATTTGCTCAAAGGCTGGGTATTTTGAGCTCGCTTCATGAGAATGTAGATTCGGTCATAATAAAAGTAAAAATAAGTGAAAAACCCGGAAATTCGCAGGAAAAAAGCCCAAAAACTAGGTATAACGGCTAATTACAGGTGTCGGTCGGCCAGTTAATTGACGAGATTTCCATAAATTTTTTGACTATCCGTATTTTAGTTTGCTGCTAGAGTAGTCCGCAGTTTCCAGAAGTGCTCAGAAAGTACTTTAGAAGCAGACTAGAAGGTGGCAAAGCAGGCATTTACAAAAATCTCGATAATTGGGGACGAGCGGACACCTAGCAATAACTTATTCCTGAGCGTTTTTACTCCAATTTCTCACTTGTTTTGGCTTTTGTGATGACCAGATCTAACTTCTCATGAGGATAGCGCAACAACCGTTTTAATCGCAAACCCTGCCTTTGAACTCAGAATATAGTCACATTTGCACTAGGTATGATTTGATGGAAGGAAGGTTACCGAATGCGGAGCAGAGCGACAGAGGGAAGGACAGCTGTCTAGACACTGGCAAATTAAGATTGGCATCGCTCGTATGGCTGATTGGTCCACTAACTAGAGGCTGCTTTACCCACCCCGCGTCGATTCGGAAAACCATGTTGTAGTTATTGTAGGTCTGTGACGGTACATAAATTACCTGTGCTTGGAATTCCCTAAATGCCTCCATGGATTCCGAGAAAAGGGCATTCCACAAAAAGGTAAGGGTATCAGGGGCGGTCATGAAAATTTCCCGATTCGGCTCAAAACCTTCAACTGAAGGTTAATTAGGGCGCTGGACGCGAGTCTGGGGTCCATTTTCACCAGACACAGGGTTGCTGTAGGTTCCGATAGACACAATGTCTTCTAACAGACGTAACCTACCTTGATATTTCGAAAATCGAAAAGTGGACCTTAAAGCTCAGAGTCGATTTTTCGTTTTTCTGCCTATCCTTCGAAATCGCTCAGAACTCACTACAAACTGAGTTACGGTCTCTAAAAAATTTTGAATACGAACTGGTAGAAGTTCGCGGACGAGTTGCCTCGAGCCTGTATTTTCTCGTTATCAGGGTTCGGCACGAGGTGTGGACAAGGCTAAATTTTCTCAGACCCCCTCTCTAAAAGCAAATTTTTGGCGATTTTCTCAGACCCCCTCCCAGAAGCGTTAATAGGTCTAATTTTTGGCGATTTTCTCAGACCTCCTCTCAGGAGTGTTAATTGTCTGTTTTTAAAGTAAAATTAAAACAAAAGGAGCAACTTATTCTAAAAGATGTATAATTTGAAGAAGAACAACCATTTCAAAAAAACAAGACATTGACATTGAAAAAGATCACGGACGAGGTTTTTCTTGACGGATTACATGAAGTTGCCTGCGTTTTTGAAAATCTTAGCTAAAGTAAGGGTTTTGATTATAGTGAAGGCTCTTCTAATGTTGAATGTAAGACACATATTCTTCACTTCCGCACTGCCGTTCAGTCCGCAAAGTGCGCTTGATTGCGAAATCGTGCTGCGGCGCGGTTGCGAGTATCCTCAGACAGGGATGTGGGATCACCCGGGCGGTGGGATCACCCGGGCACCAAAGGCCAAAAGCGCCCGGGTGATCCCACATCCTTGTCTGAGGATGTTCGCAACAGCGCTGCATCAAGATTTCGCAATCAGGGTGCACTTTGCGGACTGAACGGCAGTGCGAAGGTGAACTGTAGGTTTGAACGTGTTTCCAGAAATTGTGAATGATTCCGGGTGGGAAACTAAGGTAAATATGTAGTGGAAAAGAAGCGTGGAGAAGATGAAGGGATTGGCTAAGTTCAAGAATACGGGATGTCTCGTTCGTAAATTCATTCCGCAAGACCGAGAGGAACATGTCACTTCAGATGTATGGACTTCTGGTTCGAAAGAACGTCTTCCGATCTGGTTACGTTACGAATTTCATTCTCCTAAACCCACTCATACACCAAACACACGACACGGGTTCGATCCCGCAAAGTGCTTAATTTTTGCAAGACGTTAGACCTAACAATTTTTTGCAAAGTAAGGGTCACGAAAATAAGATATTCGAGTCGAGAGTGGTAGATTTACCCTATATACAAATTTTCAGTCTCTAAGATGGACGCTGAAAGCCACTTCCCTGTGTGGCCCACACCTGTCGCAAGTGCGATCGCGCTGGAAGTCTACATTTTTGCAAGGTATGAGTCAGTAGAATACGATGATCGAGTCGAGCGTGGTCGATTTATCTCATATACTCACTTTCACCGCCCAACATAGATGCTGAACACCGCTACAATATACGGGCTCACGCTTTTCTCAGGTGTGGTTCCCCCGAAAAGGGGCATTTTTGAAATTTAGGTGTCACGAGAGTAGAATATTTGAGTCCAGCGTAGTCAATTTATCAGGTATACTCATTTTCACCGTCCAACATGGATGCTGAACACCGCTACAATATACGGGCTCACGCTTTTCTCAGGTGTGGTTCCCCCGAAAAGGGGCATTTTTGAAATTTAGGTGTCACGAGAGTAGAATATTTGAGTCCAGCGTAGTCAATTTATCAGGTATACTCATTTTCACCGTCCAACATGGATGCTGAACACCGCTACAGTACAAGGCCTCACCTTTTTTTCAGGTGCGGTACCGCCGTAAGTCGTCAATTTCGAAATTTAGGTGTAACGAGAGTAGTATATTTGAGTCCAGCGTAGTCGATTTACCCTGTGTGCAATATACCGCCTCAGCGTAACGCCGAAGAGCGCTACATAGGGAGCGGAACAAGGTAAAAAAAACGTAAAAAAACGTCGAAGTCCACAAACCTGGATTAGGGTTTTAAAACACCTGTAACTTAACTTCCAAAAGAGTTACCCCGGGTTTGAGCAAAACTAAGAAACTAGGTTCGTAACCCTACCAAATGAAACTTTACTCGCTCACAGAGGACGCCTTACAAAAAAATTTACTAGGTGTGGACATTTGATGTTTTGAGCATAAATGTCCACACCTAAATGCACTGGCTAGGTGTGGACATTTATGCTCAAAACATCAAATGTCCACACCTAGTAAATTTTTTTGTGAGGCGTCCTGTGGGAGCGAGTAAAGTTTCATTCGGTAGGGTTACAAACCTAGTTTCTCAGTTTAGCTCAAACCCGTTGTAACACTTTTGGAAGTTAAGTTACAGGTGTTTTAAAACTCTATTCCAGGTTTGTGCACTTTGACGTTTTTTTTACGTTTTTTTTTTACGTCTTGCAAAAATTAAGCACTTTGCGGGATCGAACCCGTGTCGTGTGTTTGGTGTATGAGTGGGTTTCGGAGAATGAAATTCGAAACATAACCAGATTAGATGACGCTCTTTTCAACTAGCGAGTGTTTTTGCCATGTCTGGTCTGGATAATGTTGAAGCACCTATTTTCGTATCTAACCATTTATTAAAGCGTGTTTTCGATAAATTTAAAGTGACCTGTTCTTCTCTGAAAACATATTTATTTCTTTGGTACATCTCGTCGTCTTCGCCTTTGCCAATAACTTTATTCATCGCGTCTTCTCTTTTCTACCGCCCCATTCCGTAGCTTCCAATCTGTTCTTATTTGCAGTTCAGTACACAACTATCCAGGATACACGCCCAGAACCTATGTGCCTTATATTCAATCGTAGGAGAACCTTTACTATAATTTCAACTTTTACGTTAATTCAATTACTACAAGGTTTCATATTTATTGAACGGTATTACCGAATCATTCGCGAAAAATTTTTCTAGACAGTGTACCTACTACCCACGGTCAGAATGGTTCATGTGGTCTACCGGTGAAGCTCAGACCCCCCTCCCTCCACCATTGCGCAGCTCAGACCCCCCGGTGTGGATATCCACACCCCGCGCCGAACCCTGCTCGTTATTCGCAGCCATCATTCTGAAACAGGTCACAATATAAAGCCAGACTGAAAGCAAAAGGAAGAACATAGAGTTTGAATAAAATCATTCGCACGTCTCTTCCCTGTTGAGGTCGGAAACCTGCCAGTGGGCGTTGCCCATTTTTTCTTTCAAGGGGGCGTGTTCGATTTTTTCCTAGCTTTTTCTCGCTTATTTGAGCGAATTGAGATTTCGCGCTTGGCAGGGTTGCTATAGGCGGCGACCGGACCATAATTTCAAAAATTACTTCTGAGGTTGGACGATGCCTTTAAAGGCAGCAGACACGCTCAAAATTGGTATCGATTTTATGACATTAACCGAAGGTTCGGAGCAGGCAGTATGGGGGAACTAACGAAAAAAACAACGAAAACTGTATGCGAATCTAGGAATACCGGTTGCTTGTGTTGTCGGGTAAAAATGGACGAGTTACACTGCGCGCCGTTGAAGCAGTGAATATTAGCGACAAAGCGGTTGAGATGGTTAAGCCGAGACACTTACTAGAACGCTTACCTCGTTGAAAGCACTAAAAACCAGCCAGAGCGACCGTATTCGAAGAATCAATCTGGACGAGTTTGTATTTGGGGGCGGGGTTCTCGAAGCTCGTGGGCGGTGTTGACAGAATTTGTCGACTTGCATTTCTCAAATTTAGTAGTTTGGACTATTTTTCCAACGACGCTAGCCGTCTATTGAGGGCCTTACGACCCCAGGAACGTGGTTATTTTAACAACTTTTTAAGCGTGTCTGCTGCCTTTAAATTCGTGTTCGGGGTCCCAAATAGCATCCACAAAAAATTTCACCAAAATCTGAGGCTACCGTATAACCACCGTTACATACCGTAATCCAGAGAAAATCGATAAACCGGCCACAGATTGGTGTTAGGTAGTCCAGATAACCTCTACGAAAAAGGTTTGGAAAGATTCCATCGTGGTATTCTCGAAATCGTCAAATGTCGCTTCTGGCCAGCGGAAGTTCTCCTCTTTCGAAGCTTCGGAATATCAGCCGAATTTTCTTTTTAAAAATCTACAAATGGGCCAGAGATTCGTAATCAGCATCTAAATCAACCCATAGAACAAGGTTTTAAGCTCAATTCAAAGCATTTCTTTGAACACCCCAAAAATGTCTTTTGTATACCCCTTTTCTTTTCGCAAAGCTATGAAAATGCCCACTCTTGGAAATTTCCTGTAAATCTCTGGGGCATTCAGGGGATTTGAAAAACGGATTATCAATGCTGTGTCCCATGCCTACAACAATCGACACATGGTATTATAAAAGCCTTCGGTAAATGTAAGGTAAGACCTAGTCAGTTAAACAAAGAGAAATGTCATGAGTAACTAGAACTGTTAACCAACTCTTATTAACAGGAATCTGTCGTCTGTGGAGATGAACAGAATCCCACCGCAAGGAAGGGAAGAGTGGTCGACGCGTGGGATTGGCTTCACCATGTGATGAGTGGGCGGTCGGCCGACATTCCTTGACGTCGCCACCGCAGACACTCATCCTGAACAGTGGAGGTCGTGTACACCCACGGGGTCACACGGGAATGTAAACTCTGGGATACATTCAACTAGTTGACAGGGGGAATTGGGGTAGAACTAGAAGACGACCAGTGGATGAACACGGCTGACCTCTTGCGCGGCAAGTGTCCTAAGTGCACTAACATGCACTTGTGCAGACCTTCCAGAAGTGCCAGCAGTTTTTTGTGACGATGGTTTTCCTCAGATGATAAAAGCCATTTGGATTAATATGGTTATCTATTCACTTGGAAGCATTGAAAGATTGGGAGATATGAGCATGGTTGTCAGCGCGGACAACGCTATGGATATGATAGTACAAATCCTTGAATATGGGCGCCACTGTGTTGTGTGGCGCCATATGGACAAACACCGCAGAAGTTTCTTGCAAGAACCAGAAGTTTCATTGTATGTATGTGTGCCAGGCCTCAAATGAAGCGCATCAATCCCATACTGGTTCGAAGAATAGAGGCGCTTGTCGTAAAATCATCGCTAAGCAGGTCGCCTTCACACCGCAGCGACCGAAGGTTGCCATGATCCTTTGAGAATAGTGTACTATACACAATGATATAGCATCAGATGATGGTCATTGGAAACATATGAAACAGTTTTCATGAAACTATTTAAAGGCAGCATACACGCTCGTAAACGTGATTGAGATAACTACGGAAATAGAATGGTACGGCCCAGATTACAACGCCTACGCATTTTGAAGCATCAAAAACGACCCACAATGCCGCTACATGAGTTAGAAGTTGGCCACGCCCTGTATTTTCACGCCCCCTGTTGTAAAGCGTGTGTTTCACTTGTTAGGCAATCTACCTACAGTACCGACGGTGAATATGACCCAGCAACCCTGCTTTGGCGGAAAATGGCAAATACAGGGGGCGTGAAAATACGGGCGGGGCCAACTTCTAACACATGTAGCGGCATTGCGGGTCGTTTTTGATGCTTCAAAATGCGTGGGCATTATGTTGTAAGCCATACGGTTCGATTCACATTGTTATCCCAACCACTTTACGAGCGTGTATGCTGCCTTTAACTAGCTAACATGGAAGATTAGAGAAACAAGAAACATATCAAACATTACCGAACCCTGCGAGGAAGTTGAAAAAATAACGGTGTGGGTAAGAAAATTTATGTTAACAGGTGGATAGTGAGTTTTGATATCTAGCATAACGATTAAAGGCAGTGTCCACGATAAAAACCATGTTCGATTTTTTGGTGGAGATCGGCAGCTGCGGGGCCTAGCGAAACCCTAGCGTTGAAAAAACTAAGAAAAATGAGCTAGGAACGGTCCCCTACGGCCCCAAAGTTGGACACCCGTCAGCTCGTCATCCCCAGATGCACTTTCCACGCCCACCGACGTGAACAAATGAATGCCCGAGATTGTGAGATGAGCGATGTTTTTCGATCAATAGCCCCGTTCTTCCCTTTATTCCCAACATCTCTCTTTACTCAGGTCAGCTCGAATACATCGGCTGCAAAAGGCGGAATTTACAAGCCTCGGACAACTCGTCCACCATGTTTCCTTAGCTCAATTTTTGAGGGACCATAACTCCGTTCCTAAGAGGT
Source organism: Aplectana chamaeleonis (assembly GCA_029168955.1). Classification (NCBI taxonomy): domain Eukaryota; kingdom Metazoa; phylum Nematoda; class Chromadorea; order Rhabditida; family Cosmocercidae; genus Aplectana; species Aplectana chamaeleonis. The sequence continues at coordinate 1,882,499 of JAPDOI010000008.1, read as the reverse complement.
CTTGTACGATTCCAAACATATCATTGGAATCAGCATGGGACAGTCTTCAAGATGGGCGGAAAAGCAGAAAAACGATTCTAATCGTGAACACTACCTTTAAACCATAAACTTCCACTGAAAATGGCGGATAGTCGATAACGGACAGCAAAAATTTCAATACAAAGATGACTTTACAAAGCTTTCTGTAAGAATGACCTACATGATTCTTAATCTTTATTTGAAAAGAATTAAATGATGACACTAAGGGGAATTTCGAAGATATTGAGATATGTTTTTTTTTGTTTCGGTGTTGAATTTACTGTGTTCCTTCGCGCGCTTGGGCGGGGTGTAGTTACCCTCTATAAAACGTCATAATTCACACCATTCGAGGCGCGAGCGGCGCGCGCGACGCCTGGGCATCCGTCTACTCTCCGCTCTCTCACTGTCTCTAACCTCCGCTCCGCACCAGCACGCGTAGGAACCATGTGAATCTCGTCGTTTTATAGCCTGTAGGACCGAATATATACGAATAGTTGTTGTGCGCGCAAAGCGCGCACCAGATTTGGTTTCGGATCGGCCACGCGCGCAACACCTTTCTCAAGATGAAGGTTCAGAGTGAACGAAGAAATTAGCGCTAAACTGCAATAAAAACAAATGCTGGTATTACCACCCAGAAATGGTTTGAAACGGTTTACTGGGTTTCGAGAAAAAAGTGAAAAACTGCTCGTTCTCGTTGCTGATCTCCATTTTTTTTCAGACGGCGTTCACGATCTTGTTGGTACACTTGAAATTGAGCTAGGTAGCTCATCTTTTGAATAGGAGGCTGGAAATGGATGCCGGTCGCTCATATTCCAATTCGAGCTCGATAACTTAACTTTGAAGGGTACCTCAAAATCGTGGGTTTACATACTAAACTAGCCGTTAAGCGCGAATACTGCTGGGCATTTTACACCTGTGGAGGTCAGAGTCCGGATTCATCATTGCGCTAACCCTGGGTTTGTTGATTTGGGTTGGGTATAGCGCGATCGCGTTATTTCTCGAGCTTAGGGGTGGAGCACGAAAACTGCTTGGGCATGTTACGGCTGTGGAGACCAGAGTGTAAGGGTGGATCTGCAGCCAACTACCACAGGTCGACGGAGGTAAGCACCGAACTTGACAGAATTCGTACTCATGAAACGTCATCGATCGATAGTCAATATTATCTATTTTCGCGCCTTTGCCACAAAATGCGGCGAGGAGTGGTGCTTGCTGATTTTCTTGGTTGGGAAATTTTGCTCATCAGCCATTATCGAGAAATACCAATCAATAATATAGATTTTTCCGTCTCTTGCACAAAATGCCGCAATGATTTTTGATTGCTTATGATTCTAAGTCACTTGTTGAGAAATTCTTCTCATTATGCAAGTTCGAATATTAATGCTCAATTATATAGATTTTTCACCTGTTGCACAAAATGCGGCAATTAGTGGCATTTTTATGGTTGTGGGTCAGAAATTTTAAAAATTGTACTCATACGACCGTCTCGTCTGTTAGATGTTTCATCATTCTAAAAAGGAAATCGTTGAGCAAAATTGAAGTCAGAAAGGAAACCGTCGGGAAAATAAGTGAAATTTCTGAAAACTTAGCTTCTTGGCAAAAGTAGCGATTTGACGATGCCATTTATGAGTCAAAAAAAGTTTCAACAAATAAAAAAATGATTTAGCTTAAAAAGCCCGGAGTAATAAAAAAAGCTAGATAGGAACTGAAGTGAAGTAACCAAAAATACGATTTGGTGGTCGACCATTTCACAAGCTTCTCCGTTAAACTGATCAGAACAAAATCAAGCGCGCAACGGAAACATCGAGCCATTTTGGAAAGCTGTAATAAGGGAACCAGCATAGGTCAAGCTAGGTGAACTCCATTCCATATCGTGCTTGATTTCACTTGGTACCTTTGACACTTGAGAGACCGCGCGCTCCACGGCCAATCAATTCGGTGAGTTTTTAAATAGAATTTTTGTCGTAAACGACTATACCAAAATGAGATATATGGCGCTTTTTACCTGCATACCAGCTATGGAGGTTGTATTATGCATGAAAGCAACAATTAGAAGGAATTCCCCTTTTCTTGGAGTAAAACGAAAAAAAATCGAGTTCTTGGCATGGGTGCGCACTGCGCAGTGTGGACACGCGGTCCAGTAAGTGTTAACGGAGAAGCTTATGGAATGGTCGACCACAAAATCGTATTTTTGGTTATTTCACTTCATTTCCTAGCTTTTTTATTACTCCAGGCTATTTTACATCAAATCATGTTTTATGATAATTGAATATATTTTTGAAACTTTTTTTTGACCTTTTAAAGGCACTGCCAAATCGATATTTTTGCCAGAAAGCTGAATTTTCAGAAATTCAATCAGTCTATTTTTCGCCTCAATCTCAAAACGGTCTGAGCTCCCTCTCTGGTTTTCAGACACCAAGTAAGGAGAAGCTTTTCAGAATTCATGGCAGAGTGAATGGCATTTTATGGCACTAAAGGCAGCGTTCACGATGATCATCCTCGTCGACTTTCCACAGTGAAATGATAGGCGAGAAGGATCCTAGTCTCCCAGTGTCGAAAGAACGGTAGAAAACGAGCCAGGAGCGGCAAAATAACGGCTGCAAACAAGCGTTTTGGTGCCCCAGACACGCCTGGTGCCCCAACTCCGCCCCCTCGGAATGAAGAAATGAAGACTCAGATCACAGGAATGATCAAGTCAAGAAAGTGTTGATAAGTGAGCTGATCGTTTCATTGCACTGATTGGTATCCTCCTTCTAGCGGTCAGTTCCTCCACGCTCAAAAATCAACGTAAACAAGAGAAGGCCTATTTTTGCTCAAAAAACGCGCCTTTCGTGTCCTATTTGAGCATGCCTTGCTATATAGGACACCAGACCTTCCGTAAACCGTGGGGATATCGGAAGTGAAATTTATCGTGAACACTGCCTTTAACAGATTCAAAATTCTGAAAATATTCGAATATATTCGAAAAACTGACAATTGTGATCTTGTGAATGCGGAAAATTCTACTCTGTCATTCTACTTAATTATGGGAAGTTTCACAATTACTTGATATCTGAAAATTAAAAACAGTTAGAGACATTCCAGCATTGAAGCGACAAAAACGATAGATCGAATTTTTCGAAAATATTCTCTCCCAATTAAAGGGCGGAGCGAGGGTAGAGACAGCGAGAAAGTGTGGGATGAAGGAGACGCAGCATACGCACGCAGACCCACGCGATGAACGGAAAGAAATTGCACTCCGAAACGGAGGATATGTGCAGTTCACCCCAACGGAAAAAGTAGGTGATGCAATTGCACAACATCGGCATGAATCGTGGAGAGGCTTCACGTTCACTGTTTAAAGTTGGCGCAAACTCGGTGCACCTGTGTTATCGCATATGCATCTGTGCCGGTGCATATGGCACCGAGTTTGCGCCTACCCTCAACACTGAACGCAGAGTCTACGTTCCATGCCGACGTTATATTCTCTTAGTCCAAGTTCAGTTTAGGCCAATTGTTCGAGTATTGTCGGCGATCAGCTTTTGCAGCGTGCTCCATAGACAAATCAGTTGGCTTATTAAATTCGATACTTGTAATTTCAAACATTTGCGCAGACGTAATTCTAATCAAAGCCAGAAACAGCAGCTGAAAATTCAAGGGTTTCAGTTCACAACACTTAGTTATGTTTTAGAAACAGCTTGATACTGTTTGGTGACTGAAGGTGAAAGACAGGAGATATGTACTCGTAAAACAAAAAAAAAATCTTCAAATTGAAGAAAACAGCCGAAGAAAACAATAAGAAAGTTCCCGCCCTCCGTTTCAAATTCAGGTACGTGACGCGACCGCGCGCAACGTCAACTTCCGCGGCAGGACCCTTTTTCTCCTCTTCTCGCCACACTCAAATCTCCCAACCTGAAGGCCCAAAACTACCTGGTTCCGCCCTCTACGAGGACACCTATAGTTAGGTCCGTGGCCTGTGTCCTCAAGAAAAAAACGTTTAAATTCAAACCGCAGCTGGCGCGGCCGATTAATTCTCAGAGATTGAGATTTAAACCGCCACGCCAGCCGCGATTTGAATTTACACGTTTTTTTCTTGGGAAAACAGGCCGCGAACCTAATCATACTGTTGTTCTCTGAGCCAAATTCTGGTCCGCATTTGCGGACTATGGCTATTGCCTCATGCGACACGTGTTCACCGTGCTGAGACCACTTGGTCCCGGCACGATTCAGCCTTCTCCCAGCACGTGTCGCATAATGCAACGGCCGTAGTCCGCAATTGCGGACCAGAAGTCGGCTCGGATAACGATATTCAGTAGAGGGCGGAACGAGGTAATTTCGGGCCTTCAGGCTGACTTGAGGACACCAATTACACTGTGTAACATGATTTCTGTTCCTCGCTTCTAAGTGTTATATTTCAAATGCTTATGTCCAAAGTATGGGAAAAAATGACTTCATTGGGAACAAACTTCGCTTACACTACAACAGCACGAAGAAAACCCGTTTTTGTGAAAATAGAAAAACTTTTATTCATTTTCGGCATTGTTAATAGGTAAAAACAAAAAATGCTCATGGAATAGACAAACATAGTCGGAAAGCACTCAACAAAGTTAAGAAATGTATAGATTTTGTAGATTTGCGATTGTACTGTCAATCTTTCTCTCGAATTTGCGCTCAAATGTAGTCCCCCATCGTGCTTTCATTACACTGTCTTTGCCAACGACTGTCCGAGGCTGAGGTCAGGGCTGGTATATTCGTGGGACCACACATCAAGAGTATCATAAAATGTGAGGAATTTGCAAAGCTGTTGAACACGACGGCGAGAACGGCTCGAAGCAGTTTCTTTGCAGTCGTTCTTGGCTTCCAAGGTAATCACAAAGCTGAAAGCTGTGTGGAGTTTGTGCACTCTCATAAAGAATCACGTCAAAATGGGATGCAAAATGTCTCTGAAAGTTCATATCATTGATTTGCATCTTGAAAAAATCAACGAGCAAGGCGAGTCTTTCAACAATATATATTAGACTTTGAACATCGTTACCAAGGACAGTATGTATAAGGAAACCATGAGGGGGACTACATTTGAGTGCCACTTCGAGAGAGGTACAATCGTAAATCTAGAAAATCTACACATTTCTGAACCTTGTTGAGTGGTTTCCGACACAGTTTGTCTATTCCTCGTGCATTTTTTGTTTTTACTTGATCATAGTGCCGAGAATGAATGAAAATCTTTCAATTTTCACAAAAACAAAATTAATTTTCTTCGTGCTGTCGTCGTGTAAGCAAAGTTTGTGCTTGATGAAGTCATTTTTCAAACACATTGGGCAAAAAGAAATGAAATATAACACTTAGAGGCCAGGAACAAAAATTTCCTCAGAAAAACACGCAATCCTCCAATTTTCATTGTCCTAGTCACAAAAGAGAAGTTTTTCTGGGATAACAGCAATTTCCTGTCTGTTCTAGACCTAACGGATCAGGAAAACACAAATTCAACCCAGGAACAGAAAAAAGTGAAAATTTGTCACATAATGTTATTAGCGGAGGTCTGAGTGGAGCGAGACGAGGAGAAAAGGACCCGGCCGCGGAAGTTTCACATTGCGCGCGTTCGCGCTACGCACCAAAATATGAAACAGGTGGCGGGAACTTTCTCATGTTTTTCTTTAGCTGTTTTCTCTATCTTGAAGATTTGTTTGTTTTACCCTGGGTCCTAAATAGCTCTTCAGATATGAAAAAAAAACTTGATTTGGTTGACAGACATTAAAAAGGACGCTAGAAATGCGAAGACGCGTCTCCGCGCACCTTCTGACCAAATCTTACGACTATTGGTGTACATAAATAGAATACAACAATAGAAAAGACTTCCTCCATGGGACAACATATTGCAGAATACATGAATGGGAAATTAAACCTAAGTGCAATTAGAAGAGGATGCAAAAGCTGATGGCTCTAGACGAGGAAGCCCTGAAGAAAAAACTGCTGTTTTGGCGCCGTTTGAAACACTGGGGTTAACCTTTCCCACCCACAGAATCACGACGGAGGATGTTTTTCCATGATTCTGCGCGCACGAGAAGTGCGAGGCGAAACACGGGTGTGATTCATCGAATTCTACGCAGAGCTATCTCAGCCACTGTATAGTTTTCTGATTGAAAAGCAAACCAGAGATCATAGAAATACTCCATTTTCTCAGAGTTTTTTGAATAATTCACAAGCTGTCTTGAATGCGAAACCCACGGTCCCTTCCCAGAAAACATCGAACAAGTTACCTGCGACTAATGTGATTCACAATTCAGTTATAAATCTGTCTTCTCCAGCGTCCAATGTAGGAAAAGTGCAAAAACAAAAAGGGTAGCTACTAAAATAGCCTTCCTCCTGAACCGGAAGACATGATTGGCGACCATTCAAGGAAAATGCCGGATGCCCACACGTTGCCCTAAGATCGGGTTTCCATCCTCTGCAATCTGTTTTGCAAGGAAAAAGTACATCTGCTGGCACTGCTTGAGACCGAGCATTGACTGGAAGAAGTAATTGATCGGGGTTTAGGGGAGTTGTATATACATAGTTTGGAGTACAAGTGTGCTATCACAATGGTGTGATCAGGGAGGGTGGGTGATGCAAGTCAATTACATAGCTCTCAAGAGAATGGATACATGAACAATGTCGTTACCCCAAATGAAGTATAAATTTCCAGATCCAATATTCAAAGTGGAGTTCGAATTTTTACATTACAGCTGCTGTGCATGATTTCTTTGGTTAAATGACCTTATAAAGTTCGTCCAAGGGGGACTGTCCGGCGTGCGTGTCAACCGGCTGGAAACTTTGGAACTTTTTGGAACTCGAAATCTATTAGCGGGAATATTTGCCGAGTCGGAATTGGCTCGTTGAGTCATTTTCAATTGGGTGCCCACCGCCCGGGTCACCCCCTCACTTATCCCCTATTTTTGTATCTCGGTCGTTTCTATTCATGTCAAGACCTTTGTGACCTTGGCAGGTTTTGTTTGTTGGCTGAGACTGTTGGTTTTTAAGACTCTTTCCGGTTTTTTCGGCGCTGTGAGCCGGCAATATCTTTCCTTGTGTATTTCTGTGGCCCATGTGGCATTTCTTTTTGTGTCACCATCGATTTTGTTGATAGCATATTTTGTCATAAACTTTATTCATTTTGCCTCGTTGTTTCTTGTCGTTGGCCATTAAATCGGTGAGTATTCCACTCGAGTAATTGTGTGTGTTTTCGCATACCTTTTCGGGCCCGGTACAACAGTACATAGCCACTCCACACGCACGCTGACCGTATGGGCGGACAGTCTCATTTGGATAGATTTTACCTGTCGTAACCTTAACAAGTCTTCCAGAAAATCAGGAGCGGACTTCATAATCGTGTTTAGCACTCCAGTTAACCACCCTGGACGGAACCAGAGCTGAAAAATGTAGAGAGCTCTGCATTCCCAAAAATGGGATTCAGCTAAAGTGTCTGCGAAGGAGAATGGCGGCCCATGCGGCCGTAGCATGTGCCGCTCTCGGACAAATGTTGGATTCAAACGGCGGCCATCCCCTGCTGCAGAGCTGATTGATCGGCGCAGTATTTGCTGCGAGCCGGTGCCGGCCCCGCTCTTAGTCGAAGGCTGTAGGGGACTTTCACATGCTCGTCCGAAAGGGCGAACGCGACGGCCGCCTGCCAAGCACGCCGGCCGCATGGGCCGCAGTTCTCATTCGGACAAGCTTTACATATCCTCTAGTTCCGAGCCAAATTTACTCTGTTCCCTGGCGTGCTTGTGCGGAGCGAGGGTAGAGAAAGCGAGAAAGTGTGGGGAGAAGGAGACGCAGCGTACGCGCGCAGACGTACGCGATGAACGGAAATAAATTTCACTCGGGGACAGAGGATACGTAACCCCAATGGGGCTGTGAAGGTCGAATTTTTTTCGCCCAAAAGTCGTCTACGGGAGTTAATATATGGGATGGTAAACACGAATACGAGGTTTTTTATATATTCAAACTTGGCTCAGGGGGGGGGTGAGGGTGGTTTAGAGCGCTGGACACAATTCTGAGGTCTGTTTCCAGATTTTCTAAAGTTTACTGGCCGTTCTGGAAGGTACCGAAAGCACAAAAACACGGTCATTTTAGGCTAATAACTTCTTGGAACCTGCAGCTCGGGGCGGGAAGCTGCGCAGTTTTACTATGGAGGCCCAAGAGATAGATAACAGTGCAAGTCGTTTTGGCGGATGCGTTTGAAGCCATAAACACTTCCCTTGTAAGCGAGCAATGAGGTGATCAGTGTTCGAACCCACATACAGTCCAACTCCGCATTGCCGTTCAGTCCGCAAAGTGCGCGCTAATTGCGAAATCGTGCTGCGGCGCGGTAGCGAGTATCCTCAGACAGGCGTGTGGGATCACCCGGGCGGTGTGATCACCCGGGCACCAAAGGCGAAAACCGCCCAGGTGATCCCACATGCCTGTCTGAGGATACTCGCGGCCGTGCCGCAGCGCGCTTTCGCAATGTGCGCGCACTTTGCGGGCTTAACGGCATTGCGGAGTTGAACTGTATACTGCGTTTCATCAAAAGTTGTCTACTTGATATCAAGGAGAGACGGTCGGCTGAAGCTCAATATGCATACAATTCATTTTGGCATAACCGCTTTCTGTTGACCGGCGGCGAACGTGCTGCTACGGGATTCATACATATTGATCTCTGACGGACTGCTTTCCAGTGATATAAAAATGTGCAAATTTTGGTGGACTACATATTATTCATAATGCCGCATGCAACATTTATGGAATGTAATAGAAAAAAGCTGAGGGAGGATTTCAAGTTGTTCCTAGAATAGGCATGATCTGACAACCACGAACATTTCGTCAGATCGAGCTGTCAGAAAACGATAAGGGTCTGTTGATTGCTCATAAAAGCCTTTGCTGCTGCCGCGATCAACACGAGTTTATAGCGAATTCGTTTTCTAACAGGAACAAATCTGCCGCCATTGGAGCACTTAAATGTGCCCTCAGTGCTGTTTTACGCCCTTTCATCTTTGGCTTCAGCGACAGTGACATGTGGTAAGTACTGAAGCGGCGGAAATTCCGTGGTACGGCACAAACTCCACATGCAGAAGTTCAAAAACGGAAACTATCCTAAACGGGGGGGGGGGCACTGAAGTAAAAGTCAGAAACGAAATGAACCACTGATCTTTAACGCTATCAATCAAAGTATTTCCATGGAAATTCATCAACAACAATGATTGATAGCAGCATCAGGCATCTTTTATCAGGTTTAACATTTATTTCTATGAGGTGATTCATTTCATTTCTGACTTTTACTTGAGAAGGATAGTCCCCAAAAACGCTTTTGGCGCGAAATTTAAATTCATTTTTACAGTGTTTTTTTTTTACAGACTGACCTTTCTTTGAAAGTGAAGGTTTTTCATGGACCCTTTTGACATGTTGTTCACTATAAAGGCCAAACAACGCAAAACATGAAAAAAAAGTATACGGCTTTTTGCGCTTACGATACCTTTGACATTAGCCATGAAGTACTATTACCAACCTCGTGTCAAGTTCACCAAAGTAACACAACTGGCTTTTTGAAGCAGGTTTTTGTCCAGTTTTTAAGAGTTTTGTGAGAGGTTCTCTCTGTAATCCTGACCTACACAAAAACATTGAAAACTGGACTAAAGCAAAACTTTTCATTGTGAACACTGCTTTCAAAGTACCGTAGGGAATTCCCTCGAGTAAGAAAACTACTTGAGTGTTTGGCGTAATCCACGCAACCATTTTCGTTGCTTACTCAGGCAAACCATCGCTTCGAGCGGTACCGGAGAGCTACTCGAGCGGCGCTGCCTTTCCGCTTCGAGCGAAAATTAGCCATCTACTCGGGCCACAGCAGCCGCTTTCCGGGCCACAGCAGTATCGCTCGGAGCGATCTTCGGCCCCAACTGGCACTGCGGTCTCTGTTCGGGCGATTTTCAAAAATTTCCCAATTGCTGTTTTTTCTTTATTTCCGCCTCTTCTGGAGAGGATTAGGCTTGGTAAGAGGATAAAGTACCTGTTACAGCCTGTGGGTCAGGAGCTTAATCCTGCCACAGGCCGCAACAAGGATACCAACCCAGCATTGTCAAGAGTGGTCACGAAAGGCCAACTAGCCGTCAACACGAGGCGAGCCGCCTTTTATACCCGCAGGATTGGTTGTTCTTTGAGTGATAACGTGGCTCGCACGTTATCACTCAAAGAACAACCAATCCCGCGTCTCTCTATCTCTGGCGATGGCACCGCTGTGACCCCGAGAGCGACCGGAGAGCAACCGAGGGGCGAACTGGCACCGGACAGGGACCGCGGTGCCAGTTGGCCCCTCGGCCGCTGTCCGGGCGATGACGTCATAATTGGGTGGAGCCGGTCCCGCTCGGAGAGATGGTTTGCCTGGGTATGTGAACGTAACTACTCGCTTGCAACCTGATGAATCCTCCAATGTCAATGACGGGATTCTATACACGTTGGTAGAAAAATACTGAAAGCGACACCGATTGAGCAGTAGAGGAATTTATTATTCATTTATTCATTTATTAATACGCCCTCAACGGACGCTCCAGTCAAGACACTAAAAAAAACTTAACAGTGATTATCTGAAGTTGTTGAGAAACACGGAACAAAAAAAAAAGAAAAACCAGAACACACCAGCAAAAAAACCATGGCCACACGGATTCGCCCACGTTCCCTAGTTAAAATTCATAGCACGTCAGCGTAATCTGCCTCAGTGAGATACAATGCGATACATCGTAATGCATAGTCATCCAAGGAGGAGTTCTGGCCATGTCAGCCAGCTATGACACATGAAATATTTGCCGGAACTTCGGAACATGGGTTTACTGGCGCCCCACATGAGACCTGCAAATTGGCCAATTCCGCCTGTGACGTGGAAACCAAGAAGTTCGTAGTAATAAAAGAATTTTAGGTCGTATAAGAATCGTTTCACCCGACGTTTTGAACCTTAACTAGAAATGTGTGGAACTTTGGTGAGAAAAAAAACCAGGTAAAGTAATCCAGAAAGCAGATTCGAAGAGCAGATCACATCAAAACAATCAGACTTTTGCGAGGTTATGGAACACATGTCATATCTTTAAGAAGGTATGAGTGGTGATTGTCATTGATGCAGACCCAGGTCCTCTAGCCGTTCCAAAGACCATTATGCGAAAGCATGAAACCATGTGTTGAGCAAGCACAAATTAAGTCCACAGCCAAAAGAAGGTATATAGTGCAACGGCTGCGGACTGTAACTGATATGAAAAAAAGGAGAACAACCGTTAAACTTCCCCAAGTTGATCATCCACCATGTTGTGGTGCCCAAGGAAAGAGGTAGGAAGAAGCAGAATCTGGGCTGTGATAACTATAGTGGAGTACACCAAGAGTGTCTCATTTACTTATCAATGAGAAGCGGTCGATTGGAGATCAATGAATATGAAACTCATTGCAGCACAACCGCTCTCGCTCAATCGGTATCGAGCGTGCTGGTATGGGATTCATTCACATTGATCCCCAGCCGACCGTTTCTTTTTGACAAGTAAATGAGACTTTTGGTGGACTCCACTATATTTCCCTGGGCCGTATGCAAGAACGCGGCGGTTGGGGCAGGGGCAGTGCAGTCGGCGCCTTTGAAGATTGCCCATGCTTACAAGACAGGACATGTTTCTCGTAGTTGGTCACAAGTCAAAACGCGTATGTCTTGCCCCATCGCTGTGCCCTAGCCGCCCCAGCTAGGAGATTGAAGCGGCTGGGGGCAGCGATAAGGACTGCTGGGGCACGACATACGTGTCTTGACTTGTGATCAACCACGATAGACGTGTCCTGTCCTGTGAGCAAGGGCGATGTTCAAAGGCGCCGACTGCACTGCCCCTGCCCCAGCAGGCTCGTTCTTGCATACGGCCCCCTATTTCACACAACATCTGCAATATCTAGAAATCTTAATAAGTCCAATTTTCCCGAGCCTTTCTAAAAGAGCTGCCGTTTTCGGTAGTGAGAATTTCTCTTGGCAACAGTTAAAACCACCTAGCAGTAAGATAAAACAGGAAATCCATAATAGAAGTGGCGAAGATATCAATCGTTTACTCGTAAACATTTATGACAATATACTGACACTTGAACCTACTCACACAGACGAATACAGATGTAATTATTTGGACCTGGAAATTGCGATAGTTAATGATAAAATACATACTAAATTGTACAAAAAAACTGACAATTTCAATTTCGAAGTTAAAAGGCTACCACATAGGAACTCGTTCCTATCAGATAATGTTAAGAAAGCCACCATTTTCACCGAAACTCTGAGGATTGCTAGAACTTCTTTTTTCTTGATTTCAAGAGATCGTATCAAATCACTTGGAACCATTCTGGAGAAAAATGGATATACAATAAACTTACGACAGTATTCTTAAGTGTATAAACAAAAATAACTTCATTATATATAAATATGACCTTTTTTCTAGAAACAATTATCTTTTAAAGGTATTAAAAAGAAGTTTACTATATTAGCACGACTTATGTAATTCCTACTTATTCATTTACCATTCGATTATGCATATTTGTGGTTTGTGTAGCGTTGGTTGCATGTGGGTCCATCGCTGATGACGATTATTGATGTTCTCGCTATCTTCACTTTAATTTTTGCATTCTAATCTGCTCCATTTGAACTAACCTTTAATAAGATACGCAGCCAATTGTTGCTGTATCAAACCTATTAATTTCTGATTTTATTTACATCTCCTATGTTCTCCCCCTTTTCTTTAACTTCTTTCCTTTTTCCTTACTCCTTTTTTATTAATCCTTATCCTTTAACTTCTTGGATTCATCCTTTTACTAATTCTAACGTATAAATTCTTCTCAAATTTTACTCTTAACGTTTCCTAATCTTTTGTGATTCATTTGTTCTTGCTTTCTACAGTTTCTTACCCTTTCTCAATTCTCTGATTTTGTTAAATCTCTTGTGGTATATCATATTTCTTTAACCTCTTAGTGATCAACGCTTCCTTTTTTCTATATTCTAACACAATTATAAGTAGTCAGACTCATTATTAAGTGGAGCTACCCTCCTTACTGAAGAGTTCCGGGGTAATTCCACTTACTTTTTGAAATATCTTAACATTTCCTTTAACTTACTAACATTACTTGTATATAAGACGTTTACACTGGTCTAAGGGTTGGAAAGAAACCATTGTAAACTGGTTACTCTCAACTTATTGATACCCTGATTGATTTTATTACAAGATTGACTTGCTAGTTTTTTTTTGGAAAATTTTTTAATTTACTTATTCATATATAACTGCATGCTTAAATGTTTAAATAAAAATAGTTTCATTTTTTACAAATATAATCTTAAATTAGGGAATAATAAATGGTTACAAAGTTTATTAAAAGGAGTCAGATAGTTGTGTGGTCATCCATTTCTCTCTTAAGTCGTTAATCATGTAATTCACTCTAAATTCGTTCATTATACAGCTCGGCCTTTTCTCTTTATCAGCTGAGTAACTAGGCGTAAGACTCATGATGGAAGTTTGTTACAGACCATCCATTTTATAACACGTTTGATTTGTTACAGTGGTCATAGGCGGTGTGTGGCTGTTGACTAATCACTCAATGTACGCAGCCAAATCGACTGCTACATCAAACCTGCGAAATCTCATTTCCTCAGAGGATCGCGGGGTCGTAATGGAGCACAATAGGCTTTCACCTCGACGAGGATAGCGAGGGCAGCACGAGGGGAAGAGCTGCTGCTCGAGCAGCACGTGCTGCCTTTGTGCTGCTCTTAGCAGCACGTGCTGCCCTCGTCCTCCATTTGTCGCCTCAGCTGCTGCTCTTTTTTGTGGCAATTCTAGTGTGGTAACATTGCTCAAAGTGGTCCGTTTGGACAGCTACGAGCATATTTACAATCAGCATGGGGACTTCTTTGTTTTTAGCATGCACATATAGACATCTGATTAGTTATATGTCAATTCACCAATTCTCTTTTCTCCCCCAAGCAAGGTGTATGGAATCTAAGCAATCGATTGATCTTCATCTCAGACGATCGTGGGCTGTCAAGGAGCGCAACTATCTCTCACTTTTACTAGAATAGCGAGAGCAGCACAAGGGGACGAGCTGCTGCTCGAGGAGCACGTGCTGCCCTCCTTCTCCAATTGTCGCCCCAGCTGCTGCTCTGTGTTGTAGCCAGCTTAGTGTGGTAACACTGCTCAAAGTGGTCCCGTAGATAACTACGACCATACTCATGATTCACATGGAGAGTTCTTCCCTTCTAAGAACATGAACATGCCCACTTCCTGGGAAGTTGTATTGAGTTAACACAACCAATCGATCTCCAGCCCTATCACACGGAATACCTTGAAGGCAGTGCCCACGATTAAAAAACTTCGGGTTTCCAACTTAAATCGAAAGACCCGGGGCTCAATGCATCAATAGTGCCGAAAAAACGGCTAAGAACGATTACAAAATAGCCCTATACGGTCCTGAACTTGAATGTCCGCTCACGCCACGCCCACTTCCTCAACGGCTACCGATAAAAGTGTCTGACTGAAGTGACCCGACTAGAAGAAGGCGACCGATTATCAAATGGGGTAAGTTTTATTGAGCGGAGTGGATTGTAACCTCCTGGATGTGTTGTTACCCCTAAGGCCGGGTTTTCAGTAGTTTACGGATCGAAACCGGTTGAAAGGAGTGGGCGTGGCGTGAGCGGAACACTCAGGTTTAGGGCCGCACAGGTCTTTTCATGCTCGTTCGTAGCCGTTTTTCTCACATTGCTGGTGTTTTCATATTTCTGGATCAGTGAGTGCATCGGAATGATTTTCGCATACCTTCCCCGCTGTACACTTTTTCAACAGTCCTGTTATCAGGTCGACTGAGCCAACATCTGTTGCTCGCAAAAAAACAATTGAGGGAGTTGAAGTCAAACGATATCTCCTCATGGATCTGCAGCAAAGGTTTGTCAATTCAATGCCAGTTTGTCGTCGAGTTAAAGACCAGGCGCCGCCCGGTCGCAGTCTACCAAGACACGCTGCCATCCAATCGCAAAATCGCCGCGACCTGACGCTATTAACTGCCAACAGCTCGAAGCCATTTTTCAACACTTTCATTTCATCTCCAACTGGTCGCCTTTCTATGACTCAATCTTAGGCTAAACGCGCGGTGGCGGCCAATGATTTGCGCGGGGAGCTCACTTTTATCAGCGCGCGACCTCTCAAACGTGGTACTTTTATGCAAGATTCACATTTTCGTTGCATCAAGTCTTCAAAAAACTTTTGGTATTTCACTGATTATCAAATTAAACGTCGTTTCACTCTGAAGAAAATGTCAAATTAAAATTTTAAATGGCACACTCGAGAAAAGAAGTTCCCTGCGAGCAATTTAAACGGTTCAGCCCGGCTAAAAAAACAGATGAATCGTTCTGGAAAAAGGTATGAGTCGTCCTTCCTATTGGATGGTGGTTGTGTAAAACCGGTCAAAAATTCGAAAGGCGTTCGGCTCTTCTAGAACAAATTTTTTAGCTGTTTTTTCAGATTTGCAACATATTGTTATTTTTTTTTAAATCTCGAAGGTGTAAACGGAAAATTCTGAAAAATCACCTTCTCACTCTGAAATGCGTTTCCTTGAACTTAAACTTTACTCGCATTTTTGACAGAAAAACAATTGTTTCGGTTTAATGTCAGAAACTTGTATTTTTCAAATGCTGAGCGGCGATGGTTTGCCAAAAATTAGGCGAAATGGGGAGTACATACATTTTCTTCACGAAAAGCACAATGCTCACAGAATTCAAGGCCGAAAACTCTCAAAAACAACCTTCCAATGAAAATAATAATTCGAACTCTTCCGAAAAATGTCCACGGTAATAATTTAGAAATAAGAAAAAATGTTCAAGAAATTCTAAAATCGTTGTTCTTTGGAAGAGAAGGAATCACCATTCAATAAATGATGAATACTCTGATATTTGAATTCCGTTCAACCCTGAAAGTTCCCCTAAACAGTGCTGATATCAGCGACTCAAAAATATTTTGAGGGGAACTTTATTCCTGGAATATGTGGATATAACTTTTTTTACAAAGAAAGTCATAATTCTACACGTGGAAACTCTGAGAAAATTGGTATGGGGTTCCCAAAACTAATCTCAGATTGAACAGTTTCACATGTAGGGCTGGTTCAGCATTCATCTCATTGAAATTAAATTTGGAGAATGTACCCCATTCTTTTTCTGCTTTCAAACGCAAAGCTTCGAGTATTCTTCTTGCGTGGTATTTTTTCAATTTGTTTTTCTGCTGTATCATACTCTACGCCCGTTTTTTCACGTCGACCTTATGTAGTCTATTGATAAAAATAAATAAATAAATCGTTTTTCAAAATGAGAGAAACATATTATCACGCCTAATTCACATCTCTACAGTCCCGAAACCGGGTGAAAATCAATTATTGTCCAAGGTATAGAGAAATTTTGTGTCAAGAAATGTTTTTGGAGACTCACAATCACTAATGACCGAGGCCTGTGCTGAACGGTCCTCGCAAACTCGTGCCAGATACGAGGCCGCCTAGGGTGGGCATGAGACAGCCCGTAGTGGCAGCATCATTTCCATCAGCTGCAGCGAAGATCAAAGGATATAATCAAGGATAAATAAGCCGGTGTAGATATGAATGAGCCTCAATGAGGTCTCTATTTTTGATAGGTCGACCCAGCACTGATGCTGAGCTCGACATATCTCCTGCGGGAAAAGGATTATGAGAAAAAAAAGGAGAGATCATAAATGAAGAGCAGCAGTTGGGGCCACAATGAAGAGCAGCAGTTGGGGAGTGAAGAGCAGCAGTTGGGGAGAGATGAGCAGCAGTTGGGGCCACAATGAGGAGCAGCAGTTGGGGCCACAATGAAGAGCAGCAGTTGGGGCGACGACTGGAGCAGTTGGGGCGACTGTAGCAGCAGGTGGGGCAACTATACGAGCAGCAGTTGGGGCAGTGAGCGTAGCAAGAGGACACAACGTGCTGCCCTGGGCAGCAGTTGGGGGAACGAAAGGGGCTTACACCTCGACGAGTAAATGCGTTAGTAATCCCCTCGTGCTGCCTTACTAAGCCGCGAGTATCTGAGTCCCTGTCACGATGGAATTCACACATCTTCCTGCTCTGTTCACCTGCACTGCTTTATTCTACTATTATTCTCCTGCACTGCACTATTCTACTAATATTCTCGTGCCTCGCCTCTGTATTTTTTTCTTCTGTGATTTTTTGATTAAATTGTTTAGTCTCATCATACTAACCTGTACTCATGCTCTCTTATAACATTATAACATTATTAACTAATAGATAACTACTTCATAATTACCCTTCAGCCTTGTTTTATATTAAACCTCTCTTTTTCTCTAACAGTGTGGAGTGATTAACTAATCTAGACCTTAATAGTTTAACATTTTGGAACTAAGATTTATCATTGCTACTTTATAGAGCTACCCTCCTTACTGATGAGTTCCGGGGTAGCTCCATATTTATTTCACTCTAGACAAATTTTATATTTCACATAACACTAACTGTTATTTTGCACACAGTCTAAGGGCAGGAACGAAACTGTGTTGTTTCATTAACATTCAACTTACACCTTTAGCCCTGTACGAAAATTTAACAATAGTATTTTTCCTTTTATTGAACATTTGAGAACGATTTCTGTGCCGGACTGGTGGATAGTGAATATTGAACACGTTTGTTCAGAGGCTGCTAGGCCGAAAAACCCAGTATTTGCTTGGGTGCAGATTGATTTTGATTGATCAGAAGGAATTAAAATTCATACGCCATTTTGCCATTTCATCTTTCATATGAACATACAAAATTTTTTATTTCTATCTGTCAATTCGTTCATTTTTACAAGCCATTTCAATTCGACGTGTCGGTGTATTTTTAACAATGGAAAAAAAAACTTGTAGAGATAAAATTCTTTGTTTTGAAAGATTCATCAGCAACAGAAATTCATACAAAAGTGGTGAGCGTGTTAAAGAAATCTGCTCCTTCATTTCCCACTGTACAATGATGGGTTTTAGAGTTTAAACGTGGTCGTAGAAGCGCTGAAGATGAATCACGTAGAGGACGTCCAAAAATTGCAACAACAACAGAAATCATTGAGCAAGTACATAATATTGTTCGTGAAGATCCAAGTTTGACTAAGCGTCGAATTGGCGAACATCCGGGTACTTGTGAAAACCTTATTTTAGCTGCTCGAGTAATAATTTAAAAAAGTTTTTTTTCATGAAATGCAGAAAAATTCATCTAGACTTTTCCCAAGAAGGGGGTATTTGGGGCGCTGAACCCGAACTTGGAACACATTTTCGATATTCGAACGATGAAGACATTTTACGGCAGATAAATTTAATTTTACCTACAGAGCCCGCAATTTCTAGGCTCATAACTTTTCTTGCGATTACTAGGGCAGCAAGGATAGGGTTTTTAAGACTATCCGTGACGTAGTCAATCCTGGAAACTAGGTCTGGTAATTCCCTTGTTAATCAGCTAACCCAGGTATTGTCAGCGAAACCCAAATATCCGACTATTGGGCCGGACGAATAGTCGAATAGGCTAATTCCTTCGGATTTTGGCTTTTTCGAATAGCCAATTAAACAAATTCTTCGAATTATTGACTTTTCCTAATAGTCGAAATAATCGAATTTTCGATTATTCGGCCGAATATTCGTTGACATGTACTGTTTTGATTTTAAGCTTCACAGGTAATTCTTTATACATAACATACAGAAGGATAGGTACAATCGAATGGTTCTTTCGCATTTGCTCTATGGCATCTAGACTATCAGAAGTTCTTCTTTCGTCCTGTCGATTAGATCGAATGTTCTCAGCGTGCACTACCTACGACAAATTTGTCTTGCACTAACTTCAGGCAGTTACCTAGACGGCTAATGTGGGAGTGAATCAATCTGACTAAGAAGACTTGAAAGCCTTAGTGGTCTACTATGTCTAAGGGGATCAGAATTTCACATCCACAGGGGCTTCGTCCGCTGGTTTCTTGGTGCGTGGTCTTTGTTGTCGCCCTGTTATCATAGCCTCAATTCTAGCTGTTGGAATTTCGAAGAGCAGACTCCATACAAATGCAAACGCCGTGCACAGACATGTGACCGGGATGACGTCATGGGCATACTGCAACAAAATATTAGCGCAAAATGAAAAAAACTCTGCTGATTACAAGGTTCGGCACCCTTCAAAGGAAGGGACTCACTGCAATATCCAAAAAGCTCATTAACTCTGCGTCAAGGGAAAGTTCCTAGCAAATCAGTGGCCGTATTCACAAAACATCGGGAGCCTCTTGGGAAGGTCCAAGCTCACTCGATGTACCCAGAGGGTTGATATGAAGGTTCTCGGCTACCTGGTGGGTAGAAGGGATGGTTCCGAGCTTCCAGGTGGATGAGGAGGTTTGCGTCCGCGTGCTGAGTCGATCTGACGCGCCAGAAAATGATCAATTCATTCCTGAGACACAGCGCGCGCTCTTCCCGTCCACCCATATAGCTCAGGCCGGGAACGCTATGCACGCCGGAATGCATCGATGGTACAGCTGAGAGACTGCAGCCTTTCCCCCCCCCCCCCACACACGGCGGTCTTCTCTCCGGCTCTGAAAACCGCTCCGCTGCTCAGGCCTGCCTCTGCTCCCACAGGTGGCGAGGAGAATGCTGCCACTATGCAAGTTTCCACCGAGAGGCACAATATTGATTACCATACGACGGACACTAGAGGGTTACGCCACTTTTCTGCGCCCGAGATCAATACGGCAACAGGATGGGAAGGCGTGCGGGTGCGGTCACTCTGCAGTCAATGCTTATTACCAACAACAGCACGCGCTGAAGTCCCATCGCCTTGTGCGGCGGATACCCCACTTAGGTTTCATTATGAAAACCTTCTACATTTGTTGGGAGCCCTTCACACACGTGTTCAAAAAAAGTTAGGAGAGTTACCGATTCTATCATTCCAACGTAGTGTATGGGTCGCCTACTCATATTGAGGAATACGTTGATGACCAAAATATGGCATAGATAGCCACAGTAGGTGAGACGACCGAGCGGCGTCCAGAAGGGAAGTGACATAAAACGAGTGATAAGCCCTAAATGAAAAATTAACGAAGGAATGCAGGAGAAACTTCAAACCGAGACAGTTCCCTGGGCGTAACCTACCTCCATATCCTCGGTTGATTGCGAATATTACCCAGCCGACACTCAGCGACCACCCCAATCGAGCAAAGGCATAGTAGGTGGCTCGTTGGAATGGTGTCCAGTAACCTCCTGAAGCATACACTGCTAGTCACTGTTGGGCACTAGAAAAAGTGATGCGATACACAGGAGAAGATCTTCGCATCGTCTTGCGCTCTACCAGCGCCAGTGTTCGGAGGTGGATATCTACTTGCAAGTTGTTACCTCTCTGATAGTTGTAGGGAATGAAAAGAGCTAGGATGGCCATTGCGAAGGCTGCCAACCATAATGTTGCCACCAATACCTGAATCACAAAACGCGTATAGGTCCATATGCGTCTTTTGCATTCCAGGCTCCCATGAACGCGAGATCTTTGAAACATGAGCCGAATTATGCTGTATTATCTCGGTCGATTGTACAATAAACTACTACTACTATGCTAACGTGGATGGCTTGAGTTTCTGCCATCACAAAAAAAAGCAATTAATTTACCTTGTTAATGTACACATCCGTTGTTCTAGTTCTTATCAAAAGATATCCTATGACGATTCCGACAAGGAAAGGTGTGATGCGAATGTAGAACGCCTCGTAGATGTGAAGCATGAACTTGTGCTTGATGGGTTCCCCTTGTGCTCTAGAAATGCAAGCTATGGAGGCTCTGACAAGGAAACTACACCTAGAAGTACATAACAGAGCTAATGTGGTTATAGTTTCAAACTTACATGGCAAGGAGTAGCGTGGCCGGTAGGTCGTAGGTGAATATATTACGATACGTGAGACCAACGGACATCAGGAAAACAGCAATTATTGCGATCATTCCAAAGAGAGGAGAGAAAACGAATGGAATCAATAAAAGCGGTGAGAAGAAGTACATTTGAGTATCGCTTGACAGGTACCAACTGAAGCTGAGACACTGAAATCATCTGCGACTTTAATAGTATGTTCTCTATAGTCTCTGTGAATAGATGTCACCTGATCCCGTCTGTTGACAATATTGTTAATGTAAAGTATGTTAGTCCACCAGTTATGCTGACAGTTGTTCGAATCTTCGTCGAAGATGATCTCATGAGGGCCAGTGTCCACGTGTGGAATGACGACCATGTAGAACATGATGAAGGCAAAGTATGGTACCGTCAGCCTAAAAACGAAATAAGGCGTGTTCGAGAATCTATGGTTAAAACAGTGCAAGCATGGTAAGTTTACTTTTTATTCTTTAGCAATTGCTGTCGCTAAAACGTAACGTTGTTGCTTTCCAAGGGAGAAGGAAGGAGCCGTCAGACTCGCAACGAATGGTTCGTGGCGCCACACTGTTCGCATAGACTTTTGAGCTCGCTCAGGGAAGGGCCATCAGTTGTTCCCCGAATAATCGATATTTCGAAAGTAAGTAGTGCAAAGCCATGCTCTATTCCTTTCTCATATCTATCCTCCTCTTATTTACTCAATAGGACAACGCTTCGATTCACACCTCACGGTCAATTTTCGAGTGGCTATAGGCCCATTACATGCAAGTTTTGGAATTGCCCGCATGTTCTCCAAACTTGAAGGCAGCGTCCACGATGGTTTTCGTCCCCAAGTTTTACCACATAAAACAAAGCGTTGGCCTCCAAATGTTACCAGAATTACGAAGAAACGGCAAGAAACGCAGTAACACGTCGTGATTTAGTGAGATTATTCCATAACATGGACTAGTTGTCTGGTTCGATGAACATGTTCATGGTGATTGTCACCGGTGGAAAATTGGGTCATTCGAAAATAGGAGAATATTTCATGCAAACAGGATTAGTTAGGGTCCTAAGGAAAGAACGTAGCATTAGAGAGTAGAGAATTGCAAAGGAGGGGTCCACAAAGGATTTCATTGTCACAACAAACACTTCCTGTAATACTTCAGAGGCAGGGTGATACTTAAAGGCAGCGTCCACGATAAAAACCATGTCTGATTTTTTTGATGGAGATCGGCAGCTGCCGGGCCTAGCGCAACCCTAACGTTGAAAAAATGAAGAAAATCGAGCTTGGAACGGTCCCCTACGGCCCCAAAGTTGGACACCCGTCAGCTCGTCACACCCAGATGCACTTTCCACGCCCACCGACGTGAACAATTGAATGCTCGAGATTGTGAAATGAGCAATGGTTTCCAATTATAAGCCCCGTTCTTCCCTTCATTCTCAACTTCTCTCATTACTCAGGTGAGCTCGCATACATCGGCTGCAAAAGACGGAAGTTACAAGCCTCGGACAACTCGTCCACCATGTTTCCTTAGCTCAATTTTTGAGGGACCATAACTCCGTTCCCAGAAGGCCTTGTACTATTCCAAAAACATCATTGGAGTCAGCATGGGACAGTCTTCAATATAGGCAAAAAAGCAGAAAAACGATTCTTATCGTGAACACTGCCTTTAAGGATTCCGTGTGCTTCTTTTTCTCAATTTCAACGTCATTTTAGTTCTACCCGAGGACCACTTGATCAATATAGCGAACAATCTCAAAATTGATGACTATCGCGAAAACTGCCTTTGAATCCAATGGAGAACCTGTTGGGAATTCTCGTACGCAAGGTTTACAGACTCGGCGCACGGCGGAACATTTTCGTCAATTCCTGAACAGAAGACTGCCAGTGTGGATGCATGGGGTTCCGCGGGCCAAACAGCTATCACTAATCTAGTCAGCAGCATGCCAAATAGGATTGTTGATGTTCGTGTCAACAAAGGAGGTTAGATTTAGTATTAGTTTTGTTTTATTTGTTGTAGAAGTTACAATGAATTATTGTTTCCGCCAGTGGCTCTATAGTTTTGCACCACTTGAGGTCTTTGCAAGGACTTGCGGGCCAGCCGATGTTTGATTTAGAGTTCTTGTTCTCACAAACAGGTCTGTTGCCAATTTTTCGACCCCGGAGGGATAGAAGGCTTGGTTGGCTTTGTGCGAGGATCGACCGTGTGCGTGACAGTGGCGCTTCTTGCCACTCCCACTGCCACTTACATAAGGTATTTCCTATTAACACTTAGGAGACCGCGCGACCCAGTGCTAGCCCCCGTAGCGGACCGGCGCGCTCGACGGCCAATCACTTCAATGAGTTTTTGAATTGATTTTTTGTTGTAATCGCCTATATCAAAAGGAGATATGTGGCGCTCAATACAGTTTTTTGGCGTGGGTGCGCACTGTGAACACGAGGTCCCAGGGGCAAAACAGCCGTGCGTGCGCAGTGTGGACACGCGGTCCATTAAAGGCAGTGGTCACGATGAAAAACGTTATAGAAAAAAACTACAAAAATCAGCTTAGATAAAAAACAGCTGAAAAACTATAAAGTTAGAGCGGTGAAAAACGGGCTAGAATTAGAGTTTCTAAGGCCCAAAGCAGCCAGTTCGTGCACACGTGCACAGCGATGACGAATTAGATCGCAGTCTCATGCCGAGCAGTCAAAAATCGTCGACATTCAGAGGACGAAATAAATGCAAATTTACCTAATAAAAACAGTTGAACAATGAAAGCAAGCACTTCAGTCTATGTTTTTGACTAGATGTGTACATAAATCCGAAGCTGCATTGATTGAAATTCGATTTCAAGCCAGCTTATGTTCTTGATATAAGAGGTCATCGATGCCGATGATATGGAGTGAGCTCGTCCACCGTCAAAAGACAAGAAAGTTCAGGCTTCAAATTCTGCCCAAAACAATGGTTTTTTCGCGATTTTTTCTTGTAGGTCCTACTACTCAAGACCCAGAAAAGGGTTTAGAGAGACAAAGACGACAAGCATATTTGATCGCGACCACTGCCTTTAAAGGCACAGTCCGACCTCAGAATCGCTTTTCTGTTTCCCTGCCTATCTTGAAAACAGTTACACGCTGATATCAATGATGTCCCTGAAATTGAACAGGACCCCCTAGAAACGGAGTTATGGCTCCTCAAAGAGTGGGCTGTGGAAGCATGGTGGACGAGTTGTCCAAGGCTTGTAACTTCCCTCATTTGCAACCTAAGTATGCGAACCGACCTGAACAGAGACATAAGCTGAGAATGAAGGGAAGAACGGGGCTATTTCTCGGAATACATCGCTCATCTCGCCGCTGTTGAGCTCGAAAGATCGTAAAAGGGGCGTGCCAAAGTGGCTTCCCGATGTGGGCGCCCCAGGGTGGCTTCCTCCTATATCTCGCTTAATCGGAGGAATTGAGAGTTCGCACTTGGCAGGTGTTATATAGGGTGGGTCTACTTCACAATTATAAGGAAATCTCGGATTCTTTCCCTGAGTTTAGACGGTGCCTTTAAGGGTTAATTGCATTTACTACGGTTCAGGCCTATACGGATCAGCCGAGAAGTTCTAGTGGTCTGGGGCATTAGCGTGCTCTTGAAGGGTATCTGGTACTTACTGTTCACATTATTACTACAGTATACGGTTTGCAGGTTCAATCATGGTACATGATGGATGCGCTGGGTTGAAGGACTGGACTCATTACCGCGGGACTGGTCTGATCACAATATCGACTCCGGGAGCTATACACCGCTTCGCCATAGTTGCCCTTGCAGTCAGTGTCCATGTTTAAAACGGAATGAAATTCTCCTGCAGAATTATTTAGTTGAGGAGATTATGGCCACCTTACCTTTGGAAACAAGTATGAGAACAGTCCCAAATAGTCCATTAATGTCCCGATAGTAGAGCACCGTCCACTCGCCGTGCCCCAATTAACTCATGGAATTGGGGGTGTGACGACTGGACGGCGTCCAGTTTTGGGGTCTCTGTGTTCTTCAGATCCCGTTTTCCTCGTTCTAAAAAACTTTAGAGTGTTGGTGTGGCTATCTGGGAGAGTATTTATGACAAAAATCAGACTTGGTTTTCATGGTGGACACTGTTTTCAAATTCGATTTCAGCCCACATGGTAAAGCCTACACGCACAATCGACATGGATCGTAGTGATACTTTGCGTGTACTTGTGTGAGTTGGCGTGAAACAGCACGTACCACACCTGTTACACAACTTTCAAGAATCTTTGAGGCCTACAGTGGTTGCCGTAGGTGGCCAGCTCGACACAACCCACAACGAGCTGCTGCGTGGATTGTTTCAGCCGGAGGCTCAGTTGTGAATTGGTTTAAGGTTGTCATAAACATCCTAACTAATACCAGAGGCTGCAGCACATATTAACACATTGTGGGTTTGATCGATTCCTTATGCATATATGAAAAGCCAGCACAATATCGCTGGACAGCTAATGCCCATTCAAAGCGATAATTTGCGCCATATGACTCACCTTATGTATCGATGGGCATAGAACATGAGCCAGAGCCCCGGATTCATGATGGATCGCCTTGAGCTTGATTTCAAAAAAACGTATGAGAGCATAATGCCGCTGAGCAGGAAAAACGAGTCCACGCAAAAATAGGCGTTCATCCATATGTGGTAGTAATACTTTTTCGTGTCTTTTAGCAGAGCGTAGATGTTGTCTGAAGCGTTTCTTTTTCTGTTGACCCGACATCCACCCTGAAGTCATTGTATAAACTGTTACTGTATAACCTACCTGCATATGAGTAGAACAGGAAGAAGTGACCCGCAATAACCCAGGTGAAAGAGAGGAATCTACAAAAATCATGATTCTTTGAGATTCTCCCAATAAACCTCGAAGTAGATTCTCACCTGACACAATCAACTCCTTGCACAATTTTATCGCCCTTTGGGATTGTAAGGATCTGTCGGCTATTTCTAAGCATGGAAAAACAGAGAATGTAGCGTACCCCTATAACAAACAAGTGGAGTGAGTACAACACACGTCGTTTCATTCACCAGGCATGGTTGTTCTTATTTAGTGAATGGTCGAGGAGGGGTCATTTTGGCGGGCCGTGATGGATTCGCGTCACCACCGGACAGCAAAGTTTCGATCGCGCGCAACGACCCACCTCCGCAGCCCGTCCATCCATCAGACCAAATTCTGCGAAGAGACTAGGTTCTTCTCGTGTGAGATGGCAGAGCTAGAGACTGACATAAGCCAGAGTAAGCGGCATACATTGATTATACTCTTAGTTCGAGGCGATCAGAGAATTCTGCCTTATTAGGGTGAGAACCCAATTCATGCGTGCCGCCCCAAGACCGCTAACGCTGGCTGTTGCTTGTCTGCAGCTAAGCTAAGCTTTTACACGGAGAAGACTGCACTTTCCATAAAAAAACGAAATAAGATAAAGAATTGCACTGACATGTTTGAGCTTCCTCATCTATACCGTACAATTGCTTGTCCCTCTCCAGATAGTGATCAATCACGGATGCGAAAATTGCAACAACTACAACAACGCCCAGGAACGACCTGAATGTGTTCACAAAGAAGATCTGGATTGATTTTCGAAGGTTTCCGGTGGAACTGTTCTCCGAATCGGACAAAATTTCTATAAGCTGCCGCTGACCCTTGTTGCAGCGGACAATGAGAATTATGAAAAAGCATTTCTGCGCGTACTTGCTTACGTTGCCTTCAGAAAGCGTGCCCACATATAAGTCTGCTAGTCACGGAAAATTCAAAACTCTTCCAAAATTTTATGTGTACTTTTCTCGTCAGCAAGACGACAATATTATATGTGGACTTTCTTTTCAATACCTCTTTCACAGAGTTCTCCACCTTCCCTATTGAGTCCTGTCTACTTTTGTGCCGTCTCTCACGAAACACCTGGACTTCTCTCCTCTCTTGAAGACTGCGCATATTGCTTCTCGGGCTCTGTCTTTTTTCGAAGCATTTTGCTTTTTTTCCTAGATGCCTTTCCAGATCTCTCCGCCGATTTCTCTGGGTATTGGGCCTGAACCATATTTCCAGTCGCGACGATCTTATCTCGCCGATTGAAAATTTACCACGGCACGATTCGCCGAAAAACTAAGTTTAAGATATTTTGAAACTGCTTACTATGTGTGTTGAAGCGGTATCAAATCTGTGAAAGATGATAAGTCGCTTTTTACTCGATCATCAATGCCAAATTCTGAGTCAAGTCCAGCGATTGTTATTTTTCAACCTGTATCAAATCAAACCCAGGGTGGGTGAGGTTCAAAGGCTTCTAAACGGTCTTTTATGTGGGGAAGGTAATGCTCTGGATTAAAGGCACGGGACACCCAAAAAATTATTTTTCATTTTTCATGGTTATCTTGCAGAGAGCCACTTTCTGATCACAATCTTATTTCTGAAATCGTCCAAGACCTCCTACGAACGGAGATATGGTTCCTTGGAAATGCCTGCATTTGGAGGGCAAAAATTTCGTGGACGAGTTGTCTCAGGCCTGTATTTCTCTTCATTCGCAATCGCTGCGTGAGAGAAAGCCACGTTAAGGAAACAGTTCGGTAATGGACTGAAGAACACGACATATTGAGAATTCGTCCATCCATTTAGCCGCTATAGAGTTCGCAAATCTGGTAGGGGGCCGGGCCTGTGGTGGTGAGCGAAGGAGGTCGGGCCTGCGGTGGTCGCTTATATCTCGCCTATTTGAAAGAATTGCGATCTCGTATTTGGCAAGTGTTATACTGGAGGGGTCTGCTACACAATCAAATAAAAACCACCGAATTCATGTCTGATGGTGTACTGTGCCTTTAAAACCGGTGCTCCTAGCGATGGCACATTCTGACTATGTTTCCTACACTACCGAGGATGTCATGCTTCCGTCTCAATGCAAGTTGTGCGAGAAGCCAAGATATGGGTAGGAGGACGAGGGTTTCTAATGCCTAGTGCATACCCACCGCGACAAGCGATGCGACATAGTGTCCGTCATACATATCGACCGAAAATCGATACGGATGATATGCACTGTCACTATCGCGTGTCGCGGGAAGTATGTACTAGGCCTAAGCGACCAAAGAGACGAATGTCGCGACTTGGAACGCGAAACAGGGCTTGCTCCATAATCACTTCCAACGTAGTCATCGCCCACTAACTCCACCATCGAAGGCGAATATTCAAACCTCAAGACTCGCATCATGATGAAGGGACGTGTTATTTGCTAACAATAAGATCTAGTTCTGTTATGTTTTTCTCTGCTTGCTGCATAGTACCGATATAAAGTTAAGGTTCGGTGTGATGCGTCATTCTTGATCTACTGCTGCTCATTGTTAAGTTTTTTATTCCAACCTTCTGTAGTAAATGTGGACAATCGAACGATCCCCATAACCACCCCGGGACCTCTTACCTAGTAATTTTACTGTGACTCTAATTTAAAGGCATCGTGCGCGCTGAAAACCGAATTCCTATTTTTGTGTTATATCATCCAAGTAGGCCTTGACAAGGCCGTTCACGTAGCCTGAAGTCCTGAAATCGAACCAAAATGGAGTTTTTTTCACAGTTGAAAACGTCTTTCTGGGTTTGGGGGTTGGCCTTTGGGTCGATCATCTGTTACGTCCTTTCACCGAATTAGAAACGAAAGTAATTGATCAATAAGTGATATAGTACAAATGCGTGGAATTTGATGAAATAAATCAGATGAATACGTCATGAATGTCTTTTCCACATATCGGTCGACCTTTTCTCCTTTGAAAATCAGCTGAAAGAGAGTTGAACGCGTTTCGATCGGGAGATCACGGGTCAGCACAGCGATTCGTAGCGATCAACTCTTCCTTTCTCATGCGTCGATTGGTTGAATGGGGTCTGAAAACGAAGAAAAAAGGGTCCGGAAAAGCAGTTTTCAGTAACTTTTTCGCGGTTCTTTCAACGTGGCTGTTGTGTAGGGTAGTAGAGCTTTCTTTATATAGTGAAAACTCAGAAAAGAATTTTATCGCGCACGTCCTTTAACTAGAGATTCAAAAGCCCCAATTCAGGAGAACTAATTGTGGGCGAAGAATGGTAAAAACTGGGCATAGAGCGCCATGCTGTTCCAGAGAGCATAATCCATGTGCAATTTTTTACAAGGCTGGTAAGGTTGATCATTAGCATGCCTCAGATGTGACAAGGGCCAAATGCGAAACGATAGTAGACTTACTCGGTTCATGTTTCAGCTGTGTCACATTTACCGGAACTTTATTCACGACGGATCAAGTTAGTACTTGTGTGCATCGCCCTGTGGCTTGGGATCACAGATAGAACACCATCGGGGCTGCTCGATATAAAGGCTACCATCCATGACACTCGGCTCGGCTGGCAGATACTCGTATTTCAGCAATCTACACTCTGATTACAGTCACATGTCGCAAATTTGCTATAGAGGCTGCCTATCAAGTTGATGGAGCGGACGGATGGGGTACCTGTAGCTACTAACAAGGGAGGGTTGCACGCATACGATGGAGTGCTCCAATAATCCATACTCAGAATCGGCGTAATGCCTCAGAGATTCACAGGAGATTTTCAAAAGTGGGCATTTCCATAGCTTTGCCAGTAGAAAAGGGGTACACGAATGAGAATTTTTAGGGCGTTCAAAACATTCCCTCGGATTGATCTTAACACATTTTTCTAGGGGTTGTTTTGGGTGCTGATCACGAATCTGAGGCCCTTTTGTCAACATTTGGAAAATTCCTTCTGATTTGGTCCAAAGCCTTGAAACTGGAGAAAATTTCCTGCCCAAACGTGACTTTTGACGATTTCGAGAATCCTACGCTCAAATTGCATCATAACTTGTACATAGGATGCTATTCGGACTGCCTGGCATGAATCTGAAACCTGTTTATCGATTTTCGATAGATTGCGGTAGGTTACGGTGGGTATACGGTAGCTCGGTCAAGATCTCAGATTTGACTCGAAATTTCACTGCAGGTTTTATTTGGGACGCTGAACACGAATTTGAGATCCATTTTGTGATTTTCGGAATCTCAAGGTAGGTATCGCCGCTTAAAAGGCATTATGCTTACCGTGACCTACAGTATTCTTGAGTCTGGCGAGGAATAGACCCCAGATTCGGGCTTAGCGCTCTGAATAACCCCCAGTTGGAAGTTTTGAGCAGAATCCGAATTTTTTTCTGAACGCCCCAAAAAGTCTCTGATGGTACACATACTTTTTTTGAAGCAATAAAAATGCAGTTTTCAGAATTCCCGCAGCCATTTAGCCAATTCGAAGCACTGGTCATTTATATACTCTCACAGACGTACAGCAACGACAGCATGAAAGTAATTCGTTAACAGTTGGTCAGCGCTTACAAGGGAGGCTGGTTACCTTCCACCGGAAGGTTACCAGCCTCCCTTGTAAGCACTGACCAACTGTTAACGAATTACTTTAGCAAAGGGCTCAGATTTGCGCAAGTAGGTGAAAGATGCCAATCACATAAAGATAATGAGATAATTTTTTGTCGGCTAATGATGTCATCCCAACATATTTGCTTGTTGATTTCCTTTCAAGCCACATTATATGCTCGTATTTCCCCATCAGTCGGGTGCTAAAATCTACAGGTTTTCAACTGTCATTCTAGAAAATTCCAAAGTACATTACCGCCCGTATCTTTTGGTCATTGGGCGCGCTAGAGCGCCCGAGCGCGCCGCTTGGCGTCGTTTTTGAATAACTCGCTTCAAAGTGGTTCAATCGGAAAATGGAAGCCAAATTCGGAATCAGCATCGGAAATGCGATCTACTGAATGTATAGAATTTCAAAATGGGACTCAGTGGAAGATTTTGGGTTACGGTAGCCATCCAATGTCCCTCGTGTCCAAATGGGGCTGGCGTTTAAGTGTTGTTATAAGTGGATTTCTTGACGTTTTCTCGTATTTAGAACATTCATATGCAATTTGTTATCCTCTGTGTTTCTTCTGAAACATTTTGACAGCGAAAAAATTAATGAAAAATAATAAAAAGTCATTTTTCCTAACAATTTTTGGATTTTAATGTGGGAAAACCACGAAGTTCTTCTATATTAGTGACTTATTTTGAGATAAATTGCAAAACTTTGAGTAGAATTCAGGTATTAGAAGTTGAACGGAAATCGCGCCTTGAAATTTGGGTAATTATTTGACTTCACATTCAAAAAGGGTAGGTATCAGAGCGCGTTTCAACAACCATGTAAGGAATTCACTTTGCAATCTTTGTTTTTTCTCCTCACGCGAAGAAAACATGTCCAGAATCAGCCAGTGTACGGAAATGAATCAAAAAATGAACAGTTCAAAAAAATTATTCAAAATTTAAAATTTTTATAAAGTGACCAATTTCAGTTTTCATGCTGAAATACTCCTCGAGTTCTATGTTCTTCGTGTATAGCGCATAAATTTTTTCAGAAATTGTTTCAAAAATATAGAATTCTTGACCTTTTCCGATTACTTTTCAAAAAAATAAATAAATTATCGAAAGTGAAAATTTTCACTGAGACCACAAATTTTGAATTTCTTTCCAGATTTCTCGTTGAATCCCATGTATGAATTCCTTTGAATTCCTTCATTATATGAATTTATTTCGAAAATGTGGGAATCGTGAAAATTTTCAATCTTTTTCCCGAAAAAACAAATGAAGTTTGAAACTTGAATTTTCTCTTAATTTCCATTTTCAGTGTGAAAAGGTTCTAGGAATGTTTCACTGTTCATGTAGAGCGCATAATATTAATCAGCATTCATTTTAAAAATGCTGAATTCAAAAAAAAAATTCTTTCCGCGAAAAAAAATTAAAAATTTCAAAGTTGAATTTTCATTATTAGAACAATTTTTTTAGTTTTGATACCAGAACCTTCTTTGAATCCAATGAATCTCGTCACAAGAAATTGTTTCAAGAATTAGATAATCTAGGAAACTTTCCATTTTTCTCCCAAAAAAATCGCTCTTGAACACTTCTAGATTTTCTTACTAATGGAGCTCCAGTCGCGAGAAAAGATTTTTCTAGCTATCCTACGCAGAATCGAGTTCGCATTGTGGTACATTTTAAAACCTTGAATTTTTCCTACAAAAAATTCAAAATTTAAAATTGAATTTCTGGTGAAAAGACCGGTTTCAGAACTCATTCCAGAACCCTTCTAGAACTCCATAATATCGAATTCACTAATTATATTGAATAAATACAATTTTAGGAATTGGTGTATGAGCACCCCGTACTTCGGCCCTCCACCCCTCGCATGCCAGGCAATTACCTACGCCAGGTCGCTCTACCAACCCACAGCCCGTCCAGGCCGATTATCGATCACATTTTTCAGGGGCTGGGACCCTAACCAGTATGAAACCACATAAAATTCAGTATCATATTCAGTCAGAGCATTATTTTCCGAAAACACAGCAACGAAACATGTCAAATTCTTCGCATAATTAGGGTCCAGAACCAATTATAATGTAGATTTGGTCTGAGAAGCCGAAATGCGAGAAATGGTTCAAATCTTAGAAAGAAATTCATGGTGTTTTCCAGTAGTAGTGAATAATGTCAGAAACACGTTGAGGACTGCATCAAGCCAAAGGTGTACCATTACTTAGTTAGGCTCTGCCATATCACTCGCTCTCACACTGGCCTGCTTCTCAAGAAACAGCCTACAGGGTCATTTTAGGGTGCGAATGGGCCTCGGAGGCGTGTTTGGGGCCTCCCCCGTCTTAATGACCTTATCAGAATTACAGAGATTCTTTGTCTGCAACACGTTCCCAACCATTTGTTTTTATCCAGTGAGATGGGTTGAGCTGTTCTCGCACTTCTCGCAGTCATGTTAATTTTAAAATTTTCGGAAAATGCATAAACCCCAAAATTTGTATTTGTTCAATGTAATTAGTGAATTTGGGATATTATGGAATTCTTGAAGTGTTCTGGAACGAGTTCCGAGACCGATCTTCTAATCACGTATTCATTTTTGAAATTTCATTTTTGTGGAGAAAACTGGAAATTCTTACGATTTCCACATTTTTGGGACAATTCCGTGTAGTGGAGCAGAAAATACATTAAATTCGAATAAAAATCCGGAAGAAATTCAGAATTAGTGGTCTTGATGAAAATTCGACTTTAATTTTTTTATTTTCTCAGAAATCTTGCCAAAAGTTCTCATGAATTCCATGTTTCCCAAACAATTCTACAGATGTTTTCGAAAAGTGATGCACTGACTGAATATGATACTGAATTTTATAAGGTTTCATACTGGTTAGGGCTCCAGCCACTGACAAATGTGATCGATAATCAGCCTGGACGGGCTGTGGGTTGGTAGAGCGACCTGGCGTAGGTAATTGCCTGGCACGCGAGGGGTGGAGGGCCGAACTACGGGGTGCTCATACACCAATTCCTATTCCTATTTTTTTTTAATTCTGCATATTACAAATGAATGCTGATTAATTTTATGCGCTCTACATGAACAGTGAAACATTCCTAGAACCTTTTCACACTCAAAATGGAAATTGAGAGAAAATTCAAATTTCATTTGTTTTTTCGGGAAAAAAGATTGAAGATTTTCACCATTCCCACATTTTCGAAATAAATTCATATAATGAAGGAATTCAAAGGAATTCATACCTGGGATTCAACGAGAAATCTGGAAAGAAATTCAAAATTTGTGGTCTCAGTGAAAATTTTCACTTTCGATAATTTATTTTTTTTTGAAAAGTAATCGGAAAAGGTCAAGAATTCTATATTTTTGAAACAATTTCTAAAAAAATTTATGCGCTATACACGAAGAACATAGAACTCGAGGAGTATTTCAGCATGAAAATTGGAATTGGTCACTTTATAAAAATTTTAATTTTTGAATAATTTTTTTGAACTGTTCATTTTTTGATTCATTTCCGTACACTGGCTGATTCTGGACATGATTTCTTCGTATGAGGAGAAAAAACAAAGCTTGCAAAGCGAATTCCTTACATGGTTGTTGAAATGCGCTCCGATACCTACCTTTTTTGAATGTGAAATTAAATAATTAACCAAATTTCAAGGCGCGATTTCCGTTTAACTTTTAATACCTGAATTCTACTCAAAGTTTTGCAATTTATCTCAAAATAAGTCACTAATATACAAGAACTTCGTGGTTTTTCCACATTAAAATCCGAAAATTGTTAGGAAAAATGACTTTTTTATTATTTTTTATTAATTTTTTCGCTGTCAAAATGTTTCAGAAGAAACACAGAGGATAACAAATTGCATATGAATGTTCTAAATACGAGAAAACGTCAAGAAATCCACTTATAAGAACACTTAAACGCCAGCCCCATTTGGACACGAGGGACATTGGATGGCTACCGTAACCCAAAATCTTCCACTGAGTTCCATTTTGAAATTCTATACATTCAGTAGATCGCATTTTCTATGCTGATTCCGAATTTGGCTTCCATTCTCCGATTGAACCACTTTGAAGCGAGTTATTCAAAAACGACGCCAAACGGCGCGCTCCGGCGCTCTAGCGCGCCCAATGACCAAAAGATACGGGCGGTATTGTAATATACGATAGGTGCGTCACTATGCTTCTCTAGACTCCACTGGCGTTTTCAGACGTCCTTAGCTTTATCGAGACGCAGCGTTAAGGCTCTAGACCTGATTAAAGGCACTGTTCGCGATAAAAATCGCTTTTCTGTTTTTTTGCCTATCTTGAAACCGGTCCCATTCTGATTCCAATGATGCTTCTGGAATCGTACAAGACCATCTGGGAATGGAGTTATGGTTACTCAAAAAATGAACTAGGGAAAATGGTGGACGAGTTGTCCGAGGCTTGTAACTTCCGTCTTTTGCAGCCAATGTATGCGAGCTGACCTGAGTGAAGAGAGAAGTCGAGAATGAAGGGAAGAAAAGGGCCAATAATCGGAAACTCACGATTTCGAGTGTTCCTTTGTTCACGTCTAGGGGCGGGAAGAGGCGGGACTTGCCCACAGCGGCGGGGTTTGCCCACTTTTATCAGCCGTTTCGCGGCTCCTGGGTAGCTTTTCTTTCCGTTTTTTCGACACTGTTCTGCTTCTGAGAGCCACGAGAAGCTTTTGGCATGGAAAAATTCGAGGATGAAGTTTATCGCGAACAGTGCCTTTAATGATTACAGCTAGTTAATTTATACTCTGCAAATCGTTCTCACCAATCGGCCAAGTTTCAAATCACAGACTTTCCATGAACGAGTTCGGCCCCTTATTGCATGAGAAACCCACATGACAATCCAGAAGCCAGCTGTGTACGGGACGCCTGTTGGTCTGCATGTTACTCGGCACACAGACTCGACGCCGATGTTTTTAGAAAAGTAGTTCAGCAGAGCATAGACGTCCTGAACATCAACGTAACTCTTCAACAACATCTTCGGCTAGTACCCGATATTTCGAATAGATTACACTCGCGGAGCATTCTCGGGGCATGCAAACACTCCATTTCACATCAGAAACTCCTGCGCCACACTTGAGATCGACGCCCTGTAATATGGATCAGCACAAAGTTGAAACTTGTCTCTCAGTGCAAACTATCTATTTGAAGATTACTGTGAAAGGGCCGTTTTCTGTCTTGAACAGCTTCTTGACTGGAAGATTTATGTGCGCCCAACAGAAGTGTGTTCTGAAATTCAGGTTAGCAGATGAATTTACCAAGAAAACGAATTAACGAGGGGAGCTGGTTAGGCTTGGGTTATATTCTACTAGCGACCTCAGCGCCGGTGAACTTAAGAGTCCACATTGGCAACCATCCTATCGAGGTTAGGTGACTCACTTGTTCTCACATACGTTCCAATGATTTGACGCCTAATGCTAAAAGGAAAAATTAATCGATGGTGACGGCCGTATCATGAAAAACGTCTTAGCTCCAAGGAATGCTTTTCTTCACATGTTTCTGCATTATGCCACTTTGGTCTGCCGCTCATGGATCCCGAGTGGGGATCTGTACAACAGTAAAGCTCATTCACTCACGTGTAGTCCTCATGTGCTGGACTAACAATATCGACACATTCGTCAAAGTCGCCCATGGAGAGTTGGGTGAAACCGAGGATGTTCACCGGAATTTTTCCGAAGGAATCGACTTCTATAAAACGTGCATGCTGTTTACATACCATACATATGTATATTAATTTTAACGTACAAGAAAACTCTTGATAAGGTTGTTCAGGATTCCACAGGATTCTATGATAGATGAGCTATACAAAATAGTTTTCTTTGTAAAAAACTGATAGGGGGGAGGCGAGGGGACCGAACGAAAAATCATCGATCGATGCGGTTCGCAAAGGGCGCGAACAAAAAGTGTTCAAATTTGGTTTGCCCCTTCTCCAAGCCGCATCATTCCCATTAGAGGAGGTGAAGGATGAAGGAGCTCAGCCAAGTAGCGTTCCCAGACCAGGTGGGGTCTTTCTTCCATCATTGCCTTCTCTCCCTACTTCATAAGCATTTTCCTAGAAAGACATCGCTTTTATCACGTATGCGTTTTCTCTCTAGCGAGGCTACCCTAAACAATCGCATTCATTCCATGCAGCGCTCTATCATTAACATTGTTGCCATACCAAAGTACCCTGCGTACCGAAGTTCAAAGTGATTTATGTTCATCTGGAGTAACACGTCACATAGTCTGCTTTAGAGATATCAATGAATGTCTAGACAAGAGTGAACTGTTGGTACAATAGCAGCTTGTTGATCATGTTCATGAGTTTCTTATCGGAACGGTAAAACTCGACCATCACCGATAAGGCATGCTAAAAGATCAAATACATATCAGTATGGATACTCACGAGTCAAAGCGTAGAAGTTTTGATCAAGAAGGCTCTTTCGAAGTTTCCTACAAGCATCGGGCGCAGGCGCTTGCCTACAGTTCATCATCGCAATACTACTTAGCTTCGCAAAGCCTGAAAACGATGTAGTGGCTCTGAACTTCGTTTATTATTAGAGTTAAAGATGTCTCGGAGAGGCCGGTAACAGGCCGCTTTGTGCTAGAACATTGTGGAAAACTCACTTGCCGCCCATAGTCTCATGTGGTGGCTGCATTTCGATGAGACGCCCGTGTGATTAATAGGCGCCAAACTATTTGAGTCAAGCCAGAATTTATTCAGGAGTAGTTGAGAATGATCCTAAAAAAGGCCAGTTCACGACGGGCCGACAGTTAAAGTGTGTCCGAATGAGAATGGCCGATCATACGGCCGTCGCATGAGCCGCTCTCGGACGAGTGTTCGAACGGTTGCCTCCTTGGTTGCAGAGCTGATTGATCGCTTGCTGAGAGCCGCTGCCGGCCCCGCTTCTAGTGAATGGCTGTGGAGGAAGGTTCTCTGTCGTTTCGCATGCTCGTCCGAGAGCGGCGCACGTGACAGCCGCCTGCCACGTACGACGGCCGCATGGTCGGCCAGTCTCATTCGGACACACCTTGAAGACGCGGTTGATGTAACCAAATGAATAGAACCGTACGGCTTACAACATAATGTATACGCATTTTGAAGCGTCAAAAACGACCCACAATGACGTTACATGAGTAGCAAGTTTGGCCCCGCCCGTATTTTCACGCCCCCTGTATTTGCCCTATTCCTCCAACGCTAGGTTTCTCCTTGAGTACTGTTGGTGGATTGCCTAACAAGTGAACCACACACGTCTCTGACGACGGAGATTACCCAGCAACCCTGCGTTGGAGAAAAAGGGCAAATACAGGGGCGTGAAAATACGGGCGGGGCTAAACTTGCTACTCCTGTAACGGCATTGTGTGTAATTTCTGACGTTTCAAAATGCGTAGGCATTATATTGTGACTTAATTGACTTAATCGGTTGGCTTTCGCCTGACGCGGTCATTCCGCATCTTCACCGAGGTGTGCAGTCCTAGTAGTCAGCCGTGTCCATTTTCACGGTCTTCAGCCACAATTTGAACACATTCCATCTAGCTGTCACTACTCCATTTCCTGCGAAACGAAACATCGCGCCTGAACTGTCTTTCGATGCCGAGTGACTTCAAATCCTCTTTAACCACATCCGTCCAGAACTTCTGCCTACGCCCAGGTGGCCGTTTCCAGACAGGATTCGGAAGCATTCTTAAAGCGTGTTGTACGAGATGATCCGACGTTCTACTTAGTATATGTCCGAGCAGTCGAAGTCGACTTTCCACTGCTGCTTGAGATGGCGGTAGGAGATGCTGGCACCTCCCTCGTGTCAAGCGTTGATGTACTGCGTCGATTTCCTTGTAAAGGTCTTCGTTATGGCATACACGCGGCCAGAAATATCCAAGCAAACGCCTAAAAAGCTTCCTCTCCGTGCAATCCAACATTTCCACCTGCGTCTCCGGTGCTGCCCACGTCTCCGATCCGTACATCATGATAGGGCGAATAGCGGATAGGTAGACGCGCAACTTGACTTCCTTCGCGATGGTGGTAGACCACAAACACTTGGTTAGAGAATTAAATGCAGACGTAGCTTTCGCACATCGTTGTCGAATATCCGCTGCATAACTACCATCGTTCTTCAGCTAACAGCCCAAATGACAGAAATCGTCCACCAGTTCGATAAGTTGTCCGTCGACACAAACTCTCATTGAAGGCCTCTGAGAAACCCACATCTGCTTGGATTTTTCGGGACAAAGACGAAGTCCATAGGCTGCGGCATACTTCGAAACGAGGTTCACAATCCTAGTTTCACAATTTTATTGTACGACATACGATTCGATTCACGTTGTTATCCCAACCACGTTTACGAGCGTGTATGCTACCTTTCACAATCTTTTGATGGCGAAAATCTCAAATCGTCCTAGTTGATCGAACTCCTCCCTTCTATGACTGAATAACGACATTGATATTTCACCACGAGCATTTTTGATACTACAGCGAGAATGACTCTTTTTGGTCTTGACTTTTCAACATACTTAAAGGCACAGTACACCCTCAGACGTGAATTTCGAGATTTTCATGTAATTGTGTAGGTGACCCCTCCTGTATAACACGTGCCAAATGCGAGATCTCAATTCCTTCAAGTAAGCGAGATTTAAGCGACTACCACAGGCACGACCTCCTCTGCTCACGTCCACAGGCCCGACCCCCTACCAGATTTACGAACACGATAGCGGCTAAATAGATGAATGAATTCTCAACATGTCGTCGTTCTTCAGTCCATTGCCGCTCTATCTCCTTATCCTGATTCGCTCTCGTGCAACGATTGTAAATGAAGAGAAATACAGGCCAGAAACAACTCGTCCAGCATTTTTTGCCTTCAAAATACAGGCATTATCGAGGAGCCAAAACTCCGTTCGTCGTGGGTCTTGGACGATTCCGAAAATACCATTGTGACCAAAGAGTGGCTCTCTCCAAAATAAGTCTGAGAAATAGATTTTTGGGCATCCTGTGCCTTCAAGGGCAGTGGTCACAATAAAAATTGTGTTTCAGTTTCCCTAAGGTATGGGCAGTGGAGGTATACACTGTAACGTTAACGCCGAAAGAACACATAAAAACAAGCCAGGAAGAGCCTCAAATAAGCCCGAAGCTGCCATTTTGAGCGCAAGGCAAACCCCAAGAGCGCAACGTCCGCCCACAGGTGTGAACAAATGAAAAACTCGAGATCGTGAGATGAGCGATGATTTCCGATCAATAGCCCCGTTCTTCCTTTCATTCTCAACTTCTCTCTTCATTCAGGTTAGCTCGCACAAGTCGGCAGAAAACGACGTAAGTTACAAGCCTTGGACAACTCGTTCACCATGCTTTCTTAGCTCAACTTTTGAGGGACCATAACTCCACTCCCAGAAGGTCTTGTACGATTCCAGAGACATCATTCGAATCAGCATGGGACCGTTCTCATGATAGGCGGAAGAACAGGAAAACGGTTTCTCTCGTGAACACTGCCTTTAAGTGGGGGGGGGGGCAGCTTGCGACGCAAGGGGTCCTAGTAAGGAGCTGAAGTTGCTACAGTAAAACGCTTGAGAGCGAATGGCAGAGAAGGACGATCACATTCACTTCGAACCCTTCCACTAAGGAGGCTGGGCTGCTCCAAAGTTAGAAATGTTCTTTGGACATGGGTGCCCAATCGATTGACAGACTTTCATGCGCAGCTGCTTTCTTGCGACTTGGCGAGTGAGTCTGACTGTCTCGACAGAGGCACAAGCCAAGCGCAGCTGCGGTTCGAGCTCAGAACTAGACCGATAAGTTGACCCCTCACTCCCAAGCGGGACCTAAAGCTGCGCGCACAAAATAGTGAAATCCACAGTCGGACAAAATGAGAATTACCGTAATCTAAATCCCCTGCGCTCGCTAATTCGAGCTCCTTTCTGTCATGTAGTATATTCTGGGCTATCCCGTTCACGGAAGTAGACCGCATAACGTTATGTTTGTAATATCTAGAAGAACCGGGGACTCCATTAAGCTGAGGCAATTTTAATAGTGAATAACGAACCTATTGCTAGAGAAAAATGAACTTACCACATAGGCTTGTTGTGATGCGAAAATACTTAAAAGGTGGAAAAAGACGATGAAGCAAACGATAAAAATCATCAGGAAGGCGACCCCGACTAGACACCGCTTGTTTTGAGTGCCCACACTCGCATTGATAAGGGTAAACTTTGGTTCTGATCATGATTACGAATGTTTGCAATTCTACTGTTGATGATTCTCGTTCGACTCTTAGAGATCGCTCCTTGACTTTGTCATATGTATAATAGGCAGAGTAATAGCGCAATTAGTTTTCGCAACACCATGACCTCTTGAAACCTCTCGTGGAATAACTGGGAAACGGAGACTATGTTTTTCCGCAGCTCTTACCAGAAAAAGTGTTGCATACATCCTTGAAACAAGGCTGGCAAAGCTATCAGATGCTTTCAGAACTGAAGCAGGGACAGACTAGCTCTCCTTCATCAGCGTTCGTCCCGCATTGTAGCAAGGTCCGTTTTTCTCGAACGTTGCCGTCATTTGACCATGTCGTTCGGGTCGTCAGGATGGAGACCTGCAATTTTAATATCGCTGTGCAAGACGTTCTAACATCTCTGCTTAGGTCGACCTCTTGGTCGCTGGCTAGTCACTTGACGATGCGTAGGCGTTTTCGCTCTCAAGTGAACGGACTAGAGAGGTTTCCAACTCACCTATGACCAATTCAAAACCACTCTACCTCTTTGGTCCATTCCTTGTTATTTCCAGCCGTATCCTGAAAGTTACTCAATATGTCGCCAACAAGCCAGGTGTTTTTTTAGCTATCGCAAGAAAGGTGTTTCAATGTTTTTCCTATGCCTTCCTAACTTATTTCCGGAAGATCTCCGAACATACGAAGGAATTGACTCCACAGATTCAGCTGCTCTTTTCAGCCCGTCGGTTCGCTAAATATTCTGTCTAGGAGTGTTCACAAAGACGTTCAAAAATAACTGGTGATTATACCTTCACTCTCAACGATCGGAGTTGTTCTACGTTTTGGACCCCGATTCCAGAGTTGAAACGTATAGCACTTCCCTATAGTATTAGGGACAGGAACGGTGAGTTCTTATTGAATCGTTACATCCCCGCTCCTCGAACCTGGCTGTTGAGGACTGCTGACCCTTTCTTATTTGATTCATAGCTATTTCTTTACTATTTACCTGTTCAACAATGGACAAGAAAACGTTTCGAAATATGAGTAAACATTTTGAAGGAAGTGTTCGCGATAAAGATGGGGTTCGAGTTTTCCTTACAAGGGACTGATCTCAGCTCAAACTGAAGTTTTGAAATTGGTTTGTAGAGTGTTGTTAGGGAGAGGGGAGGGGAATAAGAAGAATCAATCAAAACCTGGCAAATTTCTGCAATGCTCATTGGTGAATCGAAAACTGCAAAAGTGTCACGTTTTAGACCTCAGGAAATTTAACATTTTCAGTCCCAATTCGTTCAAAAGTGTTATTCGGGGCGCTGAACACAAATATAAGGTCCACAATCAGTTTCTTTAAAGATTACTGTAGAGTTAGCGTAATTGTTTCAGTCTGGGGCCGGATGCATCAACGCGCGCAGGGTTGGGGCAGGGGCAGGCCAGTCGGCATCTTTGAAGATCGCAGTGCGAAGGCAGTAGATCATCTAATCAATCGTGCCCATGCAGTGTTTCTGACTTCTCTAGCTGCTCCAGCCTCCTAGGTGGGGCGGCATGGGCACGATTGATTTTGTGATTTACGGATATCTTCAAAGACGCAGACTGCCCTGCCCTTGCCCTAACACGGCCCATTGATGCATTCGGTCCCTGATGAATGGATGGGGTTGTGACGGTAGATCAACCCGCGCGAATCGGAACCCCATTCTCCAGTGGGGCCGCCAACCCCGCACGGCCAGCCGCCTGGTCTATACGTCAGACTAAATCGAAAATG
Organism: Aplectana chamaeleonis; assembly: GCA_029168955.1. NCBI lineage: Eukaryota > Metazoa > Nematoda > Chromadorea > Rhabditida > Cosmocercidae > Aplectana > Aplectana chamaeleonis. The sequence continues at coordinate 1,840,333 of JAPDOI010000008.1, read as the reverse complement.
GGAACCATAAGTTACAGTTGGAAAACTTTAAATTGTCTACACTAATCTACCGCAATTTCCAGGAAAACTGAAAAGTGAACCTCATATTCGTGCTCAGCGCTGCAAATTACTTCGCCTAGACAAAGTTTGGGTTGCTATTGTTCGAATTTTTAGAGTTCGGCAAAATATGTCTTGTGTGGCTTTTGATCACCCAGGTGCATCAAGGAAAATTAGAGGACTTCGAATCGTTTCTTCACATCTACCCCCACAACATTTAACAGTTCATTTTTGTAAACTCCAGTTCGCGGGATCAGTCCCTAGTTAGTAAGGTCTTCTTTTGCTCAGCCAATTACTATCTGCACAGAAAACATTAAAAAAGATTTTTTTTTTGTGGTGAAACTAGCAATTTGAAATTTTCTAATTTTCTGCTAGTGGACGAGTCTAGCGCACACATTGAACGGGAAGCTCCCAATGAGAATAGACCTGAGTTGGTCGTTATCACTCGGCCGAGGAGAGAACGGTGAGACGCCCTCTTTGAAGGGGACGGATTAACAACAATAAAAAAATATTCGAAACACTTGATAAGGGAGAAAAAATGGGATGTCCCTCTCTGAGTAAGTATGATTACCGCGAGAACAAAGCCACAGCGTATACAATTATGTGAATTGCAGTCCCGAGGTGGTCTCGCACTCCGCAAGTTGTTGAGATCGATCTGCCACTCAAGGACCGTGCATGGTGTTTCTGTCCGGATTTCAGTGACGACGAAAGGATTCTCTGTAAACCGATGCCAGAGGTGATTATTGTCACCCCTGGTTTAGTTTTCCAAGGACTTGGAACTGTCGAAGGCAGCGAGTTTTGACAAGCTAATTCTTTATCTATCAATAAATTATTGATTTCGGGTTGCGAGACCATGGGTAAGGTTTGCACTCGGGAGCAAGGTTCGGCGCGAGGTGTGATATCACAGGCGGGGTCGGACCCGTTGACGCCCGATGGGGGGGGTCGAACCTTCAACCAAACAAGAACCAATATAGTCTTCTATTAGAAGTGAGCACGTGGTGCGATCGCAATCAGCCGGTAAGAGTCGATTGCGTAGCCCACTACGGCGGTGTCAGAGTTTACCTTACATGTTGATGTTATAACACCTGCGACTTTTGATGCTCACTTCTGTGTTATGGACTCCACGAAAACGAGTTCGCATCATCTAGTGGTCATTCACCCAAGTCGAATTCCTGACAGCTGGGGAAAACAACCTTTGGTATCTGCGGGGTTAATGAGGAGGTTAAAGCGTTCCACTCTATGGACGAGCATCAAACTCTGCTTTATTCGTGCTCCATGAATAATGCTTTGCTCTTTGGGCTTGCTGCATCAGCGACGAAGGAGCAGGCTTACTCTGGCTGCTTGTAGGGTAAAGCTGTGGCTTGAAACCTGTTCCTTTATATCTGGGTCAGCCAACTAGAGACCCTCCAACCCTAAAAACAAGACTTGTACATTGAAGCTTGGTCCTTTTGCGTGAATCAGGTACAATCATAGGGGTAAGGTACTCGCTAAGCAAGGGTTAGTTACATGTATCGCAAGTATATCGGGGCTTGCGAATCAAAAGTAATTCGGTTGATGACTTCATGTAACAGCCTTAATTCGGCTATTTCACTTCAGTAAAACTTCTTAAAAGGGGGGGTCTGCCCTTAAAGTTTGGACCACGAGCCATGATAGCAGCTGTCATAAGCCCGGCTCTGAGAATTTTTGCCGCGACTCCCCCGCGGCTGCCCCGCGACTCCTCCGGCTCGGCGCCTGCCGGCGCCGAGCCGGAGGAGTCGCGGAGGAGACGCGGGTGAGATGCGGGGAGAACGCGGAGGGGACGCGGGGGAGTTGCGGGGCAGTCGCGGGGGAGACGCGGAGATGATGCGGGGTTGTTGCTGGAAGTCTAGGGCTCAGCAAGCGGCTCTCATCTAGACCTGTTGTTGGCAGTGCAGTTACCGCCCATTTTCTCGCAATCGACCCATCACGCCAGCGTTCGCTGCGTTTGCGGTAGGTGGTCATCTGCGAGAAACTGGGAAATCTACTCCGAACAAAGGGTCTAAATGAGAGCCGCTTCTCAAACCCCGGACTCCGCCGCAACGAACCCGCGACTTCTCCCCACTGGGTCCGCAAGCATCGAGCAGCACAGTATCGTGGTAGAACCGCGGTAAAGTTGTGGCTCACGACTCGTTCGATTACAGGGAGAACATAGAGGCAATGCACACGATAAACGTGTTCTAGTTTTCGGTGTTTTGTCTAGGCCGGTTGGTTTTCGCCTGACGTGGTCATTCCTCATCTTTACCGAAACGTGCCGTCCTGGCGATCTGGCGGTCTCCTTAAAATATGCGCGAACAAATGAAGACGACCTTCCGTTGCCGCTTGAGATGGTGTTGGGAGATGTGGGCACCTCCCTCGTGTCAAGCGTTGATGTAAGGCGTCGATTTTGTTGTGGAGGTCTTCGTTATGGCACTTCTGCGGCCAGAAATATCCAAGCAAACGTCTAAACAGCTTACTTTACGTGCGATCAAACCTTTCCATCTGCTTCTTCGATGCTGCCCACGTCTCTGATCCGTACATCATGATAGGGCGAAAAGCGGATAAGTGGACGCGTAACTTGACTTCCTTCGCGACTGGGGTAGACCACAAACACTTGGTAAGAGAATTGAATGCAGACGTAGCTTTCAAACATCGCTGTTAAATATCTGCTGCACCATGGTTCTTAAGCAAACAGCCCAAATATGTAGCAGAAATCATCCATACGTTGTCCGTCCACACAAACTCCCGCTGATGGCCTCTGAATGACCCAAATTTGCTTGCATTTGTCGGCACGAAGTCGAAGTCCCTGCGCCATGCTTCGAAACGAGGTTCACAATCCTTACCAGGTTTGCGTTGTTTTCAGCGAATAACACTATGTCGTCAGCGTACTCCAGGTCGACAAGGGAGCGTCCCGATGGTGTTAGTATCACGTCCGCAGGAAACTGTTCTGCAACTCTACGCATGATGTCATCAACAGCGAAGTTGAATAGAAAAGGTCTTGCTACAACTCCTTGCCTTACTCCTTTTTCTCCCCAAAAGCTAACGTAAACCCGACAGGTGTAAAAATTGCTGCTGTTGTTCCTTTGTTCATGTCCTCGATTAGTCGAACGTACTATTCCGGGACTTCATCGCTCGCAGAGCGTTGAGCAATCGATCACGATGAGGAGAGTCAAACGCGGCTTCAAAGTCCAAAAAAGCAAGCTGTAATGGCTTCGAATACCGCTGCCACAATTCAATTACTCTTCTCACGACGAAGACTTGGTCGATGGTGGATCGTCCAGGTCGAAAACTGGCTTGCTCCTCTCTGGTTGCTTCCTTATGGTGTTTGGATGTTTGATGAGCCGCTCGAGAACGATACGTTCCAAAATCCTGTACATGACACGCAGTGGAGAAATTCCCCTGTCGTTCTTGGGGTCCATGACGGATAAGTTTTTGTGAAGAGGTACGATGAACGCGTGTCTCCACGAATTGGGTATCCTTTCGCTCATCCATATGGCACGGATGGTGTTTGTCATTTCACGTATCCCAGACGGAGGGAGAGCTTACAACATTTCAGCAGTGATGTTGTCATCTCCACCTGCCTTTCCATTCTTTATTTTCCGGACACAATTCAAAACCTCATCATCAGTCGGCGGTTCCTCACTGACATCATAATGTGCTCTCGGAACACGCGGGAGCTCAGGACGATTCAGTAGTGAACTGAAGTTATCCTTTTATAATGGCAGCGTCTCATAGCCAACTGCGACTCCGTTTGCAGTATTCAGTATAGGCGAACATCTCTTCATCTTGCCGCTGTACTGTCGCTACAACGAGTAGGCTTTTTTCGAATTCTTCTCCTCCCAAGCCGTCTCGAACAGCTCTACACGTCCACTCTCGTTCGCCATCGCACTGAAGCTGCGGACGCAACCTCCTCCTCAGACGCTTTTCCTCCACGACGTTTCCTGCCGTTCGGAGAGCACTCACATCGTTGTATGGTTTCCGTTTTCGATTAAGTCTGAAAAATGGACCAGGCGTCTGGACGTGCGGGGTTGGCGGCATCACTGGAGAATGGGGTTTCGATTCGCGCGGAGTGGTCTACCGTCGCAGCCCCGTCCATTCATCATACTGAAATTCTTGCGCGAACTATGAGTGGATGATGCTTCCGCTGAGACGTAGGCGTACTACTTTTCAGGCTGTACAGCAGAGAGGGCCTCTTTAGAAGCGTCCTGGATGCATTTGAAAAAAGAATCCACGTCGCAAAGTTTTTCTTTGCCCGTACCTTTGCCTATTAGGAGCGTCCCATTCCAATCGATGCCAATGGCTCTACTCACCCTCCTCTATGTGGGATATGAAGGCACAGATGAGATGTCGTACATTCGAGCCGTGGCAGTGTGGAGGGAAGAAGACCGCCTCCGTGCAAACCGACGTCAACCCCTCCAAGAAGAGGGTTTCTGTCATGGAAGAGGTGCTGGTCGGCCGCATCTCTCCTGAGGATTTTATTACAAAGGGCCGGCGTCGATAGGAATCCAGGTCCAGGGCAGAAGTATCCATGTGCCACCTGCAGCAAGGATTTGACCTGGCATTAAACAAGTGTCCAGTACTTCGCAAGCCAAAGGTGGGTGCATCTCTCCTGTTCGGGCCTCGGTTCTGTGAGACATCATGACTCATCCTTTCGTTGTGTTCTATGCTCTGCCCCCAGCAACTCTGACTCCTCAATTACCAACCGCTCCTCTCCATTGTTCACATTAATCTCAGCGGCCTTCGCACCAAATTATCTGAACTCTCTCTCTATTCGCACGTTCTCATCACCCGGATGTTATCATGGTTCAAGAAACCAAGCTCTCTCCGTCTACCACTTAGCCCCAACCTAACATTCCGGGCTACACCGCCTATCACATGCCAAGGTCTGCTCTTGGGGGCAGAGTGTCTACTTTCGTGCAATCTGCCTTACCTTCTCATATCATCCCTAATACTCCTAAGGACGGTACTCTCGAGTACATTCCTGTCCACTTTCCCCTCAAAACCCCTGTATCTCTACTCAACATCTATATTCCTCCTATAACATATTGTCCCCCGTCTTACAACCTTAAGCGGTTGCACGACGCCTCACTCTCCCCTTCAGCTGTCTTTGCGGGTGACTTCAATGCTCACACGTTCTGTTCTGCTCTTGATTCTGACGCCAGAGGGAAAGATGTCGAAGAATAGGCTGAGGAGTGTGACCTGGTTATCCTCAACGATGACCAGATAACTCGTCTCAATGCCAACGGCCGACCTTCTAGCCCAGATATCTCTCTTGTGTCATCCAATCTTTCTAATGCTTTCACGTGGTCCGCATCCACATTTCTCTCCAGTGATCACATTCCCGTCTTTGTCTGTATTGATCTCTCTGACTCTCTTGCCCGTTACTGCCTGGTTTCCGTCATCTTGCTTATACAAAATTTAGGCCTAGCAGACTGGACCCTGTTCAGAGATGTTGCAATCCGCCACGCGGTCGACATGGAATGGTGATGTGCATCAGAAAGAGCGCCATCTAACAAGTGCCATCCTCAAGGCCATGAAAGCAGCGATTTTCTGAGGGTCGTGTCAAGCCTTTTTTTCAAATGTTAGCAGGGAAATACTGCAGAAGATAAGAATCAGAGATGAGAAGAGAGCAGCAGACTATCTAGACCCGGAGATTGCTGTGCTGAATAATAAGATCAAGAAGGATCTGGATAAGAACAAGAAGGAGTGATGGGAAAAGTTCACTGAAAAGCTGAATTTCAAGGCGGACGGAACTACGACGTGGAAAGTGTTGAGAAAAATTTCCGGCAAGTCAGCTCCCTCGATGAGCTCCGCTATTGAGTTCGAGGAGAACGTCTTCAAATCAGGGAAAGCGGCTGCTTACGCACTAGGCAAGAACTTTTTCATCACACGTACCAAGCGAGGCGTTCAAAACAGAGTCACGGTTAGAGAGCTGAACCGGTTGCCGCTCATGAGTGCTTCTGAGGCCTTTACTCTCACTAAAGTAGAGAAGGCTATCAAAGTAATGCGGAATTCGTAGGCTATCGTACCTGACGGTATCTCCCCAGCCATCTTGAAGATGCTTCCCACGGAACTTTCATCGATGCTTGCAGATATAATTAACGCTTCTTCCCGGAACTGCATTCTACCCCAAGCGTGGAAGACAGCCAATGTGATACCGTTGCCAAAGCCAGGCAAGTCCCAAAGCACAGTAAAAGGCTCTCGACCAATTAGCCTGTCATCGCCCGTCTCCAAATTAGCTGGAAAGTTGTCGTAACGAACCTGGCTGATCTAAATGAGCGACAGCAGCATCAGCATCAGTTCAGGAAACTTCACTCTACTACTACTGCTATATTGGAGATCGTGAGCTTTGCGGTCGATGGGTTCAACATGAAAAAGTCCCTGAGAACGGTGGCCGTCGCCCTTGACCTGAGCAAAGCGTTTGATTCTGTTAACTTGGGACTGCTGTCTGAGAAACTGCTCAAGTCGTCGCTAACATCATGGCAGAAGCGATGGATTGCAGCGTTCACGAAAGGTCGCCGGGTTAAGGTTCTGTTCCAGAATCACGTATCCGATAGCATTCCAATAGCAGCCGGTGTTCCGCAAGGCGGAGTGTTGTCCCCTGCTCTATTTAGCCTGTATCTTGAGGACATTCCCGAGCCTCCCAATGATGTAAATATTATTATGTGTGTCGACGACATCACCATCATGAGCCAGGGCCGTGACCTGCAGGTAGCCGCTAACAAGATCAGCGCCTATCTCGCCGAGTTGAAGCTCTTTCTCGATGATATGATGCTCACAGTCTCTGCTGCAAAATCTTTTGTTTCAGTGTTCACAACAAACACCAAGGAACACAGTGCTCACCCAGATGTCAAATGGGATATTAATCGTTTGCCACCAGTAAGATTCCCCAAACTGCCTGGCCTTATTCTTGATCCTTCACTGAAGTTCCACAAAAACGCGGAACAGAAGCAAACCGTCGTCAGGGCTAGGCCTAATATCTTGAGAGTTCTCGGAAGAACATCATGGGAAAGCAGTGAGAGACTATATTGAGAGCCTACAGAGCAATACTTCAGCCGGCTCTGGAATATGCGGCACCAGTGTGGCAGCACCTGGTGTCTGACAGCTGCTGGAATAAGCTGCAGCGTGTACAGAAAACTGCGCTTTGAATTGCTACGGGTTGTGCAAGGAGCTCCCCAATACAACATCTTCACGCGGAGGCCTGCATATTGCCGGTCAAGGAGCATCGCGAACTTCAGGCACAGCAGATGTATATTAATGTTCTGAGACAGCCGAATCATCCGAAAAAGAGAGTCATGAAGCCCATTAGAGAGAGGTCGATTAGGACGCCGTTCGCAGATGCTCCTCGTAAAGTTGATGTACAGAGATGGGCCGACTCCAACATGGAAAGGCTTCGTCTTCTGCGTGAGGAGCACACCCAGTTTGTTCGAGGATATCTAGCGAAGGCGGCTGTGAACCCTATCTTGGGAACGGTGCCGCCTCGGGTTTGCGAGTTCTAGTCTCAACTCGGCAGGCAAGCCAGATGTGCTCTTGCCTCGCTGCGCTGTGGTCACTCTATTCTGCTCATGTATTACGTCAACAAGATCGACAGCAGCCGACCAGGCGCATGCCCGGACTGTGGCGCTCCCGGACACGACACGGCGCACTTGTTCATGTGTCCGAGGAGACCTACCTCCTTAACTACAATGGACTTTCGAACGAATCCTGTGAAGGCCGCCCAGTTCCTCAACCTATTACAGAAAACCACTTTGAGATTGCAGAAGAAGAAGAAGGCACAGATCGTGGCGGCGATCTAGTCGTTGTGCGGAGTGTGCGAGAGATTCTGAGTCGATGGAGATAATTATACCCTCTGGAAATCTGAGTCGAGAACTAATTACAGTCCCGCTAATTGATTTTATCCTGAAGTTGCGCACCCCACTCAAACTGGTTCACACGAAGGGTGAAAAGCACAGAACACCCTAATAACTATTTTTCAAATCTTATGCTTATCTTGGAGTGAATCACACGCTGATCACGATGGTATCCCTAAAATTGCAGAATGTCCTTGAAACTCAAACATCCATCAAGCGGTTATCGGGTTCTAAATTCAAAAAGGTGGAGTGGTCGTGGTGGTGAGCGAAGGGGGTCGGGCCAGTCGTGGTCCCTCATATCTCGCTTGTTTCGAGGAATTGAGATCTCGCGCTTGACACGTGTTATACAGGAGAGGTCTACTACACAATCAACTGAAAATCACAAAATTCATAGTTGAGGGTCTTCTGTGCCTTAAAAGTCACAACCTCGTTGGGAGAGCCTCGCACCGATTCCAAATGTGGGGGAGGGGGCACATCTCACGGACCGAGCACACCGCTACCCTTTACCCTGGTGCGATTAGCCAAACATATTTAAGTTCTTAACCCAAGAAGGTTCAACAAAAAAAACCTAACAGAAAGCATGTACATGAATATATGAGAAATACGGTTATTTTTGATGTTAGAAAACGCAATCAAATTCCTAATATGTGCCCCATCTTTAATCAAGAAAAGCTCTAAGGCCATTGTTATACCCTACTACAGGCCTGTCGCGGTCGCAGAGCACTGCTACGTCGCTGTCGCTGAGGGCCAAGAGACACCCGGCACGATGCCTGATTTGGCTGGGTCGCTGTCGCTGACACCCGTCGCAATGCACTGCACTGCGACGGACAGCCGCGACAGCGACCGATTACCGCACGGTTTCCACATTTCAGGCATAACACCCCCTTTCGAGCCAGCGACCGCGACAGGTGCTGCAATCTGCTCTTGCGACAGCATTTTTCTACTGTGTAGGCCTGGTCCCGGCACGATTCGTAACAGTTGACCGCACCTGTCGCGGTCGCAAACTTCAGGTATATCAATGGCCTAACGGGTTGTCTCCAAGGCAAGTCATTGACTGAGAAGGCGGCAACGCTGCATAGAAACAATAGATTTTAGAGGTTTTGCGCTGATATGTTTATTATCAGATTTCTCAGCTATGAGCCTGGAATTCAAAAAGAACGTATCATTGTATTACGTTTCCAGTCTTCTTCCGATTTTTAGATCCAAGTTGCGTGAAACATCGTAAAAAAAAACCGTAAGAGGCAATTACGTATAAATGTTTTAAATACGAAAATTGTAAAAAATTTCAATTTATTACTGGAAAATTTCAATTCCAGAAATCGTAGAGAAAAATTGATCCATTTCGGGACGGAAAAAGTTTCGACATTTTTTGAAAAAAGTTGGTGATCATGATGGATGGACACAGCTTTTAGATGTACACAAAAACGGTCTGCTAGACCTTGACTTATGGTGATGACGATGAACAAAGTAGTGAATGAAATAGATCGGGGAAAACACTCAGAACTTCAAGTATAATGTGCAAGAGAAAGCCTAGCTCGAAGGTTACTCAGCTAAAATGTACGTGGACGCAGTTCATCAGACTGGTTCTGATAATGTGATGGAGTGAATGGAGGGCTAGGAGTTCTTTAACAGCTGATGGCCTCAAAATGGTGGGTCGAATCAATCAACTTGTTATAATTGAGTTGGATTCAAAGAGGATATTGCAACAGGGGAGAGGGCATTACAGCGACCGCTCGCTGGGCGTTAAAGAGGAAATTGATAGGAGTGAACGCCAGGAGTTTAATCGATAAGACGACATAGCCGTAGAGTCGCGGGGGAGTCGCGGGGGAGTCGCGGTAGAGTCGCGGTAGCTTCATCCAAAAAGAGGTCGCGGGGGAGTCCCGGAAGAGTCGCGGCAGAGTCGCGGAAGAGTCGAGGATCGCGGGGGAGTCGCGGGGCAGTCCAGGATCGCGGTAGAGTCCCGGGGCAGTCGCGGAGGAGTCGCGGCAATATTTTTCAGAGGGAGCGGGAGGTTGACGCTTTGCTCGATTAGCGTAGCCGTCTTACTGTTTCATGCTTACTGCCGCTGTTCAGTGGGCCAATGCAGCAACTAAAGCTTCTCGACATTACCTTAGTTAATAGTGCATACTGATTACTTACAGTTATGGCAGAATTACCGCTTGGCCAGAAAATCCTCATGGCATACTCATGGATGTCAATGCTAGTGTATTTATGTCTTGTCTACGCTGTGATTCGAGGGCGAAATAATGTAGCAGCTCTCAGATCATCGTATTATTCTCTTTTCCTTCTGCAAGCCACAACAGATTTCTACATGTTCTTCACCATCGAGATTATAATGCGGCCAAGAAAATTCAATTTCTTCAACATATTTTCGGAAAATATGACATCGTATGCGATGTTTTCCTTTATTAATGTAATTACTTCGGTAGCCGCAGTTTGTTGGACACAGATAATTATTTCAATCAATAGAATGACGATTTTCTATGCGCCAATCGAGCATTATAAGGTGGGAAGCTCTTCTATGAGTTATGCTTGCAGGTTAAGAATTTTTTACCAGGCTACCCCTCAAGTTTGCATTGCTGGATGTGTATAAGGTGGCAAGTTAGGTTAGCCTAGGGCGATGACAATAACGGAGTGGACATGGCGACTGATCGATACGGGTGACCCGCTAAATCTTTGCCCGAGAAAAAAACTGCTAAACTTGTGGTGATTTTCAGGTTATAAATATGAATTGCAGATGTGGACAAGAAACAGAATTCTCATATGTGGAATAATAATTTATTTGATGTCTGCTGTTATGGGTTTACAGATGCTCATCATTGGAAAACAAACCAAATTCAAACTTCGGCCTGGCGGTATAATACAGATGCAGAGTGAAGGCGGTGGTGAAATGGTAATTGATCAACCAATGTCTGTACTTATATGTTACGTAAGTGGCGCAAACTATTCATATTCCGGCATCACGTTTTCAAAACAAAACACTCACTGGGTCATATTCATGAACGCCTATGAGGAGGGAAAGAAGCCGCTCCGCATCCTACGCGCGAAGCAACCCGAAACACTTGTCGTACCCATTTCGTGGGGTCGCAAGCTAACTACGCTCGGTGGAGTCGCAAGCTCACTACGCTCGGCGGATTCCCGCCTAAAGCCCCTTTCATAGTTTGCCGGCCGACGTCGGACGACTCGTTATCAAATTTGATAAGTTAAGATAGATAAGATGGGTAGGGTAGGGTAGATAGATATTACACATTCGATAACGAGTCGTCCGACGTCGGTCGGGCAAGTGTGAAAGAGGCTTGAATGTACATTTTCGATCTTATCACAGCAAAGGAAAAATTTATTCAACATATAATTACTTGTTAAAAAACTAAAATATCAAAGGCTAATCACGAACAGGAGCGAAAGAAATGCAATGGAGCGGGGATTCGCCGAAAGTAGGAAGGTTGCGTCTTTAATGGGGACGGCATGTGCTTCTGGTCACCTTTGACCCAATACTTCGCTCGCAGGATGCGGAGAAAATCCCTGCTCTCCTCATAAGCGTTGATGCGTACCGCCCCAGGTGTGTGCAGTGTAGGGTCAGGGCGAGACGACACGCTTAGGGAGGTTCTCGGGTTTCAGCATATTGGTATCCGTCGGAGCCTGGAAGATCGCGTGTAGCAACCAGGCACCCTCCCAAATGTTTTGTGGCTTACAGGGATAAAACCTAGATGGAATCAATGACAAATACTTCACAGCTGCCAAAGAGCAACACACATTCTTTCTCTGCTCATAGGTTATTTTGTTTCAAAGCCGTCCTAGTGTACTTTGTAAATTATCTTCACTTGAAAGATCCTCTTCTTCTTCTCCAGCGTTTAAAGGCAGTGTTCACAATGAAGATCGTTTTTCTGTTTTTTTTCGCCTATTTTGAAAACGGCCCTATGCTGATTCCAATGATGTCTCTGAAATCGTACAAGACCTTCTGGGAACGGAGTTATGCTCCCTCAAAGATTGAGCTAAGGAAACATGATGGACGAGTTGTCTAGGGCTTGTAACTTTCGTATTTTGCAGCCGAACTATGCGAGCTGACCTGACTAAAGAGTGAACTTGAGAATGAGGGGAAGAACGGGGCTAATGATTGGAAATCATCGCTCATATCACGATCTCGAGTATTCATTTTTTCACGTCGGTGGGCGTGTGTTGCGCTTTTGGAGTTTGCCTTGCGCTCGTAGTGGCAACTTCGGGCTCATTTGGATCGTTTCCTGGCTCGTTTTCATGCGTTCTTTCGACGTCAACAGTACATTGTGCTTCTCCACTACCCATTCCTAGTGAAAACTGAAACACATTTTTCCATCGTGAACACTGCCTTTAACTCGCTCCATAGCTGGGTCCGCCATTCTGGTTCTTTGGCACAATTTAGCTCGATCGTGTGCCCTATCGACTTGTGCGCCAGCAGCTTTCATATCAGTTATCAGCGTGTCGAACCAAACGCTTCTTCAGACGACCTCTACGCCGCATTCCTGGAACGTTGAGATGGATAGCAATGCTACAAACGAAATCGCTGTTGTTCGGAGAGTGTGGCCATACTATTTCGGGCGAGCTGCACGCAACTCGTCGCTGATCGAAATGAAACCGAACCGCTCTCGAATTTCATCACTCCGCACGCGATTCAGTCACGTCAGGTTCGCCGTCCATCTTAACGTCTTAGTTCTCGTCAAGCCGAGGCAGCGCTGTGCCTCCTTCGTTGAGCAGAGGAGCACTCGACATCGTAGATTGCCACAGATCAAACAACACCGGTGAATCTTTGACTTTAGGTTGCCAGGTATGCTCTTGTCCCACATGACGCCCATTCTAGAGAGCCATTGCAACCACGTAGAGTTCACGCGAGCAGTGGTTTCCTGATTGAGGCTTCCTTCAAATGAAATTATCGATCACATGTACTTAGAAGCGTCAGTTTGGAATAACTGAATAACTAAAGCGAAACTTTTAATGATCTCAGACTTATTTGCATCTGTAGTCAAACACTTGGGCTTCCTAGCATCCAAGCGGAGCTCGAACTGTGCCAAGCGATCACTACAAGCTTGCACTTGCTTACAAAATTGTTCTTTGTTGTCGGTCGCCAGTACTGCATCTTCTGCATAGAACGGCGGTCATGCATTTGCAAATCCCTTGTGACAGCATTCATAACAACGATGAAGAGGAGCGGTGATAGAGCCGAACCTTGGTGAACTACGCCAGAAATCGAAACTCCTTTGACGTTCCAGAAGTCGTCTGTACTCCGCTTTTAGGATCAGTGTACAGAGTTTGGACCCTATTGATAATCCCTTCAAGTACGGAGTGAGATCGCAGAGCATACCAGGTGACATCAAGCAAGACGCAGTCAAAAGGCCCTTTCCAAGTCTAGAAGAGCAAAATGCAGTGCCTCTTGTTTGTCGCCATGCTTCTCAGCTACGAGTCTTACGGCGTAGATGTCATAGGTAAAGGCAATGAATTCGCAATGATTGTTAGGAATCTTGACTATATCGCGAATATGTGCGTCGATATTCGTTAAAAAATTTTCATAGTATGTGACAACAGGCGAATCGGTCGATAGTTCGCACAGTTGGCGCGGCTGCCTTTTGTTTTCCGAAAGGGGATTCTCGTAATTTGACGCCAATCACCACTCATTTTGTTTTCCTCGAAAACTTGTTTGAAGAATTCTGTGAGCCAGCGGACGGGATTCCAATGTATTGATTTCCAGTCGCTTTGCCCGTTTTCATTCGCTTCGACACTGCCTCGAATCTTTCGACCGAAATCGCCTGTGCGGAGCCAAAAATTGGGGCAATCTGGCGAACAAGCGGGTGATCAAATTCCCGTAAACATATTCTCCTGAAGTAGTCGCGTCATTCTATCGCACGCTGGCGGTTCATCAGCAGTTGGCCTCTATCGTCGTTGATACCATGAAGCTTCTCCACATCTTTGGTTTGCCAGTACGTGACTTTGCCAGCCGATAGAGAATGCGATCGTAGTCTCTCGTGTTGAGCTTTTGATAGACTTCGCTATAGTGAGCGGCCTTGGTAATGGGCACGGCTTGTTTCGCTTCCCTCTTCCTTCCACGGTACTTCTGCTCATTGTCTGCAGTCCTGCTGTCAAGTAAGTCATGATAAAGCCGCTCCTTCTCGCATACCTGTGTATGCACTTCATCCATCCAGAGCCGCTTCTGCTTGTCAATTTCGGGGCACTCAGGTATTGTCACTCAAAACTTCGAGCGTACTTCCTCTAGTATCAATGAAGTTGTATTTTGCCAGGTTTCACCTTTTTTAGCGTAACTAGAGGTAGTTGGATACGTCATAGCCTGTCCCTGTTTTTCTTGAGTCGCCATAACTTGACAAGCGCCGGCCCACAGCGTTCATTATGCTTCTACTTTGGCGGCGCAATCTTTATCGTGCAGATCAACAGTCGGTGTCTTGCGGCAATCGTTTCGATGATCAGTAACAAGACACTGAACCAGAACCACGTCGAACCAGAATGACGCCTATCTGTGCTTCGTTCTTGCCGCTGTAGAAATGTTTGAGATGTGAAGAGCGCTTCCAGAACTTTTTACTCGTAATGACCAGGTCGTTCGTGTCTGCGTATTCGAGAATGCGCTCGCCGTCATCACTCCGCGTCTCATATCCAAAACCTCCGTGACAGCCGTGCCCCTCCATCATCAAGCCGATTGACCACTCAAATCTTTCGCGACAATTATTGTGTAGTTCAATAGCACTTTGCGGGTTCCCCGTGTAACATGGCTCAGAGTTTTTCCTTCACTTGATCAAAACATCTGGTGTGTGAAAAAAACGTGGTACCGTCGTTCATCACTGACGATAATGGTCCTCATCAATCGGTTCTCAAAAAAATGCACTTCAGCTCGAGTGCGGCTGCTAAGTGACACAAGCGACCCGACCACGCTTCCATGTTCAGCGTTGCGAAGTGTTTCTTGCCAACGTTGCAGGATTTTCAAACTAGCTTAGTTGCCCTCTGATGCCGTCCTTGTATCAGAGACTCTCGCATACTTTCCTCACTCATCGGGCCTTGTAAGTGGGCGTCGGTTCCCGCGGACGCCGTAGCTTTTATATGAGTTCTGTGAAAAACAACGATTGAATGTGACATCGGTTCTCCGTCGGCCGGCCCGTCACACAAATAAATCCTGTCGCCGGTACTCGAGTGCCCGCGATCCGCTCACCCCGACAAGAGTCAGTGAGTTTCCAGTGGCACCAAGTACGCTGAGATCAGTTAACGAAACCAGCTCATGATTCTGATTAGGCATTTCATTCAGTTCATTTTTGAGTTGTGTTAGTTATCCAAACAAACCTAAACTCGGCGAGCCGATGTTTGGGGTCCCCGGGTCGGAACCCGCAAAGCAACCACAAGCTTTGCGTTTCCGTTTCAACGCATCTTCTTCCATAATCTCTGAGTGAGATGGCTAGATTGGACTTCCTCAAGCGCGCTGAATGTTCCTTCGTTTGGATAGAGGAGCCGACAGTTTCGCCGATGCACTCGTCTTGGATACTATCCTAATGATCAAACAGTCTTCTTCACCCCCAAATAGACAAACCAAGTGGTGATAGCACCGAAGCTATCATATAACTTATTCCGTATCAGCTGAGGACCCGAATTAATGGGAGGGGCTTCCATTAGCCTCAAGAGATCATCTAGATTAAAGTTGCATCTGAGTGAAGCCCTTCAAATGGGAGGAAATTTATATGATTGCGCAAGTTTGCATCGTGAGGTTAATCATGTCTACTGCGAGCGTTTAGTACTATTTTGTTTCTGGCGAGAGCTGGAAACAGTTCCTACACTTGGTCAATACTAAGGGAGTAAAATTGTTCGTGGTCAGTCGAAATGTTTCGTTCCAGAACATAACAACATACTTTCATAACATCTGTGTAATTTCAGTATGACAACATTCATTGTCTAACACAGTATTCATCGGTAGTGCTTCTATGCTCTGTTTTCTACACGATGTCGTTTATGAAAGCTCGTCAATTAACCAGCAGGAATTTGGTTTGTAAGCCCGCTGCTTTTTTCGCAGACTCTGAGTTTTACTTTGATTCTTTCGCTGCTGGTTCGGTACTTGCAAGGTAGCCGGTCATATTGGGGCAATTGCGGGAAAAAACACGGCAGAGTCAAGGCGCTATCGCGATATATTCGCGGCACAGTTTGGTTTCCTGCAAAGGCGCGAAGCCATGAAACTCAACGCTGTCACAATCGGTCAGCATGGATTTGCATCCTACTTGATTTTTGCTATGGGGTTTCATTTTCAACTCTTCTTCTTCGATACTTTTCGGCCCCAAAACTAAATAGTGTACATTGAGAACGTTGAATGAAGCTTGCACGAGGAAGTGTGAGGCTTTATTCGGCTGACGTTCCGGCGGTTTCACCTTTTCAGAGCATGGGAGAGCCAAAAAATTTCACGAAAATACACGGTCAAACGCCGTTGCGGTAAACTCTCTATGGAAATTTGACTTCCAATTTCCCAGTTAGTGAACAGGAGAGAAGTAGGCCAAGTAACATACCTAGTCAATTCCTCATAGATCGCGGTTAAATAGTGTACAGCGGGGCACCAATGAAGCAGGGTTTCACACCCGATTCAAAAGGCAAGTCTAACGTAAGGCTGGAGTTCCCGTGTGATATTTAAACCCTTCTCTTTGCGGTTGACCTTGGGGTCCCTCGCATTGATTCAAACGCCTCAGGAGCTTCGCGCGCACTTGTTATGGCCTCCCGCGCTAGTATCTCCACTCGCACCTGGAAATCTTCCCCTAGGTGACAATTAAGGGGTCTGCAGAGTTGAAGTTGCGACGTTGCTCGCAGCGACGAACAGCACTGGGTGATGTAATATCGATTACATTGGGCGACGATGGCGACCGACGCGGACTGAAGGGCGACGAGTGGCACCTCAGAGTGTTTTGACGCCGCAACGGCCCTACATTACTGCCAGCGAGCGGCAATCGACGCCGCAACGATAATGTTTCAAAATATTTCTGTCGCCGCCTCAAGGCTGACGCTCGACGACTACTCGCCGGTCTCTGCAACTCTACAGACCCCTTTAGTTAGATGGCACCCCAGTGCAGTGTAGCTACGCGACTTTTCTTCACCTTCGACATAAGTGCTCTTTGATGCGCGCATGCAGAGGTCGAGCTGTTTCTCCGATATACTCCTCACCGCAGTTCTGGCACGTGCTGAGATAGATGACACCGGAAACAGCACAGTCTCTTTCCCTGCCCCGAGAGCAACAGGTACAATCATGGGTAACGCAGGTGCGATTGTATAGGCGACTTCTCACTTGAAGTCTGTCTAGACTCCGCTCGCGGCCATACATAGGCCTGTGCCTCTTTGAGAAAGTTTCATATCCGTTGAGGTGCGTAACTTGGCTAGCAAATGTTTCGGACCTATCGCGTCCTTTATCGCCCGGACACACATTTACTGCAGTGCGGAACATGCTCCTTACAACTACTGTTTTGGTTTGGGTGGGGTTGGCAGACCGGCAGAGGACTGGTATGTTCTTGCTTGAGAGCTTGGGGTACCACTTTGTGATTTTGCTGTCCCCCGAGAGTTGAACTTGAACATTCAGAAAAGGCAAAGGGTCATCGCACGGTTTTTCCCCAGTAAGTTTCATGTGTTCGGACTGAGCGTTCATCAAGTCGAAGCATTGGCCCACTTCCTGTTGCGTCGAGCAAATTATCGAATAGTCGTCAATTTGGAAACGGTAAAACAAGGGCAGGGACTCGAGCCTTCGCCATGAAGGCGATCGCAAGCGTCGGCGCTAGCCGCTGCACCATAGCCAGTCCCCGTATTTGAGAAAATTAGTTTCCGGCCCACCTAAAAGTATTGCGATTGAGGCATTCTTTGAGGAGAATCAGGTTACGAATAGAAAGCTCATACATCTTGATTTTACTTTAAATGTTGACTAAGTAGCTCACAAATTGCCTTCATTGCGGAGTCATTGCTGACGTTGTTGTATAGTGCTGTAACATCGAAAGACTCCACAACACAATTATTGCTCAATTGCCTGGAACAAAGGTGGTCAAGAAAAGTGCGCGGGTCAGGCAGGTCAGCGTCGGCGCTAGTATGAAAGGTACGAGTTGGGTGAGAGCCGAGTTGAGGAACCATGCGATTCGATCCGTTGGACCTGATGATTGGTCAAACTTTTACCGCCGCGAGGTTGACTACTGTGAGACACTCCGATTTCGCGAGTTCGTGAGTTCTGATGAGCAGGTACAAAACGGGACAAGGTGGAGGATCTATTTTTAGGCGCGTGATTCTTTTCTCACGCGCTAGTGTATCTGTGTGTAATAGTGTATTTTCAGGGTGTAGAAAGGCGTTTGCTGGTATGTGCGTTAGCGTCATCACTCCCGTTCTGCCTTGAATTTGCTCGAGCCTTTTTTAGCTTGATGGCTTCTGTGAGAGGCATAACAAGCTTGTATGCGCTAACAACGGAACTTTGGTAAATAGGACAAATGCCCTGGAATGTTTTTGATGAGATTCATATTCTTCAGGTTTTACTTCATAGAGATTATCATCTCAATGTCGGCATGGCTGCAACTGACTTTGAACAGAAGCTTGAAGCAACTTCTCATGGAAAAATTCTTCGGCAGCGCCGCAGCAAGTGTCGTCATCGTGAAATCAGTCGCAATTCAGCGTAGGCTCACAGTGTAATAACATGTTAAGAAGCGAATAGAAATGCGGATGACTTTCGACACTATAAATGATTTATTTGAACACTAAAGTAACTCTGCTTCCACTATGCCCTAAGGGACTCTCCATGGTTCTACCTAAGGTTTTGTAGCCAGTCGGCAGAGAGGGCCAACCCTCCATCCTTCTCAACCGGGCTTGGGACCGGCAACGGCGAAACCGCTTCAGAACCTCGGGATTACCCTTTGTAACCGCATATACAATGAAGGCGTCAGGGAGCAATGTGATCACCAGCCCACGATCGAGGACCAAATCCAGACCAGAAAATTGTGATGGTCCCGACACGTAACATCGGCATGGATCCTGAAGAGACTTCGCGTTCACTGTTGAAGGTTGGCGCGAATTCGGTGCTATCTGCTATAATATAGGCGCGCCGAGTTTGCGCCGACCTCCAACGGGGAACTCAAAGTCTCTTCAGGATCCATCCCGATGTTATGCAGGATGGAAGCGAGCATACTACCGTACATGATGCTATGGAGGAAACGCCCAGTGCTGTGAGAGATCCAACCAACGGCCCCTGAAAAGACAAGACTGAGACAAATCGAGGATGGTCTGAAGGTACAACGTTGCAGTGTCCTTAAAGGCATCGTACGCGCTGTAAACCACTCACCGTTTTTTTTTTCGGTTGAAAACGCCTTGTTGTGAAGATAGTTGAGGTTGAATGTCTCAAATTCCGTCAAAAAAGGCCGGCCCTCCTTTAGTAATCTGGCACAATTTGCTGTCAGCCATCACATAAGTAAATTTTCGACATTTGATACAGTGCAGCTGAGGGGAAGTTGATGGAATATACCAAGCGATTACGTGAAGAATGATTTTTCTACACACATCGAATAACCTTTCGTTCTCAACGAATCACTTGAAAGAAAGAGAAACTTTATTTGATCGTGAGATCGTCGGTCAAAACAGGTATCTCTAATGATCGACTCTTCCTTTGTCAAAAGTCGATTGAGAAATTTTGGGCCTAAAAAAGGGGTTTCCTGTAGATTTTTCGCGGTTTTTTTAACGTAGTTGTTATATAGGGAACTATAGCTCTCATTATGTATAGAAAACTCGAAAACGAAGTTGATCGTGAACGATGCCTTTAACGATTGATCTTTTGCTACGAATCGTTCCGAATGGAAGTGTATCATTCGGGCCGCTCAAGCTCCCATGGCACCCACAGCAGTGTATTGGCTGAGAGGTCATCTCACTCCGCCACACGCCATCTAACGGGATGAGTGAGTGACCTCTGCTCTCTTAAATTGTTTGTAATTCACGTAGTTTAACCGTGTCATTATGTTTACGGGCGTGTATGCTGCCTTCAAATGAAAAAAAAAGATGGAAGGGTTAAATGGCGTTCTACGTGATTGCGGTGCTGTCAATGCATCTCAGTTAACGTTGGCTTGAAAGATTTCCGATACCGCTTGCATCAGCAGCATTCATTGATGTGCTTAACCAAATGAATTCCTCAGGCCACGTCCGGGCTAATGCATAGATAATTCTGCAAATGTCTCCACATACATAGCATCGTGACGGCTCCTACCAGGCACAGTTGCGACAGGGCTCAGGTATCACCGCGGATGAGATCAGGGATCGTCACGGCCTGCTTCAGACAACGCCACGCCCCGAATCAGGCACCGTCGCGGTCGAGTTGAGGTACCTCCAGACCGGGTGTGGGAGCCGCCTGTTTGAGACAGCGCAGCGGGGAGGTTGATGAAGTGGCATGGCAGTGGACGGGACTCTGGATAGGTCATACCGTGGAGGCACCTATTAGGAGTCTTGGGGCAGGGTTGGTCTGCCGCTGGGTAAACAATTTTCAGAGCTAATAAGTTGGGCTTGCTCCAAAGGAGCCACTTTCCATACTCTTTTTATCTTCCTATAGTTAGCCTCATTACTATTTCATTTAGTTCATATCTTTTTTTTTCATAAGATTTAGAGCTCATCTCTATGCTATCTATACGTATACGATGTTAGATTTTGCCCAAATTTGTCTAAAATGCTGTGCGTCATAGTCACCTCTCTAGTGATGAAGATGTGTCCTCTGTTTCCGAGTGAAGTTCATTTCGGTTCATCGCATGAGTCAGCGCGCGTATGCTGCGTCTCCTCCTCACACATTTCCGCTGTCTCTACACTCGCTCCGTACAAGCGCTTGTGGGAACAGAGTAAATTTGACTCGGGACCACAGAATATGTTGAAGTGATGCGCCTACACAAATATCGTTAGCTCATGATGTGCGTGCCTTAATGCCTTGAAATGCATTTTAAAGGCAGTGTTCACGATGCATATCGCACTCGAGTTTGACCCAAAATGGGATTATTTGGACATGAGGTAACTAGTAGTGAAGAAACAACGAAGAAAATGTCCAGGATAGATCAAAATAACGGTTTCTAAATTCAGGGCCTGGACGAGAATCATGGGCCCTGCTGATTTCGGCAAGCGCGCGCTAATCGCGAAATCTGCTCGAATCGATAATGCTAACTGCGGCAGAGTTGCTTGGCAGTTTGCCATCAAAGCGTGTGCGGCGCCACAAGCTCGTCCGATTGGGGAGCGGACCGGGATAATTAGGCGCACCGGGAGAGCTTTCAGAGCCGTTTGAATTTATTTCTGGGGAGTTTTCGTTGCTTTTTTCGACCCTATCCTCTTCAGCACCTGCCAACTTATTAATTCACACCAAGACCTCGAGAACGAGATTTATCGTGAACACTGCCTTTGAAGCTCTGTACGCATCACACAACATGTGAAACACCAATCGAGATGCTTTGGAAGATTTGCGTGTAACGGTGCGCGTATTGTGTGTCCATAAAAACAAGAGAAATCATGACAGACTCCGGCAAACGAGGTAGCAGCAAGGGCAAAAGGTTACATCTCTGTAACCATATTTCTCGTCTTTAAATCGTCTTAACATTCCTCGAGGTGCGATCACTGACCCTCATCTTTTTCAACACTTGAGCCCGATGTCAACGGAGTCATCATGAGGAGCAGAAGAGAAAAACTGCTTTGCAGATGAAATGCATTCGAAACTGTGCCAAAAGCATATGTTATTAATGACTAAAGTAAAGATGCTCAATTCTTCAGAAAGTTCAGTCTTAAATAAACGATAATAAGGCTTGATATTAGGTTTGTTCCGCATTTTAACACACTTCTTGAATCAGAATGACGCTGAGAATCGAATGGTGCTATTATATTCTTAAAATAACCGCTTTGAAAAGAGTTTGAATTCACTGAATCGAAAAAGTTGAAAGTAGGTCAAGAATCAGACTGATCTTGACTATGCATACATTTTTGAAATCAGCATGACAATACGAATGCATTGACATTTCAAAATTTCGAAAACATCTATAGTTCAGTTCCGCAGTCGCGTTCAGTCCTCATAATCACAATCGTAGAAGCGAAGCGGTTGTTTTCGAAAAATCAACTATAATTATTCTCAAAACAACCGCTTCGCTTCTGCGATTGTGATAATGAGACTTTGCGGACTGAACGCGATTGCGGAACTTGATCATACCTTGAAAGGTTTTGGCTATTTTCTGAGCAAGTAGGTCATAACTAAGTCGAAACTTTGTTTTTCTCCAACATTAATACATTTTTGGTATCAGCGCGACGAGACGAATTGAACGGTGTTTCCAGATTTCAAAATCGTTCATTGTGAACAAAAACGACGTTTCCGACGCGCTTTCGCGTCGCCGACGCGTTTTGGGACACATGTTATGAGCGGTATTGTAGACCTGAATCATCCTGGCTTCTTAATGTGATCTCTAATAGAATTGACGGTCTGTGAATCTTGCTCCACAAATTTGGACACTCTGAAAGCTGCATTTCGGAAAGTCTGGGATGAAATGCATGACGACTACCTCCGAGGTTGCTGCCATGCCTTTCGAAACGATTTCGTTCCTTTATACAAGAAGATGGCGCACATTTTGGGATCTGTCTATGTACGAACTCATGCATGTTATGAAATCCGTTCCGGTGTCCGGGAAGCGCATAGATATGTGCGCGCCCGTCACTATGGATCACTCTGTAACCCGAATTTCGGTAGTGCCAAGATTTGACCGAACCTTGCCTCTAGGTTCTTTGCTTCATTCATGCTTCATGAAAAATGCTTTGAGCACCGGGTTTGCTGCTTGAACGACAAAGCTGTAAGTTTTAAGCTTGATGCTTGTGGGGTAAAGCAGCGGGTTTTGAACTTGTTCCTTTATCGCTGCAGCAGTGAGTTGGGCACCTGCGGTTGCAACCCCGAGAGTAGCTAGCGTAATTATTCAAGCTTGTTGCTCCCGAAATACCACCTGCTTTCGAAATCAGGTATGCTTCACATATCAGAGAAGTAAATTTCTAGCTGAGCAAGTGTTAGTCATGTGTAAATGCTGCTATGCTAGGTGTATGCTGCTTGTGAATTAGAAGTGAGTTGGTGAAGGTTCACGTAACATACTCAATACCCACCTTGTACTTGATTTTAGAACTTCTTACAAGGAAACTTCCATTGACCAAACTGGTCATTCCAATCGAAATGTGCTTTTATAGAATCATTTGTCGACGTAGAGTTTGAGAATGCCCTTTCCAGCTGCCTAGAATCATAGAGGCGTTTTTTCTCTGATTTTCTTACCTATTGTGACCTCCAAAAAGCACAATAATCTTTCGAAACTCCGGAAACGGACCTCATATTCGTGTTCAGCGCCCGAAAAAACAACCCTAGGCGACGTTTGTGTGGAAGTACATTATTCGAACTATGTGCAGATTGATAGCGTTTTTAACTTGTACGGATTTTTGTTTCACCGTTCAATATATCTGTTACCAGGTACAGAAAGCGTTGGAAAAAATATTTCAGATTTGACTACAAATTCGCACTGCGGGTTTATTTGGGGTGCTGATCAGGGATGTGCGTAATAGAAAATTTGTAATTCGTTAGTCGTTAGTCGTTCAACCGGCCAAAACCCTCGTTAGTCATTAGTCGTTAATCGTTAGAAATTTAGGCTTTGAAAAGTTGAGGCAGAAAAAAGCCCTTATGAATAGAAAAAGAAGGAAGGCATAACAAGATGTATATTTTCCAAAACATTCATGGCGATTAAACACCTAAACAATTTATCTTTAGGGAACCTAGTTTAAACTGCAAACCTACTTATACATAAATCAAAATATAAATGAAAGCCTAATACTCTAGAGAGTGTATTTGTCGATTTTTGTCCTTTTTTCCGGTGAGGAAATAAGCAATATGGGGAACCGAGGAAACCTTGAGCTATTCGCTTTTTTCAGTCCAAAATTTGCAGACTATACATATGATGGTATATGAGATCTATCCCATGGTGACAACACGGAGAACTGCGCCAACTTTGCACTGTTTATTCTTTTCCCAGCGTTGCGAGTTGAGCGCGCGCGTCGTTTCGAGCTTGCTCCCAAAATGGTGGAGAGGTCGCAAGAAATCAGAGTCCAAATGAAAACTTTACCTACTTATAGATCTCAGCACCACATTATAGAAATCGCATATCTCGAATTTATGACTGAAAATCGGAGGAAGGCGCCCTTTACAATCCAATCATCGGATGTAGTTCCTGTCGGTGCGCAGTTGTGGCCTGCATGCACCGCTCCACATTATTTCCTCTGATAATGCTCTCTTCAAAAATTTCCGCTGAAACCGGTCAGTGTCGGAACTGGTTTAGTGAGCCAACCATAAAGTCGCGCGACCGACACGAAGTCGCATAAACGCTGCACGGGACCTTTCGCAACGTTCGTTTGAGTTCATAATGTGGGGGTTCCAGAACTGTGAAGCAGTTTCACTACAACTAATAAATACTGAAGGCTATGGTTACTTTGCACTATCCACCGCAAAAAACCAACAGGGAACCATGTATCATTTCTGGAGTAATCATTGGTTTGAAGCGCGATGTGAATGACTATCGATTTTCTAACGAATTTTGGGATTGCTTACGAAAATATTTTTAAATTCGTTAGTCGTTAGTCGTTAGACGTAACACCCAAAAAGCCCGTTAGTCGTTAAATTCGTTAGCCGTTAGTCGTAATTACGCACATCCCTGGTGCTGATCAAGAATCTGAAATTTATTTGTCGTTTTCCTAAAGTTTTTGACTAAATTTGTTCAAAGCTCCCCACCGGCTGAGAATTTCGCTGGCAAAATCGACTTTTGACGATATCCGGAATGTGATGACAGATGCGACTCTAGTCATTGTTCTGTGGGTTGCTTCGAGTGCTCAGCACGATTCTGATGTCACTTTATCGACTTTTGACAGCTCACGGTAGATTACGATGGGTATACGGTAGTTTGGTGATAGTCGATTTGTCTCCAAGTTTCTATGTGGGGGTTGTTTGGAGTGCTGAAACGAATTCGATATCCATTTGTGGATTTTCCAATTATTAAGATAGGTTTTGCCTCTTAAACGGCATGTTACCTACCGTAGCTCACAGTGAACCTTGAAAATTCGACAAGCGAGCCCCAGCTCTGTGTTCAGCACCTCAGATTACCCCTATATGCATGTTTTTAACAAAATCTAGAAACGAATTTTAAAACACCCTAAAAATGTTTTTAACAAAATCTGGAAACGAATTTTAAAACACCCTAAAAATTCTATGGGAACTACCCTTACCTTGCCACGAAGCTTTAAAAACTCTCGTGACTTCTGTCTTTATACTTCTGTATGAGGTGTTTGGGTGCTACTCTTTATTTTCCGGCCTTACGTTTCGACACGGTCGTCGTCATCAGAGGCCTAGATGTGTTGAAGGTTTAAAGGCAGCGTTCACGATGAAAATCGTTTCTCGCTGAGAATGAAGGAAAGAGCTGGGCTAAAGATTAGAAATCATCGCTCATCTCACGATCTCGAGCATTCATTTGCTCACGACGGTGGGCCCGTGTTGCGCTTTTGGGGTTTGTCTTGCGCTCCAGGTGGCAACTTCGGGCTCTTTCGAAACGTTTCCTGGCTCGTTTTCATGAGTCCTTTCGACGTCAACGTTACAGTGTGCTCCTCCACTACCCATTCCTAGTGGAAACTGAAACACATTTTTTATCGTGAACACTGCCTTTAACCTGTGTTCTACACCACCAAACACCTCCACCGCTTAGGCGTTTTCGACGTTTTGCTCTCGGCACAACGCGAACACGCATTCTTTGGCGTAAAAAGCTCACACCTCAAACCTCAAAGGAGCGGCGCGTGACCTGCTTTGAACGAAACCAGTAGAGTGAATGAATCATACAGCGCAGAGCGCCGTTATTAGGAAGGAATCAGCTCATAACGCAGCCCACTGATCATATTGGAGGTCGCAATGGGGTTTGTAAGGCAGAAGCTCATTTGGTACAGATGGACTCTCGAAACGGCTTTAAAAGCGTGGTTATCTCGAAAATATCTAGAAGGCTTCTAACGCTTTTCGAGTTGAGATGTCCACCTCCACTGCTAGAATGGTGAAATTGACGTCAAAATCTTCACCTTTATGGTCGTCAACTCTATGTTTTCCTAGAGATGTGGCACGTTTTGCTAGCTAGGTGTTCTTTTATCCGTGTACTCAGCATCATTCCTGTTTCTCCAATATAGATAGCGTTGCATGACCGGCATTCGATCTTATTTATTACACCTATTTTTGCACAGTCTCCAACTCTGCCATTCGGGCTAACAACACAACTCTCTGACACACAATCAGTATCATACAGTCTATTCCGAACAAATTTCCGTTTGACTTTATTGTTCGGTATGCCCACCAGTACAACCTCGTCATCAAGCTGTGCTCTCACGGTGCTGTTTTTGATAGCCGTGCCCACTTGGTCAGAGATGTGTGTTATGCATTAGGGTATTTTGTTTTAGAGCGAGACTTCTCAGATAATAACACCGGCTGAGCGGGCGGACAAGTAGGGTCGCCGGCTGAGCGGCCAGGCTTATTTTGGGGGCGGAGCGTCTTACCGGCTGAGCGGGCCGGCATGCATTTTACCGGCTGAGGGGCATAGCTTTACCGGGTCAGCCGGCGGACATAAATCCACGGCTGAGCATGTCATCGGCTGATCGGGCAGACATAGCATTACCGGCTGAGGGGCATGGCTTCAAGGGCTGAGCTGGCAGACATTAATCAATGGCGGAGCATGTCACCGGCTGATCGGTCAGACACTAAAGCGAACCAGGCTCATGTACGGTGCGGGCGAAATGGGCTTCGAACTGATTCGGGTGTTGGCATTCGAACCGGTGGTCATCCACACGATTTGGATCGTTGACCCCTCACCCCTTACGGTTCGTTGTGACCGTGGGGACGTGACAGCGTGTCAGTTTATGATTTTTGAAGCGAGGTAAGACTTGCCGCTTCAGAAATGAAACGCAAGCCTCGAACTTGCTGGGGGATTGGGAGAGCCCACTAGGGGCTTTATCTACACTTGCAGAACGGTATCATTCACGTAGTAAGCAACTAATACCGGCAGAGCGGACCTGTAATCACCAGCTGAGGGGGCAGTGAACGCGGTGTGAGGGGGCCACCACTTGCCGGCTGAGCGCTCCATCATTTACGGGCTGTGAATACCGGGGCTCGCCCGGGTACAACGTTTAGTCAGCCAGTATTGCCTGCCCCCTCAGCTGGCGTTACTGCCTGAGTTGTTCTCGCGTATTTGCCTCACCTCTGTACCGATGGAGAACCGGTGCAGCCATTGCTACGAGCTATTCTAAAAGCCAGCTCTTTTGATTCTAGACGCTCGTTCTC
This sequence comes from Aplectana chamaeleonis, assembly GCA_029168955.1. Taxonomy (NCBI): domain Eukaryota; kingdom Metazoa; phylum Nematoda; class Chromadorea; order Rhabditida; family Cosmocercidae; genus Aplectana; species Aplectana chamaeleonis. Next base: position 1,813,111 of record JAPDOI010000008.1, on the reverse strand, counting down.
GCCTTTGCACATACCCTTGACTGTACGGAGCATATTTCGTAAGACTGCGCGTTTCCTTGTCGTGGGATGAGCTGACAATGGTGAATGAGGATGTTCTTGCAGCTCGGCTTTGGATACCACTTTACACGGACATCTCATCATCATTCATCATCATTTATTTGTCAATCATAAACGATGAACAGAAACATTAAAGTAATTAATATACATCCAGATTGACTAAGAAGGAAGCTTGAAGCAAACTAAGCTTCAAGCCTGCGAAAACAGCGCCTCTATTCGAAAAATCTGACGTTTTGGTTGTAAGCTCCTTGAAAATCTGTCGCCATTCACTTTTGGAAAAAAATGTGTTGAGTAAGATCCGTAGCAGCCAACAGTTCCCGGGGTTCCAAAAGGGATGGCTTATTGAGAAAATAAATAGAAACAAATAGGGCAATCGAGAATCATTTTCGTATTGCTCTCCAAGCAGCATGAACGAGAGCTATCGTTGACCCCCTCGTTAACGTCACTTCCACCTAATTAGAGGATTTGACCAGTTTTTGACCATTGAACAGCCGTCTGTAGGATAACCCTACCAAGATCCAGCGCAGCTGTTAGGATGCCATTCACGAGCGGATGCAAGTGAATGTTTTCTGTTCACCGATTTGAAAAAGGTAGCGAATGCTTCAGCTTTCTCTACCTCTGGTTTATTAGAAATCCCATTAACATCGAAAATAGGTCCGGCCCTCCATTCGATTTGATTCTGCTGCTAATAAACCTGTTGAATATCCTGGAATTATTAACGGATGCAATTCTATCCTCGTGTCTTACAATTAGATTATGTCGTGCTAACTCACGTGGAGCTTTCGAGAATAACGTAAGTATCTTTGTATATCGATAGTAAAGCGGGCACGATACAGTCTCTCGACTTTTGACTCTAGTACACGAATATGACGATAGTTTGTCCGTTTTTTCACGTTGCTTGCTACAGAGGGGACGTATTTGTTAATCAATTCATAGCATTTTTTGGTGAAAATGTTGTAACCCTCGTCTGAAGACATACAATTGAAAAAAGGATGCGACAGTTGAGTTGTTGAAGTTCCAGACAAATAGGCGTGTAATCTCCGTTACTGTACTCAAAAAACTGTTTTGCGGTGGATGCTCTTTGTACAAAGCCATCTGGAATGATATGGCTCTGTGATCAGAGGTTGAAAAAGGCGAATGAAGTGGCCTGCAAATTGCATGAGTAGGAGACTTCTAAATTAGCTTACTCGCCCATACTCAGAACTTTCCAGCCTAGCTATTTCCGCCTTTTATGTACGTAGTCCGATAGCATCATGTTACATACCATAAAGACGCAAATACCTAGAAATAAAGACGCATGTATCATTCCACAAGGACGCATGTACCAAACGCTGAGCACGCAGGCGCCTTACTTCATGTTTGCGTGCCCGATACACCAAAGATGTCATAACCCTCGTCGGGGCAGCCGGTTGCGAGAGAGAGCAATGAACCATCTATAACAAATAGCAACGACTTGCCCTTATGAGGCGCGCCGCACATCGCGTGAGTTTGCAATCGATGTTCAACATGTGCATGATGATAACTACGGCAACGGCCCAATCTTCGTGGGCAAAAACACTAATTATCTCCATATTTGACTACGACAAGTGCATTAATGGATAGCTTAAGGTTCCTACGTTCTTGTAGTTAACAAATAAAATAACAAAACAATATGACCTTGAAATTATTACTGATTATTATTAAATAACTATGAGATTTAACCTTCCTCAGGAAGATTGTTTCATACCTCGAGCTAGCAGATACCTCACTGCAGAGAAACGATATTACTGCAATACAGGCCATAATTTTGGCGTTTTTGGCCCAAAAAAAAACGCTAAAAAGCGTTTTTTCGCTCTTTTTACATAACTCTGTTCAGAAGGGTCCATTTGGCGTCGTCTTCTTGACAGTTTGTTGCTTGACCATAGTAGCAGTGATAGCAGATGCTGATGAGCATAGAGAGAGCGCTGTAAGTGCCGCCGCTCCGTGTGCAGTACAGAAGATGAATGATCCCTTCTAACATGCACACTTGTGTATTCAAGTACGCCAGCCAGTAGTGGAGACTGCACGTAACTTTTTTTAGAGTGAGTCTAGGCAGCTGCGATAGGCATATTCGAACTTTACGTCCGAAAGTGGTTCTAGAAAAGTACATTTCATTTGGAATGGTTAGTGCGACTTACAGAAAATCCTTTGTTAGAGGGGTAGGGTGGCGCCGCTCCTGAAACTTCTACCACGAGGTACAATATTAGTTGCCAAATGCCGGAAGCGTGGAATTGACTTTTTGCTTCATTGCAAAAGTGGAATAGCCTTCCCAGAATTCTATGAATACTGCCGCTGATCAGTTGGCCACTGCAGCGATCAAACAATTCTCGATATTCTCTCAGTTAAAGGCAGTGTTCATGATAAATTTCACTTCCGATATCTCCACGGTCTACGAAAGGTCTGGTGCCCTATATAGCAAGGAATGCCTAAAAAGGAAACGAAAGACGCGTTTTTGAGCGAAAATTGGCCCTCTCCTGTTTACGTTGATTTTTGAGCGAGGAGGAATTGACCGCTAGAAGGATGATATCTACCAGTGCAATGAAGCGATCAGCTCACTAATCAGTACTTCCTTGACTTGATCATTCCTGTAATCTGAGTCTTCATTTGTTCATTCCGAGGGGCGGATCTGGGGCACCAGGCGTGTCTGGGGCACCAAAACGCCTGCTTGAAGGCGTGATTTTGCCGCTCCTGGCTCGTTTTCTACCGTTCTTTCGACACTGGGAGCCTAGGATCCTTCTCGCCTATCATTTCACTGTGTTAAGTCCACGAGGATGATCATCGTGGACGCTGCCTTTATAAGTGCATGCTGGTTGATTACAGTTATGGCAGAATTACCGCTTGGCCAGATAATTCTCACGGCATACTCATGGATGTCTATGTTGGTGTATTCATGTCTTGTCTACGCTGTGATTCGATGGCGTAATAATGTACCAGCACTCAGATCATCGTACTATTCTCTTTTCATTCTTCAAGCAATATCGGATTTTCACATGTTCTTTACCATTGAGATAATTATGCGGCCAAGAAAATTCAATTTCTTCAACATATTTTCGGAGAATATGACATCGTATGCGATGTTTTCGTTTATCAATGTAATAACAGCTGGAGCTGCAATTTGTTGGACACAGATAATTATGTCGATCAATAGAATGACGATTTTTCTCGCGCCAACCGCTCATCATAAGGTGGGTAGCTCTTTTATGAATACTGCTTGCAGATTAAGAATTACGAGTCAGACTGTTTTTTGAAATTGTATAATCAGATGTGTATAATGTGGCAAGTGGAGTCAGCCTTGTTCGGTTACAACAACGGGGTAGACCTGGCGATAGATCGATCGGGTTGATCCCCGTAAACCTTTCTCTGAAAAATTTCGGTAAACTTGTGCTGCTTTGCTGGTATTAATTGTGTCTTGCAGATGTGGACAACGAGTGGAATCGTCATATGTGGAATGGTAATTTATTTGATGTCTACTCTAATGGGCTTACTGATGCTTGTCATTGGAAAACAAACACGATTTGTTCTTCGACCGGGCAACATAATACAGTTGCAGAGTGAAGGCAGTGGTGAAATGGTGATTGGTCAATCCTTGTGCTCATTTACATGTTACATAAGTCAGCTTTAGCTGGCGCAAACTTTATTTTGAAGCTCCACCTCTTCAGAGAAAAAAAAACTACTCTTCAGGTGTGTGCAGTGTAGAGCCGGAGAAAGGCGGCAGGCTCGTTGAGAGTCTAACGTCCCTCAGTATTCTCCGAAGATTGGAAAGCCAGGAGTAGCAATCAGGCAATCTTCCCCAAAAGCTTTCAGCTAAGAAATAGTGTGCGGGATCAATGATAATCAGATACTTCACGAAAGCTCAAAAACGAGGCCAGCTCATTAGTTGTGGCCAGGCATTCATTCCTTCCGTTAATTTCTCTGAGTTTTCGGTAGCTATCCGAAAAGCTTCTAAAGCTGTTCATGCTGATCTTTGGGGTTCCCAGGCTAATGTTCGAAAAGCAACTGAGTATAAGAGCTCCACGTTTCTGTGACAACGAACCATCTTCCATACCCTCCGAGTGCGATCGCTGGACTGCACTTCTTCAGGCCAACTGAAGAACAGGGTCAGGCAGACCGTTGTCCTGGACCACAACGACGTTACGCTCCCCTCCACGTGAAGATCAAAACTTTCAAAAAAAATTTACGTATCCCAGATTTCGAAAAAAATTGTTACGTTTTGCAGAGAAAAGTTTTTATTAGTTTCAATTTTTTATTTAATAAGTACTGCACTCTCTACCCTACTGATGGGCCGCGTGGAGTGTAGTTTTGACTAGCTGTTTCTGAAGATTCTGCGGTTTCCACGCCCCAGAGCCACCGGCGTAGCTCGGTTTGGCTTTGGAGCGCATTATTTTTCGACGGACCGCCGCAGTGCGAATTCGAATATCGCCCTTGAACACCTTAAGGCTGGGGTCATACTTCCAGCAACGAGCGACGCGACGCAATGTTTATCATCAATATTGAACAAAAATCAAACTGTCTTATATGCACTCTGTCCCTGTCGCTGGTCGCGGGAAGTATGATCCCGGCCTAGGCTGCGGGGTATCCAGGCGATCTTATCGTAATTTGTAGAGGGTATGTCTAGGATGTGAATAGAACTGTCAAGACCTCAGATTTTTTTTCAAAGAAAAATCTACGTTGTCACGTTTCGGCCAGAGGTGCGGCTCTGAACAACTGTATTGGACAACGAGAAAATGGGTTTCAGACGATTTTCTTCATAATAGCAAGTTAATGAGAAGGTTGTTAGGTACCAGTTTAAAGGAAATTTCACGAAGATTCCAAATATTTGTTTTTAAATTACGAAAATCTGAATTTTTAGATAGGGACCGTAGAGTTTGCGCAATAATTTCAGTCTGATGAATGGATGGGGTTGCGACGGTAGATCACCCCGCGCGAATCGAAACACCATTCTTCAATGAGGCCGCCAACTCTCCGTTGTATAATCTACGAAGTGAGGGACTTAAGCATTATTAGGTTCTTTTAATGCATGTAAATAGTCAGGAAGTATGACTTATGAGCTAAAACGTCCGCTACAGTCTAGTACTCTGCTATCACATCGTTACATACAAAAAATTCTTCACTTGTGCTGGTATAGAGCTGGTACTGTTCGCTTTCACCTTTTTCTCTCAACTACAATATGTGTGAATTTCACTCGTAAACATTTTTGTTGTTTAACCTTTTTAGACGCTTTTCCCCCCCTATTTTCTTATTTTCGGCCAATTGTTGCGCCCTCCCAGAAAAAATATCCAAGTACAAAAAATTATCACGTGCCCCGTTTCGCCGTTGCACTCGTCTCGGAGACCACCCCAGAGATCATACGGTCTTCCTCACCCCACAACTAGACGAAGCACGCAAATGGTGGTGACACAGAAGCGATCATATCATTGATTGCGTATCAGCTGACGATCAGAGTTCAGGGGAGGAACTTCCATTGGCAGGAAGAGATCATGCTGATTGCATCTGACAATGAGTAGCGCTTTCAATGGGAGAAAACTTACATAATCGTATTGGCCGCGTATAGTGCACGCGTTCAGTCCTAATCTGCTCTTGGCCGTCGTTGGAAACAGTTCCCACGCGCGGTCAGTACTAAGGAAAGTACTTGTCCGCGGTCAGTTCCAACGTTTGTTCGAGATCGATCAAAAATTTTAACAATTGAGTAATTTCAGTATGACGACATTCATGGTCTAACACACTATGCATTGGTAGTACTTCTATGCTCTATTTTCTACACGATGTCGTTCACGAAAGCTCGTCGATCAACCAGTAGGAATTTGGTAGGGAAACCCGCTACCTTTTCAACGACTCTGAGTTTTCACTTTGATTGTTTCGCTGCTAGTGCTGTTCTTGCAACTGTAAAAGACGCTGGCCATGTTGGGGCCAACTGCGGGAAACACACGGTACATTAAAGACGCCGTGGGGTATTTGAGGCGCAGTTTGGACTCTTGCGAAGCCCCGACGCAATCGCAGATTGCGAAATTCCAGCTCAGTTTGACCTCACTACAAAGCACTGCATTTTTAGGGTGTGGAAGGGCGTTTGCTGACATGCGCGTTAGCATCAGCACTTCCCTTCTGCCTTGAATTTGCTCGAGCATCGGTCAACTTGATGGCTTCAGTGAGAGGCATCCCAAGCTTGTATGCGCTAACAACAGAACTCTGGTAAATAGGAAAAATGCACTGGAATTTATTAAGTAACAGCCATATGTTCAGGTTTTACTCCATAGAGATCATCATCTCCTTGTCGGCTTGGCTCCAACTGGCTCTAAACAAAAGTTTGAGGCAACTAGTCATGGAAAAACTCTTCGGCAGCTGCGTAGAAAGTGTCGTAACCGTGAAGTCAGTTGCAATTCAGCGCAGGATCACAGCGTAGTAACATGGATAGAAGCGGAAAGGAGTAAGGATGACCTTTGGCAGCAAAAATCAATCGTTTTTAAGGCCACAGTTTTCCTGTGCTCTTAAAATTTTGTATTCACAGAGTGTAACCGGTGGCCGCATATGTGAAACGACGGAAGCCCTCCGAGAGGGTTCAAAGTTCGCCCCCGCCATGCGCCGAATGGTTTTGAAAACCTTCCAGGCAGGCTGCCTTGGTCTCAAGAATACGCTACAGATAAGTTGATCCGGGTGTTGAAGTACAGGGAAGTGGTTCCATAGTATGTGGTTAACTGTCAGGCTATAATCTTGCATGCAACGGAATATTGGTTGATATCTCTTTCTTGAATAAAAATTGTGTTTTGCCCGATAACAGCACACATGTTAACATGCTTGAAATTACAAGGTAAATGGATCCTTTTAATCGCCTTCAGGAATGCTACCGTCTTTGGAAGTGACGAGAACAAATCAGTATGAATCTAACTGAGCAAATCCTAGACAATTTTCTTCAATGCTCTTAGAACCCAAGGAAATCCGTACAAGTGGGACACGCTATCAGTCAGTAAATGAGTTGGGAAAATGTGCTTTTACCCAAACCTTGCACAGGGGTTGTTTTTGGTGCTGAACCGTTTCGGGATTTCGGCAAGATTACTGCGTATTTTGGACGTACATACAAGAGTATAAGAAACTATCTAGTTGAGCTTATATCTTCTCTTAACTAGCATCTCAGGACGGGCACTGCGCAGTTTCGCCATAAATGCCTAAGATATATTAGCAATATAAATCGCTTCCGCAGATGATACCTACGCTTTGTATACTTGCCTTGTTTGGGTTTGCGGTAGCTTGGCAAAAGTCTCAGATTGTTTTGATACACCGGTGGTTCTTCATAGAAACGCTGTCGACATCAGGGTACGGCACGAGGCACGAGGTGTGAGGGGTTCTGATACTGGTCAGACCCCCCCTCCAGAAAGGTGTCTCTAATCTCCCCCCGCCGCAACTATTTTGGGCATGGTGTGACCGGGAGGTGGGTCCTGAGGTGGTGGAGGAAGAAAAACGTTTTTCTTCCACCTATATAGAAATGATTTTTAGAACATTTGCAGCCTTTTAGGACCTATGCTTTTTTAGTACCAAAAAGTTATTTTTCCGCGGGTGGACCGAGTGTGGTGGTGGTGGAGGTCAAAAAAGTTAATTTCCCACCTATACAGGAACGATTTTAAGAACATTTGAAACATTTTGGGCCCCACTTTTTTGTATCAAAAAAAATTTTGGAAAAACTTTCCCGTATAAAAAATGTTATAACTTTCTCTGTAAATGAGATTTACCCGTGAAACTGTGATTGGGTAAGGCTTTGGTCCGGGGTAATAGTCTAAGGTACTTCAGAGCCTGGTGAAGGGCTCTTTCAAAAAAATTGCTAGGTGTGAAGGAACGACAAAATCGAAGATTCCCTCTTACCTACAATACCCACCCTCAAACTTCACAAATCAGCGGAAAAAACGCGTTTTCGCTTTTTTTCGCCCGTTCGTCATGACTCGGCCAAAACTGGGTCTTTGGGGTTAAGAAGGATTTTGCTAGAATAGCCTTATCAAGATCTACAGGATGGTGTTGAACTTTGAGTGATAGCTCTGACTATACCTTAAATATAGGTATGCTGCTCTTTCCATAACACGTTTTTACTCATCCGAATGAAAATGCCGGCCGAGCATCCCGACGAATCAAATCGATTTATGAAAAGAGCAGCATACTTATAGTTAAGGTATAGCTAATGCTATCGTTCAAATTTTAAAAGCATCTTGTAGATCTTGATGATGCAATTCTAGCGATATCTTTCTTACCCTTGGAGACCCAATTTCAACGAGTTATGACGAAGGGGCGAAAAAAAAAACGCGAAAACGCGTTTTTTCCGCTGATTTGCCAAGGTTAAGGGTGGATATTGTAGTTCATTCAATGAGGTGTGAGGAAATCGACGACTTTGTCGCTCCCTCACACCTAGCATTTTCTTAAGCCCTTCCCTGAAGCTGTGAAAAACCTCAGACCACTACCCCGGGCGTAAACCTTACCCACTCACAGTTTCACGGGTAAATCTCAATTACAAAAAAAGCTATAACAATTTTAGTTAAGAAAACTTTATGAGATTTTTTCGGTACTAAAAAGTAGGCCCCGAAATGTTGCAATTCTTCCAAAAATAATTTCTGTATAGGTGGATAAATTAACTTTTTTTCGCCCTCCACCGCCACCACACTCGGACCACCTGAGAAAAAATAATTTTTTTGATACCGAAAAAGTAGGTCTCAAAGTGTTGAAATGTTCTGAAAATCATTTATGTATAGGCGAGAATTCAACTTTTTTTACTTCTACCACCTCGGAACGTATCCTCTGGTTCCGAGTCAGATTTACTCTGTTCCCTCGCGCGCTTGTGCGGAGCGAGGGTAGAGACAGCGAGAAAGAAGGAAGAAGGAGACGCAGCGTACGCGCCCCGACGCACGCGAAGAACGGAAATAAATCTCACTCGGAAACAGAGGGTACTTTCTTCTACCTCACCCATGTACTGTGGGGTCTCTCCGCGTCAACCGATCGACATGAATTTTTCTGTCTTTTTGCACAGGTGTTTAGTCGACCGTTTAGGCCTAAGAAAAGCTCTCATTGCCTCGGTTCAAGTAAATTACACCAACTTTTCTGCAGTAACACTATACGCCGCTGCCGAATAACTCTCCCGCTTCCCTTGTCTCTCTACTGGTTTTTCTCCTCCACTCTTAGATCTGGAGTTTCCATATCTCTGCACCGGTTTCACGTAATTTATCATTATTTACAAACATTTATTTACTCATGTGATTAACTCCTGAAAGATTTATAAAGTTCAGCATTTTAACCTCAAAATAATTATTAAAGTTTGTATTACAACGCATTCCATTCTTATGATAATAATAGTGCTACATCTCCTGACGAAACAAACGACGGCGGCGACCAAGGGGGGGAGGAGTGTGCCGGAAATATTGGCAGTGTCTATTTTCCGATTTTCCACCTCTCAAGCCCCACCCCCCATACCGGAGCTCAGACCCCCCACTGTGAGGCCTTACACATCGCGCCGGTACCCTGATAGACATATAAGCTTGCAACCGTCTCATTACGACATTTCACAATAACAGATAGAGGAATAGTATTTCGAAGGTTCGAAGGCCGCCCAAAGGCGATCCGCCGAGCCGGTTTATATAACCATCCGGAATACCGTGAGTCATTCACAACACTCCGGCCTCACGAGCGTTCCGAGTTAATTACGAGGGTTCGTCACGATAGGTTATACATCTGCCCGAAAGTGAGTAGGTCACGATCATTAGCGTACCACTCTATGCCCTTCATTCTGCCGAGGAGTTACCCTCACAGTCGGCCTGGCACGAGTTTTGCGAAGTTGGGGACAGGATAAATATGAATGAACTCTCCGGCCCGAGCGTGTGCATTACTTCTGGCTCCCTCGCGGGTTTTTCACAAGATCAACCAGGTGGGGATAATACAAAAATTAAAAAGAATATCGAAAGAATTGAAATCAATCCGATTTGACAAATTGACCAAATCACAAATGAAAACAATAAACATTCGATTCAATTTTGTGACGACTTTTCCACTGGCCCAGCTGTCTCGAACGGAAAGCATCATAGCCGTTGTAGCTGTAAGACAGACCATGAGTATTCGATGAACCGCGTCAATTAACGAGTTTCGAATTAAATTGCGACATGCGAGGATGATACTATTCACGGGTGGAACATATACGGGCAGAGAGCAGACACGCACGTTTTCAGTTCTCTTTTCGCTGCCGTGCAATAGTAGCATGGCACGGGTTTACGGGGCTCACCTTGAGGGTGAATGCAGCTGAAAACAACGTGTGCAGACGTGAAGCTCAGCCATGCGGTTTGTGCGTACCTGGGTCGTGGTATATACGTCGTAATCCGTAGCAAACACGTGCGTGGAGGAGTTGCGCATGAATTCGCAGCTTCCCCTCTCAGTGACGGGCGGAGGAAGTGGCAGCATGGCAACTTGGGGAACGGGTCCTTTCGGTGTCTGCGGCGTCAGGCACGTGGCGAGTGCCGATTGCGAAGATGTGGCTCCTTTCGCTGCAAGCACGGTGGTTCAGTGGTAGACTGCGATACGACGACACAGATTTTTTATTTCCGCTTTGGCGCAGCTTGCATGTTACGTCGAACAAAAAATAGAGGTTCATTTGTCGATTTTAGAAATACTAAGATTGTCTACATTAGCTGAAATACATAATGCCTATCGTGACCCACAGTAACCCTTAGAACAACGGCAAACAGACCACAGATTCATGTTCAGCGCCAGAAATAAGAGCCAGTTGGTAGATTTGAGCCGAGTTCAGAAAACTTTCTTTCTGTGTGTCCAAATAATTCTCTGATGCCATTTCATGAAGCTTTGAAAACGGGATCACACGGGATAGTTCGGAATTTTCGATTGTTTATGTACTGACACACACTTACAGCAACCAAGCATGGTTTATCCAGTCTTCGGGGCACGGGCAAAACGGTTTCAGGTTAGGCTGTTTGATCTGCGTTTCGACCACTCCTATGTCCCTTTCATGAAGAGAATCGATGGAATGTGACACGTTACATATAATTCTGTTATTTCAAAATGATTGACAGGAAACTTGCGGAGCTTTTTCTATGCGACATAAAACTTGCAATACACATTAATCATGGCTAATGGGATGCACTCCATCGTTTTCTGTTCGTTGAACAATCATGGTATTAACAAGGTCTTTACAACTCTTGTATCAATTTTCGTAGGACAAAAAAAAGGATAAGATATCCTTTGGTTCCGAGCCAAATTTACTCTGTTTCCTCGCACGCTTGTGCAAAGCGAGGGTAGAGGCATCGAGAATGTGTGGGGAGTAGGAGACGCAGCGTACGCGCGTAGACGCACACGATGAGCGGAAATAAATTTAACTCGTAAGAGGATATACGATTTCCGTTTTCGATTCAGTCTGAGGCATGGACCAGGTGGCTGGCCGTGAAGGGTTGGCGGCCTCACTGGAGAATTGGGTCTCGATTCGCGCGGGTGATCTACCGTCGCAGCCCCATCCATTCATCGGACTAAAATTATTACGCAAACTCTACATACTGCCCTCATCGGAGCGAAATTCCGCTCAGCAGTTGCGGACAGCCACTGTTCCAGCTTACAATCGTGATGAGACCACTGCGTCCCGGCACGAATATCTCTCGTCTCCCAAGGGATCGGCAATGGGTCAAAAACTCTTTCCAAAGTTAAACCTATGGCAGACTCGCGATGGAGTCCTTAGAAACATATACGATTTTTGCTGATGACCTTCAGCCACGAGGTTAGTCAGTTACTTACTTGGGCCCGTGACTAGGTTTTCCGCACGTTGTAGCAATGCGATACCCTCGATGCTCGATGCTGATTAAAAATATGCCTCTAGCAACCCAAACGAATCTTTTTGAACGAATTTTTGACAAAGCGGCGCTTTGCGGCGGAAAAAGCGCCGAAAACGTCGGTCTTCCCAAAGTCGCGGGCGGTATTGTATAACTCGCTTACTTAGAGAAATTGAGGGCTCCCCTTTGGCAGGTACTTTATACAGTGGTTCTACTTGACAATATCTGGAAATCTCAAAATTTGTTCCTGAGTTTGGACTGTTCCTTTGAGAGAACAACACTTGGAATAGGTGGCCATTCCAAATGGAACACTCAGTCTCAAAACCACTTTTTGACGCAGAATTGCTGGTCTGCTTATTTGGAAATTTGTGAGACGTTACTCTTAACGGAGTTACATATGAGCGTTTCTTCTCATGGACACGAGTTTGTTGTAGTGGTAGCAGCTGTGCACGGTGAAGACTGTTTGGGATTCTGAATCTCGAAAAGCTGAAGGTTCCCTCCAAATCTGTGATGTAAAATAAACGTTCTCTTCTAATTTTTTTCTTTTCTGTATTTAGATTTTTTTGTTTCCTTTTTTGGTATTATTACTTTGAAGATATTTGATGATCGCGTTGAAAAGATAGGTGATTTTGCAGCTATAGTTTTTGTTGAAATGTTGCGAACCGAGTTTCAAATTACCACATTTCTATCTCAGCTCAGCTTTCTCTGGAGATGGACTTCTATCAAAGGTTGTCTCTGAAATCGCACTAAAACTCTTTGTCGAATAGTATTTCCAGGTTGAAAAAATATTTTCCCGATCCTTCAGCTAATCTCAATTCACTAAACACCAGATGTTTGCTTGTAGCTTTTGAGCCGCTGAGAATGGGTGCACGGTGAAGGTTGTTCTGGAAATCTCCGGGAAATTCTGCAGCAAAGTGCATATCAAGTTTCATCCTTAATTTGCTCAATGAGCCACAGCCAGGTCTTCAAACCAAGCCCCAAATTGAAAGTCTATATAGGGGAATGATTACTGTCCGCAGTTGCAAACGACCGCTTTTGTAGCCTGCAGCTTGAAGAAAATCGTGCCAACACGAAGACAAACCCTGTCAGAATCCCGTGGTCCAAGCGTGATTCTCTTTAATCTACGTGTTGCAAAAGCGGTTGTCTGCAACTGCGGACCGTCCATTATATCGTCAATGTCTGGATGGGAGGAAGCCACGACGCTTCAATGATAGCCCTACTATGTATGTTTAGCTGTTGTTATGGGGAAAATACAGTGGTAGAAATGGAGGGACAACCGCGCCGCTCCGACGATAGCGAGATGATAGTTGCATTGCGGTTTCCTATAAATAGGATACAAGCCATCGTCTGCAGCTCCACTGAATGTCTGCGTCTCCCTTTTTAATCATGAAGGGGAGAGCATTCCATTTAAAAAGTGACTGTGGAGTTTGATTCCCCAGACCTTTGCTGGCTCATAAACAAAGAATGGTTGGAACTCAATAATAAGTTCGAGGCAGTCTATGTAAGAGGCCGAGCTGTCGGTCATTCCTGAACATAGTTATCAGTTATATAAATTATATTTCCCCTTGTCTGACCTGCTGCTGACTACGCCCAGCTGCGAGTGTCAGAAAAGGGTTTTACTGGAATTCGAAATCGGAAGGAATAATTAAATATCAGGAATGTGAAAAAAGCTTTTATTTTTCCTGCGCTATAGACCGCAAATTCACATTGTTTCCTCGACCGCACTCTTGCGATTTGTTACGATTTTGGGCCAAATTTTTGCAAATCGTAAATCGTAATTAGCACAGCCCTAGTTGAGAAATCATCCCACTCCACCAGACGCCAGCTGAAGGGACGAATGAGAGAGTGACTGACAATGAGTGGAAGGTGCTCTGACTAAGGTCGGTCTCCCTAATTGACCCGAGAAGATGGATTGGAAAATTTGCATAGATAAAAATAAGACAGGATTGCCCTTCATTTCAATTCATATCATCATTTATACAATTATTCTCTTCATCTCTTAATTCGTTATGGTATTATTCGCCATAAAGGAATGGGCTTGCTTTTCCTGCAGCTGAGGCAGCTGTCCAATTTCTGCGTATAGCGAACGTATTTTTGCAAAGTCAACTAGGGAAAGGAAAATGTTTACATTTTAGCATCTGCTCATTCCGAAGTCTTCTTTTTGTTATTCGATTGCCCACCAGGGCCATGCAAAACTAGATCAGAGAAGAATATAATACTTTTTTGTCAGTACACTGCAACGCATATGTAGAGAAACACCTGTGAATAAGGCGTATCATATGTTGCATCGAGGTTTTGAATATTGGAGAGAGTTTCTATGTTTTCTATTACAACGAAGACGATAGTTCACATGGTATGACTCCATATTCCCTATTCTGTCTTTAGTTATAGCAAAAAGTTTGTATTCCTTACGACGCATAAGTACATCAACACTTGAGAAACATGAAGATGCCTCGCGACGACCGCCACAGTATACCAGTTTCACGTGTATTTTGATAATATTGGTTCAGTGTGATGCTATTCCTTTACTTTCCGGGAGAACGTCACCTGTCGTCTGACGAAAGAGTCATGTTAGCTCCTTGGACTTGAATTACGAATAAATTCAAGTTACCTAAAGCGACCAACGAGATGTAGTTTTGAATTCGTGCTGAATCATGAATCGCTCAACGCCTGTGGTTGCCCACACGTCCTATGGAGCTTGGCAAAAAATACCAGCGAGACATTCCTCAATGAGTCGCCACCGACAGAGATGGTGTCGGCCCAACCGACTCATTACTATTCGTTGCCGAGTTTCTCGGCAAATACCATTCCCTACTCCATCATCCCCTCCGACAACATTGTGGTCTCCGAAATAAAGCATTCTCATAAGAAAGCAGAACATTTTCACAAGCGAGCTAGACAGCTCGTGCGTACAAACTCGAACCTGTGAATCCTAAGTCGCCTAAAAATGGATATTAGGTCACTACATAAATCACCCAGCCCAAATAACAGAAATTGTCCACCAGATCGATCCGTCTACACAAACTCTCGTTGAAGGCCACTGAGAGAGATCTGTCTGCATTTTGTCGGGACGAAGACGAAGCCCGTAGGCTGCGGCATACTTCGAAAGAAGATTCACATTTCTTTGCAGTTTTGCATTGTTTTCAGCGAATAACACTATGTCGTTGGCGTACTTCAGGTCGACAAGGGAGCGTCCTGATGGTGTTAGGGTCACGTCCGCAGGGAACTGTTCTGCATCTATACGCATAACATCATCAACTGCGAAGTTGGATAGAAAAGGTCACGCTACATCTTCTTGCCTTACTCCTATTTTCCCCTCGGGAGCTGGCGTTAACCCGACAGGTGTATGAACTGCAGCTGTTGTTTCATTGTTCATGTCCTCGATTAGTCGAACATACTTTTCCGGGACTCCATAGGCTCGCAGAGACGTAGGCTCAAGTTTTGGACAGATGTGGTGAAGGAGGATTTTAAATCACTCGGCATTGAAGGGCGATTCGGGCGCGATGTTTTACTTCGCAGGAAAAAGGATAGCGACCAATTGATGGATTGTGTTCAAATCGTGGCTAAGGACCGTGACAAGTGGTCACGGCTGACAACTAGGACGGCACACCTCGGTGAAGATGCGGAATGACAGCCTCTGGCGAAAGCCAACCGTTTGAAGGCAGTGGTCACGATGAAAAACGTTATCGAGAAAGCCACAAAAATCAGCTTAGATCAAAAACCGCTGAGAAACTGTGAAGGTATCGTGGTGAAAACCGGGCAAGGGTTAGAAACTCTAGAGCCCAAAGAAGCCAGTTTGTGCACACGTGCACAGCGCGGACCAAAAGGTCTCATGCCGAGCAGTCAAAAAACATTGACATTCAGGGGAAGAAATAAATGCAAATTTACCTAATAAAAACAGTTGAGCAATAAAAGAAAGCACTCCAATCAGTGTTTTTGACAAGATGTGTACATAAATTCAAATGTTCATGGATTGAAATTCAATTTCAAGCCAACTTATGTTCTTGATATAGGAGGTCATCGATGTCGATCATGTGGAGTGCGCTCGTCTACCATCACAAGACAAGAAAGTTCAAGCTTCAAATTTGGCTCAAAACAGTGGTTTTTCGGTCCTACTACTCGAGACCCAGAAAAGGGTTTAGAGAGAAAAAGATCGCAAGCATATTTGATCGAGACCACTGTCTTTAAGTAAAGTAAGTCAAAATTGAAACACTTAATTAGTGGATGGCTATCCTGGAGGAGGGTAAAAATGTAGATGTTGTCTATTTTGATTCCGCTAGAAGTTTAGCATGACAAACTTTTGCAAAAGCTTTCAATGGTTGGTATTCACCCTAGCATTACTACTTGGATACGTTCCCTTTTGACTTATAGAACTTTCTCGGTCCGCATAAATTCTACCCGATCAACTCCACGACCGGTCCTTAGCGATGTACCTCAAGGAGGAGTTCTTACCCTAATCCTATTCAACATGTAAACACATGGAATACTTAGCCTGATAGAAAGTCATGGTAGTGGATTTAGCGCTTTCGCAGACGATATAAAGATCTATATGGATGCCAGCTGCCCGAGAATTGCAGTTTGCTTCAGCAATTTACCGGCGTCATAAACACTTGGTCTCATGAATAAAGTCCTCCATTATTGAAAAAAAAAACTAAACAACTCCATTTGGGGAGCACCAATGTGAACAAAACTACAATGTTGATGGAACGCAATCCCTTGATGTAGACCAGATCTCGGAGTTAGGTTTCATCATCACCAAGGATCTCAGTTTTGAAAAGTATCGCAATATGATATCGGAGACGGCCCTTTTCGCTATAAACAGAATATTCAGAGGCTTGACAACAAATAATTCCTCTGTACTTATCAAAGCCTATACAACCTATGTACGGCCTACACTCGAATTTGGAACACCAGTTTTCAATCCCTTAAGACTGAAGAATTTGAACAAAATATGTAGGAAAAGTGCAAAACTGTTTTACGAGAAATTTGTTGATGAGTATGCATGGTTTCATCTCGTTTGAACAGACGCCTTCATCATCCGACAGGAATAGAATCTTTGCCCTCGAAGCTTTGGTTCATAGAACGAGAATAACAGATTTACTTCTTCTGCATAAAATTCTTTTTAGCCCTGGAATCTGTCTTGATTCGCATGATTTTGTTAGTTTGAAAGTTTCCAGCACACGGAGAGGTGAGAACGAATTCCAACGCTGTTCAACTAACCTTAATTGCAGACACTACAGTGCGTATCATAATTTTAGCAACACACTCCTCAAAGCTCTTATATCAATGTCCTTTTATCAAAAACCTCTATCAACCGGCACTGTCACCATTCAACTCCGCGTACGCAAAAACTTTTGATTCTAAAATTTTACAGAAAACCATCAAGAACAATGATCTATTCTGTATACAACTTTTGAAGTCTTTCTATCATAATTATTTACACTTTTTATTGAAAATGCTCCCTTGCTCCTTTCTCCAAGCATATTCCGTTTCAAGTATAATATGGATGGAGGTATGTAACATCAACGTATTTCTATCATGACAAACAGATCCGTTCTCTCTGAGATCGGAAATGCTCACATTCTTACCTTGGACAAGGCTATTATAATCATCAGGAGAATAGCGGAGCAACATCATCGTCCTTTCACAGATGTCTACCAAGTTCAGCATGATCATGAGTCACATGGTTCGAGGAAAGGTACTGGCAGGCCCATGATGCTACCTGCTTCTCAGATAGAGACATCATACTTCCCGCGGTACCACTAGCCGACGTCCCGTAACCCTTTCCGCGGAAGGCCAATAGATCGGTCGCGGGCAGTCGGCAGCGCTGTTTCGTTGACTGCCCGTATACGGTGAACACGCACTAAGCGGCCCTTCTGCCACCGCCTTATGGCTAGTCTGATGACGGACAGAAGACAATCCTAAAACAGTTTGCGGCACATTTAAAAATCACCCTTTAAGTAAAGATCTCTCCTAACGAAATTCGAAAAATCCGCTCCTGGGGATTTAATCTTGAACTGCATTTGACGGGAAGCTTCTTACACTCACTGCTTCTTACAGCCTTCCAATTCGCAGATGCCATTAACGGACAGTGGTTCACCTGCCCAAGGCCAGCGTCGCACACAGCGCGGGTTTTGGAAAGAGTCTCAACACAGCGTTCTCTGCTCGTCAATTGTTCATTGGCTCCACTCTAGTGGGTGGTGCGATGATGATATCAGAGTGGGAATCGATGAGTGAGTGTTCGATGACCCCAGCAATAACCGACTGCCCGCCGACACTCCGCGGAAAGACGGTAAAGCCTCTCTGTCAGCGGGAAGTGGGGCGCTGTGCCACACCCACAAAATTGGGGCCGCGCGAAGTCGACTAGCCCGACTTGGCCGGCGGGAAGTGAGTTGTTTTTATCTGAGTTCTTAGGCCGCCGTCAGAGGTGGTCGATGAACAGCGTCCCATCCGGTCGATACGCACCGAAATAGTGACAGACGGGTGCAGAAAAATCGACCCACTGAGTCCAACTGCGACCGTCTGCTGCCAGCCGCAATCCACCCAGTCGATACAGGTGTTTCACGCTCGCACACTCGCAGATCCATTGCACCAAAGTCGGTTATCCTGCCCCGAACTCATACGGTCTCGGTCGGTTTTTCGACCGCCTGATGGGAGCCTTAGGGATGTCAGGTAGGACGCGTATCACACTCGATCATGTCGGTCAATCAGGTCCGAGCCAAGCTTTCCGCTTTGGTATTCAGAATGACCGTATGAAGGGCCATCAACCGCAACACAATCATAGAACATTCTCGTTTGCATTCAGCACCAAACCTCACAGCACTGCCTAAGGCCGTACGGTTCCAGTGCGCTGAGAGGAACAATGCGACTGATTGGGCTAAGAAGAGCAGGTCTCGCTCTCAAGCTTCATGTTGGTAAACATTGTGTTCAGGGGGTCTTCTTGGACAAGAAGAAGCTTAAAGGCACTGTTCGCGATAAACTTCATCCTCGAATTTTCCATGACAAACGCTTCTCGTGGCTCTCAGAAGCAGAACAGCGTCGAAAAAACGGGACAAAAAGCTACCCAGGAGCCGCAAAACGGCTTAGAAAAGTGGGAAAACCCCGCCATTGTGGGCAAGTCCCGCCTCTTCCCGCCCCTCGACGTGAACAATGGAACACTCGAAATCGTGAGTTGAGCGATGATTTCCGATCAGAAGCCCCGTTCTTTCCTTCATTCTCAACTTCTCTCTTTACTCAGGTCAGCTCGCTTACATTGGCTGCAAAAGACGGAAGTTACAAGCCTCGGACAACTCGTCCACCATTTTCCCTAGCTCAATTTTCGAGGGACCATAACTCCATTCCCAGAAGGTCTTGTACGATTCCAAAAGCATCATTGGAATCAGAATGGGACCGGTTTCAAGATAGGCAAAAAAAACAGAAAAGCGATTTTTATTGCGAACAGTGTCTTTAAGTTGGATAGACCTGACGGATACGCACACTACTGACCAGATCTCCGCTAGAAGCCGGGGAAAATCGCTAAGCGGAATTTCGGTGAACGCAGTCTCACGGTATGGTGTGATTTCGATGCTGACGGTGTGCTAAAGACATCCTTCGAATCCTCAGAGAGTGTGAACAACTGCTACCGCTTCTTGCTCGGTTCCAGCAAAATGAGTTCACCTTCCACTAAGATGATGCCGACATCCACACGAGTCGTTCGACTATGAATTGGTTTGAGCAGCACGGACCCTCCGTCATTGCTTGGCCTGCCTGCTCGCCTTATGTTATCTCAATGGAAAACGTCCGAGAAATCCTGCTTCGCGAAATTTATCGCGTAAGTAGGACGTACGACTCACTGGAACATCTCGAAGAAGCTGTGATCCTTCCCTGGAGCACCTTGGACGTGGAAGTGCTTAGCCGACTGTTGAACTCCATGCTAAAAGGGGATTTTAAGATCATTCCTAAACAAGGCGGTCCGATAGAGTATTGAAAAATCGTTACAAGTTGGTATATCTGAATAAGAAGAATAATAGCGACTGAATACTAAAAGTGTTGCTATAATTATGATACAAGGACTTTAAAAGTTATAGACGACATAGATTTTCATTTCTTGACAAGTTTCGGTAAAATATTGTGAACAGAGGCTTTTGGGTACGCGGAGTTGAATGGAGACAGTGCCGGCTAATGAAAGTTTGCGTGGACATTGATATCAGAGCTTTCAGTGTTGCTATAATTATGATACGCACTGTGTTTCTTCACCAACAGAACAGTTTCTACGTTTGAAAGACTCAGCGCGATTGAGACTATCCCACGCAACTTCAACTCTTTCAAAACATTCGTCCGCAAAAAACTGAAGTCTAGAAGATTGACGGGTGATCCGGATTAAGTGGTCGTAGATATTCTCTTATCATGCGTTGTTGTATTGATAACATGTTTCTCTCTTTATGCCTACACATGAGCTCTTACTTGTGAGATAAATATACAAATGAATAAATTTTAAGGGCATGGCAATCCAGATACTCCTTATCTCAGAAAAATCGCTTTTTTCCAAAGTCAAGGGCAATTTCCATTCATACAACCAATCAAAAATTTTCTCTAACGCACCTGCAAGCGCTACGGGTCTTATCCCAATTTCTGGATAGGAATGGCAGAAATGTCAATACCTTCGGACCAGGGATGTGCGAAAAAGTCTCAAAAACTTGAAATCGAAAAAGGACGATTCTCGTTTCAAAACCAATTTTTTTCCGTGCAGATGGGTCATTTAGAATACGAAACGAAAAATTGGAAAAAGTGTACTTATGCAACGTTGCATAATGTGGGTAAGCATTCTACAAATTTTTGACCGAAAATGTTTTCGTTTTTCGGTTTTTCTTTCGATTTCGAGAATTTTTCGCACACCCCTGCTTCGAACTTGGTAAATCAGTTGTGATGAATATCATCAAGAAGTATCTCGAATTTGATATCTTCATGTGGGTAGGCACATACTTCTCCCAAATAAGAGGACTAACGATGGGTCAAACAATGGCTCAGGCGCGAGCAGTCTGCTTCATGAACGGAACAAAGCCACCAATATTAAAACGGCCTCCACCAGTCTACGGTGGTTACATGACCCATTGTATGCACATCAGTGCCAAGTTCCTTTCAATGGCTCATTGATGACAGGTGGAACTAATTTTCTCAAAAAAATATTATGTGTTAGACTAAAGATTATATGGGTCAAGAAATACTTTTTCTGGACAGAAATTACCACCTGCACAATGTACTGACAGAAAAAAAACCGTTTACCTGGAGGACATCCCTTGCCCCAGAGGAATAGTCCTCTCCAGGGGTTCACGCTGAAGGACATGCTCTTCAGCTCATTGTTCCAGGTTTTCGCCTGCACTTCGAGACTGTAATGGAATAACCAGAGAACTCACTATCAGGAAACTACAATTTAGCCAGTTGCGCGAACCGTTCCGGAATAAATTCTTCACTTGCTAACAGCTATAGGGGAAAACAAACATATACCGTTGTAGAGCCGTCATGACGTATGATGATAACGCTATGTTGATTCCAGACTTGCACAAGGACAGAATTGTTGGAATAAAGCACTGGCTTCTGTGTTCTTCAAATCCATAACGGCCTGCACAAACAGTACTTCACCAGCAAACTACGACCTGTATTCTGACAGTACATAAGCGCCTCCGAAGACTCTCTTACATTGCCGGTCTCATTTCTGTGGACTCCGAGCCGATCCACATTCGTTGAGAATTTCGCTCTAACGATGCTCCTAAAAGCTTTCACCCTAGTCTAACCTACTCATTCTACACGTCTTCCAAATCTCTATTTTGATCTGCAGCTTTTCAATCATGCCATAACGATGTTCGCTGGCATCTCAAAAAAACTGTATCTGTGACGCGTCGAAGGTGCGAGCCGTGTAAAACAGATTACAGTTCAACTGCGCATTGCCGTTCAGTCCGCAAAGTGCACGCTGATTGCGAAAGCGTGCTGCGGCGCGACTGCGAGTATCTTCAGACAGGAATGTGGGATCACAGGGGCGGTGGGTTCACCCGGGCACCAAAGGCAAAAACCGCTCGGGTGACCCCACATCCCTTTCTAAGAATACTCGCAATCGCGCTGCAGCACGCCTTCGCCATCAGCGTGCGCTGTGCGGACTGAACGGCAGTGCGCAGTTGAACTGTAGCTTGCCAGTCTCGCGGTTGGATTTCCTTTCTTAGTCGTTAGACGACTTTCCATGCTACTACTAAGAGCCCTTCAGTCGTCGAGATCGCGATAATTTCACTATTGTCGCGAATGTTCAAAAGAAGGAGCCTTCTGGCGAGAAAAGGTAAAAATAGGGTGCTGCACGAGATGTGGAGAAGGTCAGTTCTTCTCAGACCCCCACCAGAAGCGTGACTTGAGAGCCTATTTTTGGAGAATAACTCAGACCCCCCCCCCGGTCAAACTTTGGCGGTTTTCTCAGAACCTACCACCCGCGAGCGAACAATGGCGATTAAGTGTTTAGGGTAGTAACACTTTATGACAATGTTTCACGGAATCAACCTCAAGTTGAGTTGATAATGTGAAACCATATTTAGGTTTTACATTTTGTTGTAGAAAACTGTACCCACCCAAAATTCAATTCCAAGTATGCATCAGGCGAAAAAGAGAGTCCATGGGAAAGATTAAAACCACAGTCCTCCTGTAGGTGCAGAACATCTCACAAAGGAACTACTGTGCTTCTCGATACTGAATTCCGGTCCGCAATTGCGTCTCGACACGCTTTGCAGCCGCGCGCATTTGAGACGGAAGAGTTTCCAGCGCCGCATCCGCCGATCTGTTGACTCTAGGTGGGTTTTAGAAACTGAAAGTGAACAAAATTGGAGAAAACAGTATAAAAAAGTCATACCAAGTCGGCTTCGGCGCTGGAAACTCGACTGACTCCAGCGCGTGCAGCCGCAAAGCGTGTCGAGACGCAATCGCGGACCGGAATTTGGCCCAGATAAGCACAGTACTTTTAGTCAGCTGGCCATTCCTGATGAAACATACGTTTCTAGAACCGTTTTCAGCGTAGAATCCGATTATGATCTCCGCAGCTGCTTCAAGCCACTGTTAAAAGAGTTACACGCGTTTTTCAAGAACTTTCCGCAAGGTAAGGGCACGAAGCCCAATGGAATTTTGGGGGCGTTTTGAAGAAACAAAAATTCAGATTCGGCTCAAAATTTGTATGTAGGGGTAATCTAGGGAGCGGAACTCGAATCTGTAGTTCGTTTATCGAGATTTTGAAGTTTACTGTAGGTTACGGTAGGTGTCATGCCAGTTCGGTGCTGAACCTACCTTAGTATTTCGAAAATCGACAAGTGGACAATTCGTGTCCACCACTACGAATAACCCCCGCTCACAAGTTTTGAGTAAAATCCAAGACTTGGATTTTACTGAGCGAACTACCGTATACCCAACGTAATCTACCGTAATCTGTCGAAAATCGATAAACGGGCCACAGACGCGTTTTCAGCACTCCAAATAACCCTTAGATGACCAATTCGAGCAAGATCTGTCAAGACACTCCGGAAATAGTCAAAAGTCGCGACTTTTATCCCGACAGAAAGGTTTGAACGAATAAAGTCGAAAACTTCGGAAAATCGACAAATAAACCCCAAATTTGTGATCAGCACCCCAAATAACCCACCTAGGGAGATTTCAAGTCAAATCTACAGTTTACCGCAATGTTAAAAGGACATGGTGCGGTTGCGGTCACACACTAAAACCACGGTGGAAGACGCCTAATTTCACTACCGATTGACAGCACAGATGATTTTCTATGAAAGTTAAGTAAAGTTTTTCTTGTTTGTTTTGGTATAAATTTTGTTTCTAACTGTTTAAATTTTGCGAGTAGGCGCTATTCTTAGTGCGTGAGAGAAATTAGTCGTTTGTTCGGGCTTCGAAGTTTTTTTTTTCATTGTGTTTTAAAATCGAAAAAACGGCTAATCCCTCTCGCACACCAAGGAAAGCCTCTGTTCGTAGTATTATAAGAGTCAGAAACAAAAGTAATGCCGAAGCAACCAAGAAGAAAAAAGAAAAACGGTAACTCATCTCGAAAATCAACCGTGCTGTCGATCGATAATGAAATAGGCGTCTTCCACGGTAGTTTTAGTGTGTGACTGCAACCGCACCATATCCTTTCAACCTTGCGGTAAACTGTAGAACATTTTTCAATACGCTTTCAGAGCCTTGCAGTTGTTATAAATAAACGCCCAACCGAAAATCTGTCTAAAAGTCCAAAACACTGTCAGTCTGTGCAGAGTTTGGAAAATGGGCCTTCCCCCAAACCTTGCTCAGCGGGGTCGTTTTGGGCGCTGAACACAATTATGAGGTCCGTATCCGGACTTTGGAAGGTTTTGGAAGGTACAATAGGTGCGAAAATCTGGCGAAAAAAAGCCTATACCTTTTTCAGAGTGGGTTTAGGCAGCTGCAAAGATTAAAATCGTATTCTACGTCAAAAACGGTTCTAGAGAAGTCATTTCATCCGGAATGATCAGAGTGAGAGAGCGGCCTCATATAATATGGCAGAGATAGGTTTGGAGCATTAAAGGCTGGAAAACCTTGCTCAATAAAAGTGATTCGAGTGGGTTAGGATTTTTTTCATTCTGCCCGGTTGAGAACTTCCTTTTTTTTTGTTCAAGCATCGTCACTCTCCATTATGGGACAATAAAATGTCATCAGCTTTTGCTGAGCATCGGCCGAGATAAGTTCACAAATAGAGCCCAAGTAGATGCAAATGCGATATCCTTCTATAACTAAAACTGAATATTAGCACTACGAAGGAGGACTGCAGAGAATATGTCCAGGTTGAAAATTGAAAAGGTCTTCATTGCGTTCCGTCAGATAAAATCTGCAGCCCTTCTCTCTCAAAATGATTCGAGCTTGTTGAAAGTAATGTTTCTCTGCCGTTTACAGATGTTTCTTCTGCCATGGTTGTGGTACACTCAACTGATTAGAACTGGCAACATTACCGAGGAGGAGAATATAGCTTTGAAGCGAGAATGTGGAGTTCATTACCTATGTGAGTGAGCAGCATAATACCTTCCGTTGGAACATGGCCGTTTCACAAGAACATGAAGAGCACTTCCATGAAATAGTCCTACAAGCGTTTTTGAGACATTCTATGAGTAGATCCTTCCAAATCAGGTCAAAGAGACAAGATAGACTGCGAGGTGTGAGAAATATAAAACGTTATGGAAGCATGGTTGTTCTCTTTTGAGAAAAAAAACATTGAGATATGCTCGACTTCAGCAACACGTGCATAACTGCATGCACATGAACAAGATCTTGGGCGACCCACTACTCTTCGAACAAACGTATTCTTCATTTCAAAGCAGTGAGATTTTAGCGCGAACAAAGAGGTCAATGTGGGGAACCACGACAGGCGAAGGTGAATATCCGTGGATGGTGGCTTTCAAAATCTGGAACCGTAAGTCTCTTCCTATTTCAAGCACTTACCTTAGGTTTACCGGAAAGTTCAGCACCAGGTGAGGGTCAGATAATTTCTCTTTGTCCTCTTGCGAGGTTTTGATCAAATGCGATATATTATTCGTAAGCGCAATTTATTCTCTGTCTAACAAATTTTCATGCTACTTTAGAAACTCGACCCTATCAAAATTATGAAGCAGAATGTTAGGACTTAGGGTACCAAAACCATTTCAATGTCTATCATTTCTTTCTTTCTACCATTCAACACCAATTAAGTGTAAGAAACCTTTCTACCCATGCCTTCAACAGAATGGTTGCGCAAAAATCCTTCAATGGGGCGAATTTCGCGTTTTTCGGAAATGCCATTTTCTATTATATCTTCGGTAAAAACGACTCAAGGGCTCGCTACTTTATAACTAATTATTGCGGGCACTGTCTTATCTTGACCTATTTGCTTACTCGAGTTAAAGGCTTAGAACACCCAGAAAATTATTTTTCTGTTTTTATGTTGATCTTGGAAAGAGTCACACGCTGATCACAGTGGTATCTCTGAATCGCCCAAGACCCCTCGTAAACCGAATTACGGCTCTCCAAAGATGCCTATATTTTGAATATGAGAGATCGGTGGACGAATTGTCTCAGGCCTGTGCCTCTTTTCATTCGCAGTCACTGTACGAGAGCGAGCCAGGATAATGAGGCAGTCCGGCAGTGGACTGAAGAACGAGAACTTGTTGAGATTTCATCCATCCATTGAACCGCTATCGAGTTCGAAAATCTGGTAGAGGATGTGGCCATGGTGGTAAGCGAAGGAGGTCGGGCCTGGGGTGGTCGCTCATATCTCGCTTATTTGAAGGAATTGAGATCTTGCACTTGGCACGTGTTATATTGAAAAGGTCTTCTACACAATTAAATGAAGTTTTAGGAGTCGTGTCTGAGTGTGCTCTGTGCCTTTAAAGTCAGTGATCACCAAGAAAAAGTTGCACGTTTTTTGGTTGAAACGTAAGCTTTTGGTCCCTCTGAGAAGATTAAGAACGGAAATGCGACGAAAAACGGCCTGTAAGTGGGTGAAAATCTCGTGGGCCAGCCAACCCATTAGGCCACTCCGCCCACGTCCTACAACAGTTCAGCTGAGTTCGTGGTTCAATGAGCGATGGTTTCCAATCAAAAGCCCCGTTCTTCCCTTCATTCTCAACGTCTCTCTTTACTCAGGTCAGCTCGCACATAGGCTGCAATAAACAGGAATTACAAGCCTCGGACAACTCGTCCTCAATGCTTCCCTAGCTGAATTTTGAGGGACCATAACTCCGTTTTCAGGGGGTCTTGTACGATTCCAGGGACATCGTTGAGTTCAGCATGGTACCGTTCTCCAGATAGGTGGGAAAACAGAAAAACGACATTTATCGTGAACACTGCCTTTGAAGGCACCGGACACCCAGAAAATTAGTTTTGGGTTTCATACTCATCTTGGAGAGGGTCACACTCTGATCGCAATGATATTTTTGAAATCGTCCATGACCCCCTACGAACGGGGATATGGTTTCTTGAAAATGCTTGTATTATGAGGGCGAAAATTTAGTGGATGAGTTGTCTCGGGCCCGTATTCCTCTTGATTCGCAGTCGCGGCACGAGAGCAAAACAGGATGAGGATACAGGGCACGAGCCAAAACTTTAATTCTTATCATCGTGTGCGCGCGCGGCAGTGCCCTCCCTGAGGCACCGCCGCGCGCACACACGATGATTTGAATTCAAGTTTTGGCTCGCATACTTAGGCCTCTTTTAGAGCGACGCGATGATAACCATGAGCATCGATCAAGATGGCGTCGCACGTCGATCTGCATACGAAAGATGCCATCGCGGCGATCAGCGATCGCACTCTGAAAAAGGCCTTACGTCGCGTAGACGCCGCGGTCAACAAATCAATCGATCGCGCATAGCAATGAAAGTCTTCGCGCGCGGCGAAGCTAATGAGAGTTGCTACGCGTGACGGTGTCGTTCCTGTGCGCTGCTGATCCACACTTTTTCTCAATCTTGGCGCTGGTTAGCGTTAGCTAGTTGGTGTCCTGTCCTGGTGCGTTGCACTGCGATATTGCGACACTGTCGAAAGCCCCTGTACTCGAAGACAATGACTTGTTTGTTTCCGACTCCTGTGAGTGGTTGCTGTCCGCAAATCAACCTACTCAATGTTCCTATCAACACTTCGCGTCGATTGGAAACGAACGACTGATATGTCGCTCGGAAATATTCTCTTGTTTCCCTCATATCTATAGCTTTATCATACGCCCTTGCAGACGTGTAGAAACGGCAGGTAAAACATCGAAAACATCGGGAACTTTTGATAGTGTCAAGTTTAGATAGGAAAAAACGTAAGACGATTAACAAATCCTTTGTCGACAATGTAGGTAATTTTTGACAAGTGTTTTGAATTTAGTGAAGTTGATTGGTATCCGAACAGTATGACTCATCTTCAAGCATTCCATGCCGGCCTAAATCATTTCTCTTGCTTCTGTTATGTAAAGTATCCAAATTAAAGGCATCATTCACGATGGATTTCGTTTCCGAGTTTGCCATATATAATGAGAGCTCTAGTACCCTTAATAACAGCAACGTTGAAAAAACCGCGAAAAAATCACCGAAAAGCCCTTGTTCAGACCGAAAATGTCTCAATTGAGGGAAGAGTCGATCGTTAGAGATCGCTGTTTTGACCAACGATCTCACGATCAAATGAACTTTATATTTCTTTCAAGTGATTTGTGGAGAAGAAAAGGCTAATCTATGTGTGTACAAAGGTCAATCTTCACGTAACCGTATGGTATATTCCATCAACTTCCCCTCAGTTATTCTGTTTCAAATGTTGATCATTTACTTATATGATGGCTCACAGCAAATTGGGCCAGATGACTTTCGGAGGGCCGGCCTCTTTTGACGGAATTTGAGACATTCTACCTCATTTATCTCCATAATAAGGCGACCGAACAAGCTCTACCTACTTCCTCAGGTGGGCCCGGAAAATCGTTCAAACCGAAAAAACGGTCTGTGGTTTCCAGCGCGTACGATGTCTTTAAGCATACGATTCCTCACTATGCCACGGGGAATACTCTTATATGTGAAGCCAAGAGACCCTATGAAGAGCTTTTTTGTTGAGCTGTTTCTCACTCTTTCTAGTTTGGCAAAGCAGGTTTTTTAAGAGGAAAGTAGATACAGACAGGTACCATATTCAAGAACATATCAAACGTAAATTTCATAGGCTCTAACCAGAAGCAATGAATCTTTAGTTTTCAGAGATTTGAATAGAAGAAAAAGTTTCTGTTCAGCTTTCGCAACAATACTATCCAAATGCTTATCGAAATTCAATTTCGAATCGACAGGTAACCCTGAATCTCTAACTAGATTAACAAGCTGGAGTATTGAACCATCGATATTGTACTCGCCTTTCGCACTAGTTTTACCCAGGTGTAGTACTTGACTTTTTTGAGTGGAAAGAAGGAGAAGGTTTCGTTTAGACCATTGAACTACATTGTCATTTGTGGTTTGGATCCTACCTTCATCGTTATCCTCAAGTGTATCGTAGACTTGTAAGTCGTCAGCGAACATTGTAAATTTAGTTCCCCTTTTCTCAATAAATGATGGAAGATCAAAGGTGCAAATATTAAATAGTATAGGAGGGATACCGCTGTCCTTTGGCACGCCACTAGGAGCATTTTTGACCGAAGAATACGCATTCCCGACTCTGAATTGAAAAGTACGCTCTTCCAAGAAAGCTTGGATCCAGCACACAATCCTAGGATGAATACCAATGAGCATCAATTTTTGAGGCAGAAAGGTCTCTGTCAAACGCTTTTCCGAAAACAAAGTAGATGACATCCACATCTTTTCCATCATCAAGTTCGGAAGTCCAATAATTCAGTGATTCTAGCATACTATATATCCCATTTATTCCAGAAGGCTCATTTTACAGATATGCTTGAAGCAATGTTTCACTCTCACGAAAAAGTGTCTTCTTCTTAAATGATGTCCGATACTGGAATATTCCTCGTCAGGACATAGTCAAGCTGTAGTTTCAAAGTTGTCATCTTCCGCTTCCGCTGCTCTTCTGGAGATAGCCGGGTTGGTCCCTGCCACGTAAGCTGATGGCGGCGATGATTCCTCTTGAATGTCGATGCAATAATCAGACCACTGCGTTCACAAAAGTCGACAAGGCGGTAGCCATTGTCCGATCTTTGCTCCACTGGGTAGAACCATTTACCGAGTACTTCGGATTCCTGATCAAGTCCCATCTTCGCATTTGCGTCAATCCCCACGACAACAGCATGTTGACAAGGTATCCTGGCCAGCAACGTATTGAGTTCCTCATAAAACGCATCCTTCGAATTGTCTTCGGCGGTTTCAGTGGGCGCATGAGCACTCACTATCCACAGATTGAATCCTCTGTGATCCCGCAGTCGTACGAATGCATTCCGACACGACGTTGAGCCGAACTCCTTGACCATACCATTGAAATCCTTCCTTACAGCTATTGCACAGCCTCCCACTCTCCTATCGTCAGCGTTACCGCAGTAGATGGTGTACTCTCCGACGCTGATGACGGGTCTATCCTTGAGGCGGGTTACCTGCAAAGCAGCAAACGGTGCATGGAAATAGCTCAGAAGTCTGGATAGCGCAGTTTTTAGGATATCACTCGACAGCGATCGACAGTTCAGGGTGGCGAAATTGTGGCTTGTGGCCAAAGACTCCATGACTCCCTAGGTACGGATCCTAAGGTGTTATGGACCAGAGGCCTTAGTGTGCCGGACGGCGACACCTTTATGCAATGTGCGGGATACTTTCGCGATATAGTTGTGCACGCTATATCGCTCGAACGTTCCCTGTGTACACTCAAACGTCTGCTGGGTTCAGTAGAAGCAGGGGCACCAACGAGCAGGTTCCAACAGACTTGTATACACACCCCCTAACGATCAATAATGCTCTCAAACACTTTCACGATGTGAGACAGTAAACGTGTTGGACGGTAATTCGCACAATCCGCTGGATTGTCTTTCTTCATCCGGATTTGAATGGTTGTGCTTCGCTGACAGTCTTTGGGCGCTTAGTTTTCTGCAACGACCCGGTTGGAGAGCTGTGGAAGCCATTTAGTTGAATCCCAGCATCGTGATTTTTACACATCTCTGCAACCAGATCATCTGGCCCCGTCAACTCTGCCGGCCTCTTACGTCCCAATGCCATCTTCACTTCTTCGGTGGTGATAGGCTGGACAGGGCCGCTTGTAGGTGGGTGTTCAGGGATAGTAGGATGACGGAATTCTTCCGTCGAGATTTTCTCGAAATAGTCGCGGGATCTCCTCATCACCTTACAACGGTCTATTAGCAGCTGACCATGATCGTCATCAACACCGTGAAACTTCTCGATGTTTTTGGTACCACGCTGACGAGATTCCGCAAGTCGGTACAGAAGACGTTCACCGTCACGCATATCCAGCTTTTCATGCAGATCTCCGTAATCTGCCGCTTTGGCTTTCGCAACGGCCATTTTGGCAGACTTCTTCGCGTCACGGTCATTCCGCTAAGTTAGCAGCCGTCTAATTACCTAGAAAAATGTGGTATACTTTTTTTTCTCTTGAACCGTCACTCGCACGTCATCTGTCTAGAGCAACGTTTCTTCATCATTCTTCCGTCGTCCAGGTTTCGTTATCCTAAGTTCGGACCGCGCCGAACCAATCATTGATTTGACTGCCTTCTGCCAAGATTCGCACATAGTCGTACCTGGCGGTAACTGAACACGTGAAAAGACGGCAGCTTCTCTCTCCTTCAGATGCCACCACTCTATCTGAGGTGGTCTGCACCGTCGATCAATCCTACGTTTCGGCGGCATAATGCCTATCGTGCAGATCAGCGGTCGATGTTGTGTAGCGACTGTCTCGCCTGGCACGACCTTCACATCGACCACCTTCTCGTCACGACGCCAAACAAGCACAAAGCGAAATTTTGTCATACTGCTGCAACTGTATAAAATGACAAGATGGGAACGGCGCTCTCGAAACCTCGTGTTCACAATGACAAAGTCATGTGAGTCGGCACAGTCGAGAATGCGTTCGCCATCGGTGTTCCTTGGGCCGTAACCGAACCTTCTGTGGCGACTATAGCCTCGACTCGTTTTTCCAGCGTGGCCGTTCATATCACCCGCAACAACAACAATGTCTTCTGGTGACACCTCGGCGGTCTTCTCATTAAGCATCATCCAGAAATCATTTTTTCACTTGCTCAGAACAACCCGTCTGCGGGGCATACACCGATAAGAAATGGACTCGTTGATTCTCACTGACAATGATTATCGTCATCAAACGATCGTCAAAATGATGCACAACGTCAAAGGACTTACGGACTAGCCTGGTTACCCTCCGATGCCGTCCTTGCACCGAATACCCTAGCATACTTTCACCACTCATCGGTGCTCCGTGAGTGGACGCCGTAGCCTTTACAGAAACTTTGAACACCACTCCATGCTGCGTGACAAGGATAACCATCGGCCGACCTGTCTCACGGGCGAAATGCCCTGGTCTGTCGCCGGAACGCTAAAGTCCGCGTTCAGCTCACCTTGAAAGAATCGAGAAGTTTCCAGTGACACCAACGTGGAGTAGCGGTTTGCGCCAGCAAAAAAATGCCATACTTCGAATCTTCTAAAAAATGGTTATGGAAAAAATATTATCAAAAGTGTAGAATTGTTCATGAAATTTAAACAAGAAATAGTTGTTCTGTAAACCCATGACACGTCAATGATATCCGCATGAAAACAAACAGATATATTGAACTCTGCAATTGGATCACGGAGCAATCATAATGTTGTGGATTATAAAGAAGAGTGCGACGAATCTAGAAAATATGCAAAGCTGCTGACCGAATCTGTTTCGTATATTGGCGTGAGCATCGGGATGCAATGTTGCGTCAGGTATATTCGCAAACGACTTATTCCATCGTCGAGCACTCGAGGTCGCGGCGGCGCCGTCGCAACTCGCGATGGAGTGCGCACTAAAGGGCCCAGCAGAGCTCGAGTCGCGGCGTTGCTCGCAGAGACGAACAGTGCTGGGTGATGCATTATCGATTACATTCGGGGACGGAAGCGACTGAGGCGGTGTGAAGGGCGACAATGGGGAACCACAGAATGTTTTGACGCCGCGACGGCCATGCCTCACTGCTACCGACGCGGCGACGATAATGTTCGGAAACATTTTTGTCGTCGCGTCAAGGCTGACGTTAGGCGACCAGTCGCCGGTCGGTGCAACACCGCAGACTCCTTTAGAATAACCCTCGTTACTCATTCATGCTTTCACCTCTGGAGGCCATATAGTGAGGGGGGCAGTGAGGGTTTTTGTGGCGCAGAAAATGGAAAATTTACCTTTCTTTTAAAAATTGTAAATTGTGGTTACCTAGGGGCGCTAAACACAATTATGGGGTCCATTTTTAGATTTGAGAAAAATTTAAATGGCTTTTGGTGGTCATATTCAATATACGCCTTTGCTCTCATTTAGAGAAACAGAGCGCAGCTACAAATGTCACATTCAAACTTTTTGTAGAAAGTTGTTCCTGATAAGTTGCTTTTCGTTCTTAATGGCCCTCTTTCTGCAGATGACATTCCATTTGCAGCTTCTAGAAAATTAGATCTGAAGACTTCATTACAACACTGCTGAACGGTATATGTACATACCTATTTCGTTGGAAATAACTAGGTCGACCATTGGTGCTCCTCTAACAAGACGCATTTGCGACTCTTCTCAGCGCCTGCTCTTGCTTCGAAGACGAAAATTCAGACGTTAAGCGACATGTCTAGAGAAAATTTCTCTCATTCTAACTAAGATCCGCCCTATCAAACTTTCCTAGCATGTTCCTTAAATTTTTTTCTTCAGTAATAAAGCGCAACTCACTGTTAAATACACTGTCAAGGAACAACACGCTACGTTTCACTGTAGTGCTTAATTTCACGTTTAGAATACAACTCTATTCCTCCGTTCAAATCGAGTACTTCTGGCTGTAGTGGCGTCTTGATTTCTCAGCGCCACATATTAACCGCAGCCCACTGTCTCATTCACATAAGCCGCAATATCGAGGAAATGTGCAAAATGGAGAAATACCGAAACGCGTAAGTCCCAGTCGCATTGTTATTACCAGTTCAGGAATCATGTATATTTCATATAGGCTTAATATGTTAACCTTTATTTGAGAGCTGCTAAAGATGTACTTTATTGGGTGCTTCCTGGGAATCACTTCACGATCTATGTCGGAAGCAGGTGCGCAACAGGTGACTGTGAGGGCAGTAAATCGTACCGCTCCCAAAACTTTGTGAGTCAGTTTTGCCATTTTTTCGGGTGCTAACACGTTGCTTTCATGATTTTTGAGAAGGTCAGCAATGTGGTCTTGAAGGCAGTGTCCACAATAAATTTTGTCTTCAGTTTTCCGCCGGAAATCGAAACGCCGGGGTCTCATTGGAGCAGTAGGGCTGAAAGAACGAACAAAAACGAGCCTGAAAGAGTTTTAATCGGCTCCGAGATCCGCTCGCGCTAGCCCTTCCCGCTCGCTGTCGAGTTTTCCGGGGAACAGTTTAGTCCGCTTCTTCATTAGCATTGGAGCGCGAGCGCGGCTGAGTTTTAGCATTGGGGAGCATTTGCACACGCTGTCTACTTCATGCCCATTTTCGCGCAACTCTTCCACCGTTTAAATGTGGCTGTCAAGAAGGAGAGCTAATTTTAGATGTTTCGCAGCGTTTTTCATGATTCCTTCTTCACTGATGATACAGTTAGACTCTAAGCCTTCGTTTTCTGGAGAAAACTCGAGAACAGTTCTTTATCATGGACGCTGCCTATAGTATTTCAATCCTTTAAGGCAATCATTCACGACTTCCATCCATGCCACAGCATTCAAAATGATCTTGCCATTCTCCAACTAGACAGTGATATACCAAAAACTGAAGCTGTACCGATTTGTATGCCGGAGGAACACCAAACGCTTAACGAGATTGTTTTTTCTCTCGGATATGGCCGGAGTGGGTGAAATATATGTTTCAACAAGGCGTTTTAGATAGCAATTATTACTGGAAAGATATTGTGTGTTGAGAGGAGATTGCCTATATTCTTTCTCGTCTGCG
Source organism: Aplectana chamaeleonis (assembly GCA_029168955.1). Classification (NCBI taxonomy): domain Eukaryota; kingdom Metazoa; phylum Nematoda; class Chromadorea; order Rhabditida; family Cosmocercidae; genus Aplectana; species Aplectana chamaeleonis. Next base: position 1,778,693 of record JAPDOI010000008.1, on the reverse strand, counting down.
TATACATATTTTTGATTCAGCACACTCATCTTCCGGTCCGAACCTCAGTCAACTGCGAAAAACGGAGTTTCGCGTCACATCTCATCGAGAAATTTGGAACACTCTAGTGGTTCACCACGGAAGACACGTTATTTGCGATGTGAGTTTCCAATAAAAAATATAAGGTAGAACAAACACCGGGAAGGTTAAATTTGCCTCGACATATCTAGTATGGTCCCGTCTTCCCAACTCTCTCAACGAACAGCGGATCACCTCGGTTAGCAATGCAAACACTAATTGAAAATTAATCAAAACAATGATGGCCGAGACCGGAAACATTAACACTTGAAAAACAATCGAAAAATGATCAAAGCAATGATGGCTGGGACCGGAAAACTAGCCAACCAGACACGTTTACTCCTCTCTAGAATCACAACCAGGGCATGAAGTCTGTTTGTCTCTTTCTATCATCATATGTAGTCTGGTGGTTCTTTCTCCCTTTCGTTTGCAAGCAAATGATCAGTAAATCAGGAGATTCGCACACTGGCACGTACAGAGCTGAGCTCCCACAAAGACTGCTAGGGCAGTGAGCTAAATTGCAACTCGTCACAGGCAGAACAATAGGCAACTGAGTGTAGGCTTTCACATGCTCTCATAGTCAGAGTGAACATATAACTGTGTGCACCTTGAAAGTAGGAGAGGGTTGACCATGGTCTCCTGGTGATTTGGTTCCACCGATTGAGCGCACTCTTCAATAAAGTCTTCTGCAGATTTTTTTATTCAATAAGTAATTGCGAATGCCCCACCCTTGGCTGTGCAACAATAGTCCGAGACACACAAAGCGTAACCTTTTAGGGTGACAGCGGCGGCCCATTGGTCCAGATGGATGAAAATGACAAATCTACACTTATCGGAATCGCATCTTCTAGTACAAACGGCAAATGCGATCCCACTGTCCCCACTCGCAGTAGGTTTTTGCTTTTTCTGGATAACACCTACATCCCTTTCCCACTTCAATTATGAGGGAATCAAAAAATATCAGAGCACGTTGCAATCAATCTGTACTTAAGATCTAATGAGCGAATTTATCGACATAACAAAAAATGTGAACTGGATCTGCGCCAACACAGGTATGTAATATGAATTTCCCACAAAAAAAACTCTGGCAAGAGATATGAAAAAGTTTTGATATTTGATGAATAGAGGCCGAAAGGTTTCGTCGACCTGGAGCGCAGTTTCAAGGTGGAGAATTCTTCTGCTTCTTGGATTAAATGCAGCCTGAGCTTGGGAAAACTGGAGGTGACTGCTATCGAATCAATGGAAAGTCGGCGGATTTGAGAAGGAAGAGTAGTTTAGTGAAAACGTTTAAGAAGTTCAGGTGATAGTAGTGAGCTCCCCCAGCCGAACGGCTGAAATTACATTTCATAGCAAGCGTTGTATGACCTCCAGTTTGTGGGAAGTTAGACCGGGATTTCTATTCGCAGACCAAAAAAGTACGAAAACTATGATCCAGTATCCTGCAGAAATTGTTGGAAAGCTCAAAATGTTGAATAGTTAATGAAACTATCAACAAGAGTACCACAAAACTAGAATTAATGTGTTATCGTGAGCCTTACAGAATTACATTTAGCTAAAACATCCGATAATTTGCCAACTTGTAGTCTCATAGTTCCTCCTTTTATATGCAGTTCTCTACGCTCTTACTCTTTTTTTGAAAGTCAAGATACCGATGCTTCAGGTATTTGTTCGACTACTGCGAGCCGGGATGCTAATTCGGAAAATGGATCAGCCGAGAGGGATACTGATTCCGCCAAAATAGATGATTCTTCTCCGTGAATCGAGTCTGCAGCTATTTGAGAGGCTCCGTCCAATACCGGCAATAAGCTTGCAATGGTTTTAAACTTAGCACCGTTTGGGAGTAGTTGTAGGGCTAGATAATGAAGTATTGAAAATTGTCTTAAAGGCTGTGGTCACGATGAAAAACGTTATAGAAAAAACTACAAAAATCAGCTTAGATCAAAAACAGCTGAAAAACTATGAAAGTAGAGCGGTGAAAAACGGGCTAGAATTAGAGTTTCTAGGGCCTAAAGAAGCTGTTTTGTGCACACGTGCACAGCGATGACGAAAAAGATCGCCGTATCATGCCGAGCAGTCAAAAATCATCGACATTCAGAGGACGAAATAAATGCAAATTTAACGAATAAAAACAGTTGAATAATGAAAGCATCACTTCAGTCAATGTTTTTGACGAGATGTGTACATAAATCCAAAGCTTCATTGATTGAAATTCAATTTCAAGCCAGCTGATGTTCTTGATATAAGAGGTCACCGATGCCGATGATGTGAAGTGGGCTCGTCCACCATCAAAAGACAAGAAAGTTCAGGTTTCAAATTTGACCCAAAATAATGGTTTTTTTTCGCGATTTTTTCTTATAGGTCCTATTACTCGAGACCCAGAAAAGGGTTAAAAGAGAAAAAGACGACAAGCATATTTGATCGCGACCACTGCCTTTAAGGAAAGCTCGTGTATCACTCCGGAATGCTTCTGCACAGCGCGATGTCTAAAAGGCACGAACTCAATAATTCCCTCATCTGCTCGACAAGTTTCTTATGTGCTAGCTGACTTCCCGGACAGCGGAAACTACCGAAGCTGTCGTATAGGTAATCATTCGCGCAGAACAGACCATGTGCTCATCCATTACAAAACTATTCGGAAGACCGTAATCAACAATAGGGAGTTCGGCTTCTCATCATTACGGATTGTCCCGAAATAATCGCCAAGCATTATACAAGAAACCGTACATATGCACAGGGTTAGAGGTACCAGGCCAAGCCGTAGCGAAATTAATTCGCTTGAGCGCAAAGAAGTTACAGTAATGAAGACACATTATAAAATAATTGTTCATTATGACAACAGAAAATGAAAGATTAGCCCATAAATGGATCTGGGATGTTGGCGGCGGGCATCGATAAAAGAAGAATGAAGTAGTCATCGACACAGAGGGCTGAGGCACGTGGACGTGGCGGGCTGGCTCGCAATCACAGCTTCCTTTGTGGTCGCCAAGATCACGACGCTTGTTCGGCCTTTTTCTATACAGGCACAAGCCGCCCCCCCATTCGTAGACGCTGCCATCAGCGGCTCGTGACCAGGGTTAGACGTGAGGTGTGATGTATCGCAGAGGAGGGTCGGACCCATCTATGTTCGTTGGAGGAGGGGGTCGGGCCTTTGACCAATCAAGAACCAAGATGGACTTCTATTAAGGGGGGATTTAAGAGCCGTACCGTTAGTATAAAATCGACGGCAAACTGAGCCGACAAAATTAGATCACAAAAAGATGTCAAAATGAAACTGGAAATCAAACTGAGAGGACGAAATGAGACTGGGGTTAAAAAAAGAATGTGAAAAGTGAACGAAACAACTGCGCAAAACCAATGAGGCAGAATATGGAGTGGAGATGTTAAAAGGAGGCAGGAACCCACAAGAAGAGGTGGCAATTCACTGGCGGAGAAAGCATGCAAGGCAATAGGCGACAGTAGCATGGCCATCCTTCATGGCTCTGACATGGAAGTGGAGTCGTGGCCGGGTAAAGTCTTTCACCATAGCGCTGCTGGATATGTCAGCAGCAATGATGTTGAGTATTCGCTGTCTTCGAGGTCATTACAGGCGGATCACCTTGTCTACGAAAGGCAGAGATAATCTGGAATTTCGTAACCTGAAATGCATTTTGAGGCGATTTAAAGGCAGTGTCCACGATAAAAACCATGTCTAATTTTTTGGTGGAGATCGGCAGCTGTGGGGCCTAGCGGAACCCCAACATTGAAAAAACTGAGAAAAATGAGCTAGGAACGGCCCCTTACGACCCCAAAGTTGGACACCCATCAGCTCGTCACCCCCAGATGCACCGACGTGAACAAATGAATGCTCGAGATTGTGAGATGAGCGATGGTTTCCGATCGATAGCCCCGTTCTTCCTTTCATTCTCAACTTCTCTCTCTCTGCTCAGGTCAGCTCGCATACATCGGCTGCAAAAGACGGAAGTTACAAGCCTCGGACAACTCGTCCACCATGTTTCCTTAGCTCAATATTTGAGGGACCATAACTCCGTTCCCTGAAGGTCTTGTGCGATTTCAGAGATATCATTAGAATCAGCATGGGGCCGTTCTCAAGATAGGCGGAAAAACAGAAAAACGATTTTTATCGTGAACACTGCCCGTAACTTCACTGCGAATATTCATAGGAGAAAGCGAGGAGACCAGCCTTTCCAGTGGATGGAAGTGTCAGGTCTCAAAATTGAAGAATAAGGAGGAAGTTTCCAACTACGCGTTTCTATTCATATTGGAGTACGGACTAAGGAGAACCTTTGCGACGCGGACTTTTTCGTCAAGTGCATCTAGGACGCTTTGAAAAAGGGACTCCTGGTTGTACAGCCCCAGAAGAAGTTTGCCTACGTCTCAGAGTGAACAACATCTATTTCTACAGAGAATGTGTTCTCCGAACTGCAGGAAAATTTGTGGAGGAGAAGCGTATTAGTAAGAAGTTGTGACGGCGGCTTCAAAGCTACCGCAAACGAGAATGCACGTGTAGATCTATGGAGTTTGAGAAGGCTCAATAGGAGAATCACACGAAAAAAGCATACATGTTTGTTTTGCTGCATAGCGGCAAGATGAAGAGCTCTTCTCCTGTCCTCAACACCGCAACATGAAGTTGAATTTGGTGATGCGACAATATGTAATGATTACTTCAGTTCACCATTGAATCTTTCAGCGCCATCAGCACCTGAGCTCCCGCATGTTCAGAGAGCACATTACGATGTCAGTGAGGAACCGCCGACTGAGTCTGAAGTTTTGGATTGTGTCTGGAAGATGAAGAATGGAAGGCAGGTGGAGATGACAAAGCCACCACTGAAAAGCTGGAAGCTCTCCCTTCATGTGGTATTCGTGCAATAGCCAGCTTTAATCGTGCCATATGGATGAACGAAAAAATACCCAATTCTTAGAGACATGAGATCATCGTGCCTCTTAACAAGTAACTATCTGTTGCGGACCTCAAGAACTACAGTGAAACTATTTCTTGACTGTAAGTACAAGTATAAGTTTATTACAAGTGCATGAGGTAAACGTGAGAAAAAAAAAACGCTAATCACGCAATCATTAAACAACGATTTCTAGAAAAAGTGAGATTAAGCACTAAGAAGAATTCCTACGCTAGTGGGCTAGAAGCGGTGGTAACTATGGATAATGCTCTCAAATCGTATTAGCTAATCCACGGGAAATTTAGCAGGCTGATGTATACTTAAAGGCAGTGTTCATGATGAAAATCGTTTTCCTGTTTTTCCCCCTATCTTGAAAACGGCCCCATGCTGATTCCAATGGTGTCTCTGAAATCATACAAGACCTTCTGTGAACGCAGGTATGGTCCCTCAAAGATTGAGCTATGGAAACATGGTGGACGAGTTGTCCGAGGCTTGTAACTTCCGTCTTTTGCAGCCGATCTATGCGAGCTGACCTGAGTGAAGAGAGAAGCTGAGAATGAAGGGAAGAACTGGGCTATTAATCGGAAACCATCGCTCGTCTCACGATCTCGAGCATTCATTTGTTCACGTCGGTGGGCGTGTGATGCGCTTTTGGAGTTTTCAATGCGCTCGAAGTTGCAACTTCGGGCTCTTTTGAGGCTCTTTCTGACTCGTTTTCATGCGTTCTTTCGACGTTAAAGGTACAGAGTGTCCCCCCACTACCCAATCCCAGTGGAATTTTGTAAACTTTTTTCATCGTGAACACTGCCTTTAATTATCAAATACTGCTCGCTCCTGCGCGGCCATCACCTCCTGTTCGCTTGAGGCCTATTTTAGAGCTCCATCACAGCTCGGGGCGATGAGATGTTTTCAGTGAGCATCGATCGATAGCGCGCCGCTCGTCGATTCGCAAATAAACCACGAAATCACGCCGAGCCGCGGTGGAAGTCTAAAAACCCCCTAACTGCGTTCTGCCTGCCACGTCAATCACGACTGCTGCGAGGACGAAGATTCAAATATCACGGCTATCACCTTCCGTATCACTCGAAAATGGAGGAACTGGGACCTAAAAAGTGACCGATAATCACTCCTCTTCATTGACTCTGACGGTGTTAACCCCGTCCTATATTACTTCAGTAAATCATGAATTCTCTCGTTCTTTAACTTCATTCATTCACACTGATAACTGTTGGGGCCGTACTCTCACTGCGTTGATCTCAGCATTATCGGCAAGCTGGGGATCCGTGACCTTCCACGCTGCATGTATCCATTGTTTATGTCTACCGATGGTGGTCTAGCGGGAAGAGACGGTGTATGAAATGCGACTAGAAAGGATCGTAAGGTGTTTCAGCCGACAAAGCCCTCTGATATACCCTACTGATAAATTTCTTTTATTTCGCGAGTTCTGCAGCCACAGAGAAAAGGTTCCTCTCGCTGCAAGAGAGAATGAAGATTTTCCAGGAATTTTCGAAAGACTAGTGTCTTGAGGGTTGCAACAATAACCATTTGAATTTCCTTTAACCTTCTTCCCCACAACATACACTGGCATTTGAACGTTACCTACCACACACACTGGATAGTTGTGTTTTTACGAAGTCCCTTAGGATAATACAAGAATACAAAGATTCTAAATAATTTCTTTACTGTCGTATAAGCAGAAATTTTTATTTTAAAGTGATGTCATATGCCAAGCGTCTGACAAACAATTACAGTAGGACACACACGCACACATACGGGCAAACTTAGCAAAACATGGGTAATAAGATCATTAATGATCTCCGCCACCTGTCCTTTCTTATTAGCTCATTGCTTTGAACAGCGAGTTACAGCGCTGCTCTCATACCAGGTAAGGGGAAATTTAGATGAGACACAACTCAAAGTGCTGCGCGAGAAGCCGGTTGACAACGATGGTGCTACCTAGAACCTTCCTGTTCGACGTGATGCTACCTTTGCACAATAGCTATTGTAGACCTCTCTTACGTTGTTTTTCTGCAACACAGGTGTCCTATGCCGGAAAAAGCGGTTTGGATCGTCGCGAATACCATATTTCCTGTGATTGAACACCCGGATGTGCTATGAACCAAATTCTGTCATAGGGAGGATTCAATTACGGGGATGCTAAACAGAAGTGGTTGTTCTAATCTTCACTCGATAATGTCGAAAGAGTGAGTGAGCAGCGTGTACCGGTTATGCGAGAATAACTGATCAATTGCTGAAATCTATATTCCATCTCGACTAAGCCCGAAAAAACTAATCAACTCATTCTCAAGCATGTCTTCTCGATGGCCGGCCAGATTTATCGACAGTGTCGACTTCTTGGGCCTTGCGTAGCATTTCAAATCTTCAAAGACACGGACCAACTTTAGAGGCAATTTTCGATATCTGATTTCGGCCGCCGTTCATAGCAATCCTGCCAAGCACGAATTCTTAATCCACTCAAAAAAACGTGAAAAAAGGCGAAACCTACCCTGAAAAAAGTTAAAACTCGACAACTAAACCTCGGAATCAACGTCGGCATGGATCCGGAAGAGACTCAGCGTTCACTGTTGAAGGTTGGCGCAAACTCGGTGCCATATACTATAATATAGGTGCACCGAGTATGCGCCAACCTCCAATGGGGAACGCAAAGCCTCTTCAGGGTCCATTCCGATGGTATGCGCATCCTTCCCCCCAAATATCCCCCAGTACAAACTTTCTAGCCTGATCTGAGACCACCGTAATCTATCACGAATCGATAAACAGCTTTCTGATTTGCACCCAGAGAGCCCCTCTATGCCGTTTCTCTAGAACGCTTTCAAAACAAACTTACTCATGTAAGGTAGACGCTTAAAGCCAGTGTTCACAAAAAAAATTGTTTGAGTTTCCACTAGGAATAGGCAGTGGAGAAGCACGCTGTAACGTTGACGTCGAAAGAGCGCATGAAAACGAGAGCCAGGAACAGCCCTAAAAGAGCCCGAAGTTGCCACTCTGAGCGCAAGGCAAACCCCAAAAGCGCAACGCCCGCCTTCCAACGTGAACAGATGAAAACACGAGATCGTGGGATGAGCGATAGATTCCTATCAGTAACCCCGTCCTTCCCTTCATTCTGAACTTCTCTGCTTACCCAGGTCAGCTCGCATACATCGGCTGCAGAAGGCTGAAGTTGCAAGCCCCGGACAACTCGCCCACCATGCTTCCCTAGCTCAATGTTTCAGGGACCATAACTCCGTCCCCAGAAGGTGCTGTACGATTCCAGAGACATTATTGCAATCAGCATGGGACCGTTTTTAAGGTTAGCGGTAAAACACAAAACCGATTTCAATCGTGAACACTGCCTTTAATCAACGAGTTTGAGCTTCCTGTCTTTTCGGGCCTGTAGCCCATTGATCTCTGTTGTATTTTTCCGAAAATCAACTTCGAATTCAAGTATATTACGTAAACTTACCCTAATGGGGAATTTTTGAGAACAACCTATTTAGGACCACCACCTAAGGTGCGTCCGAATGAGAATGGCTGCCCACGCGGCCGGCGTGCTTGGCAGGCGGCCGTCGCGTTCGCCGCTTTCGGACGAGCATGCGAAAAGTCCCCACCGCCATCGACAACGAACGAGGCCGGCACCGTCTGGCAGCAAGCACTGCGCCGATCAATCAGTGGGAGAGGGGACGGCCGTCGTTGAAATCCAACACTCGTCCGAGCGCGACACATGCGACGGCCGCCTGCCAAGCACGCCGACCGCGTGGGTCGCCATTCTTATTCGGGCACACTTTACATACGCCGCGTTCAGCCGAACTCTAGAAATTTTGAGCCTGGATTCGCTTTTTTTGCGGAAGTCCGTAGCAGTATCTGATTTCACATTCGGAGAGAACCTGCCGGAATCTATCAGTAAGCTTTCATCATCTTTTTAAAGTGAGACATACCACGCGAAGTTCTCGAGTAAGCTCTTCCTTTATCAAACAAGCTGACTATCAAGTACATGTTGGCTGCGTTGACGTTGATTCAAAATCAGTTGCTCATCGCAACTGCTGGAGTTATATATAGTCAGCACTCTACGTAAGAGGTAGACTCTTGGGAATTGAGAGAAATTCACCTTTCCGCCTAATGACGCCGCATTGCTAGACTGTAGACGTCTGTTTTCAATGATGACTTCAATTCCAGTTTTCTTTGCTCGCACACGTATTTTTCTGCAGCCTCTTTTCTCTTAATGGAACCACGATGTTGCTACTTACATGAAAAATGGGGCGAAATTGGCAAAGTTAGCAACAAAAGCGTCCTTAGCACAATGTGCTTCAAAGTTTTCCATTATAAATTTTGAGAAAAAACATTCTCTCAAGCGCCACCTATCGGCTCCAATCATAACAAGAGACTCCGGGGGCGGCTAGCACGAACGCGAGTGTCGCGAAGGGGATGGGGCAGTAAAGTTATTGATGGTAGGACTTCGGCTACCGTAATCCGGCAATCGCTTCAGGAGCCAAAGCCCGGTTTCCCTCTACGTCGGAACCGCTTCGCAACTCCATTCAGTTCCATTGCGAGCGTTTCCGGTACGATTTCGCTCTGGAGCGTGCTAGGTCGTCCATGTAGAGGTTGGATCACATCAGAACTTGTCAGCGCAATGAATTTTTTTATCTTTCAAGCCTAATATCCTCGATCTCTAGGCGTGATAGCTTAGAAAGGGACACTCAAACTGAAAACCCTACGTTTCGTTCATTATTGACTTCATAGGCCTCCTGACTCTCCCGATTTTGCAAGGGAAAGAAAACCCCGGGTTCGTGAGAACTTTGCGAGTGTGAAAAACCACGGTGTATACATAGATATCGCTCGTTTCAGAAGTTTATGCAATGAACTACTTCGCAAATTTTTCTTGGGTGGAGCCGTAAATGGGATCCCTACAAACAAGAATTCCCATGATTTCTATTTTCGCGGAGAAATTGTCTAGGGGAATTTCTTCAGTGTATTCAAACTACGGAGCTTCGCTGTGAATCACACTGTTTATGTAGGTGTGATTCATAAGACCTAAACGGTGTGATTCACATGCCTTTGCCAATTTTATCTTCTGCCTCCACTGCCTGATTTCACTCATTCGGCAGAGAAAACCCTGGGCTCCGAATTTTGGAAAATCAAGCATTCGCGGGAAAGCAAGAAAACTCCTAATTCAAAAAAGATTATTTCATTCTCAATTATACAAAAGTCGTATTCAAATAAATCGAAGAGCGCTGCAGAGTTGACTGCAGTATATAAAATTTGAAGTAAATAAAGCTTCTTCAAGGAACTTCGGAATGGCAAAGCTCTTCATCTAAAAACTTTTCCAGCCCAGTTCAGAGTGCTGTTCATATTCTCCGAGGAACTTTTTCGAAGACCTCTTGTTTCAGTGGTGATGGAGGGGTTAGAAAAGCTTATCGATGTAACGAAAGGTGGTGAGTGAAACAGTCAATCTAAAGGGCGGGTGGAAATCGGGCTTTGGGTGCTGAAGCGATTGCTGGATTACGGTAGCCGAAATACGCCGAAGTCCTTCCATCAATGTAATGGGGCAGGGGTTGGGGCGTCGGCGCCTTTCATGATCTCCCTGCGCGTGCTGGAGATAATCAATAATCGATGTCTCATCGGCGAGGGAACGATTTTTCAGGGCTACCCCAACCCCTTTTCAGCCCTCGCACTGCTATTATCAAGCGTGCCGACTTCCCAAACCCTGTCCCAACCCCTTCATAACACTCGCGTTCGTGCATGCCGCCCCGGAAAACTTCACGAGCAAAACCGGTTTTATGCAAAATTGTTTCACCAAGCGTAGAAGTGTAAATTCGCGTGATTGTGATTAGCGGAACGAAATAAACGCGCGCGAATTTACAAGTAATCGCATGATAAAACAACTTTGCCCTAAAAAGGGGTTCCTCGTGAAGTTTTTTTCCGGACTTCTCTATTATGATTTGAACAGTAAGTGGCGCTGAGAGGATGCATTTTTTGAAAATTTGGATTGCAGCGCTTTGAAGCAAGTTACACGCAAAAATACTTTTGTTGAGAGCTTTACCCATTTCGTTCCTTGTTTCCCTATGTTACCACCGGTATTGTACCAGTGTAGCTAGTGCGTAGAGTGCAGTAACTATTTCATGGAGAGCAGCTCACGGAGCTTGACCATCCGGCAACTGGAAAGGCTACAGCAGTACGTTACTGGAGTGGTTGTGGCGAGACCTACTGCCGCTAGCCAACGTCGCCTTTTTGCCTCCGCAATTTAAAATTACGGCATCTAGAAACTTCGCTTTGTGGATATGAGTTGAAGCCATCGTTCACGATGTGTTGCGCTTTCGAGTTTTTCATATACAGTGGGAGCCTTAGTACCCTATATAGCAGCTACGTTGAAAAAAAAACCGCGGAAAAATTACTGAAAACTACTTTCTTCCAATCGAAATTACCTCAACCGACTTTCGATAAGGATAGTGTCGATTGTTAGAAATCGTGGTGTTGACCCATGATCTCTCGATCAAATGCACTTCATCTTTCTTTCAGGCGATTTGTGGGGAGGGCAGGTCGACCGATGTGTATAAGAAGTCGTTCTTCTTGTAATCGTATAGTATGTTCTACCAACCTCCCTTTATTTGTACTTCATCTTTTGTTGATCAGTTACTTATATGGTGTGATTGCCGACAGCGAATGGTGCTAGATGACAAACAAGACGTAATGTGACACATCTATTATCTTCTTATTACTCAATGATCCTGCTCGAAGCACTGGGAAACTTCTTGTCCTTTTTTACGGTAATCAAGACACTCGACCACATCTATCTTCACAATAGTGCGTTGGTGACCCAACAAACTCTCCCTACGTTCTTAGGTGAGCCCAGGCAATCATTCGAACCCAAAAATAGTGAGTGGTTTCCGGCGTGTACGTTGCCTTTTAGGTTAAGGACTCCGTAAGCTCTCCGACTAGCTTACGGCTAAGGCATCTCGATTGGAATCCTGCCGCCCAGCCGCGGGTTGGTTCCCAATCGAGTCCTTAGTCTTAGAGCATACGAAATGACGGTGCGATAGTTTTGGAGTATTTGCAGTTTTTAAAATGTATCTTGATAAATCATTGGCTGCTTCCTGATATTTAGCTACATTATAACATTTTTAGCTCCATGGATTGATTGCTGAGTGTTTCCTATAATTAAGTATAGGAGCGTCTGCCAATTCTGTACGAAAAAATCAGAGTGACATTAGGTGAAGAGCGAGCGCTCGAAATTAACTTTTTATTAGATAAACTCTTTATCAGAGCTCCTCGATAAAAAACCTGTAAGATACCCACAGAATAGAGCCTTAACGGTTATGAATTGATACGATTCAGAGCTGCGAAGGCCGAGGAGCGGCAGTTGGTGCCGTCAAGGCTATTGGCGCAAACCACTGCTAGCACCTTGCCAGAAGCGGGATGGTCAAGCTTAGCATACTACACTCAATCTTTTCAATCTAAGGGCATTCGCATCACAATCACAGATATACTGTACCAATATTACCTGTTCCGGGAGGTGATGTTGGCATAGAATATATAGAATATTGTTTGAAAGTCATGAGAAACTGTGATTTCGTATCCTTCTTAATCTTCTGTTATCCTGTCATTTTCTAAGAATGTAGACTTTTATCCGAAATTGCCGTTTCTCCTTACGGGCACTACGTGCGTCCTGTTGTCACAAGACTCTAGTTCAAATTTCGATTCAGGATGTCTGTCAGTATTCCGATCCAAACGATCATTCTGATGGTATATATGTGTATCTCGATGAGCTGCTACGCTTTCATAATCTATGTGATACTTTCACGAAGACGTAACGTGACATATTTATGTTCTTCTTATTACTCAATGTTCCTGCTGGAAGCAATGGGAAACTTCTCCGTATATTTACACATTGAAATTGTAATGCGCCCGCGGGAATTCAATTATTTTGATCTATACAAAGACAACATGACTGGATTAGCCGTCTACACTATGTTCGGTCTCTATGTTGGTCGAGGTTTATGGTTTCTAGCTGAAATATGCGTTGCTGCTAATCGTTTCACTGTTTTTCGTTATCCACTGAAGCAGGAATGGGTAATTGTACTTTTCATCAATTTTATTTGAATACATGTGTCATCGACATGTATTTATTTATTGGCGTAATTCACATGACTTTTTTTAAATCTTTGAACTAAGACAGGGAATTAACAAGTATTGTTTAATAAAACCACTTAAATGCCTACCATTACAAATGGTAGTAACTTGTGCAATGAATTAAAATTTAATGCGATTGGTGAAGCAGTAAACAACAAGACGATTCATAGGGAAATTATCGAGACCAACTATATAAAACTACGAGGAAAGTCTACAGATCGTCGCCGTCAAGTAGCGACAAGAAAGGGAGATGTTTTGGTATGAACACCGCCCATAGAGTAACAGTTGGTGACGCCCCGATATGGAGAGAATGCTCCAGTTCATGGCTAAATCGTTCAACACCAACAGCATTCGAGGCCCATGACATTGTCGACCGATCGACTGTAGCCATTCCGGCGATGAGCATCTACGTCATGCTAATCGGGTGTAAATAATCCGCTCGTTGTGGGCGGATTGGACGATTCTGGTCGGTTCTCGTAGACGTCCCGGTCGATACGCAAAGGTGGACGTCCCGGTTGATACGCATATAATACACTGCTGAGTCGAAGAATCTACTCATTGTGGCCGGATTCAGCCTGCCGCGGTGCCTCCGAGTACGCCAGCTTAAAGGCAGTGGCCCTAATGAAAAACGTTATAGAAAAAACTACAAAAATCAGCTTAGATCGAAAACAGCTGAAAACTATGAAGATAGTGCGGTGAAAAACGGGCTACATTTGGGGCTTCCAGAGCCCAATGATGCCTGTTCGTGTACACGTGCACAGAGCCGCCCAAAAAGATCGCAGTTCTATGCCGAGCAGTCAAAAATTCATTGACATTCAGAGAAAGAAATAAATGCTAATTTACCTAATAAAAACAGTTGAACAAAAGAAAGCAAGCACTTCAGCCAATGTTTTTTACTAGATGAGTGCATAAATATTCGAGCAGGTCAGTCCGAAGGTTTATGCTCATTGATTGAAATTCAATTTCAAGCCAGCTGATGTTCTTGATTTTAGAAATCATCGATGTCGATGATGTGGAGTGGGCTCGTCCACCATTAAAGGACAAGAAATTTCAGGCTTCAAATCTGGCCCAAAACAGCGATTTTTCCGCAATTTTTTCTCAAAGGTCCTACTACTTGAAGCACAGAAAAGGGTTTAGAGAGGAAAAGAAGACAAGCATATTTGATCGCGATTACTGCCTTTAATCGATTGACATGCAGCCGACACGTTAGGGGCGGCGCAGGGTTACTAGCGACGGAAGGGGACGATTTAGCATCACAAGGAACGATAGAGGTCTGCTCAGGATTACTAGGGGAAAAAAGGACGACTCAGATCAGCTTTGGGCTGACTATGACGGAGGCCTGAGCTCCAAAAAGTTTGGAGAGCTCAAAACAATTTCAGTTACTAGCGGCCGACCGAATCTAAGATTTTAGATTATGCCATGAGAACAAGAATCGGGTGAAGGAGTCATTTGGCATTGGAAGACGGAGAGACTAACGTTGTTCTATTTCGCAGGAGGTGGAAAAGTGACCGTTATGTGGACTGCGCTTTGTCACTCAAGACTGCAACAAATAAGCGCGGCTATGCTAGAGAAATGCACGTCTTTGCAAATGTTGGCGTTTTCAAGTGAATACCAGGCGATTCGAACAAATAAACCGTCTATGTATGAGCACATTTCCCAGATGTGGCGACGTTCTACAATTGTCGTCATCTATATATCCGTCTGGGCTGTGGCGGTCTGCGGAGCACTACCATTTCTTTTTTTCGACATCAATTTCAAGTTTCTAGAAAACGGTATTCTACAGATGACTGGCGGAGACCCGGTACGTTATACATTGTATTTTCCTGAGAACGACCCCAGATCTCCCTTACTATCCCTGTTATTTCAGTATGACTCCTTACATGCTCTGGTGATGACGGGTGCCGTTGTATTGCTGAACACGCTACTGTATTTCCTAGCCTTTAAATGTGCGCATAATAGTGTGAAGCTGGCGGTAAGAAATATCTGACTGCTCCCCGTATTTCGAGAAACGGTTTCATTGCGTAACAATCTCTCTGCGCGTCTGCTCATTATTCTTGGCATTCGACTTCGATGCGTAAAATTGAAATAATAGAAACGCAGGCGTTTTTTTACCTCTCTGTTAGGAAGACTACACCAGATGACTGGGATTCTCAGTAGGATCCAAAAAACACCCATAGAATAAGATCTTTAACTGAGATGCGTTGACTGTTCTTTTTTTTACGAACTGCAAGCTAACATTGTGTTAATATGCAAGGAACTACGCTATTAGAATTGCACAGGGTGACAAAAACAGGGGCGTCATCTCCGGAAGAATACCTGGCCTGATAATGACGACAGACCCAAAGGAAATATCTCCAGTCCAATCAGCATAATAATCACCCACGTAAATAGTATAGAGTAATGACGATGCGACTTGAACTGTGCCACTAATTAACATCGGCAACCAGGTCCCTCCAACCGCAATTTTTCTCCACTAATCGATATGCTACATCAGACACAACTCAATATAATAGCTAAATCATCAATAGAATGTGGATATATTGAAAAGGTGAATAAGAAAACATGACAGAAAGTGGACATCACTGTATCATTATCGGTGCCACCGATGGCGTGCTTCGAGGAGGCTCATCGTAGGTCAGCTGTATTACAAGTGGGGCTGGTATAGTGATGCTCTTGGAATCAAAAAAAGATAAGGTGTGTCCGGATGAGAATGGCGGCCCATGCGGCCGGCGTGCTTGGCCGCGTACGCCGCTCTCGGAAAAGCATGTGAAACTTCCCCACCGCCATCGACTACTAACAGGGCAGGCACCGGCTGGCAGCAAGCACTGCGCCGATCAATCAGCTCCGCAGACGAGGGGGGGAGGGGATGGCCATCGTTGAAATCCAACACTCGTCCGAGAGCGGTATATACGACGGCCGCCTCCCAAGCACACTGGCCGCGTGAGCCGCCATTCTAATTCGGGCACACTTTACCACCACGGTGCACTTTATTGCGCGAGGAATTAGGATAATCGGAGCAAAATGAAGAGAGACCGCAACTGGTTTAGGCAGTAAGGACCTGACCCCACCGTTGAAACAGTCTGATGCGGCGGTGAATGTTCGCATGCTCTCTTTGTGGGACCGATCGCGACGAAAGCCCTCTTCCTTCAAAGAGCCATAGCATATACGTAAACTCGTAGACATGTTTGGGATAACATTAGTTAGTAGGCCCGTACGGCTCCTAGCAGTGTGCCAATGCTGTTTGAAGCTCCGAAAACGAGCCATGATATACCTACATGCTTGGGCGATCCTGAGTAGTTCTATCACTACAAATAACAGGATGAACAGTCCAAGATGAGAAAGCAACCTGTGATCAAGTCTAAAAGCAGTGTTTTCCGAGAGTCAATAAGACAAACAGCCTCATCGATCGCGATAAAACAGTTCTACCCAGCGATCAATTCCTCCGTTCTTGAACGTCCAATGAAGAAAAGGTGGTCTTCTTATTTGAAGGTAAAGAAATTTCCCGGCAAGTAGGTACATGTTATTTCGCAATTAGTACGGTTGTCTATCTCACCGACTCCTTTTTGACTGTACTCTTGAGTAATTGTTGCTGTTCTTGACGAGTTTTTCACATTTCTGTTTGTGGGGGGGGGGGAGTCACAAGTGGTGGCTCAGGAATGCTGAAACGCAGTCGTCTTGACTCGTTTTCTGCACTTCCAAGTTGCTGCAGAGCTTCAAACCTTATTGCTCAATTTACGTTGCTACCTCAACCCCAACTGTGTATGCCGCTTTTTAACACCATCATCGAAAATGCAATTATTCTGCAAAAATTAACGTTCAGACTGTGGAGCGTCGCCTGCTCCTATGTGCACTCTTTTCTGCTCTCCCTACATTGGTCGAATTCGCCCGATCAGCGCTGGTTATCTATGCAACGTACAGCCGCGGCAAAATGCTATTTGTTGCATCTACCGAGTGGGGGTGAGCTATCGAACCATCTTAGTATGTTCACACGCCAAAAGCACTACCAAGGTAATAGCATAAACGCATTAAAGCGCAAAAGATGTAAACAAAATGGGGATTGAACAGCACCAGAGCCAAAGACGAACTCCCTTCTACGTCTCTGACACCGTCAAACCAAGCTACATTGGCTATTTCTGTACCGATTAAGTGCAATTTGCGTCAGCATAGCAGGATTCGACCGTTACAGAGACGCAGAGACATGGCGACCATTACCCATTATGTTCTCCTATGAGAATTCTCTCGATTCCTTCCATTTCCATCCGTTCTTTTCATGCCTCGCCACCTCACGTTCCACACCATGTCGATTCTGTTTTTTGCTGAAAGTGTATAACAAATGACTCTTAGACAGTCATTACCTCTTTGCACTACATTACGTGAGGGTGATCACGCAGACATTGAAAATAACGTTACGCTCGCCTAATTTTTTTCACACAATTACTGCAGTTTTTTTCTCACGCGAATGAATGACCAAGGTAATAGTTTGATAGAATTGCATCAGAAACTAATGTATCGTCAATCACTGGATGGGGGGGGGGGTAGCCGCGACGCTGCTCGGCGGGAAAAATTGCGCACAGGAATGCGAAAGGAGGATGGCTATTGGTCGAATGATTCCGCGCGTAATTGCTGAGCGCAGCTTCCTACCAGCTCAGGAAATCTCAGTTGTCACCTGGAGTTTTCCAGCTGGTCGTGAGGCGGGGTCATGCCCCATCACATCCTCACGACCTCAGGGGAACATGCCTGAGACCTCGAGGTGACATGAACTCCATGTCACCTGGAGGTCTACGGCATGTCACCTGGAGGTGGTGAGGGTGTGGTGAGGCATGACTCCGCTCCACGACCTGCTGGTGACCTCCAGGTGACAACAACCAACTTCGTCCCCGTATTTTCGCGAACACTTCACTACCTGCTGGTCACCTCCAGCTGCGGCCCCTCCTTGGTTTATAATCACCGATGGTGCTTTACACCGGTACGCACCTTTGACGCGCGATTTGCTGGTGGGGCAATGGAATGTTTTGGAAGGCCTGTTGATTACAAGAAGTTGACTTCCGAATTAGGTTTTTCGAAGAAATCGGAAGTTGGGACCTTTCAAATAATTCGAAAATTAGAATTCTCCGAATGTTCGATTTTTCGAGTCACTCCGCAATTTATCCTTTGTAAAACATCGTCATTCTCACGACTCATGGCGCGAGCGGAGCTGGCGATTCTGCTCCTTCCGTCTGTCATGCGCTTTCTCACTGTCTCTAAGCGCCGCTCCGCACCAGAAACCGTGATATTTTCGCGGTTTTATAGCCTTAACCTTTCTCAAATGTTGGAATTTTCGAATTCTCCGAAGCCGACTTTTTCAGTCGCATGATTTTTTCAAATAATTCAATTAGTCGAAGTGTAGTACATACATTGTGGAACAACGCTAGAGAACACCCCATTAAATCAATTCCTCATCATATTATAAATTCATACACAATGTGTTACTATATCATCTAATAAAATGAGCGGTTCGAGCGCTGATGAAGACAGGATGCGACTAACTTTACCATTATTATTAGCAAAACAGGAGACAAAAACACAGAAAAAAAGGAGAGGCGATTCCCAAGAAAAATTCATCAAATTCTTCAAATGGTCTGACTGTCTGTGCCCATCAACAGTCTGCCTGACTCTCGCCGTGTGTGACGCAGCAGGACGCCAACGATTGGCTCTTCGCCGTATCGCCTCATCAGAACATAAATGATGCGGAATAATCCGCGTCACCTCCAAGTCACATCAGTGTGCAGAACGTGACGAAACTTGGCTTCAAGGTGACCACGGGAGGCTAATTTGCCTCCATGTCACACCACTAAGGAGTTGTGAGCTCCAGATGACAACTGGGATTTCCTGAGTGTGAGACACTGACGATAATTGTATTGACAGCAGAAACATTTGCATGCAATTTGAGGCAAAATAAATGACCTCCCTTGCCTTTTCATTTTGTTTTAAGACACGGCTAGAAGCACATACCCATTACTTCGAAAGCATCTTGCAATCACAATGTTTTTGTCTCCAGTCATTTTACTAAACTAGTATGAGATCAATCGCGGCTTTCCGAATCTGAATTCTTAGTCTCAGTAATTAGCAGAACATTTTCCATCTCGTAAACAATTCCATAAACGTGCTAGCTCCTAACTCCGGTCGCAATAATGCTTGATATTTCTTATTTAGGCTGTGCCAGATGAAAATAATGGTCTCGCTACAAGTCTGGCTTCAACTGTTAGTGAATACGCAACTCCGTAAAACAGTTCTCCATACCTTATTCCGCAACAACATCAATTCGTGTCAGAAGCACAATACTAGCACATGGACCACTTCCCTTTGATAGACATGAAATACAATGACAACTTATATGAACTGATACACTGTAACTCTACGCACATGGCTATTGCTGAAGAAGTCTACCTCTCCACATCATTGAGCACCTTTTCCCACAAACCCCAGTATCTCATCGGTCAACGCAGAAGGATTACGGTAGTTGCGTAAGGTGTACACCTCTGGGATTCGCTGAGTATCACTCTCGTAGGTTCCGCCTCTTTTCCAATTAGTAGGGTCATGGCAGCATATACTGCGGTTACGCCCACTCAGTTATGATTGGTCGACAATATGTAGCGCATACAGTATACCAAGCAGCATATACCGCGGAAGTGCTGTAGATGCAAGCATATCGTGCGCTCACAGCAGCATATCCTGCGAAGCTCCTGAAGCGCGAACGCACGCATGAAAGCGGCGGCGAGGTTCAGGCAGCGTTTGAATTCAAATTAGGCGCGAAAATGAGACTGCGCGTTCCGACCCAAGCCCACTATTGATCCCATCCTTCGTCTTCGGCAAGGACATCACTGGGAGGTGAGTATAATCTTTTAAAGGGCTTTGCAGAGTTGCAGCGACCAGCGGCACGCCGCCGAGCGAGAGCTTTGAGGCGTGGTCGAAACCCGACGCGGCGATGAGCACAAAGACCTCGAAGAGTTGCAGCGACGTTGTCGTCAGCATAGCATTCTACCATTGCATACGATCTCATTCATTTGACGTCACATCTAGCTATACACAGTTTTTGTTGGTTTGATATGATTCGAAACTTATGTAAATGTCTACCAACAACTTCTACAAAATACTGTGAACAAAAAGCTGAGAAAATAATGCAAGTTTACGACCAGTAGAGTGGTGCATTGATGAATAGTTTTGGAGATAATAAAATCGGTGGACGGTTTGTGGCAATCGCTTTGAAAACAATCGTACCAGACGACATTTAAACGAAAAAAATACCAAACAAAACTGGAAACAAAACCAATTCGGGATGAAATTGCGAATTTGGACAATTTGAAGTATGCTCCAATGATTTTCCCTTCAATTTGTGCTGAAATAGAAAGAAAGGTCCTCAGAGGGTTGAATTCATGAAAGGAATAAGAGAAAAAAGCTCGAATCGATCGTCGGCGGCGCTCGTCGCCAGCGATGGAAATGGTCGAGACCATTCTCCGCCGCCGCTCGGTGACGGCGTCGCTCCGGGAGTCGCTGTTGTCGCGGCGGCGGAAACACTCTGCGAGGTAACCACGTCGCTGCTGCCGCGCGACACGCCGCCGCCATCGCCCGCTGCGTGGCGCCCCCCATTCTCCATCATTGCAGTGCCGCAGCGAGACTCGCCGCGGTGCAACTCTGCAGAGCCCTTAATTGGTTATATTCACATTTCTTTTTGATCCAATGCACAGTGAACCTCCCCTTAAAGGCAGTGTTCGCGATTATCTTCGATTTTGATATTAATCGCTAAATCGATTGTTTAGCCACCGGGTAGAACTGAAATACTGAAGAAATCGAGAAAGACGCTCGAGAAGGGCATTCAATACTTTACTCTCACCCCACCTTTTTACTCTCACTGGAACTGCTCGTTGTGATAATGAAATCTTTTGTGGATCCGCCTTTGCAATTTTTGTGGCTCCGTTCACTCCTTTGGACCCTAACTAGTACTGTTTTGCCTGAAATATTTTTCTTTTTTCGATTGGCTTCATTTTTTACCGGTAACAACCTCATGTTCATCCAACCAGACAGCTAGTCCAGATCAGAGAATAATGTCACTGAAATAAGACGTTTCAGTGAATTTATTGTGATTTTGGTAACTGGTTGCCAAGGCGTTGTTTTGTGTGGAAAGTTCGGGAGCGAAAGCTTGTTCCTGCCCCGGTGGGTATACATTTACACTTTTTTCGATAAGTTTCAGCCTGAAAATGCCCTTCAAAACCGATTTCAGACGAAGACCGTGCTGGGGACCTCGGCCACCCCAAATTTCAACGAGGGCACCATGAGCCGCAGGAGCACGGATGTTTAGAAGATTGTTTTTAGTGTTCATGGCAGTCCTTCATTTTTTTGTCTCTACATGTTTGTCTCTGCTTTATGCCTCTGAAGATTGGATCTATTTTGATCTCTTTGTTACTACGTATTCGTTTTTTTCTGTTGACGTTTTTCCAAAGTCGGGCTCAAGCCAGTGAATGAAGTTGCAGCGCAATATTTTTGTGTTGGTTATGAATTAATAAGCATTACAGAGGCTTTCTTGAGCGTTCTTTTTTGGGTTATAGCCGCAGCACGGCGCCAACTACACGTGAGCGGAACGTAAGGGCTACAGATTTTTGCTGAGAGCATCCGCGACAATTGCTGCCGGGCGTCAGGGGCAGGATGCATCAACGCTCAGGGTTGGACAGGGGCTGGGCAGTCTGCGCCTTTGTAGATCTTCGTAGATACTTAAATCAGTCTTGCCCCTGCAGTGTCTTTCGCTTCCCGAGGCGCCCAACATCCTAGCTGGGGCGGCTGGGGAAGCCAAGGACACTGCAGGGGCACGATTGATTTTGTGATCTACAGAGGTCTTCTAAGACGCCGGCTGCCCTGCCCCTACCCCAACCCAAAGCATTGATGCGTCCGACCCCTGGATGCTAAGAATTCATTGTTAACAATGCGGCAGCATATGTTGCGAGTATACGCAGCATATGCTGTTTTGAGCCTGAAGGCCAAGAATCCATGGCGGCAGCATATGCCGCGAGAATCCGCAGCATATGCTGTCTTGTGCCTGAAAGCCAAGAATCAATTGCAGCAGCATATGCTGTCATGGGCCTGGAAGCCAAGAATCCATCGCAGCAGCATATGCCGCGAGAATCCGCAGCATATGCTGTCTTGTGCCTGAAAGCCAAGAATCAATTGCAGCAGCATATGCTGTCATGGGCCTGGAAGCCAAGAATCCATCGCAGCAGCATATGCTGCGAGAATCAGCAGCATATGCTGTCGTGCGCCTGATGGCCAAGAATTCATTGCCGCAGCATATGCTGCGCGCAAAGCAGCATATGCCGCAAAGGAGGAGATGAGACTCGACGAATTATGCTGCTACATTGCTGCTAGCCACGAATCCATATCGGCAGCATATAGGGCACTCAGGGCCGGATATGCTGCGAGAACTCCGCCCCTTTTTTCAATACCACTCTCGTAACCCGGCCGGTGATCCTGTCTTGATGCGAGAGTGGTACTCAGCGAATTCCAGAGCACGGAGTGTGCAACCTTCCTCTGCATCCCTGCCCGCCGCGGCCGTGCCAGAGCGCAGGCATGGCGGCGGCGATTCAAATGCATTGACTGGTCGCTGCACAACATTCAATGGAAATCACGACTGATCCATCGAAAACATCCTCAAGGATAGCGATTGCTCATGATTATACGCAGTTGTTGACGTATGATCTCATGAACACATGGAAATTCCCTGTATTTCAGGTAATAGCGCGGCTTTTTATGATTTTTTTCGGTAAGAAAGGGAAGGAAATCAAGTTGTAATAGTTCTCGAGTGTTTTTCACGCTCATGCATTAACTTCAGAGATAAACTAGGATGTACGGACAGCAATTAGCAATAAACATGATATCGTGCGAGATTTTCTTCAAAAAGCTAGACGGGAAAGGCGAAACAAATACCTGCAAAATGAGCTTGGAATTTTCGGAGTGCGCCAGGCTCAATCCGAAGACAGAGCACAGGTAGAGCAAAGAAAAATGGATATTTGAGAAAGATGAAAAATGAGGAACAACTCTTCAATTTCGCATGTTTCTCACTGTTGAGGGAAGGAATTTCACCTCTCAACTTTGCTTAGTATCGCCATTTTTAATGATAGCTAAGAAAATTAGTTTCCTCTACGTATTCATACCAAGTTGAGACCAAACGTCCACATATCTTTTTTTTTCAACTTCGGAGGCAGATTTGACTTTAACAAACACCATTTTTGTGTTGACTGGCACGATCGAGCAGAACTGGATAGCTTGCCGAAGGGAGGTGGCAAGCAATCCAGGAGGGTCGTAAGAAATGGAAGGGAAAAATGAAAAGTTGGAGTGGGATGTGATTTTTCTTTGGCATGAAAAATTTTTTTATGGGTAGCTTGCCTTTATTAAATAAATGTTAGTACAGGGGAAGGGCGCGAACAAGGAAACATTCCTGCTGAAATTTGTAAATGGTGAATGTTTTTTTATTCAGAAAAACTTTCAAATTGGGAATAATCTATAAAAACTTTCAAATTGGAAATAAATACAAAAAATTATCGGAAAAATAAAAATTTGGATTCAGCAAGCTCCGCCGTTGTCAAAAAATAACAAAAAAATTACTCAGCAATTTTTGCCTGTAAGAAAAAAATTCACGCATCAAAGAGCGATCGTATTTAATTTTCTCCAAAAAAGTCCTTGAACGTTCGTAACTCCTCCAAGGCTTGCCAAAAGGCTCCCGGGTCCTGCACAGTGATGGTTTTCAATTTTCGTATCAGCACTCCAACTCTGGATTTTGAATGATTCCAATGCAGGCTTGAAACCTCTCCCGATTCTTCCGAAAAACTCGTGTACGGCTAAAATATGACATGAAAAGACTACACACTACACTTTTACATTTTCAGATTTTTTCGAATACGGAGTTTTGCCTTTTTCGAATATTCGACTTTTCGAATAGTTTGAAATCGACTCTTGCAATCGAATGATTTTTCGGATTATTCGATTCGGTCAAAGTATACTACACACCACTTAAAGGCAGTGGTCGCTATAAAATATGATTGTCTTCTTTTCCTCTCTAGACCCTTTTGTGGGTTTAGAGTAGTAGGAACTATAAGAAAAATCGCAAAAAACCACTGTTTCGGTCCAAATTTCAAGCCAAAAACGCCGCAAAACGCCTTCTTTGCAAAAATACTCTTCTCTATATAGAAATATTGTGTTTTTACCTGGCGAGGTCTGAAACACCTGTCTTTTCTCATAGGGATGTCAGCGCCGAAAGCGTTTTGGCCGACTTTCATTTACAAAACGTTCATTTTCCTGATTATTTTTTGTAGTTATTTTTAATTTGAAAGTTTTTCTGAATAAAAAGACATTCACCATTTGCAAATTTCAACAGAAATGTTTCCTTGCTCGCGCCCTTCCCCTGTACTAACATTTATTTAAGAAAGGCAAGCTACCCATAAAAATTTTTTTCATACCAGAGAAAAAATCACATCCCACTCCAACTTTTCATTTTTCCCTTCCATTTCTTACGACCCTCCTGGATAGCTTGCCACCTCCCTTCGGCAAGCTATCCAGTTCTGCTCGATCCTGCCAGTCAACACAAAAATGGTGTTTGTCAAAGTCAAATCTGCCTCCGAAGTTGAAAAAAAACGAGATATGGACGTTTGGTCGCAACTTGATATGAATACGTAAAGGAAACTAATTTTCTTAGTATCATTAAAAATGGCGATACTAAGCAAAGTTGAGCGGTGAAATTCCTCCCCTCAACAGTGAGAAACATGCGAAATTGAAGAGTTGTTCCTCATTTTTCATCTTTCCCAAATATCCATTTTTCTTTGCTCTACCTGTGCTCTGTCTTCGGATTGAGCCTGGCGCACTCCGAAAATTCGAAGCTCATTTTGCAGGTATTTGTTTCGCCTTTCCCGTCTAGCTTTTTGAAGAAAATCTCGCACGATATCATGTTTATTGCTAATTGCTGTCCGTACATCCTAGTTTATCTCTGAAGTTAATGCATGAGCGTGAAAAACACTCGAGAACTAATACAACTTGATTTCGTTCCTTTTCTTGCCGAAAAAAAATCATAAAAAGCCGCGCTATTACCTGAAATACAGGGAATTTCCATGTATTCATGAGATCATACGTCAACAACTGCGTATAATCATGAGCAATCGCTATCTTTGAGGATGTTTTTCGATGTATCAGTCGTGATTTCCATTGAATGTTGTGCAGCGACCAGTCAATGCAATTGAATCGCCGCCGCCATGTCTGCGTTCTGGCTCGGCCTCGGCGGGCAGGGATGCAGAAGATATTGCACACTCCGTGTACACCTTACGCAACTACCGTAATCCTTCTGCGTTGACCGATGAGATCCTGGGGTTTGTCCTTTTTCCTGGAAATTCGCATTAATAGCGTAATCACGTGCACGTGTCATTCTTTCACTACCGAATGCTCATTCATCGCTTACACAGGGTGGCAAATCGGCTCCTACCGCGACAACCGAGGCAATATCTGCCCCAGATTCCAACTAAAGCATACAAGTTTTCGAGCATACAAGTAAAATGTACCAGATTTTACTCAAAAACCTTTCAGGTGGGTTATTCGGGGCGCTGATTACGAATCTAGGGTATATTTGTCAATTTTTCAAAGTTTTCGACTTGATTCGTTCAAGGCTTTCCATCGGGGGAAAATTTGACGGCGAATCGCGAGTTTTGACGGTTTCCGGAGTGGGTCTATAGGTAAGGCCTAAAGTTTTTCTGTATGGGTTTTCTGGAGTGTTGAGCGCGAATCTGCAGCCCGTTTACCGATTTTCGATAGATTACGGTACGTTACAGTGGGTATACGGTAACACAGTCAAAGTTTCAGATTTGGCTCAACATTTCTCTGTGGGTGCTATTTGGGACGCCGAACACGAATTTTAGGTCCATTTGTTGATTTTCGAAATATTAAAGAAGGCAGCGCCAGTTAAAAGGCATTATGCCTACCGTAACCTACAGTAATCCTAAGCCTAGCGACAAACAGACCCCAGATTTGCGTTCAGCTCCCTGAATAAACCCCAGCTGAAATTTTCAGGCGAAATCCGAGAAAAAATTCGAACACCCTAAAAATTGGCCGATGGGTACCCTCGCCTTTTCGTAATGCTTCAGAAACGCTTATAACTGTGTTTAGAGGCGTCTGTAGCGAAATCCGATGTCAGATTCGGAGACAGCGGAGCAGAATTGACCAGGAAGCATTTATCATCTTTAAAATGGTGGAGATGGCTTTGCAAGGTTCCCTGGTAAGCTCTAAATAGGTCAGTGTCTGCACATTTTTTTCTTAGAATTCGGATAGCGTCTCCCAAGTTGTGCTGCAGTTTCCATCCCAAGCGTTGAAGGGTGATAGCGGCTGACCACAGAGCATGCAGCGAGGTTTAAAGAGACATTTTTCATCAACACAAGTCATTCTTAATGTTGTGAAATCACTCAGTGGAGAAAATGGTCTTAACAAAGATGATGAATTGCTGTTGGCGACCAACATCGTCCAACCTCAATATCATTTTTGCCTTTCCGAGCTTGCTAACCTGCTAACCTCATTCGCAACTTTTATCCACTGCGACCTCGTAAACCGATTAAACTGAAGAATTCGACTATTTTTAAAGACTTTCAGGAGGTCGTGTACAACATTTTGAAATCCCAAGGGAAGTTTCTCATGGCTGCGCCTAATTTAGCCCTTAATGCTTTTTCTTGCTACTGTCTGACTTTTTGGATGTCGGCCTGCTGCCCAGCTCACGGTCAGCATCTGTATCAAATTCCTTGATTGGCTGGACGATTGTTCCGGCCTTCTGAGCAGGCACGTACTGCTCCTTTGCGATGTTCTCGTTCGGCAATCAAATCCTGTGCATGGCGATCGCTGCGACTCTCTGACGCAAGTGGCCAACCGAATCCTATGAGCCTGATAGCGTGAGTGAAGAATGACTTAAGGACACAGTACTCCCTCACGCATGCATTTTGTGATTTTCATTTGTTTGTGTACTAGACCCCTCCTGTACAGCACGTAGCAAGTGCGAGATCCCAATTCCTCCAGATAAGCGAGATAGAAGCCACCATCATGGGTTCGACCCTCTTCACTCACCACCACAGGTCCGACTCCCTTCCTGATTCTCGGCCTCGATATCGGCTGGATGGATGGATGAATTTCAACCGAGCCTACGTTCTACAGCCCATTACCGGTCTTTGCCCTCATCCTGGCTCACTCTCGCGCAACGGCTGCTTACTCCAACCACATAGCTCCTCGAGCGACTTTACTTGCATTGTTCGGCCCCTTCTGGTATTTGCACATCTGTAGAAGAGCTTTGGTCTTTGTGGAACCTATGCGCTTTTCTCAAACCCTTCTTGTGAACAATCTGTCCTGAATTACCACATTTGCTCACAAAAAAAAGAAAATTCACAACCGGCAAGGATAAAAACCACATTAACCCTGTATATGAAGCACATTTGCATCGGAGTGCAGTCGTTCTGATTACCACAGAGATAGATATGAAGCAGCAACCGCTCCAAAACCTTGCTGAATGATGTGATAAGGGCGGGTTACGGCGGTTTTCATCTTGCCCGATTGTAGATTTTTTTTTGTCATTTGCTCTCACTTAGGGTTAATGTCATAGCTATAAAAAAGCACTCTGTGTTGAATGGGTTTCAATTGGTCCACCAGAAATCAGGACTGTATGTAGGCTATTTCAGAGGTTATAATCGGTTGCTGCGTCCGTCCCCGAGAGTAGAGAATACAGAAAGAAAACACGCTTGATGAATGTGATACTATTCACCTCCGTACCTTGTCCAGCAATTCCTGCTCTCCGCTCGCAGCGACAGGGGCGACGATCGAATGCAACTTTGGCTCATTGAAACGGTTCAGATTATTGCTTGCTTTTCGAATCTAGGAGAGCAAGTTCTCACCAGCGTTTTGCTCAAACAGAATAATACTCATCAAGGCACGGATTTTCACCCTTAGTGACTGAGCACCGCTAAATTTAACCGTTCCAGATGACTAATCGACATACAAGTCAACGATGGCTTGTATATGTACACCGTAGAGTAGGCGCATTGATGTCTCCAAGTTGGACAAGGGAGATGAAGAGCATTTGTGGTTTTTTGAACATATCCATTGAGAGCTTTTTCTCCATTCGAAATGTCGACGCTTATAGAAACATAAGGTCAGTGCGATTGTTATTGTTCTTATTTAGCTCGCAATTTTTGAAGGAGTCGCTGAAGTTTGTTGCAGAACAGGTTGTAGCCCAGTTCAAGACGAGGCTCCCATATGATCGCTCGTGTTTTTTGTGCACAACGATGTCGACGGATCAGTGCTCACGCTATTTGATTAGAACCATCTGAGTGAATCTTCTTTCTAGCTCTCATAAATCGCTCCGGTAAACCTCATTTGTTCTCAGCTATAAGATTCAGAGACACAAAGCGATTCATTTTCTCTCAGGTGTGAAGCTGTTTCAGCAATGTGTATTGTGAATCTTCTAGAAATAATAAATGCCATGCTGGCATTTATTGTATGATTTCGATTTCGCTTCGTTGATGTTTTTGCTCCAAATCACATATGCCTTAGTTAAGTGTCTTCAAAATCGGTCACGGTTCAATAAGCTCACGAAATTTTTGTTTCGTTATCACCCTGGAATTTAAGAAAGAGGAATACTTAGTCAATTACTTTGTTGAGTCATCTTCTAGTTCAGTGAGGTGCGATCTATACAAAATACATCGAAAAAGTCACATGAGCGATGAAATTATGGAATCTGAAATCGTTCGATTGCTAAGATCAGCACTTGTGCGTCTCTGTATTTTCTCGTTATACTCATAGAATTTTCACCAGACGCTGCATGAATTTAGAATTTCTATGAGAGTTGCCATCTTTGTTCCTTTTTTAGTTCTTCGCGGCTTCTTAAAGGCATCGTACGCGCTGAAAACCATTTTTCGTTTTCACGCGTTTTTGAGTTGTTAGCCCACTATAGTGTCTAAAGGTAGCGAAAAGCCCGCTCAAAAACGTTAACTTTTCAAGAAAAAACGTTTAAAAAAAAAATTCTGAAAATCGTTTGAAATTCGCGCCGGCATCGACTCGGGATAGTTACGCGGAGGGCGCAAGGAACAGTTCTACAATTCGTCCATTGGCGCAGCGTTGAAAGCAATCGCTCGTTGTGTGACGAGAAATTTCCAGTCGATAATGCCACTTTCGTCCGACGGTGCGTCAGCGTACAGTGGCATGCCCTGTACTTAGCGACACGAAGTTCTGCTCAAATATTGCGAAAGTGCTAAATGACTGACGGAAGGCCCGGCCCCTTTTGACGGAATTCCTTATTTTCCACTCCCTCTATGCTCACAATGGTACGTTTTTGAGCAGCCAAGCTTGTTGTACGTTCTCACAGGGGCCCGAGGAAGGGATTGAGCATAAAAAATGGAAAGTGGATCTCAGCGCGTACGATGCCTTTAAAGGCAGTGTCCACGGTAAAATTCTGTTTTTCAGCCTGTCTTGAAAACGGTCCCATGCTGATTTCAACGATTTCTCTGAAATCGTACACGACCTTCTGGGAACGGAGTTATGGTCCCTCAAAAATTGAGCTAGAGAAGCATGGTGGACGAGTTGTCCGATGCTTACAACTTCCGTCTTTTGCCGCCGATGTATGCGAGCTGACCTGAGTAAAGAGAGAAGTTGAGAATGAAGGGAGGAACGGGGCTGTTGATCGGAAACCGTCGCTAATCTCACGATTTCAAACTTTCATTCGTTCACGTCGGTGGGCGAGCAATGCGCTTTTGGGGTATGCCTTGAGCTCAAAGTGACAACTTCGGGCTCTTTTGGGGCTCTTGCTGACTCGTTTTCACGTTCTTTCAACGGTGACGTTACAGTGTGCCCCTCCACTACCCATTCCTAGTCAAATTTCAAAAACTTTTTTCGTCGTGAACACTGCCTTTACCTGTTTTGGGACGGAACAGATTCCTGCAGCTTTCTCGAGATTTTTGTGAACACTGCCTTCGCAAAAAGTCATTTAAAATCTTCAAAAGTCGAAAGGTCATTCAATTGTGATGGCTGCGGTTAGTATTTCTATGTAAAAATAATTATTGCACCTGAACCAAACTTATAGCAATGAAATTCACCAAACTGAGAGCACATGTAAAAATTCAGAGCAGAATGTAAATGCTTCACAAAAGTTCATAGGGTCTCACCGAGACCAAAGTCCCTCAACAGATGTCCTAAAGCCAGTGTTGGACTGAGTATTGCAATTGAACTCGCCTGATTGGAGTAAGCACGAGCGTTAGTCAAAATCAATATTGATGAAGGAATCACGGTATTATCAAAACGATTGAGGTGATCAAACTCAAATGACACAAGCACATAGTTTCTCCAAAAAACTTTGTCGCGTTGGAATAAGGTCGACTCGCGTACCAAGTTCAACGCACTCTCCACATGTTTGAAGCCTAACCTGAGCGCTGATGGCAGCGATCTACTGTCCGCATTTTCGGCGCACCCTATATATTCGGCACTTCATTTGAAATTGAGAGCCCCAGCAGCGAATGCAGACCTCGTGCGCAGTTTCGTGCTGCTAATCGTCTAACAAGTGTGATTCGTGCAGACCCCAATCGACATTTCAAACATGGTCGCATTCGCCTCAGACAAAATCGACAAATATCGGAAAACGTAAAATTGAAACCCTGAATCTCTGAATATCCGATTATTAACCGAATAATCCACATCTTTGAATATTCGAACTTAGCATCACTCTATCACTTCATTCCTCTCGCTGTACAGTAACATATGAGGCACCTCCAGAGCTCAGCGTTACGATTCTGCATCCGGTTGAGCGTAAGATGAAAGAAGCTCTTGAAATACAACAAGCTAAGCCAACGATCAATATAAAAGAAGAAATGACAGCATCCATTAAGGTCATTACCGTATAGCGAGAGGAATGAAGTAAGACAGTAATGATAAGTGACGTAATCAAGAATATCAAATCAGCTGCCTCCCCTGGCCCTCCACCCACCCCTCATTGTCTACTATACCCGGTCGTCGAAAAGTATGTATGATCAGACTCCCTTGGGGGATGTGGTCTCGCATTCCCATGGTTCTAGATCACCCGCCTTCGTCCCAAAGACCGTGGTGACACATCTTATAGAGCTTAGAGGTTGGTCACCCACTGTTCATGTGCTGCCATCTTTTGAGTGGTAAATTTTGAATGAAGCGTTTCAGAGGCGTGCTAATGTGCTCAGGGCCCGAAACGTTGCCTCAATAGAGCATCAAGAGAGTTTCATCATAATCAATACAACAAAAGACACAATATAGCTCAGACAGCCTTCTATAATATTCTAGTATTATTCTAATAAACGAATATTCGGGCAAAACTCTACTATACACATTTAGACGCTTCTACGACCCTGAATGGAAGTCGAATAGGTGGCGCGTCTCAGAGGATTGATATACGCCGAGAACTTTTACTTCACTTTTTATCCCATAAATTGAATAGAGGTGTCGCCGTACGGCCCACTAAGGCCTCTAGTCTACAACACCTTCGGACTTGGGAGGCTGTGCTATAGCTGTAAGGAAGGAAACAATGGTATGATCGAGTAATTCGGCTCAACGTCGTGTAGGATTGCATTTGTACAATTGCGGGATCACAGAGGATCCAATCTTTAGATAGTCAGTGTTCATGCGCCCACCGAAGCCGCCGAAGACATCTCCAAGGAAGTCTTCTAAGAGAAAATCAATACGTTGCTAGCCAGAATACCTTGTCAACATGCTGTTCCTGTCAGCGGTATTCGAAGCCATTACAGCTCGCTTTTTTAGACATCAGAGCCGCATTCGACTATCATCGTCATGATCGATTGCTCCACGCTCTGCGAGCCGATGACGTCTTGGAAAAGTATGTCGAAAATTTGAGAACATGAACAAAGGAACAACAGCAGGAGTTCGTACGTCTGTCGGATTTACACCAGCTTCCGAGGGGAAAACAGGAGTAAGGCGTAGCAGGACCTTTTCTATTCAACTTCGCTGTTGATGACATTATGCGCAGACTTGCAGAACAATTTTCTGTGAGCGTGATACTAAATCCAACAGGACGCTCCCTTGTCGACCTGTAGTACGCCGACGACATTGTGCTGTTCGTTGAAAACAACGTAAAACTTCAAAAGATTGTGAATTTCATTTCGAAGTATGCCGCAGCCTATTAACTTCGTCTTCGTCCTGACAAATGCTAGCAGATTCGGGTCCCTTAGAAGCCTTCAACGGGAGTATGTGTGTACGGACAACGTATCGAACTGGTGGGCGATTTCTGTTATTTGGGCTGTTTGCTGAAGAACCATGGTAGTCATGCAGCTGATATTCAACAATGGTGGGCGAAAGCTACATCTGCATTCATATCTCTAACCACGTTTTTGTGGTCCACCCCCATCGCGAAGGTAGCCAAGTTGCGCGTCTACTTATTCGCTATTTGCTCTGTCATGATGTGCGGATCGGAGACGTGGGCAGCACCGAAGACGCAGATGGAAAGGTTGGATTGCACATAGAGGAAGCTGTTTAGACGTTTGCTCGGATATTTCTGGCCGCGTATGTTCCACTACGAAGATCTCTACAAAAAGATTGACGCCTTACATCAACGTTTGACACGAGGGAGGTGCCAAAATCTCCCAACGCCATTCCAAGCGGCAAGGGAAAATCGTCTTTGTTTGTTCGGGCATCCTTTAAGAAGACCGCCAGATCTTCTTGTTCAACACGCTCTAAGGATGCTTCCGAGATCACTCGGCATTGAAAGGCAATTCAGGCGCAATGTTTCATTTCGCAGGAAGTGTAATGGTCACCAATTGATGGAATGTGTTCAAATTGTGGCTGAGGACCGTCACAGATGGACACAGCTGACTACTAGGACGGCACACCTCGGTGAAGATGCGGAATGACCACGTCAGGCGAAAGCCAACCGATTAGATCAAGTAAGTCATATTCTCCGCCCGAATTGCTTTTCATTTCTAGAGTTGTTTGATCATTACCCCGGCGGAAAGGTCGGATCAACAATGGTATCAACTACACGTGACGTGAGTTTGAACCAGAAAAGACATTTTTTTTGGAATGTTTCATGACTTTGTTTGTGCACTACCGCCATCATAGCTGCTCGCGGCCGTTACCACCACTACAGCGGTCGTCTCCTGCTTATCATCTGTAACCGGGTAGAGGCGCCAGAAGAGTCCCATGAAAATTCGACGTCGGCTACACGCTATCAGTTCGGGTGGGAGACGTTTGAATCTGTTTGCCGAACGCAATCAAAGGCTGAAAAGCAACTTAGAAAGATCTAGCTCTCACTGCCACCGTACACCGACGAAGAGGTTCTGATGTTTGTACAGCTAACTGTACATTCAAAACTCAAGCCTTACTATGTGTATATAGTTCGTATTTGGTAATGTCTCACAACATATTGAAGTTCCATGAACAATTGCTTAGCAGATGTCGATACATGTGCGAAAACAGCATTCAGAAATAATAATGGCAATATATGTCTGCACGCTACTTTATGTGCCCTCTATCCAAAGATCAGCAACCCACCATCTCCTCTATCTTATGGTCAATCGCCTTGCTGCGCGCCAAGCGCGAAATCTCATTTCGCCAAATGAGCGAGAAAAAAATGGGGGAAAAGTCTATCCCGCCCCCAGAAAAGAAAAAGTGGGTAACGCCCACCAGCAAGTACTCGACCTCAGTAAGGCCGAGAAGCGCGAATCAAAATCTATGTTCTTCCATTCATTTCTGGTGCATCTTTGTATTGTGACCAATGTCAGGGTGATGGCTGCGGATAACGTGAAAATACTGGCCAGAGACCACTCGTCCACGAAATTCTTGCTCTACAAATTTACAATCTTCATGGGGTCATCACTCGGTTCGTAGTGGGCTCTGAGCGATCCTGGAAACATCATTGTGATCAGCATGAAAATCTCTCCGAGGTAAGCGGCAAAACTGAAGAACGATCATGAGTTTGGACTGTGCCTATAAGAAGTAGTGTCTGCGATCGGTTAGTTTGTTTACGAGTACAGACAATTTACTCACAACCTGACCTGTAATACCTTGAATCTCTTGATAGAAAATTACCTCCTCTTACCTAACAATCTGAGAAAAAGTTCAGGTTAAGTCTCCCAATAGACCTTTTTAATGGTATTTGCTGCCAGACAGCCTTTTTTGCTACTCACAGGGAGACTTGCCCCGCCTCATTTAGCTGCCTCGTACTTTTGTGCAGTGGTGGTAGATTTTCAAGCAAGTCTGCCTCGAATTTCACAATCACAAGCTGAATATGCCTGAACCGTCATCTTAACAACCTCAAGCTCAGCTGTCCAACAGGATTCCGTAGCATTGATCTCTTAACCTACCTACTTTTGAGCGGCAACATAAACTCTATTGGGTGTTGCGAAAGTTTTCGAAAACTTTGATTTTTTTCTCAGTTCTGATCTGTTTCAATTTAGCGACAAAAGAAAGTGGCTAACTAGGCATCTACCATCAATACCTGTAATCCTCAGCCATTTTGAACTGCTTACCCTCTACATATAAGACGTCGTAATTCACATCATTCGAGGCTCGGGCGGCGCGCGCGATGCCTCAGCCTCCGTCTGCCCTCCACTCCCTCACTGTCTCTAACCTCCGCTCCGCACTAGTACGCGTAGGAACCCTGTGAATTTGACCGTTTTATAGCCTGTATCTTTCACGGACTGTCAGAAAAAGTTACGATAACAACTT
Source organism: Aplectana chamaeleonis (assembly GCA_029168955.1). Classification (NCBI taxonomy): domain Eukaryota; kingdom Metazoa; phylum Nematoda; class Chromadorea; order Rhabditida; family Cosmocercidae; genus Aplectana; species Aplectana chamaeleonis. Next base: position 1,743,885 of record JAPDOI010000008.1, on the reverse strand, counting down.
GTGGTGAAGCAGTCCTAGAAAGTCAGGGAAACGAACGCGTATTCTCCTCCTCAACGTGTTGATCGGTGGGGCATGGTTGGGGGGGGGGCTGGCTTGCAGGACATTCTGGAAGCCTGAAAGCACGCCTGCATTGGTTGCCATAATGCACCCACCACTCATCACCAGTCATGTTATTACTTGAAGGCACAGTACAACCTAGACATATCTCACGAGATTGTCTGCTTATCTTGAAGACGGCCCCACGCTGATTCCAATGATGTCTCTGGAATCCTAAAAACCCTTGTGGTAAACAAGTGAAGGCCCTTCGAAATCCGCCTAAAATTGAGCGGCGAAAGCATGAAGACAGCATTGTCGTAGGCTTGTTATTACCGTCGTCACCAACCCATTTATGCAGGACAGCTTGACTGAAGAAAGAGGCCCACTGCTGGTCTCGAAAGGCTGTAATTGGGGGCGTGCCGAAGCGGCTCCTTGCTTGGACGCCCCAGAGTGACTTTCTCCTAAATCTCGCTTGCTCGTAGAATTTGTGAGCTCGCATTTGGCTGGTCTTATGGGTCCGCTTCACAAATATGTGGAAGTCCCTGATTCGATCACTGAGGTCCGTACCGGGAAGAGACAGGACCTTAGAAAAGTGCGAAGGACATCGGCGCAAAGCTGAAAGCTTAAGGTGGAATGCGCAGGACCTATTCAAATGAAGTAGTCATGTGTTAAGGAAAACGTTTGATACGTTTTGAGAAGTGTACAGAATTTCAAAGTCATTTTACTCGCCTATCCTTGAAAGAATGTGGCACCTTAACTGCGCCCCCAGCCCTAACTGTTCACCGCTTATTTGAACCCCTCAGTTGTTTCTGTTCACTCAACTCTCGCATTCTATTTTGAAGGCTGTGCTCACGGTAATCTCCAATTTCGGGACTATTTGTTAAAATGATTCTTCGATCCTCGAGAAGAACTGAAATACCGATCGAATCCAGAATCTCGGTTCCAATTAGACTGTCCGCCCACACGATCGGCATGCATGTCGAGTGGCCATCACGAAGGCATTTTTCTGACAAGCCTGACTACGATTGAGATATCTGCAGTTGACTGGAATGATACACGTATGTTATCTTGTTCTGATATTAGTGCTAGTCGTTTCACAGGTCCGAAAATGCCTCCGCCATCCTCGATCAACATGCCTGAGCGAACAGTCTAAGTCGAACAAACCTTTCAAAAAAATCTGTATTACCCCTAGCTTTTTATTCTCAGTGGAACTGTTTGCTGTGAGAATAGAATATTTCAGGAGCCTGTCTTTTGGAATCATTTACTCTCTAATGCTCCGTTTTTTTTTGAACCCTTACTAACACTATCGTTTCCTACGGTGTTGAAAGTGAGTGTTCCCGATGGACTTCTTATCGGGAACACTCACTTTCAACACCGTAGGAAACATCAGTTGACGTGGAGGAACCCTATTGAAAAAGACGTGGCCACGCTAGATTACGCGCTGATAAATTCATGTTTCAGGTCGTCATTGAACGACGTGCGCGCTATAAGAGGCGCTGACTGCGGTTCGAACCACTATCTCCTGCCTGCATTGGTGAAGCTTCGGTTGCAGCGAGCTAGGCGTGTGGAGCCTCCCAGAAGAAGACTCGATTGGTCGCGTCTTATGGCACCCAACACGAAGGAGGCGTATCAAGTCGCACTGTCGAACCGTTTTGCTTTGTTAGCTGAAACTGATTCAGTGGATGAACAGGAGAGGCAGACAACGGATGTCATCCTGGAATGCTCCGAGCCACTTTGCCCTGTCACCCGCCAGCGGACGCAACCATGGATATCGGATGAGTCTATTCGTCTCATAGACAAGCGGAAGCAAGCGAAACTGCCTAGTTTCAATCGGTATCGGAAGCTGTGTAAAGAACTTCGAGGCAGGTTAAAGGCGGAACGAGAATTGTATTGGAATAGGTTAGCCGACGAGATGGAGGAGTCTGCTGTTGAGCATGACTACCGCTCACTCTACTGTACGTTCAAGCGTCTCAGGAAAAAGACTAAGCCCGTTAGTGATGGCATCAAAAACTCGGACGGCACGTTCGTGCGCACTGCGGACGAACGTCTACAGCGATGGAGACAGTTCTTTAGTCACCTTTACAATCACGACGCACCACGGGGACCGATTGTCGAATCGCCTCTAATACAAGTGCCGTACGAAGCCGCTTTGGATTCAGTACCTTCGGTAGAAGAAGTGAGGCGAGCGGTCAAGTCTCTGAAGAACGGCAGGGCGTCGGGCGTGGACAACATAACTGCTGAGGCAATCAAGGCTGGTGGAGACATTCTGTTGGGTCAACTTCATAGGCTGATTAAGCTCATTTGGGGGTCTGAGAACATACCAGTCACCTGGAAGCGTGGTATCATCGTGCCTATCCACAAAAAAGGTGATGCGAGGGACTGTCACAACTATCGCGAAATAATTCTCTTATCGATTGCTGGAAAAGTCTTCAACAGGATCACTCAGAGCAGGCTTCAGCGATATCGAGAACAAATCAGCCGTGAAGAACAAGCAGGATTTCGACCGGGCCGTAGCTGCACCGACCAAATTTTCGCTTTGCGTCAGCTTCTGGAAGAAAGGATCCGTTGCGGTAAACGTGTTGTCATCGTGTTCATCGACTTCAAGTCAGCATTTGATTGCGTTTACTGGCCGGCTTTATGGGGATCACTTGATTGCGAACACATACCGAAGAAGATAGTGAAGCTGTTTCAGGTAACATACAATGGGTCAACTAGTTGCATTCGCATCAGAGTTAGGTTGTCTGAAGAATTTACTATCTTCGCTAGTGTACGTCAGGGGGATGTCATCTCGCAGCTACTTTTCAATACCGTGATCGATGCCATCATGAGAAAGGCCTTTGAAAACAGAAGAGGCGTCCAGTACGGTACCAATGATTACGTGACGGACTTGATGTTTGCGGATGATAGTGCTGTGTTCGCAGATATTGATGCTGAGGCGGCGTATTTAATTGGTAACGTAGCGTTGATTGCGAACTCATATCGCTTATGAATCAATGAGGAGAAGACAAAAGTCATGACATCAGATGGGTCGCACGCCTCTCTGCTCTTCGAAAGAATTGAACTCCAGCAAGTGAAGGACTTTAAGTACCTTGGATCAGTCGTACAGGAGGAGAAGGTGGCAGCAACGATGGATATCCACAGCAGGATCGGACAGGCTTCTACCACTTCGCCCCCCCCCCTTGCTTCGCTTGGCTGGTGTCTGTGGAAGAAAGCCAAAGTTTCGATGGCGACGAAGATTCTGCTTTTCCGAGCATTGATTATTCCTATTCTATTATACGGCTCGGAAACGTGGACACTGCTCAAGTCGGACCTGGTGAAACTCGAGTCCTTCCAGATGCGATGCTTGCGCCAGATCCTTGGTATTACGCTTTGTAACCGCATAGGCAACGAAACCATCAGGGAGCGATGTGATCAGCAACCCACGATCGAAGACCAAGTCCAAACCAGACGATCGCGATGGTTTGGACACGTATGCAGAATGGACGCGAGCCGACTACCGCACGGCATGCTATGGAGGAAACGTCCAGTGCAGTGGAAGATCCAACGAACGGCCCCTAAAAAAACTTGGCTGAAACAAATCGAGGATGATCTGAAGAAACAACGGTGCAGTGTCCTTAAAGGCAGTGGTCGCGATCAAATATGCTTGTCGTCTTTTCTCTCTAAACCCCTTTCTGGGTCTCGAGTAGTAGGACCTATAAGAAAAAATCGCGAAAAAACCACTGTTTTGGGCCGAATTTGAAACCTGAGCTTTCTTGTCTCTTGATGGTGGACGAGCCCTCTCCACATCATCGGCATCGATGACCTCTTAAATCAAGAACATCAGCTAGCTTGAAATTGAATGTCAATCAATGAACCTTCGAATTTATGTACACATCTAGTCAAAAACATTGACTGAAGTGATGCTTTCATTATTCAACTGTTTTTATTCGTTAAATTTGCATTTATTTCGTCCTCTGAATGTCGATGATTTTTGACTGCTCGGCATGAGACTGCAATCTGTTTCGTCATCGCTGTGCACGTGTGCACGAACTAGCTTCTTTGGGCCCTAGAAACTCTATTTGTAGACGGTTTTTCACCGCGCTACCTTCATAGTTTTTCAGCTGTTTTTGATCTAAGCTCATTTTTGTAATTTTTTCGATAACGTTTTTCATCGTGACCACTGCCTTTAATGCTAGATCTATTGCTACGAATCGTTCTGAATGGAAGCGAATCGTTCAGGCCGCTCCAGCTCCCATGGCACCCACAGCAGTGTATTGGCTGAGAGGTCATCCCGCCCGCCAGACGCCAGCTAACGGGATGAGTGAGTGAGTGAGTGAGTGAGTGAGTGAACACTGTCGTGCATTAAATATTCTTTTATTCCTATTTGGCACCATTATTCACCAGCCAGAACCACCGAAAACGTCGGTTTGATAACATCATACCTACAGTATCCTGTAGAAGATCCAAGGTTATCGATAAACCACTGACTCGTGCACCTTGACTAACCTCTGCATAGCAGTTTTGAGCCAAATCTGGAACAATTTTTTCCAACACTCTAGAAATCCGCTACGTTTTAGTTCCTCATAACTTGTTCACAACAGGCTCGAACTCGTCAAGATATCTTACAATATGAACTACTGCTGAGTACGTTTCTGCCAGGGTGTCCATTTGGAATTGCTCAGTTCAAACTACCGTTTTCGAAGTAACGGAGCCAAACGCAGCCAAATTTAGTTTCGATTCTTGTGACTCCAGGAAGCAATTTCTTTATCCAACGTCCAACGTTTTCTTGTGGATCTTCACCGTACAATCCGTTCATGTTGCGAGCTGCATTGGAATACCTGCATCCAAGTTTCGACTCATGCATCGCTTGGTGCTCATACAAGAGATTTCTCTTTGGAGAAGAGTGTAAATTATCTAGCCATGAATGCTGACAGGAACGAGGGCATTTTCATTCTCGATAATGTGAAAATATGGTGCATTCTATCAACACAATATATAGACTAAGAAGAACTAATTTTCTATCGCACTAGGCACGTAGCAGACTCTAGGTGATGTTCTCGAATTAGGTTAACTAATTCAAAGAATACTTAGCAGGTTGCTTGATTCATAATTATAATGCAAATACTCCTCTATCCTGCGCAGGCATAACATCCGATTTGCCTAGCTATGTACTATCGTTCTCGGAGCCGAATACCGGTCCGCAGTTGCGGATTACGGCTGTTGCATCATTCGACATGTGATAATCGTTTGGGGAGAAAGGTGAATCGTGCCGGGACCGAATGGTCCTACCACGATTATCACGTGTCGCATGATGCAACAGCCCTAGTCCGCAAATGCGGGCCGGGCTTCGGCTCCGAGAACGACAGTACTTCCTGTCGCGTCAGTAGAGACCGCTGCGCGGCCGAAGATTCAAACGCCATCCCTTCGCGCCAGTCCCCTACCGTACCGCCAAAGAGCGACGGGAATGGGGCCTAAAACGCGGCCGTCCATCACTCCTCTTCATCGGCTTTGACGGCATTAACCCTCTTTTAGGGGTATGGTATACTTTTGCGACACACGGTCGCGTTGCTCTGCACAGCGAGAGCGACCGCCCCCCTTCCTATAAATCTGTCGCTGTCGCAGTGCACTGCAGGCTATGACACAGTTGCAGTATGTCAGCCCTCCGCGACACGTCGCTGTGACCCACACGCGACATCTGTTCCTACGACGACCGTTGCCGTTCATCCGATGCGGGTCCCGCCACGATTTGTGTTAGATTGTATGCCTGTCGCTCATTACAGCGACAAAGTATACCATAGGCCTTATACTTTGTTTAGTAGGTCATGAATCCTTACACTCAAACTTCATTCGTTCACATTAATAATCACCGGTGTAACTCTGTTGGAACTACACACATATTTATCCAATGCTTCGCAGAGCATGCTCGAGGATTCTGTTAATTTCTCCTACTCTACAATTTTTTCCATCTCCTTGCTCTCTACTCCCGTGTATATCTTGCTTGTCTCTCCTCTTCGACCACACCGATTCACAAAGCTACCGCTGAGTACTGAACTACTTCCGCATTTGAAAATGGAATAGCACACATTCTTGATATTATTGTGTTTTTGGCAAATTCTTTTTGATATTAGGAGAATCTAAAAAATTTAAGTACATTTTCTGTCGTAGAAGCAGACACTGTCCTAAAATAATGCCGTATTGAATGCGTCTGACAAACAATTACAGTAGTACCTACATACGGGCGGACTAAGCAGGATATGGGCAATAAGATCATTACTGTTCTCTGCCTTCTGTCCTTTCGTATTAGCTCTCACCTTCCAACAGCGAGTTACAACGCTGCTCTTGTACCAGGAAGGAGTAAGATTCTAGTTAGTTGAGACACAACTCAACGTTCTGGGCGAAGAACTGACTGAAATCGATGTTGTTATTCGGAACCATCCTATTTGATGGTCATCCAGTAAAATGTTCCCCATCGTACGAATAATGCTACTTCTGCACAGAAGCGGTTTCGGACCTCAGCGTAGATGTTTTCCGGGCAACGCCGGTGCCCCCTGCCCGAAAAAGTGGTTGGGGTCGTCGCGAGTGCTTGACAGAGATTGGAGTTCATCTATTCATTCATTTCTGTACGATGGTAGGACAATCGTGAGAAAGGTTACCTCAGGATAAATCACACACTAGCTAGTCATAAAAGCATTTAGCGGTAGAATAAGACGTTATACTACAAAGAAATCTTCTAAAAAAAGTAAACCAAGACCGGGTTACGCGATTTGCACCAACACTATGCTTTGAGAAGTTTTTTTTCAATTCTATGCTTAAACGTCTTCGTCTTGCAAGGGGTATGTATCTACGGTTTTACTCAGCTCAATGAAGATTGATCCCGCTCGAGCTGTGAAACTTACAGCTCTAACTATGCCTTGTTTTCGGCCTCCGATAGGAGATTTTTATTCCACCTCCTCTGGTCACAGAGTGGAGCAAGGAATAAAACTCGTAAGCATCACCACAGTTCATGAATCTCTGGACCATATAAGTATCAGCTATCTTTCTTCTTGACTCTACGGTGGGCAAATTCAGAATGGAACTCCTTTTTATGCCTTTTGATACAGTTCATACAGTTTGCATGTCTGTTTCTTTTCTTCTGTTCATAGTACTATGCCATTTGGACTATTACTATTTCAGGATTGCCTTATGCAAACGTAATAAACATAAATATTTTCTTTGAATGTGGGATTATAGAGTACGGATAACCTTCTGTTCTCATGAAAACCTTCCCGGTAAAACTATTCTGTAACGTCGGCACGGATCCTGGAAAGACTGCGTTTACTGTTGTAGGTTGGCGCAAACTCAGTGCCCTATGCTATAACATAGGTTCACCGAGCTTGCGCCAGCCTCCAATAGGGAACGCAAAGTCTCTTCAGGATCCACGGCGGCGGCATTTATCTTTCAGATCCTTTTGAGCGGCGCTGTGCACGTGTGCACGAGCTGGCATCCTTAGGCCTTAGAAAACCCTAGTTCTAGCCCCCTCGCGCTACCTTCATAGTTTTTCAGCTGTTTTCGATCCGATTTTCGTGGGTTTTTTTTTCGATAACGTTTTTTTTATCGTGACCACTGCCTTTAATGATGATTTTGACTGCAGTTTTCTTCAATCTCATTCGTAGTTTTCTGCTGCAGTATCTTTGATCTGCTTGACAAGGCCTTTCTAGATCTCCGACGCTCTGCTCAGATAAAAACAGCCCACTTCCCGCCGGCCAAATCGGGCTAGTCGACTTTGCGCGGTCCCAATTTGGTGGGCGCGGATACAGCGCCCAACTTCCCGTGGAGAGAGAGGTTTTCCCATCTTTCCGCGGAGTGTTGGTAGGGAGTCGGCTATTCGAACATTCATCATTCATTTAAGGGTCATCGAACACTCAGTTTTCAAATCCTAGTTTGATACCATCATTGCACCACCCACTAGAGTGGAGCCAGTGAACGATTGCTAAGCGGAGAACGCCGTGTTCAGACTCTCTCCAAAGCCCGCGCTGTGTGCGACGCTGGTCATTGTCATGTGAGCCACTGTCCGCTATTGACATCTGCGAATCGGAAGGCTGCAAGAACCAGTGAGTGTTGTTAGCTTCTCCGTGGAAGCTCACTCCTCACTCGTCAAGAGCAGTTCAAGATGAAGTGCCCAGAAAACAATTTTTCAAATTCTGTCTTAGCAGACCTTTACTTTCAGGACGATTTTTGAATATGCCGCAATCTGCTTTGGGGTTGTCTTCCATCAGTCATCAGTTTAGCCGTAAGGCGGTCGCAGAAGAGCCGCAGAGTGCTTGTTCACCGTGTACGGGCAGTCAACGAAACGGTGTTGCCCCACTGCCCGCGACCGATCTATTGGCCTTCCGCGGGAAGGGTTAAGGGACGTCGGCTAGTGGTACCGCGGAAAGTGTGCTGTCTGTATCTGAGTGGAAAACGTCCCACTGGAAGCTAAGAAGGTTGAATAAAGTAACGAAAATGTATGAAGCGTTTCCTCAACAGACTCATTGGGGAACCCATTTGCGGACTGCGGCTGTTTTATCATGCGACACGTGATAATCGTGCTGGAACCACTTGGTCCCGGCACGATTCGCCTTTCTCCCAGCACGATTATTACGTGTCACACGATGAAACGGCCGTAGTCTGCAAATTCGGACCGGAGTTTGGCCCAGAGAACGATAGTAAACAAGAGAGGGCATACTATAGCCTCAAAACGCCTCTTTCGTGTTCGTTTTGAGCATTCCTCGCGAAAAAGACCTTCCGTAAACGGTGGGGATATTGAAAATGAAATCTATCGTGAACACTGCCTTTAAAGGCAGTGTTCACGATAGATTTCACTATGAAAAAAAATGTTTGAAATTCCAATAGGAATGTGTAGTGGAGGGACACTCTGTAATGTTAACGTCGAAAGACCGCATGAAAACGAGCCAGGAAGAGCCTCAGAAGAGCCGGAAGTTGCCACTTTGAGCGCAAGGCAAACCCCAAAAGCTCATTGCCCACCCACCGACGTGAACGATTGAAAGCTTGAATTTGTGAGATGAGCGATGGTATCCGATTATTGGCCCCGTTCCTCCCTTCATTCTCGACTTCTCTCTCTACTCAGGTCAGCTCGCATACATCGGCTGAAAAAGACGGAAGTTGCAAGCCTCGGACAACTCGTCCACCATGCTTCTCTAGCTCAATTTTTGAGGGACCATAAATTCGTTCCCAGAAGGTCCTGTACAATTTCAGAGACATCGTTGGAATCAGCATGGGACCGTTTGCAGGATAGGCTGAGAAACAGGAATACGATTTTTATCGTGGACACTGCCTTTAAAGTGGCCACTATGGCTGCATTCCTCATTTTCGCATTCTGGCATGGGTATATGCTCAAGGAATGAAAAAAAAAACCTTCCTTCCCAATGAAACCACGCATTTTTGTTTTCTATGAAGGCTTTACAAGTAACTATGTGAGTCAACCGATTGCCGCCCCCTGAAACACATGTACACGGCTCTAATGGCTACCGGAAAAAGAGATCTACATATTACTTTGCCTACAAGTGGCATTTTTTTTGTTTTCATTGCATGCTTACGAGTGTTTCAACCTCAGTGAAACTTTATTAACTTTATGAATAAATGAAGATTTAGACGTTAATAAAAATTTAGTATTCAACATCAAGCTGAAAAGCTAGCAGCTGTGGCAGCGTTTCATGAAGTAACATACTCTACATAGGGCAAAGCGATGAATTTCTCTTGAGCTTCGGAGATTCACGTTGTGAAAGAACAGATCCAATCGATACTTCAAGAATGTGATATGCCAGATGGAACCTAAAGGGAATCAATCTCTTGTGGGCGTTATCAACTATGTTCCTATAATAGGAAAACAAATGACAGTCATTCAGCATAATGGCTGCGTAGGTACATAGAAACATAAATACACAAAGAAACAAAAGCAATGAAAAGGTTCATGAAAAAAGGTATACCGCATAATCAAACAGTTGAATGCAATTTACATAGCGCGAAAATCGCATACCAAGGTTTGAACCAATGTACAATACTGGACGAAAAGACATCAAATTTTGGTTTTTTATGATTAACCTTGCTGGAACTGAATGATTTTTCACCAAACCCCAATACAATATCAAGGTAAAAGTGACCGAAGAAAGCGAAATAGGGCTAAGTTTCTCAAGAAAAAAAACAGCATTTTTAGTGAAAAGCCCGAAATAGCACGCATTTGGAGCTAGACAAAAACTTCATCATATAACTTTCCTTGTCTTCCAAACGAGATCATACAGAATCATTTGGAAATGAATAAGATGATCAATACTTCGCTGCATAGAATTTTGCGTCGGTTGCTGCTTGATATAGTAGTGGAATGAATGCAATGTGAACTTTGGAATACTGTACCGTTCGGCCTCCGCTGAGGAATTTTCTTGTTTGAGTTCTGAGCTCTTTTCGGGCCGAGACGAGCTCTTCCTAAATGTGCTCGATCAGACTGAGGTCTGGGGACTGGCTTGGCCAGTCCATATGTTTTGCGCGGTGGCGCTCACACCAACTCTGCACAGCCTTCAAGCGATGATTCAGGTCATTGTCATCCTGGGGCGGTAGTAAACTAGACAGAACTCAGAGTTCAGAACCATGATAATGCCAGAGTTACGAGGAGGAATTGATGTTCGAGACATCGTTGTTACCCTCAATCTTACTGGGAACTGCCGCATACATAATTGTTTGCAAAAATTACACCCCCCTGGGAGGCGATCCCGCAACTTCTGTTTCAATGGCAGCGATACATCTCTTTGCACCATGCTCCATTGTTTACAATGTACGCAAGATGACTGACATCCTAAAGTGTTGCACATGCATGTTAAAAAGTGGTTGCGCGCGGAATCGAACCACTGACCGTGCAGACAGCAGCAGGGCGACATTGCGCTACACCACCCAGCGACGAATGGGTTGGCTTCTGGGGCCGTATACGTTGACATTTGAAATGGTGACGTACATGCCAACGTATAAGTCTTTCCCATCACGTAGCTGCTCATTGTAACCAAGTTTTGTGGCGATAGCGACTGACAGGATAGCCTAACCCTTTTAGAAACCTTCATGCATACAATCCCTGATAGGCTCCCCTGGGTTCTTTACCCGTCGTTCATGTACACCAACCATCGCAACTTACAAGAAAAATATTAGCCCTTGCAGCGACGAGAGCTAAAATCAGTTTTTGATAAGCGTGCACTCTTCCTTCTTCAGTCCACGTTGTGTTCCGTATATAATGAAAGTCACATTTCCTGGTCAGATATGATATTGGTGCTTTCATTGACCGATCCGTTCAGCTAATTGTTTTTCCTCTATTTGTTCTCTCTTTCTCTAGTTTGATGTTCTAAGTTCCCACATTTTTCTTGATAATGTTTTTGGATTTAACTAAAATTACGAATTGAGGTTAAATCGGCCGAATATTTCGTCAGAAGAGTAGATTGCCCAGTATTCCTAAAAGCTCCATTTTGAAGTCTTTTTGAAATTTCAGGTCTGCGTGGCTTCTCCTTTCGTCTGTTTTCATAGGAACTCTACGATTCTTTCTATTTTGGCCTTAAAGCATTTGTTTTCTTAGGCAACTCAAACAAAAAGGAGAAATAAAACACACAAGTTGTCGTTTTCACCTTTGCAAAATCCACATTTCACCAAATCCGAAAGTTGTCGGCAAAAAAATTCAGGAAAGATGCACTGGAAGAATAGAACTTAGCAGTTAAGGTCGAAATAGCTGATATTCAATTGTTCAGGATAGATGAATAAATTCGGAAAACTGTCCTTCATTGGATTCGGATGAATATTAGGAGAATTCTTGCAATAATCAGAGAAATTTTTTGGAAAAATTCCTAAAGCATTAAGTTCACTTATTTTGTAGGGCAGATTTTTCGACTGCTGAGTGTCCTAAATCCATGCCCCGAGGTTGGCCGAATTTTCGAAAATTGATTATCACGCCTAAACTACATAATAAATCGAATATATCAGCAAGAGTGAGAAATAATTTTATTTTTGGCTGTGTTTATAACGAACGCGTTATTCGTATAGATCTTAACTGATAGATGTTATTCTTCCATGTGTTTTTCTGAAGAAACTTAGTTCCAGGATGCTTTTTGAAAGTGGTAATGTATCGATTACGAAGGTGACAATGGCAGTGTGTGTTTTGCTTTTTCTCAAGATTACGCGAGAAAAAGGAAGGTACAGGGTCACGACAAAAGTGATTAGTAAACTAAAAATAAGCAGAGACGAAAGAAAAAAACAAAGCAAACACAAAATTCAAAAATAATAACTTTAAAATCTCCATTTTAGCGCATTCTGAAGCAGCTATTTCTTTGACAGGTCTCTCAGCCAGTTATAACTATTTTTGGTATGTTCTTCTGGACCAAAAACATTAACAAGAAAAATCGGAAACACAATACAAGAAACCTGGCCAAAAAAAGAGCAATCAGAGGTGGAACAATCAGCTGCTCTGTCCTTCGCTGATCAATCAACGAAGGAAATATTGCTGTATCGATCGCGTTGTCACTGCACATGGCGAATGGTACGCCAGCAGTTCGGGAATTGACGTGTATTTAGATTGTTCTTGGCTCAACTGCGGCTGCAATGATGATGGATGAAGAACTCCGAGTTGGCGGGTTACGCTAAAAAGTCCTCTCGAGGACTTTTCAACCTAACCCGCCATCGTTGTCTAGTGCACTCCTCAATTGGCGCAGTTTCTCACGGCTGACCTGCGGAAAGCGCCTATTAATTCGCGGACATCAATGTTCGCGATTAAGGGTTTCGAGGGGGGTAACATGATAGTTAACAGGTAATAACATCGAAGTTTAGTTCTAGGATTTCCACAGAAGCTTATTTCGGCTTTGAATTTTAAAACACTGTTTTTTTGTCCTGACTAATAACCTCATAATTAAAATCGATGTTAAAAGTCTTGGTTAACATCGTAGTTTGGCTGGTTTACTACCACCCCTGGTGAACAAACCCACTGGTTAGCGAACGAAAAGGAAATGGGAGCATCACTTCTTTTAAAATTTCCATGTACTCTTTTGCGTCCATCACTCAAACGATTCGCCCAAGAGGGTCAATGCTCTTCGCTCTGCTAAGGGGTATCTCCAAACCATGCACGAACCGCCGCCGTGCTCCACAGTAAAACACTGATACCTAATATTGAATCGGTTGCATCTAGGGTGGCAAATCCATTTTATTCCATCTGTTCAAACAGCATAAACTTGCTTTCGTCACTCCACAGCGCGTCGCTCCACTGTTCCCTACCCCATCTAGGTGCGTCTTGGCCCTTTCCACGCGTGCATTTTTATTCGCTTCCGTTATGAATGGTTCCTTGGCAGCACGCCTTTCATGAAGTCCAGCAGCTACTAGGTGGCGTATGATTTCCCGCGTGGAGGAAAGAGTTTCGTTCGGAGTGGATAATTATCGCAAAATGTTCTTTGAAGGGAACCTTAGATTGTTACGCGAGACCCTTAGGATGTTTCTGTAGAAAAGAGATTTGGTCGCACGTGGCCTCCCGAGGCTCTTCCTTCACCACATCTCAAGATCCGAAACGCTGAAAAACCTTCGTTGCACTTGATACATCAACTTTGAACTGACTCGCAAGGTGTCTGACCGTCCGGACTTGCGATCTTCCATTCATAGGAGCAGCTAGGAGACCCTCATTGAGATTTTGGGGACAGGGGCTCTCTACACACCGAGGGAGGAGTTGTCTCGCCTTTTACGGCTCTAACTCCACTCGGGACCACTTCGCTCGCGTTGAGTGGCGTGACGTTTTCAACTGCAAAAACGGGACAACTCCTCCCTCTGTGTGGACAGCCCCTGTCCCGATATTTCATGCTCCAAGTGTTTTTTCATTGTCTTAATAGTCAGTGTATACAATATCGTCCATCACTGGATGAGGGATCGCCGCGACGCTGCAAGGCGGGAAAAATTGCGCGATCAATAGCCACTCTCCCTTCGTTTTCCCGCGCGCAATTTTTCCCGCCAAGCTGCGTCGCGGCGATCTCTCATCCAGTGATGGACGATAAAAACAACGGAACCATTCTTTAAAAAATCACAACTCATCCCGCCAGTTTTTAATCACAGCTCATTCTGCCAGTCTTAAAATTGCAGGTTGTTGTACGTGGCGATCGTGATAAAATTGATAAAGGGCGCGAGAAAGCCTGCCACGTTGACCAGCGGCGAGTTTCTGACACGTAAGAGATCACGTGTCCTACTTCTCACCCACGCCATGAACTACATTTGTGTCGTTTCTTCAAAAAATAGAGATTCCTCCTTATTATACCTAGGAATTTCGTAACGGAAGGACTGTTCATACTGGTGCGCAGACATCAGGTACTTTAAAACATATGCATGCAGGTTCATTCACCACTAACACCCGTATTAAAATCTCACTGAATTGAGTGGCCGTAGAGCGCGCGGTCGGCCAGGCAAATCAACTTAGGTGCGCGGGATCATCAAGGTGTTAATCTGGTGCTCAATCTTAGAACATACGAAATGACGGTATGGTATCACAAATTTGGGGTGTGAATAGTTTCCAAAATGTATCTTGATAAAGCATTGGCTACCTCCTGAAATTTAGCTATATTATAACATCCTTTTTAGCTCCATACGTCACCCGTCCAAGGTTGATTACTGAGTGTTCCCTGCGAATTAGTTGAGAAGCTTCTGTCAATTTTGAGCAAAAAATAGTAATAACTCTTGATGGAGAGCAAGCATTCGAAATGAACCTAATATTTCATCAACTTTGGATCAGAATGTTTGGAGAAAGGCATTTCAAATACCAGCGGAATGAAGCTCTATCGACTCTGGAATTCAGATCTGCAAAGACCGACGAGCGGCAGTAGGACTGGGCACGACTAGTGCCACAAACCACTGCTGCCACCTTGCCAGAAACCGGATATCCAAGCTTCGTATGGTACACTCAATCACTTCTATCTAGGTGCAATTACCAGATCACATTTACAGTAATTTTGTATCAATATTACCTGATATGGGATTTGACGATGCCGTTGGCATAGAACATCTTGAATCTTGTGTACATAGAGGTCATGAAAAACATAGTTTCTGTTCCCTCGCTTCTATTCTGTTATCATCTAAATTTGACGTTATCCGGGTTCGCCGCTTTTCCTGACGTGGACTACACGGGTCCCACTATCTCCAGTTCAAATTTCAATTCAGGATGTCTGTCAGTATTCCTATCCAAACGATCATTTTGATGGTATATATGTGTATATCGATGAGCTGCTACGCTTTCGTAATCTATGTAATACTTTCACGGAGACGTAATGTGATATACCTACGTTCTTCTTATTACTCAATGTTCCTGCTGGAAGCAATGGGAAACTTCTTCGTATATTTACACATTGAACTCGTTATGCGCCCGCGGAAATTCAATTATTTCGATCTATACAATGACAACATGACTGGATTAGCCGTCTACACTATGTTCGGTCTCTATGTTGGTCGAGGCGTATGGTTCCTAGCTGAAATATGCATTGCTGCTAATCGATTCACGGTTTTTCGTTATCCACTTACGCAGGAATGGGTAATTGTACTTTTCATAAATATTGGGTAATGAATCAAGATTTAATGCGATTGGTATAGCAATAAGGAAGAAAACCACTCAGAAAAATACCGAAAAATATTTATAAAAACTGTAGAGAAGTTTACACGTCCTCGATGTACTTTAGCGACAAGAAAGGGAGATGTCCTGACACGAACATTGCTCATGGAGCCACAGTTGGTGACGTTTTCGTTATGGAAAGAATACCCCAGTCCACGGCTGAAAGGTCCAACGCTATCAGAACCTGAGCTCCGACAGGTTCAGAGAGCACATCACCACTTCTATGAGCGACCGCCGACTCAATCTGAGATATAATATATATGTAGGAATGCAAACGAAGGTGGAGATGAAAGCATCAATTCTGGAATGGCAGAAGCTCTCCCTCCGTCTGAGATTCGTGGAGTGCTCAACGCATTCGGTGCCATATGTATGAGCGAAAGTATCGCAGATTTGTAGAGACATGCGATCATCGTACCCCTTCACGAGAAGTCATCCGTCAGTGACCCTAAGAACTACACAGGAATCGCCCTACTGCCTATCGTGTGCAAGGCTTGGTACGTATCATCCTTGAACGGCTGATCACACATCGTGAAGAGCCTTCAGAGCCGGTATTCGATGCGGAAGATCAGATGTATCGATCTTATGTCGGCACATCTGTTTTTTGGGCTAATAAGCCTTTCATTTCAAGTCTGATGAAGGCGCTATAGGCGGAAAACCCATCAAGAGAGACGTTTTAGCTGGGAACGAGATTGCTTTTTTTCACAAATTTTGGGACGTTTTTGATAAAGCCAAACTTTTAAATTTTGCCGTCTCTTGTATTGAACATTCGGAACAGCTATTAGGCTTAGGGACAGAAGTATCTCACCAAGTTGGCTTTAATATCGGCATAGATCCTGATGAGGCTTCGCGTTCCCCATTGGAGGTTGACGCAAACTCGGCACACCTCGAATTCGCATAATAATTTTAGTCAGATGAATGAATGGGGCTGCCAAGGTAGATCATCCCGCGCGAATCATTCTCCATTGAGGCCGCCGACCCCGCGTGGCCTCCCGCCTGGTCCATGCGTCAGACTAAGTCGAAAACGGAAACCATATGTTATTGCATATGCGATCGAGTTTGCACCAACCTTCAATAGTGAACGCAAAGTCTCATTAGGATCCATGTTGACGTTATGTTTGTGTGGAGAAGAGTAACTGAATTGTGGGGCCTCCTAAACAGGCAGCAGCGACCGTCTATCCATATGTGTTTCATCACGTTTGTTGCCAGTGGACAGGTCATGACGTGTTCGGCAGCGAGTAAAGCTTTTTTTCTTCGCCAGAACCATAAAGCACTCTGAAAAATAGCACCGCGGCGAGTCTTGCTGCGGCAGGGAAATTATGGAGAAGGGGGGGGGGCGCCAATTAGCGGAGGAGGTGGGCATCGTGTCGTGCGATAGCGACGCGTATGGTGGCATCTAGAGTTCTGCGAGCTGCGAGTTGCGACACGTATAAGCATATAGCTGCGTGCTCGCAGCGTCCTCGCATGCGAGCTGTCTTGCGACGAAATGGTAGGGGGGAGGGCTTTCATAGTTCTTTCCGCACTGCTAGCACGCAACTCGCAGTGCGAGCGCTCTGCGACGAAATTCTCGCAGAGGGCTTTCATAGTCCTCTCGCACTGCGAGGACACTGCGACCATTTTCACGCACGCATTGCCAGCTGCGAGAAGAATACCCCTGACTATTTTTGTCGTAGCTCGCACTGCTAGTACTTCCTGAATCATCATTTCTTTGCCAAAAAAATACTTTGTGCTGGTTTTTTTTTTGTTTTTACTCATGATTGTTTCCTGTTTCCTTTCCTGTGAGGGTTTCTCTTTAGTTTCTACTCGTGATTATATCCAGTTTTGCTTTTCAATGATGGTTTTTTTGAAGTTTCAACATACAACATTTGTGCGGAAAGTGATGCGTATCAAAGAAAGTAAAAGCGTTTCCAAAATATCATGTTTGTTTTTTTGTACATATACGATTGTTGTTTTGAGGGTGGTTTTTTCTTTTTTCTCGTCAAAACAGCAGGGTCAAGCGTTTTTGTCTCGTCTATCTTTCTGGTGCTCAAAATTCTCAAGAAAAATATGGATATTATAAATTATAAAAATATTTCTCGTGGTCTTCAGCTACGCTCATTCCTGTGAGAGTTTCCTGACAGAATGTTGGCTATCGTTCTTTTTTGACATTGACTGGTATCGTGTACAGCAACGCGTTTTAGTAACATTATTGACCGCGTCCCGCTGTACGACAAGCCACTCCCAGTGTGAACAAGACCACACATATTTTTTTCAATTCAAAAAGTGTGCCGTAATGGATGATGAAGACTTGATTATTGAATTGCTGGAATGTTTGGTGGAAATGATCCCTGTGAACCAGCGCCCCTATGAATACAAAACCGCGCTCCAATGCCACTCGTTCCCTGATTCAATATGACGCAATGACTCATGCGCAACCCTGATTCAGGTTCCCGCACTGTCCGCAACTCGCAGACTCTGAAAGCTAGTTGTGAGAGTTTCAGGTCCACGCCCCCAACCTCTCGCACTGCGAGCAACTCGCAGCTCGCAGAACTCTAGATGCCACCTATACCTCGCAGTGTTTTTACCGCTGCGAAAGCAGCGCCTCCCTGAGCGACGCCGTCAGCGAGCGGCGGCGGAAAATAGCCTCAACCATTTCTATCGTCGGCGTGGAATGCTGCCGTCAATCGAGATTTCTCCATAAATTCGATCTTCTGAAGACCTTTTGCCGTTTTATTCCAACTTTGGCTGTTCGGTTTTTAGTTTTACTAGTTTTTTTGTTCCAACGTGTGACAGTTTTGACTTATGCGATTACCGCAAACCTGCTACTTTCGATGCTTTGAAATCTATATTTCAAGACATAATCGCTTTACTGAACGCAATTTCCAAGTTCACTTCACTGCTCTCTGAGTGTATTATTATTGAGGAGTTGATTTCAGGCATTTCCAAAACTCTTGAAGCATATCAAAGCAGCAAAAGCTCTTCACAAGGGAAACACAATAAGTTATAGTGACCATTCCAAATGAAATGTACTTTACTAGAACAATTTTCGAACGAAAAGTCCGAATATGCCCATCGCAGCTGCCTAGACCCACTCTGAAAAAAGTTATGAGCTTCGCGGCAAGGTAAGGGTACCCCACATGAAATTTTTGAGGTGTTTTCAAACTTTTCTTCGGATTTTGCTAAAAACATGTATGTGGGGATAATCTGGGGTTTGCTTGCCCAAATTGTATGGTTCACTGTAGGTTACGGTAGGTAACATGCCATCTAGGAGGCAAAACCTACCTCAGTATTCCGATGATCGACAAATGGACATCGAATTCGTATTCAGCACCGCAAATAATCCCCACATAGAAACTTTGAGACAAATCTGAGACTTTGACCAAACTACCGTATGCCCACCGTAATATACCGTAATATGCAAAAACTCAATAAACGGAATCCAAATTCGTGTTTAGCACTGCAAATAACCCTCAGAGAAATAACTTGAGCATATTCTATAGTAGCACTCCGGAAATCGTCAAAAATCGCGATTTGCCATCAAATCTTCCCGGTGGGAATTTGTGAACGAATACAGTCGAAAACTTCGGAAAATCGATAAATGAACCTCACATTCGTGATCAGCACCCCAAATAACCTACCAGAGCGAATATTTAGTCAAATCTGGAATATTTTTCTAAAACGCTTCGAGAGCCCTCTAATCGGTATATCGTCGATCTTTGGTCGAGAGATCGCCGCGTCGAACACATGTGGCACGCAAAAAAATAATGATCCTATCACTCCCTCCTCGCTTGCGTGCGTGCCACATGTGTTCGACGCGACGATCTCTCGACCACTGATCGATCATAAATAAACGCCCAACCGAAAATCCGTAAAAGTCCAAAACGCCGTTAGTCTGCGCAATGTTTGGAAAATGTTCAAAACCTAAACCAACCTAACTTTAAAAATAACCTAACTTTGCTTAGTGGAGGTAGTCTTTGGCGCTCAACACGATTATGAGGACCGTTTCCGGATTTTCGTAGAAATAATGCTCTTTTTGGATGGTAAAATAGGTACGAAAATCAGAGAAAAAATGCCTATAACTTTTTTCAGAGTGGGTCTAGGCAGCTGCGATGGGCATATTCGGACTTTTCGTTCGAAAATGGTTCTAGAAAAGTGAATTTCATTTGGAATGGTCCCTATGACTTATTGTGGTTCCCTTGTCAGAGCGAAATCTGATGTTGAATGAATGAGGGCGAACGTGTTGGTAAAAAAGCGACGCTAGCGGTATTGGCGCTGCAATTCCGCGAAGCCTTCGCGCTAAACCCCACTTCAGGTTCAGAGCAGGCCTCAGGCCTCTCGCTCGGCGGTGTGCTGCCGGTCTTCGCAACTCTGTACAGCTGTTAGGAGAAGACTGTCGGGCAAATGAATTGCGCTTAGCCCAAAGCGTGCTGAATGCGCACAAATTTTAGACGTGGAAACATGATGAAACTGGTAGAGCACATCCGAACACGTATGGATAAACGGTCGCTGCTGCCTGTTTAGGTTTTCTGCTAAATTGTGGCAACGGCGTTGGAAAACAGAACAGCTTGTTCTCTAACTTCGGAGTTGCATTCGACTCTCCTCTTCGTTAAAAATTTCTCCCAACGCTCTTCAATTTGATCGAGTTCCGGGAAAGTATGTTTGACTAATCGAGGACATGAAAAAAGAGTGACAGCAGCAGTTCGAACACCTGTCGGATTTACATCACCCCTAGGCTGAAAACAAGAGTGCTAAGCGGATCTGTAGCGGAACCTTTTCTATTGAACTTGGCCGTGTTGACGTCATGTGTAGAGTTGCAGAACAGTTCCCTGCTGACGTTTGTGCTATTGCCAGCAGAACGCTCCCTTCTCGACTTGGAGTACCCAGACGACATTATGCTGTTAAGTAGTAAACGACACAATTCTGCAGAAGATTGAGACCCACGTTTTGGAATACGTTTCAAACAAATGTAAATAGATGTGTGTTTCCCAAAGGCCGGCTTTCAAGCGGAGTTTTGGTAGAGTGACATCGCATCAAACTTTTGGACGAGTGCTGTAGTTGAGGTAGATGTTAAAAAAGGATGGCGGCTGCTCAGCAAATATTGAAAAATGATGCGCGGACAGCATTAACATCTGAACTTCACTCTAATGATGTGCTTTTGATCTATCCCTATTGCGAAGGAATGCAAGTTGCTGGAATAGGAGCTCTCTACACGCCGAGGGAGGAGTCTCATTTTTAGAGTTCGAAGCGTCACGCTACTCAATGCAAGCGAAGTGGTCCCGAGTGGAATCAGAGTCGCGAAAGCCGAGATAGCTCCTCTCTCGGGTTGCTCAGGTTGCTCGTGTACTTACTCGCTATTCGCCCTATCGATTTTTCCAAATCCAGACTGAAAACGCCTTCCCTAATGTGAGCGGAAATTTTTGACCGATCGCGTGAAGGAGCCACTTGGCATTGGAAGGCAGAGACACTCACATCGTTCTGTTACGCGTGAGGTGGAAAAGTGACCACTATGTGAACTACGTTTTGTCCCTGAAGACCGCAACAATTAAGCCGGGTTATGTTTCAGAAACGCACGCCATGTTTTTCATTTTCCAAAAATGGTCGTTTTCCAAGTGAATGCCAGGCGACTCAAACAAGCCGTCCATGAACATATTTTACAGATGTGGCGACGTTCTACAATAGTCATCATCTATATTTCCGTCTGGGCTGTGGCAATCTGTGGAGCACTACCATTTCTTTTTTTCGACATCAATTTCAAGTTTCTAGAAAATGGTATTCTGCAAATGACTGGGGGAGACCCGGTACGGTATACAAAGTATTTACCTGAGAATCACCACAGATATTCCTCACAATCTCTATTATTCCAGTATGACTCCATACATGCTCTAGTGATGACGGGTGCCGTTGCTATGCTAAACACACTTCTCTATTGTTTAGCCTTCAAATGCGCGCATGATAGTTTGAAGCTGGGGGTAGGTCATGTCTTACTGCTCCAGGTATTTCAAGAATTGAATTCATTCCGTAATGCTTGCCCGGTGCGTATGCTTATTAATCGCGGCATTCGACCTTGTTGCTTAGAGTTGAGAAGAACAAAAGACGGACGTTTTTTCATAACTCTGCTAGGAAAACCACACCAGGTGATTGGAGTTCTCAGTAGGACACAAAAAAGATAATGGCAGAATGAGATATTTTACAAAAGTGCAATGAATACTCCTCGTTTTGCGGACAGCAAGCTAACTGTTAATATGCAAGGGAACTGCGCCATCTGAGTTGCATATGTAGGGTGACGGTAACGGAGGTGTTATCCCCGAAAGAAAACCTGATTCAATAATGATGACAGACCCAAAGGAAATGTTTCAAGTTCACTCAGCACGATACCGACGACATCCTCAGAAACCGCCGCATTCAATGCGTGTCGAATATGCATTCAACTCGAGTGACCACACCCATCGAAAGGCTTCAACACAGGGACACGTGCTCCAAACAGCAGCACGTGCTGCAAAATTCTATAGGAGCATTTGCCGTAAAATTCAATCGCAGGAGTACGTGCTGCAAGATGGTCCAGCGCTATCGTAGCAGCACAAATACGCGACGCGGTTAGCTCGCCGAGCACCATCTGGGGCCGTCAGCGATTGGAAGAGGCTTCCAGCGGCCCGGCGGGTAAAGTATCGTAAACTTGAGTAATTGAACCGGCAAAGCTGCCGACCTCTTAGTTCCGTCTCAGGAGCCCGCAACATCCCGTAGAGGCCCGCCCGTCCACCTTCGGTGGACTTGCGGGCCTCTACGGGATGTTGCCAGGAGTGCATCGTATACTTTCCTTTTTTGGATAGTCGCTTTGTCATCGAGTTGAATGTGCATCATTCACGCATTGGATGGCTTATTTGTTGGGGCACGTGCTGTAATTCAGAACACAATAGGAGCACGTGCTCCCCTAGCAGCACGTTCCCTGACTGTACTCGAAACCACCTGGTCTTCGAGTTGAATGCATATTCGATACGCATTCAATGCGGTGATTGCCTGAGTCTACTGGTCACCCACATAGACTGCCCAGAGTAATGAGAATGTGACTGAAACTATCTACCAATTAATATCATATTAGCTCAAATCATAAATAAAATCTGGGGAGATTGAAGACGATTAAAGGCAGCATACACGCTCGTAAACGTAATTGAGATAACTGCGGAATGACTTACTTGACTTAATCGGTTGGCTTTCGCCTGACGCGGTCATTCCGCATCTTCACCGAGGCGTGCCGTCCTAGTAGTCAGCCGTGTCCATTTTTCACGGTCTTCGGCCACAATTTGAACACATTCCATCCAGCTGTCACTATTCCATATCCTGCGAAACGAAACATCGCGCCTGAACTGTCTTTCGATGCCGAGTGACTTCAAATCCTCTTCAACCACATCCGTACAGAACTTTCGCCTACGCCAAGGTGGCCGTTTCCAGACAGAATTTGGAAGCATTTTTAAAGCATGTTGTACGAGACGATCCGGCGTTCTTCTTAGTATATGCCCGAGCAGTCGAAGTCGACTTTCCATTGCTGCTTGAGATGGCGTTAGGAGATGCAAGCACCTCCATCGTTTCAAGCGTTGATGTACTGCGTCGATTTCCTTGTAAACGTCTTCGTTATGGCATACACGTGGCCAGAAATATCCAAGCAAACGCCTAAAAAGCTTCCCCTTCATGCAATCCAACCTTTCCGTCTGCGTCTTCGGTGCCGCCCACGTCTCCGATCCGTACATTTTGATAGGGCGAATAGCGGATAGGTAGACGCGCAACTTGACTTCCTTCGCGATGGTGGTAGACCACAAACACTTGGTTAGAGGATTAAATGCAGACGTAGCTTTCGCACATCGTTGTCGAATATCCGCTGCATAACTACCATCGTTCTTCAGCAAACAGCCCAAATAACAGAAATCGTCCACCAGTTCGATACGTTGTCCGTCCACACAAACTCCCGTTGAAGGCCTCTGAGAGACCCACATCTGCTTGCATTTGTCGGGACGAAGACGAAGTCCATAGGCTGCGGCATACTTCGAAACGAGGCTCACAATCCTTTGCAGTTTTGCGTTGTTTTCAGCGAATAACACAATGTCGTCGGCGTACTCCAGGTCGACAAGGGAGCGTCCTGATGGTGTTAGGATCACATCCGCAGGAAACTGTTCTGCAACTCTACGCATGATGTCATCAACGGCGAAGTTGAAAAGAAAAGGTCCTGCAACGGCTTCTCGCCTTACTCCTGTTTTCACCTCGAAAGCTGACGTAAATCGGACAGTTTTACGAACTGCTGCTGTTGTTCCTTTGTTCATGTCCTCGATTAACCGAATATACTTTCCCGGGACTCCATCTGCTCGCAGAGCATTGAGCAATCGATCACGATGAGAAGAGTCGAACGCGGCTTCAAAGTCCAATAAAGCAAGCTGTAATGGCTTCGAATAACGCTGCCACGATTCAATTACTCTTCTCACGACGAACACTTGGTTGATAGTCGATCTTCCAGGTCGCAAACCGGATTGCTTATCTCTGGTCGTTCTTTCACAATGTTTGATAAGTCGCTCGAGAATGATACGTTCTATAACCTTGTACATGACACAAAGTAGAGAGATTCCTCTGTAGTTCTTAGGATGCGTGACGGATAGCTTCTTGTGAAGAGGTACGATGATCGCATGTCTCCACGAATCGGGTATCCTTTCACTCATCCATATAGCACGGATGGTGTTGGTCATTTCACGAATCCCAGACGGAGGAAGAGCTTTCAGCATTTCAGCAGTGATGTTGTCATCTCCACCTGCCTTTCCATTCTTGATTTTCCGGACACAATTCGAAACTTCAGCCTCAGTAGGCCGATCCTCACTGACATAGTAATGTGCTCTCTGAACATGCGGGAGCTCAGGTATTGATGGCGCTGGACGATTCAGTAGTGAACTGAAGCAATCCTTCCATATTGGCAGCGTCGCATCACCAACTGCAACTCCATTGGTAGTGTTCAAGACAGGAGAACATCTCTTCAACTTCCCGCTATACTGTCGCAGCAACGTGTAGGCTTTCCTCGGATTCTTCTCCTCCCAAGCCTTCTCGAACTCCTTAGCTCCACACGTCCACTCTCGCTCGCGGTCACTTTGAAGCTGCCGACGCAACTTCCTCCTCAGACGCTTCTCCTCCACGAAGTTTCCTGCAGTTCGTAGAGCACATACTCTGTTGTAGGTAGATGTTGTTTCTTCTGAGACTTAGGCGAACTTCTTCTTAGGCTGTACAACCGGGAGTGCCTCTTTCGAAGCGTCCTGGATGCACTTGACAAAAGAATCCGCGTCGCAAAGTTTCTTCTTAGTCCGTACTCCGATGTGAATAGAAACGCGTTGTCGAAAATTCCTTCTGCACTCTTCATCTCTGAGACTTGTCTTGTCAATCCTCTGGAGAGGCTGAGCCCCTCGCTTCCTCTTATAAATCCTCGCAGTGAAGTTCAACAGAACAGGACGTTGATCCGAATCGAATGCGACATCCCACACAGCTCTAGATCTTCGAATGTCCGATACTGGAATGATCCTCGTCACGACATAGTCAAGCTGTAGTTTCAAAGTTGTCATCTTCGGCTTCCGCTGCTCTTTTGGAAATAGCTGGGTTGGTCCCTGCCACGTAAGCTGATAGCGGCGATGATTCCTCCTGAATGTCGATGCAATAATCAGACCACTGCGTTCACAAAAGTCGACAAGGCGGCAGCCATTGTCCGATGTTTGCTCCACTGGGTAGAACCATTTACCGAGTACTTCGGATTCCTGATCAAGTCCCATCTTCGCATTTGCGTCAATCCCCACGACAACAGCATGTTGACAAGGTATCCTGGCCAGCAACGTATTGAGTTCCTCATAAAACGCATCCTTCGACTTGTCTTCGGCGGTTTCAGTGGGCGCATGAGCACTCATTATCCACAGATTGAATCCTCTGTGATCCCGCACTCGTACGAATGCATTCCGGCACGACGTTGAGCCGAACTCCTTGACCATACCATTGAAATCCTTCCTTACAGCTATTGCACAGCCTCCCACTCTCCTATCGTCAGCGTTACCGCAGTAGATGGTGTACTCTCCGACGCTGATGACGGGTCTATCCTTGAGGCGGGTTTCCTGCAAAGCAGCAAACGGTGCATGGAAATAGCTCAGAAGTCTGGATAGCGCAGTTTTTTTGGATATCACTCGACAGCGATCGATAGTTCAGGGTGGCGAAACTGTGGCTTGTGACCAAAGACTCCATGAACTCCCTAGGTACGGATCCTAAGGTGTTATGGACCAGAGGCCTTGGTGTGCCGGACGGCGACACCCTTATGCAATGTGTGCTTTCGCGATATAGTTGTACACGCTATATCGCTCGAACGTTCCCTGTGTACACTCAAACGTCTGCTGGGTTCAGTAGAAGCAGGGGCACCAGCGAGCAGGTACCAACAGACTTGTATACACGCCCCCTTCTAACTCCATAGTTATCTCAATTACTTTTACGAGCGTGTATGCTGCCTTTAACAAAGTATGACTGAAAGTGGACACCACTGACCAATGGCCTGCTTCGAGCTGGCTCATCGTAGATCAGGTGTATTACTAGTGGGACTGGCTCAGAAAATTGCAGCATTTAATGAGTATCGAATATACATTGAGCTCGAGTGATCACACTCATCGAAAGGCTCTATCGCATGGGCACGTGATCCAAACAGCAGCACGTGCTGCAAATTTTTATCGCAGGAGCACGTGCCGCAAAAAATAATAGCAGGGGCACGTGCTGCAAGGTAGTCCAGCGCAATCGCAGCAGCACACCGACAGGCGACGCGGCCGGCACACGAGCAGGAGACGCGGTCAGCCCGCAGAGCACCATCTGGGGCCGCCAGCGTGCGAAGTTCCGCAAACTTGGGTAATCGAACCTCTCTGCCGACCTCTTAGTCCCGTCTCAAGAGTGGGTCGTATGCTTTCCTTTTTTTTTGGAAATCTTTTGTCATCGAGTTGAATGTGTCATGCACGCACTGAATGTCTTATTTGTTGGGGCACATGCTGCGATTCGAAATACAATAGCAGCACGTGCTCTCCAAGCAGCACGTTCCCTGACTGTGCTCAAAACCACCTTGTCTTCGAGTTAAATGCGTATTCGACACGCATTGAATGCGGCGATTATCTGAGGGTATAATGATAATTTAATATAAAAGAGCGGTCCCACCACGGTGCAATGAACGACACAAGGACTTTGAATAATCGAAGTAAAATGGAGGGCGACGGCAATTGGTCGTGGCAGGAGGGAGCTGACGCAGCCGTTTGAATCAATCCGACGCGCTGAGTGGTGGGGCTTCCGCTGTGGACCGACAGGACCTTCGCCTCCCTCCTTCTAATCAGGGCCAGGCAACACATTGGACGAAATGCGTTCTCTGTTCCGACTCCCCCCGTTCGTGGCAAAGTTTTGCGACCCACTCCCTAACAATGACCGCACTGAACTCAAGGTAGACCCCCCCATTTCGCTGAAGATTTGAATGCTCGTCAAAACTGCAATTGTCCAAATAGCGAAAAAGGTTTTTTCGGGGGGGGGGGGGCTTCCAGTGTCATGTACAATGCTATAATGGGCCGTAACTCAGCGATTTGGAAAAATAAACCTAGTACTTAAGTAGAAAAATGAAAGCCGCTTGTGTAAAGTGAAAAATAGAAAAAATCATCCGTTGGAAAAAGTGGTGTAAAGTGGTCATCTGGAAAAAAACGGCTTTTTGACACCAGTTTTTCCAACGGACGATTTTTTTTCTGTTTCTCACTCTACATGAGCGGCTTTTCTAATTTCTACTTTACTACTGGGTCTATTTTACGAAACCGCAGAGTTACGGTTCTCAAGAGCGAAAGTATATGACACTGCAAGGCCCCCGAAAACCATTTTTTCGCTATTTGGACATTTGCAATTTCGCCGAACGTTTAGGTCACGAAAAGCGGTGTAGAGCTTCGGAGGCCCGATTGGCTCCCAACGCTAAAACATGCCTGTCGGAGTGACAGAACATGTTTACCTGCAATTGCCTTTCTGAACCGTTTGATCGGTACGTATGATATGTTAAGGAGCAGAACGGGCCCCCAAAGCTCCATACTCGCCCTCTATAGATCACCAGCGGTTCACAAACAAATCTGAACAACTCGTGGTTGTGTGAGAAACATTCTGTGATGAAGCTGAGTTAGAACCCGAAAAAAAACAAATCGAAAAAGTCCGGCAGGGCTTCCCTCCCAGTTTTTTTTTAAGTTTGGTGGCGACCCCACACTTTGGAAATTTCCAAATTGCTTGACCATGCTTCGAATAGCCATAGCATCGCTTTTGCGCGACACAGGGTTTGTTACAGGTAGCATATAGGTGAGCTAGTAGACATGGTTTAGATTTACAAAGTGATTTGACCCGTGCGACTCCTAGCAGTGCGCCAGCGCCGTTGGAAGCTCCGAAGACGAGCCATGATGTAGAGTTCGCGCAATCATTTTAGTCTGATGAAAGGACCGGGCTGCGACCGTAGATCAACCCGCGTGACTGGAAACCCCATTGTCCAGTGAGGCCGCCAACCCCGCACGGCCAGCCGCCTGGTCCATGCGTCAGAATAATTCTAAAACGGAAACCATATCGTCCATCACTGGATGAGGGATCGCCGCGACGCTGCTTGGCGGGAAAATTGCGCGTGGGAAAACGAAGGGAGAGTGGCTATTGATCGCGCAATTTTTCCCGCCAAGCAGCGTTGCGGCGATCCCTCATCCAGTGACTGACGATACCTACTTGCTTGGGCCATTCTGATTAGCTTCGCCACTACAAATAACAGCATGAAAAGTCTAACGTGAGAAAAGTGCCTCTGATCAAGGGTGTTAGTGGTGTAGATCCGAAGTCGATAAGACAAGCAGCTTCACTGATTGCGATAAAACATGTCAATCCACGTATCGATTCCTGCTTCCTTGAAGGTCCAACGAAGGAATGTTGGTCATCTGAGCTTTGTTGAGGGCAAAAAAAAAATTCCTGCAAGTAGACATGCTATTTCGCAATCATTAAGGTTGTTTTTGTCACCGACTCCCATCCGATAATTTCATAACTATTGATAAATTGTTGTTGTTCTTGATGAGTTCTTCAATCTTCTGTTAATACGGGGTGGAAATTCACAAGCGGTAGCTGAGGGGGCGTATTCGCCATCAACCCGCTGGGAGTTCGAAGGGAAGATGAGATGAAAATTATGTACAAAACGAGCGCTCCTCGGCCACCCCTCGCCTCCCTTAGCTTCTCCCTCGACCGCCGGAATTTTTCGCATTGCTTCGCTGGAAAATGGCCGCTTAGCGATGTGATCTCTATCTTTTCGCAGTGATATCGATACGTGACACGGTTTGCTTTTCCATCTTACATTGTGTAAGATGGGTTGAACTGTTTCTCTGCCGCGTGCGGTATAATCCCTTCCTACTTTCTTTCGATTCCCTCGACCGGTTGTTCCCGAATATGAACCCAGGAATGCTGGAGCGCAGTCGTTTTGTCATGTTTTCTGCGCTTTCAGAAAAGTTGCTGCAAAGGTCCAATCCGTGTTCTTCCATTTACGATGCAACCGCAACCGTGCTTACAAGCGTGTGTGCCGCTTTTGAACACTATAGTTGGAAGTAGAATCATCCTAAACATGAACATTCAGACTGTGGAGCGTCGCCTACTTCTATGTGCGCTCTTCTCTGCTCTCCCTACATTGGTCGAATTCGCCCGATCAGCGCTGGTTATCTATGCAACGTACAGCTGCGGCAATATGCTATTTGTTGCATCTACAGAGTGGGGGTGAGCTACCCATTTATGCATCATAATATGCCTACACGCCGAAGGACACTATCCATGTAATAGCCTAGACGCTCTGACGCGCAATAGCTGCCAACAAAATGGTGATAAACCAATTGTAGCCATAAGTCGGAGTCGATGCCGAAGATGAACTTGCTGCTACGTCTCTAGTATCGTCAAACCAGTCTACACGTACTCTTCATGTACCAATCGCGCCCGTCACCTATCGAAAATGCAGTTTAACGTAGAGGCATGGCGACCATTAGCCATGGTATCCTCTTATGGCGGCGGCGATCAATCCTTCCATTCCCATCCGTCATTTTCATGACTAGGTGCGCCGTGTGGATACTCGTTGACCCAAACGCAGCAGACTTGCTGATAAACATGATCGAGATATCAGCATAGATAGGCCGGCACGGTCTCCACCATGTCGTCAGCGACTTTTGAAGCCCTGAAAACCATCCAAGATGACAGTATTCGAGCATTCCGTCTTTTACGTCTGTATTTTCCCACCCCTTCGAGTACCAGAATGAAAAGTGAAACTTGAACAAACATTTGATAGCTTAGAGTGAGAGCACTATCGAAAGGGAGTGCACGAGAGAAAAAGTTTGGTTTAACTGAATATAACATGTATAAACGCAGATTAATTCTCGTCCGTTTTGTAGAATGCCGCTCTACACCGGCTGGCTTTCAAAATGGAGGAATTCATCGACATTTACGCATGTTATATTCAGTTGAACCGGATTGTTTCTCTCGTGCACTCCCTTTTAATAGTGCCATCACTTTAAGCCATCACATGTTTGCTCGGGTTTGACTTTTCATTTTGTTACTCTAAGGGATGGAAAAATTCGAGCGTGCGAGGCAGGGTTGCTCAAATGTTGTCATCCTGCTTAGTTTTCAGTGCTTGAGACTTCGTTGATGACACGGTAGAGGCCATGCGGGCCCATTTATGCGGATATCACTACCACGTTTGTGATCGTGTGTCCTGCCTTTGAAGGCACTGTTTACGATAAACTCGAACCTTGAGTTTACTTTCAAAAGCAATGGTGGTAGCCCTCAGAAGCAATGCAGTGTTGAAAAAACGGGTTTAAAAGCCTTTCAATAGGCAAAAAACGGTTTCGAAGTTTGCCACAGTCGGCGATTCCGGCCCCCTTGGGTCTAGTTGTTGTCGCCAACACCGACACGTCTCTATCACTGCCAAGCTTTGACCTGCAATCATCGGTTGTTATTTTTCATTGAAAGAGAGATTAGATTCGAGAGTTAGTCGACTAAAACTATCAGAAATCGTCTATAGGCAAAAATCTTCCAAATCCATAGCTTAATTTGATGAAAACCACTGCTGATAATCGCAGGTAAAAGCATGGCATTGATAGAGCCGTGTCGGTGTCGATGCCAACAGCTGGACCCAAGGAGGCCGGCCTTGCCCACTGGGATAATCCTCAAAACCGTTTTTTGCCTCTAGGAATGCGTTTAGATCCGTTTTTTTTTTCTCAAAACAGTTCTCCTTCTGAGGCCTACCGCCAATGTTTTGGATTGAAGACTCAGGGACGAAGTTTATCTTAAGTAGTGCCTTTAAGTTTTAAGCAGCCATTACCTCGTTGCACTACATTACGTGACAGTGGTCACACAGACACATAAAACAGCATCAGGCTCTCTTATGTTTTTTGTAACACGATGCCTAGAGTTTTTTCTCATGTGACTGAATGAAAAATGCAATAGTTTGATACAATGGCATCTGACACCAAAGCCAATTTGAAGTCAGCAGAAACATTTGCATCCAGTTTGATAAGAAAAATCTATTGCCCTCTTTGCAGGGGTGCGTCGGCATTATGTTCATAGACGCTAGAAACAAAAACCTTATATTTTTTCTATTCACAAACAACTCACAAATGATAAATGTGATTATCACTTGCCTAAAATCATATATAGGCCCGTAGTAAAGGCGGCGAAAATTTCAGTTCAGCCTATCTGAATCCATGTTCTGGAAAGAATTCAGATGAGCCGCACACATTTCAGACGTACGTGTTGTAGGATAGCGACCTAGGCTAAACAGAGAAAGTCAGCAACAAACAAGTTAAGCTGAATCACTCAGTCAGATCTGACTGAATCGATTCAGTCAGATCTGACTGACTTCTTGGCTAGAGAAGAGAGAAACAGCGTGCCAGGTTAGGAGTGCGCTCGAGACTGTTTTAAGGAGCAAAGGAGTAACTTAAAGGCAGGGTTCTCGATAAAATCGGTTGTTGTGCTATCCTCATGGAAAGGTAGATCTGGGCATCACAAAAGTGAAAATAAGTAAAAAATTGGTTAAAAAACGCTCAGGAACAAGTCATCGCTTGGTGTCCTCCCGCCCCCAATTATCGGGATTTCTGTAAATACCTGTTTTGTGAACTTTTATTTTGCTTCTAAAGTATATTTTGAGCATTTCTGGAGACTACTGCCTACTTTAACAGCAAAATAAAAGGCGGTTAAGCAAGCATTAATTAAAATCTCGTTAATTAGGGGGCTGGCCGACACCAGTAATTAGGCCTTATACCTTGTTTTTAAGCGTTTTTCCTGCAAATTTCCGGGTTTTTTCACTTATTTTTACTTTTGTGATGACCAAAACTACATTGTCATGAAGAGAGCTCAAAAGTCGTTTTTATCGTGAACCCTGCCTTTGAATAATTCAGCTGAGATTTCGGCTTATCAATGTATCATTATCAATATCAGCTTCCACGAAATAAACAGCATTTCATTTATTGAGAAATGGAGCATGGAGTTGGTCGATTCGTGAACGACCACGTAGAGAATAATGGTCGGTTGTTCTTGTCATCACAGGTATCATCATCCCCCGTCATCATGGCTTTGCAAGACCGACTGCTTGATTGCAATCTATCGCTCGATACGATTTCGGACTCGTCTGAGCTCTGTCTGAATCGTTTCGGTCTCGTCTTGTCACCCATTCAGATGATCTTGACTGAGTGGTGGGTTAACTACGGGCCGTATCCTAGCTCCATCATTTTGAGCCGGTCGAAGTGAGGCTTATCGGGTATATCTCGCTAAAATCTCCATCTCACAAACATATTTTCCCATAACCGATCGCTCCGCTGCTTGCTCCGCCCGGATTCATCCGAGCAAGCTAGGCCTTATCTGTAATAGTAAACTACACCTGACTTATGAAGCAGATGGTATTTCGAAACACCTAGCTTCAATAAACTCTCAGGCTTGCAGCTTTGAAGGTTGGTTTCGTACATATGTAGGTCTACAACTTGTTGCCCCAGGGATGAGGGAACAATTTTCAAGCTCGCTGCTTCACCCCGCTAGCAGCACTCTCAAGACTTGCCGCTTTGCCACTCCAGCAGCAAGCCCTAGCTCAAAGCATCAATGAAGTATGAATAGAGCAGTGAGCTCAATGTCTGCATGTAGGATGAAGAGCTCCGACCTCCTCATTTTTCCCCTCTGCTACTAGAGGCTATGTCGAATGAGTGGTCAAAGACTCGACTCGAGTGAGTGACCACACGAACAAGTGTCGATCGAGTGAACTCAAGGCCGTCGACGGGGTCTTTGGTTCCCTGTAGATGGAGCGGGTCTGTTTTTGGTCTTCAGCATGAGACCAGTTTTACAGATGGGAGCAATAAAAGTCGCCAACATCATAACATCCTCCAGTAATCTTCGTACAGTGATGGAAGCTTCGATGATCTTTTTATTGCGGCGGTAAGCTTTCGGCTATTAAGCCGTCATCAGACCTTGAAATTTTTTCTTCACAATACATAGTTCAAGAGTAAATACAACATATTGGGTAAACACGAACCAGGGTTCCCTTGACGGTTGGACTGGCTGCTAAAGCCCTAGGCGCTAAAGGAATGATGTATGATAAACGACCCAGCGAGGAAAATCATGAAGTGCTCACCCCACTCGATCGAATGCGCGTCACGAATAAGGCTAACTGCGGGTGCCCAGGAGTTGTTGCGATTAGAACTTATTGGATAGGTCTAAGAAGGTCATGCAGCTCCTCTCTGGCATTGATTTCCGGTTGCAGTAGCCGGATTTCACGCGCTTCCATCCCTTTTCGCTCCAAGGGTCGCACCAGATGTCGATGGAGAACCGACACTTCAAAGGAAGGTGGGCCTTCGTTACAGTGTCTCACGTTGCGATTCTTATCGAAACTGCTGTTCGGATAAGCAGCAGGATTCGCCAAGGCTCTTCTATGCTCATCCAAGCGGAACCTCAGGGGTCTCATCATTACACCCACATACTTCTCTCCGCATGCTTGACAGGTGATCAAGTATACCGTCCCACGTAATTCACATACTTTCTGAGAGGTGCAGTATCGACACGATCTTTCGTGACATCGGTTTTCGTACACTCTCGAAGGCGTGAGGAGATCGCTAAGGGTCGGAGGAGGGCCGAGAATCAGACGTATTGGAAGCAAAGAGCGCTTGACGGCATTGTTGACCTCTCTTGCTACTTTTTCGTTGACGTAAGGCAGAGATAAGGTAATCCCATCTGCGGCTCTATGGGGAGTCCAAGTTCTCAGGTTAGTTGCAGTATACCCGTTTTGATCAAGAATAGTCCTGATCTTGGCGTCCAGTGTTGGATCTGAGAAGGTCCCGAGCTTCTCTTTCGTTCTGAGAAGGTTGCGTATCACGTTGAACTTCATATACATAGGGTGCGCGCTCCATGAGTGCAGAAGGATGTTCGAAGGAGCTTCTTTCTTGAACCAAATGTGTTCTTTTCGTCCTCCCACTATTCGCACTTTTACGTTGAGAAATGGCGAGAAACCACAAGCGTCAGCCGTTTCTGAAGTGAAATTCACATTCGGATCTTGCGAATTCAATCTTCTAACGTGCCGATCAACTCTGTTTCATCAGTTCCGATAACAAACACGTCGTCTATATAGCGCTTAATGTAGAGAATCTCAGTCGTTAGAGATGACTTTTCGATGTGGTCCAGGAAAATAATTGCTAGCACCGGCGCTATGCGATTCCCCATAGCTAAGCCTCGCTTTTGCCTGTATATCTTGTTGTCGAAGCAAAGTATATTACATTCAAGGGCCACTTCAAGGAGAATTCTTATTTCCACTGGAGAGAATCCCATCATCGATACGTCGCTGCGATGTTCTTCTAAAAGAGCGAGAACAGCATTAACTGCCTTCATGTTGTTGAAGTTGGTGTATAAGGATGTCACATCGAAACTGGCGTAAACTGGTGATGTTGGAAAAGGACAGCTACGCAATGACGCAAGAAATTCGTCTACGTTGATGATATGGGCCCCCACGTATCGTAGTAGCGGCGAAAGAAGCTGGACAAGAAGCCAACTCAATCTGTCTGATGGACCGCCGCAGGACGCGATGATTGGTCGTGTCTTGATATCGTTACATGTAAGGGTTGTACTATCAATTGTCGGTGGAATTTTATGCGTCTTCACAAGAGTGTGGAGTGTTGGTATAGAGGGTGATGAATCACTCAGTCGTTTTGCTATCACAGCTCCTACACGACTCTTGACAACAGATGTGATTGCAGTCTTCACTTTTCTGCATGCCGCATCGAATGCTGGTTGTGTGCTCTCTTCATAGACAGTGGAATCTGAGAGAACTTGGTCAGTTGTCGCTTTATCCAGTGTCTGAGGCATCACCACAAAGGATCCACACTTATCGCTTACAGTAAACCTCAACGTCCTTTTGGACTGCATACATTTCTTCAATCCTCTTCGCTCAGCAGGGCTGAAATTCGACCGATAGGGTTCAGTGGCGGCGTTCCCATAGACGTTGTGTATTGCATGCTCAAAGTTAACTGCTCAAGGTGATGAGACCCCTGAGGTTCCGCTTGGATGAGCATAGAAGAGCCTTGGCGAATCCTGCTGCTTATCCGAATAGCAGTTTCGCTAAGCACCGCAACGTGAGACACTGTAACGAAGGCCCACCTTCCTTTGGAGTGTCGGTTCTCCATCGACATCTGGTGCGACCCTTGGAGCGAAAAGTGATGGAAGCGCGTGAAATCCGGCGACTGCAACCGGAAGTCAATGCCAGAGAGGAGCTGCATGACCTTCTTAGGCTTATCCAATAAGTTCTAATCGCAACAACTCCTGGGCACCCGCAGTTAGCCTTATTCGTAACGCGCATTCGATCGAGTGGGCTGAGCACTTAATGATTTTTCTCGCTGGGCCGTTTATCATACATCATCCCTTTAGCGCCTGGGGCTTTAGCAGCCAGTCCAACCGTCGAGAGAACCCTGGTTCGTGTTTACCTAATATGTTGTATTTACTGTTGAACTATATATTGTGACGAAAAATTTTCAAGGTCTGATGACGGCTTTATAGCCGAAAGCTTACAACCGCAATAAAAAGATCATCAGAGCTTCCATCACTGCACGAAGATTATATCTAAGTAAACTCAGAGACAGCTCTATAATACCATCCTCCAGTAAGGTAAGCTCTGGGGCATTTCTAATGAGCTCTTGATTTTGATTATCACACTTTTGAGTATGGGCCGATCGGAGTCGTGCAGCTGAAAGACGCGGCAGATTGCAATGGAGGGATATCGATTATGTGGCACCGCACGATCAATTTTCTCGGGACAGGGTTTCTCTACACACCGAGGGAGGTGATGTATGACCTTTCGCGGCTCTAGTTCCACTCGGGACCACTTCGCTTGTATTGAGTGGTGTGACGTGTCGAACTGCAAAAACGGGACCTCATGTGTGTAGAGAGCCCCTGTACCGATTTTCTCCATTGCATGCTGCCCCGCCTTTCAGTGGTAGGAGTCTACTCGGATCCTTAGCCATGGTTTTACCCCATGACGGCTGCCTTCACGCCTTCGCTCCTTCCGATCTCATGCTTCGGCACCTCAAGTCTGCAACCATTGCGGTCCCCTCGGTTTTTCGCTGAGAAATAGTGAATAACACTTGAACAGTCATTGCCCCTTTGCATTTCATTACGTGCGGTTGATCACGCAGACATCATTATTAGCGTTAGGCTCGCTTACTTTTTTCTGAATAATGACAGTCTTTTTTGTGAGTGAGCGACGAAGGTTTGATATAATTGCATGCGACAATTTGTTTCCAGTTTGAGAGAGAAGTTATTGCCTGCTTCGCAGGAGCGCGTTTGCTTTCTGGTTACTAGAAACACAGAATTATTACTTCAAGCATGGTGCCAGCTGGAAATCACAATGATAAGTTTGGGTCCCCGAGATGGAGTCTTTCAATCTCAGTAATCAGTAGAACGTTGCGTTATCGATTCCATTGACTTGCTAACTCATGCCATAAGAAAGCTTAAAGGCAGCAGACGCGCTCAAAAATGGTATCGATTTTATGACATAAATCAAAGGTTTGGAGCTGGTTGTATTGGGAACTGACGAAAAAACGGACGAAAACTGTGTGCAAATAGAGGAATAACGGTTGTTTTGTTATTAGGTGAAAGTAGACTAGTTTTGCGGCACGCGGTTGAAACAGAGAATATTAGCAACAAAACGGTTGAGTTAGAGAAGTCGATATACTCTTACAGCCTGTTCTGGAACGCTAACCTCGTTGGAAGCATCAAAAACCAGCCAAAGGGACCGTATTAGTACTATCAATCTGGACGAGTTTGTATTTTTGGGCGGGGTTGCAGAAGCTTAGGGGCGGGGTTGCAGAAATTTTTTGATTTGTATTACTGAAATTTAGTAGTTTTGACTCGTTTTTGACGCTTCCAATGGCGCGAGATGTCTACTAGGAGCCATGCGACTTCACAAACGTAGTTATCTCAACAACTTTTTCGAGCGTGTCTGCTGCCTTTAATATTTCATTTTAGGCTGTACCAGATGGAAATAATGGTCTCGCTACAAGTCTGGCTTCAACTGTTAGTGAACACTCAACTACGCAAAACAGTTTTCCGTACCATATCCTGCCACAAGGTCAGCACATGTCAGAAGCAGAATACCAGCACATGGGCAACTTCTCATTGGTAGACATGAACGGTTAAGTCAATTGAATAAATTATATCAATTTACACTTTGTAACTGTATGCGCACGACTACACGACTATTCTCACATATTGATGAGGAATATCTCGGAAAACAGCATTTTACCGAAACTTCCCCAGAACCTGAATAAGGGAAGAGGTAGGTTTTCCCTTCTTGCCACGAGTGCAGTTGGTCTTCCCTTCTTGTCCCGAGTGCAGGTCTTCTCATGGTGTCGCAACCCGAAGCACATTGTTCAGTGATTGATAAAAAATCTGCCCGCCAGAACTCGCTGCTTCTGGCTGTTGCCTGCCCTTAGAAGTCGTAATTCTTAGGACTCATGGCGCGGGCGATTATGCTGCTCACTCCGTCTGTACAGTGCTCTCTCACTGTCTCTAACTGCCGCTCCGCACCAGCACGCCTGTTGGAACTATGAGAATTTGGCGATTTTATAGCCTTTACCTGACGAAAGGTTACAGAGAAGCTTATTATCCTCCCCGAAATCTGAACAGAGATACCCTACACGGTACTTGAATGCAGATCTCCCCCCGCTAGTTGCTAAGTGCGAGGCCACTTCTAGGGTGCCCTAATGGCATCACCGTATATGCTGCGGCTTTGTTTTCGCGTTCATAATGCTGGTGGGATTACCAAGGAAACAACCGTAAAACTAACTTTCCTTGTTTTCCTCCCCCAATATATTGTTTCGAACGTCGTTCGTTGTGGATAATTCGAAGTGAGAACAGGGAAATCTTCAGAACGTCCCACTATTCTCCCCTTAACCAATCCCTAACGATCGAATCAGGTTTATACTTCCCCAGAACTTACCCACCAATGTGTGAGATTACTCGAGAACTGTACCTACCCACATCCTCTTACCGTTTTTTCTGGAACTTCGTGTTCATAGCTTGATCACGTGTCATTCTCCCACGGCCGGTCGCTGATTCAACGCTTTTTTGTTCCATGGCTCATTTGAATCTGACCGTTCCTACGACCCTCTTCTTCGTATTTATTCTAATTTCTCAGCCTCTTCCCGCTTTGCAAAAGTCAATATTTGCTCATGAAGGTTTCGGTAGCTCAAAGTTAGTCAGCCTACCCTGTTTCTCAAGGACAATCCTCTTCGGATGGGGCTAGAGGCATGCAGTAGCTGCCAAAAATCTATTGACATTGGTTTCCTGAATATCTTTGCTTCCTTTGGAGCAATCTATCTCACATTTCGACCCGATACTTTGTAATGTAATGTCAAATATTAGAGTCCGTTTCAGCGGATCAGTTTTGAGTGCTTGATGAGGGAGATTAAGTTCCCATCAGACATTTTCTTCAATCTTGTCGGTTTTTTTTAACACAATGTGCTGAGTTGATCGCAAAACGCTTGGCTCCTGGCGAGATTGAAACAGCATATTCCCTTTACGTGGGAGCGCCTTATTGCACTGCACCACCGAAGCCTCAGCGCCGCTCTCACTCAAGTGCTCGGTAAATCTTCACCAAAGCAGTTACGGCGAAAATCATCCAAAAATCGTGAAAGACTTAACTATTGCATCATCTTGACAGGTCTACGACTGTTAGATAGTCTCTGACGGTATACCTGTTTCATCCCGTTATGCGGGTGAAGGGTAATTGCTTTGGTGAAGATTCACCAAGCAGTTGAGTGAGAGGGACGCTGGGGCTTCGGTGGTGCAGTACGAAATGGCGTTTCCCCGGAAAGGGAATATGCTGGTTCAATCTCGCTCGGAGCCAAGCGTTTTGCAATCAACTCAGCACCTTGTATAAACATACCATAACGTGCACTGCGACGTTGAACTGTAGTTACGGCAAAAAAACATTCAAAAATCGTGTAAGGCTTGTTGGGTTTATTACCTTTTTTTAGTGTTTTCAACATTTCCTTTGTGATTGTTCTTTTCCACATGATGTGTCGTTCACTTTGCAGTAGGAATGTGTCGCACAGTGAGGGAAGATCCGTTATCCGAGGTTTTGGACCGTACCAATCGGGAGCAGCTCTGGTAATACAGATCAGCATCACAAACAGGCGGTTTCAAAGATTTTGAAGATTGGTGTTGAGCATTTCCCAGAGTTGAGGATGGGTGAAGACCTCGTAGGACATAGGCAACGCTGGACAGTATCATAGCACACTTTTCACGGGATAATCCGAGGCTCAGTGCTCAGGATATCAAAAGAGAACTTGAGTTCTATCAAACAAAGGTGATTCTTGGCCTCATTCTCCCAGAGATTTAAATTAAGTTTCTCGGGTATCGGTCGAGACTGTGCAGCGTAGGCTTCGTGCTCCCAGACTCTTTCGACGTCGTCTTGCTGCTAAGCGCGAGGAATCAGCGGCTGAGCATCTTCAACGGTCTTATCAGCAATGGAAAAAAGTTGTTTTCTCAGATGAATCTAAGTATCTTTTGTTTAGAACTGATGAGATTTCATACCTTCGATGCCATGTAGGAAGTAGATGCTATCCGAAGTTTGTTTTAGCAATCGTAGAACATGGCGGTGGTTCCATCATGGTTTGAGGAAGTGTCCACTTTGACGGGGTGGGCCCCTTCATAGGATTCGTGATGCAATGACTAAGGAAGCTTATTGTGGGAAATTAGAAGAATGTACCCTATCTTATGTCCGTCGTTGTCTTGATAGGGATTTCGTTTTCCAACAACAACCTCGAGTCACGGCGTGAATTGTTTGACATTTGTATGGTGCACAAGCTTTTGAACGGGATGTCTGGTGCTAGATTTTCACACTTCTTCAGTATAGTCCTCTCAAAAACACGAGATGGGGAAAGGAAGATATCATTTGCGAGGCCGAAAACCACAATTAGATGCAATTTCTTCACAGTAAGGGCGGGTTCAGCGTATCTTCGTGTCAGTAAAACCACACTCACTTCCAGTTCAATGATAACATTCAAGCGGGGAATGGCCAAACTCTTGCTGAAATCATAGGCGTTTTTTTTATCTGAGCTCATGTTTGTTGGTTCGAGTTTTTTTCCTTTTAAGCGTATATCTTATACAGCGTACCTAAATAAATAAATAAATAAATCACAATGCTCCCAAGCACGCAACAAATCTGATTATGGACAAGTTTAGTGGTCGGCAGTAGACTAAAATGGGTTGGCCGAGCTAATCTCCGGACCTAAATTCGATCCAGGATCTTTGAACTGAACTGGAAAAGGCCGTTCGGGACAAAACTGCGGCAAATGTAGCGGAAACCTTCGCACAACTTCAGCAAGCCTGGACCGATATGACTCTTTCCATGCTTCACGACTTGAGCGACTTCATGTCAAGGTGCTGCCAAGCGGTTGTTGAATCCAAGAGGTATATCACTAGATACTACTCTTGTTCTTAGCCTTCGATTTGTCGACTCCTTGTAACTTTTCTTTGTGCTGATAAATGTGTAAGTACAAAAGTGCGAAGACTGCGATTTTCGACGATACATTTTTATATCACTGCCATGAAACTGTTTTTCTGGTGCAGCATACCCGGATTCAAATACTCGAACGCTAACGTCGGACAGGGAACGAAATTCTCACGTCGTAAAATAGCGTGTTCGACCGCGTTGGTTGCGGGCACTACAACTCATTTAACGACTACGCGAGAAAAAGCGTTAACGCATATTTTGCTTGTTTATGGGGTGGATTTTTCTTTTATACAGGAAGGATGGCATACGTTACGGAGAACTGGTTAGTTTTTACACTCACTGAAACTCCGCACCTAACCGAGGTTTCTCTCACCATCCAAAATTAAGACAGTTTGAGGGCATAGGAGGTGATACTTCCTCACAAAATTGGGCCTTGGGTTCAAGTCTGATCCTAAGTACCAGATCGGAGAGAAAAAATTGCGGTTCCTTTTTTGGAGGATGGCTCAAGCGAGGCTCTTTTTACCGAGTGTTTTTGACGGCAATTTATACCCTTATAATGCTGCGTGAAAGTCTGTTATTCGTAGTTTGATGCTAATTCAGTTCTTGCACATGGAGCTTATCAGAACTCCAACATGTGAAACAACAGGTTTTCAAACGCACTGCAAACGGTCACCAAAGAAATCGTGTCATTCGAGTAAGACGCGAATAGGAGCTATATTAATAATCTGCAACATGTAATTCCTAAAAATTATGATTACATTCCGTTGAATCGCCCAAAGACATCCAATGGGCTTAAAACTCCACTTTCTTCGTTTTACATGAGACGAAAAGTCCAACTTCTATCATCGGATAGCGCAAATTTTTCGCGTAGTCGTAAAATGAGTTGTAGTGTCTGCAACGAACGCGGTCGAACACTCTATTTTACGGCGTGAGAATTTCGTTCCCTGTCCGACGTTAGCGTTGGAGTGATTAAAATTCGAAAACTCGTATCAAAAGATGGGATCGATCGCCTCGAGAATAGGAAAGACATTTGTGAAGAAGCCGATGCCCGTAGATCTTTGGCCGCTACTGTATGCCGCCCGGACACGCTCTGAGAACACAGTAGATTCCATGAGGTATTGCTTAATCTCGAAATCTCCTATACCTTTTCTGCATACAGTGAGGAGAAATTCGAGCTAATCGCAGCAATTTTTCTAGAATCGCTCAGAACCTTCTGGGAGTGGATTTACTCCCCTCTGTAAAGTTGTGACTTTGAAGTACGGAGATTCTTCATTTGCAGCCGCTACACAGAAGGGAACTAGGATGGAAATGGAGATCGTCAACATTTACCAAAGCGAAAAGTCGTTTGGAGTCTATCTCGCGTCTCGACTCTGATGAATTCGAAAACTGCGGATGGGCGGAGAAACAGGCTGCTTTTCGGAGGCGGGGAAAATCGATACTCTGACTTTCCCATCTATTTGGGAAACTGTGCGTC
This sequence comes from Aplectana chamaeleonis, assembly GCA_029168955.1. Classification (NCBI taxonomy): domain Eukaryota; kingdom Metazoa; phylum Nematoda; class Chromadorea; order Rhabditida; family Cosmocercidae; genus Aplectana; species Aplectana chamaeleonis. Next base: position 1,701,753 of record JAPDOI010000008.1, on the reverse strand, counting down.
CAAATTCCTGGGGCTGCTACACAGGGCAATGTTATCGAAACTTAACGACTAGAACGGACTGTGCTTGTGAGCATGGAGAATGCAAGCTGCAAAAAAAGCCCCTTGCTGCGTTTCCTAGATGAAATCAAGAGTGACACACCCTTCCGACGAGTTTCTCACCCTAGTATAGGCTAGACGCTTGGCTTTACCCGATGATCTTTGTTCGTCCTTCACCTTTCTCGCGATTCAACTTTGCATGCGTTCAAAGCATGCGAAGGGCCAGAAATACAGGCCATCATTACACCTGGAAAGAGCTTCAACCATAATTAGTTCGAGATGCTGACTGCACCTGAGCGGTCTCGGCTAGAGCAACGGAATAGCCTCTACTCATAATCAGATTAGCAGTTTTTAAAGCGGAATGGCCATTGAGCAGAAAAAAACAATCGAAGAAATTTATTCCGCAAAGACTTTAAAACACCGAGAATCAGACTTTCCCGATTTGGAAAAAATCCCATATTTACATTTCGACTGTATAGGTAAAATATTATTACATCTTGAGTTCATAAAAGATTATGGTTGACAAAAATAACGAAGAATGCATAGATCACATCATCTATTGTATAGCCAACGTGAGCTCATTATAAACTTTTTTTGGTAGCTCATTCAACTGCTGTGACACTTCGGCATTGATCTCCTTTCTAGTCAGTGAGCCATTTGAAAAGATACCTGGAAAGGAAATATAAGATTCCACTGATGTCATGAAGTGTGAAATCAGAGGCGGAAAAACAGTCTGGGGAAAAATTAAAGGCAGTGGTCGCGCTCAAATATGCTCGTCTTCTTTTCCACTCTAAACCCTTTTCTGGGTATTGAGTAGTAGAACCTATAAGAAAAAATCGCGAAAAAAACGCTGTTCTGGGCCAAATTTGAAGCCTGAACTTCCTTGTCTTTTGATGTTGGACGAGTCCACCCCACATCATCGGCATCGACGATCTCTAATATCAAGAACATCAGCTGGTTTGAAATTGAATTTCAATCAGTGAACCTCCGGATTTATGTACACATCTAGTCAAAAGCATTGACTGAAGTGCTTTCTTTCATTGCTCAACTGTTTTATTAAGTAAATTTGCATTTATTTCTTCCTATGGGTGTCGATGATTTTCGGCTGCTAGACATGACACTGTGATCTTTCTGTGCACGTGTGCACGAATTGGAAGTTTAGGGTCTTAATAACTCTAATTCTAGCCCGTTTTTCACCGCGCTACCTTCGTAGTTTTTGAGCTGTTTTTGATCTAAGCTGATTTTTGTAGTTTTTTCGATAACGTTTTTCATCGCGATCACTGCCTCTAAGCACTACTGTAGTCTATCGAATTTAAGTGGATTTATGCATAACTTTTGCGAATTTTATTTATGATTCAGATCAAACAAAAGCAATTGAATTAGCGCCTACGCGAGTGCCTCTATGTCGCCTTCCACTAGAGAAGGTCGTGCACCAGAGTCAAATTACTTGAAGTATTTTGTCTGATAACTCAGACTCGGTTGAAATTTCATGCGAGGAGAATACTGTGGCCGACAATCACGAATTCTACATCAACTTGAGAATTTGAGCGGCTCTGTTCTGGTTCTCTAGAGATAGCTGTAACCACAAGGTGGAGTGGTCGATGCATCAGAATCACGTCATGCTTCAACCAGCGGGCTTAGTCGGAATACGTGTTCAGCCCTAGTTTTCTAACTGTAGATAGATTACGTTAAGCTAAAGGCAGGGTTCGCAGTAAAAACGATTAAACGACTCAACATGATGCACACGACATGTTTACTAATGGCCTACTAAGCTGCATACTATAACAAAGCTGCACCTGTAACGCAAATCGTATAAGTAATCCGGTGCCTTAAAGGCAGTGTTCACGATAAGAATCGTTTTTCTACTTTTCCGCCCATTTAGAAGACGGTCACATGCTGATTCCAATGATGTTTTTGGAATCGTACAAGACCTTTTAGGAACGGAGTTATGGTCCCTCAAAAATTGAGCTAGGAAAGCATGGTGGACGAGTTGTCCGAGGCTTGTAACTTCCATCTTTTGCAGCTGACATATGCGAACTGACCTGAGTAAAGAGAGAAGTTGAGAATGAAGGGAAGAACGGGGCTATTGATCGGAAACCATCGCTCATCTCACAATCTCGAGCTTTCATTTGTTCACGTCGATGGGCGCGGAAAGTGCATCTGGGGTGTGACGAGTTGACGGGTGTCCAATTTTTGGGCCGTAGGGGACCGTTCTGAGCTTATTTTTCTTAGTTTTTTCAACGTTAGGGTTGCGCTAAGCCCCGCAGCTGCCGATCTCCACCAAAAAAATCAGACATGGTTTTTATCGTGGACACTGCCTTTGAAGACAGTACCAGTTAGGGTACAAAGGAAAAACGGAGCAACAGAGTGTAGAGAATTGCAAAACACGGGCCACATATGATTTCATTGGCACAACAAACAGTTCCAGCCAGAGTAAAGAGACGGGGTGAGAGTAAAGGATTCCGTGCTTTTATGGTGCCTTTTTCTCGATTCCTTCGTCATTTATGCTCTACCCGGGACCAAACCATCGATCTAGCTATTGATGTCAAAATCGAAGATTATCGTGAACACTGCTTTCAAATCATGAACTCTGCAAACCAGCATGTACTATATTACAAAATATGTCTCATCTTTCATATGCGATTTAACACGAATAGAAGCGAAGAGGTGTTGAAGAGGAGGCAGTGCATAGGACAGCGTCCATAATTGTCACCATTTGCTATATACTTATAATTCCAAGCTACCACTGCAGCCGGTCTGCCGGCAATCGTAGCTGCAGCGGCTGTCAGAAATATTATCAATAATATTGCTAATAACCTGAATAGAGCCTCGTCGCGCAACGCCGCGACACCAAGCAGGGGGAAGAATTGCTTGCTCCATGGTCTCGATACTCCTTCATTGCATGCTGACGCGCCCTTCAGCAGCAATAGTCTCGTCGCGCAACGCCGCGACCGCCCCTCGCTCGTACACTCTGTATACGCCAGAGATTGCGCGTTGTGCGCAAACGTTCAAGCGTTGTGTCGTTAGTCGTTAGCTATGGACGGGCAATAAGAAGTGGGCCGATCATGACAGACATCGGACACCACGGAGTCGGGCAACGTCTTTATGGGTCCGTGATACGGTCGATAGCCCCGTGCAGTTCAGATGATACTACTAAACTAGCAAGATTCCAGGAATCCAAAGCCCTACAACGAGCACCACTGTGCTGCAATCACGAATTCAGAATGACAAGGGCAAGAGAAGGCGCGACCGCTCTGGCAAGGGAACCACAATAAGTCATAGTGACCATTCCAAATGAAATGTACTTTTCTAGAACCATTTTCGGACGAAAACTCCGAATATGTCCATCGCAGCTGCCTAGACCCACTCTGAAAAAAGTTATTGGCATTTTTTCTCTGATTTTCGCACTTATTTTACTCTTAAAAAAGCGCATTATTTATCAAGAAAATTCTGGAACGGACCTCATAATCGTGTTCAGCACCCAAAACTACCCCACTGAGCAATGTTAGGTTGAAGGAACATTTTCCAAACTTTGCGCAGACTAACAGCGTTTTGGACTTGTACGGATTTTCGGTTGGGCGTTTATATTTGTATACCAATTAGGGCTCTCGAAGCTTTTTCAGAAAAATATTCCAGATTTGACTTAAAAACTCGCTCTGGGGAGTTATTTGAGGTGCTGATCACGAATTTGGGTTCATTTATCGATTTTCCTAAGTTTCGACTGTATTCGTTCACAGATTCCCATCGAGGGAGAATTTGATGGGAAATCGCGACTTTTGACGATTTCCGGAGTGCTTCTATAGAATATGCTCAAGTTATTTCTCTGAGAGTTTTTTGGAGTGCTGAACACGAATCTGATGTCGGTTTATCGATTTTTGGCAGCTTACGGTAGATTACGGTGGGTATACGGTAATTTGGTCAAAGTCTCTGATTTGTCTCAAAGTTTCTATGTGGGGGTCATTTGCGGTGCTGAATACGAATTCGATGTCCATTTGTCGATTATCGGAATACTGAGGTACGTTTTGCCTAATAGATGGCATGTTACCTACCGTAACCTACAGTAAACCCTAAAATTCGGGCAAGCAGGCCCCATATTCGTGTTCAACACCCCAGATTACCCCTACATACATGTTTTTAGCAGAATCAGGGGAAAAAATCAAAAACACCTCAAAAATTTCATGTGGGGTACCCTTACCTTGCCGCGAAGCTTTAAAAAACGCTCATAGCTTTTTTCAGAGTGGGTCTAGGCAGCTGCGATGGGCATATTCGGACTTTTCGTCCGAAAATGGTTCTAGAAAAGTGCATTTCATTTGCAACGGTCACTATGACTTATTGTGGTTCCCTTGTGAGTAGTGGCTAGCTTGGAAATCGCCGCCGCTACTCAAACCAATCTGACTCCCTTGAGAAGCGAAAACACTGCGCTCTTGTGGCAGGGTCTCTTGAACGCGTTCACCACCTTTAACACAGGTATGAACCCTTTAATTAATGGATAGATGTGGTAAACAAACACCCCAACTCACCCCGAATCAAATCGTCGGCTTCCCGAGCTTCTGACGAGAGCTTCGCAACAGCCTTATCCATACGAGCGTTTTCAGCAATTTTCGCAGCGTCTTCGAAGGCAACATGCTTTTTGTAGGCACCCTAAATTATTGTTTATTTTTGTACTAACAAGGATACTATACTATGACTGATCTCACGTTTATCGTTCAACGTCAATTTGTGCGTTCGCGAGTATATTTGCGCGAACGCAAAAATTTTCGTCGGACTCATTTCTGCAGAACTGAGTTGATATCAAAACGACGCTCCTTTTATGTATGTTTTTATCACGAAAAGGCTTTCAACGGAGTATCAGTTAACCGCGTAGACACTGGGGTCATAGGTTTCATTGAAAGAGTCGGCTACATTCTGTTTGTTAACAGTGTCAGTGAGTAGATAGCAACAAGCAGACAGCCATTTGTAGCGCGTGGGCTCGATCAATGCAAAAGTGATTGAAGGGGGTAAGAGAGGGTCGGGAGAATATAGACGAAGGCAGAGGACGCGACCATGATTGCACGTTTTCCCACGGACCCTACCGGGCGTCGGCTATCGATCGATCAAGAGAACTGCTGACGGAAATGCGAAGAGAAGCAACGAAAATTTGAGATTAAGGGCTATAAAACCGCGAAATTCTCATTGTTTCTACGCGTGCTGGTGCGGAGCGGTGATTAGAGACAGTGAGAGAGCGCATGACAGGCGGAGGGAGCAGATTCGCCCGGCGCGGGCAAATCTTGAGTCGTGAGAATTACGAAGTTTTACAGAGGATAAACGTAGAGAGCACCTTTACAGTTGGCACTGATACCTTTCGTTCCCTTTCGAGGGTTGGCGCAAACTCAGTGCACGTATCTTATAACACATGTGCACCAAGTTCGCGCCAACCGTCAATTGTGACTAATTGTATCATTGCGAACCGTGCCAATTGTACAGTTACAAGTTCACTGTGCTAGCTTACTTTTTCAAAAATAGTTACTGTCGTTCTCGGAGCTAGATTCCGATCCGCATTTACGGTCAACGACTGTTGCGTCAAGCAATACCACGGTAACACTTCGGTCACGATTCACCTTTTTCCCAGCACAATTTTCATCGTGTCGCGTGAGGCAATAGCAGTAGTCTGCAATTGCGGACCGGAATTTGGCTCCGAGAACAATAGTTTAATGTTTGTGACCTGTACTATAATGCCTCGAACACTCACCAGGACCGGTTCTCCAATTTTCTTTGCCCAAGCATCGTGCGCCTTTCTCATAGCATCCATTGGCACATTCATATTACTCTCCAGTTCTAAACAGAATCAAGAATTGGGAATTAGAAACATGGTTCTCCAGATATATGTAGCAACCGGCAATCAGTATACATGCGACGGCTTGCGCCCAATTTGGTGCCAGTAATACTCATCTACTGCACACATTTTCATTCATACCGATCGCCCTCCGCTACATGAACGAACTTTCCCAACATCGACTTTCAGGGCTGGATTCACGAACAATACACAAAGTAGCTCTAACAGTGAGGGTAGCATAAGGGGTCGATTAGAGTCCTGCTGCTGTATGGCCCGGCAGTATGCAACGCAGGAGTGTCGATCATGCGATGCCATACAATCGGATCCACGCCATTGCATGCTGCCGCACTTTTCAGCCTTGAAATTGTAATCGGTCCCTTACACGCACATACTCATTTCCTCAGCCATACCATCCATTCAAAGTGGCCTTATTCAAATTAGTAAGCTCGCCAAATCGGCGTGAGCACCAATTATCCTAGATTGGTTGTATGAATTGGATCCGATTCGAATAATTACGTTTATCCGTCCGAATGATATGAGATCTCGATGAATCAATAACCGAATCACCGGAAAAAGCTCTTTGGGATTAGCCCCAGATCCAATTATCCAAAAACTTTTGCCTCCGATCCAAGGTACAATAGGTTGGCATCGCAGAAATTCGGAACTACACTTTTCGAATGAGCATGTTGATGCCTAAACCACACCCGTCTCCCCGAATTCATTTAGCCTTACACTATACCTTCGATTTTGTTGAGTGATTATGGTTTTTGATCAGGCACAGGTTATCGTAGAATTCGACCCTTCACCACAATACCTTAGACGGTTTCGTGACAGGTACAACTCTGTAAGGCTACGGCCTAGCAATGTCGGTAGAAAATTAGGGTTCCGTGATCGTACGAACACATGATATAGTCGTTCTTGAATCCAGCCCAGGTGGATGAAACTGACTACAGGAATATTCTACACTTCAAACTGACCAACATACTCCTTGCGTTCATTGTCAGTGGCCAATTTCAGAAACTCGGGCGTATCTCCAGCCGTGAAGTTCTCATATAGGTCGAACACTTCAAAAATTTTAACTTATTTAGCTTCGAAGACTAGATCATAGAAAGATCTTTCTTTATGGACTATTCTACTGTTTCAACTTTCACAGAATATGTATGCAATCAGTATCGAAACATATACTTTGACACGAATACATAGCAAATCTCCATTATAAAAGTTGGGTGGAACTTGTAGTTTTGCTTACATCAATCTGCAATCCACAGTTACGCTGTCTAAGAGAACATATGGAGACCGCAGAAGTAGCTAGAGTCAACACAGATCGTACTGCTACTATGCGTTCCCTATTGAAGGTTGGCGCAAACTCGATGCACGTGTGTTATACCACATGTGAGTTTGCGCCAACCTTCAATAGATAGCACAAAGTATCAGTAGATTCCGCGCCGACGGTATGTACTCGATACAGTCCACGGCCCTACTTGAGGACATGTGCGTACTGATTTGAAGACAGCACAAACACACGCAAAAGTGGTTGAGATACCGGCCACGGGTGGGCGGACTTTCCCGTTCCCTGATTTCTGTACAAATGAGCAATGTTCGATAGAAAACAGGAAAAACTCGTAGTTTGTGATTCCTAGCAGAAGTTGTTCCAGTGACAGGAAACCAAAGCCATCAACTCTTTAAAGGCGGATCTTAAAGGCAGGGTCCGGGCAGAATTTCAATTTTGGGATTTCCCACTAAAACGGTGCTCTTGCATCAGGTGGTCCCAAGGAACATGCGAAAACTGCGTAAAAACCGGTCTTCTTCAAGTAATTCCAGCCACTTCCGTTAGCCGATGATCCAGAAAAGTCAGAAAAGTGTGGCCATCGTCCATATTTTAGCGGTTGTCCACGCATTCTTCAAAAGTGCTGTGTAATTATCGGTCATTCCAGCCATGATTATGATGCTGTGAATACCGTAATCCCTGACTTTGAGGCTGTTTTCTCCAGAACTAAGGACTCAGAGTTCGTGAAACGTTCAGACGATGTTCAGCTAGGCCAGCCCAATCTGTTCAATCCAAATTTCTGTAGTGTCAAAATTTGACCGGACCTTGCCTTTAACCGGAATCTGCGCAGTTACTCGCCCCAAACACTTAGATGACTTACTTAATTACTTAATCGGTTGGCTTTCGCCTGACGCGGTCATTCCGCATCTTCACCGAGGTGTGCCGTCCTAGTAGTCAGCCGTGTCCATTTTTCACGGTCTTCAGCCACAATTTGAACACATTCCATCCAGCTGTCACTATTCCATTTCCTGCGAAACGAAACATCGCGCCTGAACTGTCTTTCGATGCCGAGTGACTTTAAATCCTCTTTAACCACATCCGTCCAGAACTTTCGCCTACGCCCAGGTGGCCGTTTCCAGACAGGATTTGGAAGCATTTTTAAAGCGTGTTGTACGAGACGATCCGGCGTTCTTCTTAGTATATGCCCGATCAGTCGAAGTCGACTTTCCATTGCTGCTTGAGATGGCGTTAGGAGATGCTGGCACCTCCTCGTGTCAAGCGTTGATGTACTGCGTCGATTTCCTTGTAAAGGTCTTCGTTATGGCATACACGCGGCCAGAAATATCCAAGCAAACGCCTAAAAGCTTCCTCTCCGTGCAATCCAACCTTTCCATCTGCGTTTTCGGTGCTGCCCACGTCTCCGATCCGTACATCATGATAGGGCGAATAGCGGATAGGTAGACGCGCAACTTGACTTCCTTCGCGATGGTGGTAGACCACAAACACTTGGTTAGAGAATTGAATGCAGACGTAGCTTTCGCACATCGCTGTCGAATATCCGCTGCATAACTACCATCGTTCTTCAGCAACCAGCCCAAATAACAGAAATCGTCCACCAGTTCGATACGTTGTCCGTCCACACAAACTCCAGTTGAAGGCCTCTGAGAGACCCACATCTGCTTGCATTTGTCGGGACGAAGACGAAGTCCATAGGCTGCGGCATACTTCGAAACGAGGTTCACAATCCTTTGCAGTTTTGCGTTGTTTTCAGCGAATAACACAATGTCGTCGGCGTACTCCAGGTCGACAAGGGAGCGTCCTGATGGTGTTAGGATCACATCCGCAGGAAACTGTTCTGCAACTCTACGCATGATGTCATCAACGGCGAAGTTGAAAAGAAAAGGTCCTGCAACGGCTCCTTGCCTTACTCCTGTTTTCACCTCGAAAGCTGACGTAAATCCGACAGGTGTACGAACTGCTGCTGTTGTTCCTTTGTTCATGTCCTCGATTAACCGAACATACTTTTCCGGGACTCCATCTGCTCGCAGAGCATAGAGCAATCGATCACGATGAGGAGAGTCGAACGCGGCTTCAAAGTCCAAAAAAGCAAGCTGTAATGACTTCGAAAACCGCTGCCACGATTCGATTACTCTTCTCACGACGAACACTTGGTCGATGGTCGATCTTCCAGGTTGAAAACCGGCTTGCTCATCTCTGGTCGTTCCTTCACGATGTTTGATAAGTCGCTCGAGAATGATACGTTCTAAAACCTTGTACATGACACGAAGTAGAGAGATTCCTCTGTAGTTCTTAGGATCCGTGACGGATAGCTTCTTGTGAAGAGGTACGATGATCGCATGTCTCCACGAATCGGGTATCCTTTCGCTCATCCATATGGCACGGATGGTGTTGGTCATTTCACGAATCCCAGACGGAGGAAGAGCTTTCAGCATTCCAGCAGTGATGTTGTCATCTCCACCTGCCTTTCCATTCTTCATTTTCCGGACACAATCCAAAACTTCAGACTCAGTCGGCGGTTCCTCACTGACATCGTAATGTGCTCTCTGAACATGCGGGAGCTCAGGTACTGATGGCGCTGGACGATTCAGTAGTAAACTGAAGTAATCCTTCCATATTGGCAGCGTCGCACCACCAACTGCAACTCCATTGGTAGTGTTCAAGACAGGAGAACATCTCTTCATCTTCCCGCTATACTGTCGCAGCAACGTGTAGGCTTTCTTCGGATTCTTCTCCTCCCAAGCCTTCTCGAACTCCTTAGCTCTACACGTCCACTCTCGTTCGCGGTCACTTTGAAGCTGCCGACGCAACTTCCTCCTCAGACGCTTCTCCTCCACGAAGTTTCCTGCAGTTCGGAGAGCACATACTCTGTTGTAGGTAGATGTTGTTTCTTCTGAGACGTAGGCGAACTTCTTCTTAGGCTGTACAACCGGGAGTGCCTCTTTCGAAGCGTCCTGGATGCACTTGACAAAAGAATCCGCGTCGCAAAGTTTCTTCTTAGTCCGTACTCCGATGTGGATAGAAACGCGTTGTCGGAAATTCCTTCTGCACTCTTCATCTCTGAAGCTTGTCATGTCAATCCTCTGGTGCGGCTGAGCCCTCGCTTCCTCTTATGAATCCTCGCAGTGAAGTTCAACAGAACAGGACGGTGATCCGAATCGAATGCGACATCCCACACAGCTCTAGATCTTCGAATGTCCGATACTGGAATATTCCTCGTCAGGACATAGTCAAGCTGTAGTTTCAAAGTTGTCCTCTTCCGCTTCCGCTGCTCTTCTGGAGATAGCCGGGTTGGTCCCTGCCACGTAAGCTGATGGCGGCGATGATTCCTCTTGAATGTCGATGCAATAATCAGACCACTGCGTTCACAAAAGTCGACAAGGCGGTAGCCATTGTCCGATGTTTGCTCCACTGGGTAGAACCATTAACCGAGTACTTCGGATTCCTGATCAAGTCCCATCTTCGCATTTGCGTCAATCCCCACGACAACAGCATGTTGACAAGGTATCCTGGCCAGCAACGTATTGAGTTCCTCATAAAACGCATCCTTCGAATTGTCTTCGGCGGTTTCAGTGGGCGCATGAGCACTCACTATCCACAGATTGAATCCTCTGTGATCCCGCAGTCGTACGAATGCATTCCGACACGACGTTGAGCCGAACTCCTTGACCATACCATTGAAATCCTTCCTTACAGCTATTGCACAGCCTCCCACTCTCCTATCGTCAGCGTTACCGCAGTAGATGGTGTACTCTCCGACGCTGATGACGGGTCTATCCTTGAGGCGGGTTTCCTGCAAAGCAGCAAACGGTGCATGGAAATAGCTCAGAAGTCTGGATAGCGCAGTTTTTGGATATCACTCGACAGCGATCGACAGTTCAGGGTGGCGAAATTGTGGCTTGTGGCCAAAGACTCCATGACTCCTAGGTACGGATCCTAAGGTGTTATGGACCAGAGGCCTTAGTGTGCCGGACGGCAACGCCTTTATGCAATGTGCGGGATACTTTCGCGATATAGTTGTGCACGCTATATCGCTCGAACGTTCCCTGTGTACACTCAAACGTCTGCTGGGTTCAGTAGAAGCAGGGGCACCAACGAGCAGGTACCAACAGACTTGTATACACACCCCCAACACTTAGATATCGACCCTAACCCTTGAGTATGCCGCACTTGCGAGGTGTTCGAGTATAAATACCTCCTACGAGCGTGCGGAGTGTATCAATACTCGAGCGTCTCAGTAATGACGGAGAGTGGTGAAGTTGAGTCTAACAGTAATTTGAAGATGGACGAAATTGGCGGTGGAGCTAGAGTTCACGTAATAATTCTAGTCTGGTGAATAGACGGGGCTACCATGGTAGATCACCCCGCGCGAATCCAAACCCCACTCTTCAGTGAGGCCGCCAACCCCGCAAGGCCAGCCGCCTGGTCCATACGTCAGACTTAATCTCTTGCTCTACAACATCCTCTGGCTTTCGTCTTTAATGCTTCTCTAGCCTTTGGAAAGGTTCCAGACATTTGGCGTGATGCAATTGTGACCCCGAATCCAAAATCCCCAGACGCATCTTCAATATCGCATTTAGACCAATAAGTATTCGTCCAATTGCAGGAAAAGTTCTTGAGAAAATCATCCGTGAGAGACTATTGGTGTGGTTTACGCGTCAAAAAATTCTACCAGTGGAACAACACGGTTTTCTCCCAGGTGCATCTATGACAACATTAGTTTCCGATTCCCTTTTCGACTGGCTAGGGGCTGTGAACAAGGGAAAATCAGTGGATATAATATTTTTCGATTTATCGAAAGCGTTCGACAAGGTCAGACACTTCAACCTTCTTCACAAACTTGAATCTCTAGAAATACGCGGGCAACTACTGAACTGGTTGAGATCATACTTGCACAATAGACATATGACGGTCAAAGTACGCGAAGCTTATTCTGATCGTCACTTATTTCCAAGCGGTCTACCACAGGACGGAGCTCTTTTTCCACTTCTATTCCTCGCATACACAGCTGACCTTCCTGGGGTACCCGAAGCAAATCCTGGTGTCGAAGTAAAGATGTTTACAGACGACATCAAGATATACTGTGCGTACGATTTTAATGATCAAAATACCTTTACCTCTGATACCTTTGATGGTCCATACTCATCGGTGATCTTCTCGATGTGGACCACATTCGCTCCATTCTTCTCTGGAATTAGCAACAGTCATCCAGTGCGGTAAATCTCTTTGTTTGAATGATTTGCTAATCGTATCGGCCCAACGTGTCGCTGGTCGGCCTAGTGCTCTTTTGACATCTCGAGGGTACCAGCGAGTGAGCCTGGTACTCCATCTGTCATCCGTTCTGCGCACAACATGACCTGCCCATTTGTACTTGGCGGATTCGATGTGAATCAACGGGTCGCGGAGTCTTGACATTTTGTGGACATCCTCACTGCTCAGACGTTGCTGCCTCTGAATCCTCCGACTAGTTCTCAGGAGACATCTTTCCAGCGCCCTATGCGTAGTCCTCATAGCCACACAAACTCCTTTGTTGTGAGCCCAGGTCTCGCAGCCATAGCACAAAGCTGGAAGCACTGTGGAATCGAACAGGTGAGCTCGCAGCTTGACATCGCGTATCTCAGAAGCGACTTCTCGAGTTGTACCCATAGCGGCCCATGCAGCCCTTCTTCGACGTCCGATTTCATTCGTGAGCTCGTTCGTCATGTTCATTTCACGTCCTAGATAGACGTAGCTGTCCACTTCGGTTACGACGTTTCCATTAAGAAACACCTGTCCGTCGTCACACCACTGGTTGACCATCACCTGGGTCTTCCGCGTTTTCATCTCGAGACCAATAGAACTGCCCACTTCATCCAGCTCATGCAGCATCAAATTCAGCTCCTCCGTACTCTTGCTCATAAGCACTATGTCATATGCGAAACGCAGGTTGAACAGATTTTTCCCGTCAATGAGCAGGCCTCTGTTGTTCCAGTCAAGCTTACCCATTGCATGTTGGAGTGCCGATGTGAAGAGCTTCGGTGAGATCGTGTCGCCCTGTCGAACACCCTCTCGATGGGGATGAGCAGCTTACGTTCGAACAGTTGTATCGTTGTTGATGTTCCATTGTTGCACTGCTCCGGAATGTCAACATATGAGGGCTCGACACCTGCGTGTAACAGCGCGTTGAGAACAGCATTATTCTCCACTGAGTCGAATGCCTTCTTGTAGTCAACGAATGCAAAGCACAGCGGTAACTTGTATTCTCAACATCGCTCGATCAGCTGGGAAACGGTGTGGATGTGGTCTATACAGCAGAAACCTTTTCTGAACCCAGCTTGTTCCACTGGCTGGTAGGAATCCATGATGGTCTCCAAACGATTTAGGATGATCTTGGTGAAGACTTTCTACGGAACTGGCAGCAGAGCGATAGGGCGATAGTTTCCGATATCCTCCTTGTCTCCCTTCTTGAAGATAAGAACTGTCCTGGAGCTTTTCCACTGATCAGGTACGACACCAGCCTCAAGATAAGAGTTGAAATGTTCAGCCAGTAACTTGTACATAGCGTCACCTCCTGCTCTCAAAACATCGGCTGAAACGCCATCGGGACCGGAAGCAGTTTCCTTCTTCAGCGACTTTATGGCTTTCATGACTTCAGCGGCCAGGATCGGTGGCATCGGCTCGTCCGCAAGAGATGGGCATCTCGGAACAAGAGTCGTCGAGCCATAGAGATTGGTGTAGAAATTCGTCACGATGCGCTCCATGTCCGCTCTTGCTGTTTGAGGCCTTCCGTTCTCATCTTTCAAGGACGTGGTCATGATTCGTTGGTCTGTCATGTCCCTGCGGCAGCGTTTCAGGCTACGTTTTTGCGCGACGGTTTGCACAAGTTTATTCTTTCGGTACACCTTCAGGGATTCCCTGACTGCTACACGACATGCTTTATTGATCGTCGACTTCTCTAAATGTGTTGATGACGGGTCTCTTCTGACCTCTCCTCGACGCTTCAACATTTGTTGCGCTAAAGAATTCAATCTTTTTCTTGCGGGCTCTCGCTGCTCAATTGCCACTTTCGCACAGTAGAGAAGACCATTAGTCAATCCGTTTATTTAGTCTGTAGTAGGATTTTCGGCTATCGCCCATGGGTAAACCTGAATCGCGTCATCAAAAGCTTCCTCATTGTAACGAGGGAAACGAATCGGGGCGTGTCGATGTGTATCCCTTTTGAAGATGCGGGTATTGAGACGTACTTTGGCTCGAAGCAGTCGGTGTTCGGATCCGCAGTCGAAAGATGGCACCTCTCCTGTATCCATCAGACTCCATCTGCGATTGGTTAGAACGTGATCCAGCTCCGAGTGGGTTTGCCCGTTGGGACTTTCCCTGGTCCATCGCTGATGCTTTTTCTTTTCGAAAAGGGAGTTCCCATGAAACAAGTTGCTTGAGGACATCAGATCCAGCATACGGAAACCATTGTTATTTCTGATTCCGTCTCCATGTATACCTAGTCTCCACGTGTCGTCAATTTGGTTGCCCTTGATCGCGTTGAAGTCACCACAGATGTACTTGTAGTAGCTCTTCTTCTGCCTCACAGCCATTTCTAGCTCTGAATGAAAAGCGTCATTTTCTTCCTCCTCGGCTACATCTGTAGGGGCATAGCAGCTCACGATCGAGATAAAGGTCTTCTGCGTGATCTTCAGTCGCAGCACAGCTATACGGGGACTCAGAACTTCGTGAGAATTAACAATCGGTTGAACTGCAGGATGCACAATAAAGCCAACTCCTCCGATATTCTTGGCGGCCACCTTCTGTCCCATCACCAGTAATTCTCCTTGATCGGTCTTCCTCGTATGCGCTTCTTTCGCTTTCCTTTCCTGCAAGCAAATGACATCGTACTTGAGTCTTCTGGACTTATGGAGGAGAGTTCTGATATCTGCGTCGGATGCGGCCGTTCGACAGTTGTAAGAGCAGATGTACAGGCATTGTTCACGTTGGGTTTGGGATTTTCCGATGACGCCCCGTCCAGTTCCTCTTCCGTTCTCGGTAGCGGCATCTCCGGGCGTCTTGGGAGAGCATATCCGATTCCGGGCCGGTTTTATCATGTTTGCGAATGTGGAAGCAAAGTTTGTGGTCTGGTTACTCCCGGAGTGCAGAGCCGGTGCTATCCAAAAGCCGCCCGTTCTCGCATTAGATGAACTAATGCTACGTCGAACTGCGTGACCGTTTGTGCCGTTGGCCATTTCACAGGACGAATCCTGATCATCAATGTTCACCGCTTCACCACGATGAGGTGACACATAAAGGGGGGATCAAAATACAGCTCATGATAATCTGTGCCTCTCAATTCAGAGAGTGCTGGAGTGGTCCTATGAGTGGGAACTTCCTGTCAACCTGTCCAAAACAGTTTTCTTTCACTTGGGTCCAACTTCGCGCTTGGCATACAGTGTGGATGGCTGTGGATCGTCATTCCCCTCTGCACTGACGGTGGGTGGTCGAGCGATCGATTGCTCTGAACCACGTCCATTTTTTTTCGCCGTCCTGAGAAGAATTTTCTTCTAAATCAACTCGACTATATCCATCCTTCTCTGATCAACTTTCTACTCGACTCTAATCTGATCGAACTGGCAGTTCCGCTGGCCGCTGTCAACTTTTCCGGCTTCAGTATTCCAACTGCTCGACTCTCACGCGTGGTTCCTAGTGGCAAGGGAACAAGCCTAATATTCGTCTTCATTTGCCACATCACCAGGTCATTGTTAGTGTAACTACTGGTCTTCGTTCTCTGCTTCTCTCTTTTGAGGATTTATGGAAGGTCGTGCTATCTCGCCGGAGTTGTTAACTGCAATCGATGAGGTCAACGCGTCTACCACGATTCCACAGTGCCTCAAGAACGTTCTACATCAAATCACATGCCAGCTGAGTTCTCTAATTGAAGAAAACATTTGTCTCCGTAAGGAGAAGCAAAAATTGCTTCTCTTCATGTCGATAATGAACTTTTGAAGTCTAAAATTAGCAATCTCGAATCTTCTAAGAGCTCTTCCTCTGCTCCTCCATGTTCAGATGCTATTACTTCTCAAATGTCCTGCTATTGTGGTGAGAAAGAACGTCTCCGCTCTGTGATAATAGGCAATGTTCCTGAACTCTCTAATGTTTCACTACCTCGCCGTCGCAATTATGACCTAAGAAGTGTCTTGAATGTGCTTGATCATTTGAAAATCGACTGCTTCCCCTCTTCGATTTATCGCCTTGGGAGATTTTTCCCAGGGAAGAAGAGACTTATCAAGGTTGTTTTTCCGTCTACATTCCATCAAAATCTTGCTGTTACTCGTGCATCGTGGCTCAAATCTTTTGCTGGTGGGGGGTTATTCCTACGGGAATCTCTCACTGAGCAGGAAAGGAGGCGCAGACGCGGTCTACTTTCCAATAATCCATTCAATCTGCAGTCAGTGACGCATAACGATCCTTGTCCTGTTGCTTCTCAAGTTCAAGCTGTTGTCTCGCCGAGTATTGCTATTTTGCCCAGTAATTCCTATGGGCAACGTCCTCATTCTTGTGAAATATTGAATCCTAACTCAAACGCCTCAGGTTTTGTTCAGAGTGGTTTTTTAGGGAAATAGACCCTTCGGGTCAATCCGGTTCTAACCTTTCAATTCCGGTATTATCTCTTTCGTGTTTTTACGCTAACTTGAGGTCTTTCCCTAAAAACTACATTGAACTAAATCTTCATCTTGGTAGTAAATATGATTTGTATCTTTTTTCTGAGACATGGCTTAAATCTATTCACTCCATTCCTTCCATGCTTGACGATTGGATAAAAGAGTACGCCATTCTACGCTGCGATCGAAGTCGGAGGTCTGGTGGTGGGGTGGCAATTTTTCTTAGAAGCACTTTATCGCATTCTGTGGTTTTTTCTGATTCAGTTGTCAATGGATACGAAATTTTAGCAGTAGACATCTTTCATGGTGACTTGTGCTTAAGAATAGTTTTAGTTTACAGACCACCCTCTGCCGCTATGGCTATAACTGAAGAGCTGACTAAAATACTGAGTGATCTCGCGACTACAGAATATCCTGCAATTTTGATTGGCGATTTCAATTTTCCTGAAGTCGATTGGGCAGGGTGGAACGAGCAGACCTGTTTCACGGATACTTTTTCTGAAGTTATCAGCAGCCACGATTTCAAACAATTCGTTTTGGAACCTACTCGAGGGGAGAACATTCTGGATTTATTATTTTCAAATGGGGAAGATTTTCTAAGTAATGTCTCAGTCAATTCACCAGTTGGCGACAGCGACCACAGGAGCGTTTCTTTTGATATCCGCGGTAATGGTATTGAACGTTCCCCGATTCGCAAACGATTGTTCAGCAAAGGCGACTTCACTTCTATTTCGCTATATTTGTACAACATTGCGTGGGTCGACTCGTTCGAGTCGGCTTCATCAGTTGACGAAAAGTACATGATGTTCCTCGCCATTCTTGAGCATGTTATTGATATGTTTATTCCTTGGGCTTGGGTTTATCCCAGCAAATCTAACCTCCCACTTCATCTCCGCAATATGTCGGATCACAGGGAATGTCTTCTTCGTTATGCCAAACTATCCGGTGATTGGGCTGAGTACAAAAGCTTTTCTAAAAAGTTTGCAGAACAGCTAATGAAATACACCAGAAAAGTCGAGAAAAATATCATAGAGTCGAAACAGAAGCAACGTTTTTACAAATTTATGAAAAGCAGACTTAGTTCCAAATCACATTTTGGTGCTCTGAAGCAGAATGGATCGACTTTGTTGAATGATCATGATAGGGCTAATGCATTAGGGCTCGAGTTTAGCAAAGTGTTTTCTGAAGATGATGGCTTTCTTCCTGAGTCTAGCGTCCCTCATCAATTTCCAATGCACGACTTTCCTTATTTTGATGAAATCACGATCTATGAACACTTGATGAAATGGCCTAATTCTTATTCATTCACTCCTGATAAAATCCCTTTTATATTTGTTAAGAACGTTGCGCATGTAATTGCCTATCCATTATCGTACATATTCAATCAGTCGATGAGCCTTTCCGAGGTCCCTCGACTTTGGAAACACTCCTACATCACTCCTCTCCTGAAAAAGGAACCGTCCCATGATCCCGGAAACTACAGGCCAATCAGTATAACTTCTCTGTTCTGCAGGCTTTTTGAGAAAATTTTAAAGTCCCACATCCTCAAGCATATAGGGCTAAATAATCTCATTCCTCCATGTCAACATGGGTTTGTTGGTGGGAAATCAGTTACGACAAATATGCTGGAGACTCTTGAAGATTGGACATTAGCTTTAGATGCCAGAAAAAGTGTTGACGTGATCATTGTAGATTTTGCTAAAGCATTCGATAAAGTTAGCCACAAAAAGCTCATTCACGTACTGGAAAAGCTCGGTTTCCATGAAAATGTATGGAAATGGATCAAAGAGTTTTTGACTGGAAGAACGTTCCAAGTTCGCATAAATTCGACTTTGTCGAATGTTTTGAGGTCAAAAGTGGAGTGCCACAAGGAGGTGTACTGTCGCCGATACTCTTTAACATTTTTTCTGCTGATCTGGGTAATATTTTGCACAAAAATGGGGTCGTTTGTAGACAATATGCCGACGACCTAAAAATTTACAGGGAGGTCTCTACCCTTCTTGATACAGAGCGCTTGCAAACAGCTATAGATCGTTTACAAGCATGGTCAAAGACATGGCAGATTCCGATTTCTCCCGGAAAGTCTTTCTGGATGCGTATTGGTTCTTCCGTGCTGCCCACTTCGTATAATATAGATGCCCAGGGTATTGAGAGAGTCAGCCAAATCAAGGATCTCGGTTTCTTGTATGATGAGAAACTTGATTTCAATTCTCATTACAAAGAGTTGTACAAAAGGGCTCACAACCGTACCTATCAAATTTTTAAGGCTCTCACTACAAAAGACAGTAGCGTCCTTTTGAGAGTGTACAAGGTTTACGTTCGTCCGCTTGTTGAAAATGGTACGGTTGTCTTCTCTCCGTACAAGAAAAAAGACATCACTCTCCTAGAGAAGGTGCAGAACAAGTTTACCAGAAAGATATTAATACGGCGTGGAGGGTTTCTGTACTCTAAAATTCCAAATGCCAGGATTCGGAACCAATATTTCAACATAGCGAACCTCGAGTCACGGCGTGAATTGTTTGACATTTGTATGGTGCACAAGCTTTCGAACGGGATGTCTGGTGCTAAATTTTCACACTTCTTCAGTATAGTCCTCTCGAAAACCCGAGGTGGGGAGAGGAAAATATCATTTGCGAGGCCGAAAACCACAATTAGATGCAAATTCTTCACAGTAAGGGCGGGTTCAGCGTATCTTCGTGTCAGTAAAAGCACACTCACTTCCAGTTCAATGATAACATTCAAGCGGGGAATGATCAAACTCTTGCTGAAATCATAGGCGTTTTTTGCGTATCTGAGCTCATGTTTATTCATTCGAGTTTTTTTTTCTTTTTAAGCGTGTGTCTTATACAGCGTACCTAAATAAAAAAATAAATAATAAATAAATGTGGGGAGCCAGTAAATCCATGATCCGAAGTTCCGGGAAGGTCCAATGTGCCATAGCTGGCTGGCACGGCAAACCTTAGCTTCGTTGGCCTGTAGAGAGATGAAGTTCTACGGACATTTTCATTTTGAAACGAAATTTTAAAAAAATATGCTCATGCATATTTAATCATTTCTGCAGTGTTTATTTGTTTTCCACGACACATTTAGCTCCTTATCGTGTGATCGAATGTAGTAAATTCTTTTCTTTGCGAGAAGGAGGGTAAGAAAAGTAATTGTTGCCTTCTTACCTCAATATCTACGTCTGTGGTACTTGCTGTGACTGATTGTGGAGCTTTGAAAATTGAGAGAAAATAGGATTTGGCACTCTAAGAGGTCTAAAAAGTTCAGTCAAGTAAAAATTCTTATGTAGTGTGTTGATCTATTCATACTGATCTGATGATCTTTTTATTGATATATTTGAGAACTTTCTGTTTTTCATTCTCTGCCCATTTTTGAGGTTTTTTCGCTGTCTTGTGTTTCAAAAAAAATCTCCGCACATCCCTGATACCGACGCTAATAGACATACTTACAGTCGTAGACAGAAATCTGTTGACATCGCCTTTTTTTCTAAATATCTTTGCTCCCTTTAGGGCTATCAATTTCATCTTCAGATACGATATTTTCGGTCATAATGCCGATTTAATAAAGTATGTTACAGGATTATAACGCAAATATTCATCGATGAGGAAGACAATTTTCTAGATTCGCCGTTTGCGACTTTTTGTCTCTTCTTCAACTCGATCGATTTCTGCGTCGTTTTGGATATTCTCTTGGTGATTTTTGTATTTTGTAGGATTAATCGTTCGATAAGAAGTGAAATTTTCACAAATAGTAGCCGAAGATCTGTCATCCTAGATATTAAAATGGGTCCAGCAGGAGCCGTTCCCCGAAGTCTGCTCCGGATCACAATACAAGCCATTCAAAAAATTCTGAAGATTGGTGTTAGACACCTATCGAGGAACGAAGCTCGAGAAACACATCATGAGACAAGGGCAACACTTTATGATACCATAACACGCACCTTACACGACATTCCAAGACTTAATTATAAAGGCATAAGAGGAAGACTTCTGGAAGTTCATGAACCGCAGGCGATTTCGAGGTTTTGTTTCTCTGTACAATCCAGTTAGAGGATTTTCAGATATCTGTCCATGCTGCGAAATGTCGAAATCGTGACCATGGAGTTCTCGGACGTCGTCCCATCAAATGGCTTTTGATGAGAGTAAGGCATCAGAAGGCAAGTCTAGCGTGGGCGACGGAGCATCATCACTAGAGTCAACAGCAATGTAAAAAAGTTGTCTCTTTAGTTGAATCTACGCCTTGGTCGCTTGAAGCACTAAATCGAGCCGAGAAAACAGTTTTTTACCAATGCTGTTGAGTCTAAGGCATCTGCTTCGTTGCCCATTCCAGTCTTGCCTTCTGATACCCTACTCATATCAGAAGCCATTTGCTGGGACAACGTCCGAGAGCTTTACAGTCACGGTGTCGACGATTAGCAGCATTAATAAACACCTGAGAAACTTTTAAATGGATTGTACAGAGAAACAAAACCTGCGGTTCATGAATTTCCAGAAGCTCTCCTCTGACGTCCTTAGCATTGAGCCTTGGAATGTCGCGTAAGGTGCGTATTATGGTACCATTCAGTACTACGTTTGTCTCATGATGTCATCCTCGGGCCTCAATGGGTCTAACACCAACCTTCAAATTTTTGAATGGCTTGTATTGTCATTTCGAGCAGACTTCGGGGAACGGCTCCTGATCGACCCATTTTAAAACCTCGGACGGCAGATCTTCGGTCACTATTTATGAAAATTGCACTTCTTATCGAACGAACTATCCTACAAAATACAGAAATCCACAAGAGAGTATCGAAAACGACGAAGAAATCGATTAAAGGCAACGTACGCGCTGAAAACCATGTTTCGTTTTTAAGCGTTTTTGAGTTGTTAGCCCCCTATAGTGACTAAAGGTAGCAAAAAGCCCGCTCAAAAACGTTAACTTTTCAAGAAAAAACGTTTAAAAAAAACTTTTGAAAATCATTTGAAATTCGCGCCGGCATCGACTCGGGATAGTTACGCGGAGGGCGCAAGAAACAGTTCTACAATTCGTACATTGGCGCAGCGTTGGAAGCAATCGCTCGTTGTGTGACGAGAAATTTCCAGTCGATAATGCCACTTTCGTCCGACGGTGCGTCAGCGTACAGTGGCATGCCCTGTACTTAGCGACACGACGTTCTGCTCAAATATTGCGAAAGTGCCAAATGACTGACGGAAGGGCCGGCCCCTTTTGACGGAATTCCTTACTTTCCACCTCCTCTATGCTCACAATGGTACGTTTTTGAGCATCCAAGCTCGTTGTACGTTCTCACAGGGGCCCGAGGAAGGGATTGAGCATAAAAAATGGAAAGTGGAATTCAGCGCGTACGATGCCTTCAAGCTGAAGAAGAGACAAAAAATCGCAAATGGCAATTTTTGAAAATTGTCTTCCCCGTCTATGGATATTTGCGCTATAGTCCTGTAGCATACTTTATTATAACGGCATCATGATCAAAAATGTCATACCAAAAGATGAAATTGATAGTCCCAGAAGGAGCAAAGATATTTAGAAAAAAGGCGATGCCAACAGATTTTTGCCCACTACTGTAAGTTCTGTACCAAATGCCTTCAAAATGAGCCAAATTGACTGTATTTGAACTATCTTGAGCTACACGACTTCGCCTATTTTCGGTGAAACTTCGGCCGCTCATAAGAAACATCTTCAAAATTATTTCTCAGTGAAGGTTCTTTTGTCTCCCTTCACGGGTCGTACGAATCCATCGACGTGGCTATTTCGACCATTTTCGCGAGCACAATATATATGTATTTTTAAATCAGTCTTATCAAAAGCGGAAGTGACCAGAATTTCTGAACCTTCTTCGTCGCTTATCACCTTATCCTTTGCGCTAGCTTCTGCGAATTCGAGAGCCGCCAACGCTAATAAGACACGAAGAAACATCTGTGAGACCCTGAATAAGAATTTAACCTTAACTGAATTTATATAAGACACAAAACTGCGACTCCATCTATGGACATAGAGTCGGCACGGATCGCACTGGTACTATTAGGTTGATGCAAAAGTTTCCGAACTTTTCACGACTTTGAATAAAAAAGATTTTTTTTCAAAAATTAAACAAAGCTAACCCAACAAAATATTTTCCATCACATTCAAGAATCCTTCGCCACCGATTGGGCAGATCATGAATTCCCGACGCGTAGAACTCTGTCTGTTTCGAGTCGAAGGATTCTTCTAAGGCCATTCTCACTTCGTCATCGTTAATGAACTGTTTTCCATCCAGGAAGTGCTGCAACGAGCGGAACAGGTGGTATTCATAAGAGGCAAGATCTTGGCTATATGGAGGGTGAGGAGGAACTTTGCAGCCCAGGTCAAGCAGTTTCTGTTCGCCTTCTTCACGACAATGCTCGACCACACGTATCTCGGATAACCCGAGAGAAGCTGCTGGACCTGGGCTAGGAAGTTCTTCCTCACCCTCTCTATAGCCCAGATCTTGCCCCTTCCGACTACCATCTATCCCGTGAGAATTGTTTGTTTTTGAGAGAAATGTTTTTTATTCGAAGTCTTGAAAAGTTTGGAAACTTTAGCATCAACCTAATATATTGAATATTGCGGAATTGAAAGTTGGCGCAAACTCGGTGCACGCAGTCTGCGCCAGCCTTCAATAGGGAAATAAAAATATCATTGCGATCCGTGCCGGCTGTACATATATCAGACCAATTGCACAGAAAACGAGATACCAGTAGAACAGGAAAAATCTTACATATGTATTTTATTCGGCCTATAACGAAAACCCCTTCGGCCTATAATGAGTCGAAACTTTTCCGTATGATTCTAAGGACCCTCGAACAGGTTACTCGAAGTATTCTAGCTTACTCAAAAATTGCTCATTTTCTCTAGGTAGCCTAAACTAAGGGAAACCAAAAGCTACTTGCGAGATAGACGCGACAAGTTGCTAACAGCAGCAGGTAACTTGTTCGAAGGTTCCTGGCAAGTAAACTACTATTAGTCAGCCTGGCCATTCCAAATGAAATGTTCTTATCTAGAACTGTTTTTAGACATAGAGTCCGAATATGCCCTTCTCAGCTGCCTTAAACCACTCGGAGAAAAAGCTATATACGTTTTCTCTCTGATTTTTGTACGCAATGCATCTAGCAAAATTCGAAAATCTGGAAACGGACCTCATAATCGCGCTCAGCTCCGGGAATAACCTCCCTGGACCAAGCTCAGGTGAACGCTCATTCGTCGAACTTAGCATACATAGAGCAATAGCGTTTTGGACTTTTACGGATTGTTAGTTGAGCGTTTACAGTTACCCTCTATAAAACGTCATAATTCACATCACCCGAGGTGCGAGCGGCGCGCGCGATGCCTCGGCCTCCGTCTGCCCTCCGCTTTCTCATTGTCTCTTACCTCCGCTCCGCACAAGCACGCGTAGGAACCATATGATTTTCGCCGTTTCATAACCTGTATGTACGTGGCTTGCGTCCCCAAGAAAAACATTTCAATCTCACCCGCGGCTGATGCGCGCGGTTTAAATCTCACCGGCGGCTGACGGTATAGTAAGCTGATTAGATGCGCACTTCTCTTGGCCTGAATCGATGAGCGGTCCGGCGCACGCGACCACTGCGCCAGCCGCGAGTTAGATTTGAACGTTTTTCCTTGACGACGCAGACCACGGACCTCACTATACTTATATAAGTTAGGGGTCCTGAAAGCACTTAGGAAAAATGATTAGGATCTGACCTAAAACTTATTTTCATTGCTGATCCTGAATCTGAGGTTTAATTTTCGGTTTTCCGATGTTATACTCAATCCGCGCGAAGCTCCTCATCGGGGGAAATTCTTATGTCAAAACGCGAGTTTTGACGATTTCCCAAATGCTACAGTAGATGCTGCTCAAAATCTTTCTCTAGATGTTATTTGGAGTGCATAACACGAATATGAGGTCCGTTATCGATTTTCGGCAGATTACGATAGATTAAGGTGGGTATACTGTAGTTTGGTCAAAATCTCAGATTTCACAAACAATTTCTACGCGAGGGTTATTCGGGGGGCTGAATACGAGTTTGATTTTCATTTTTTGATTTTTGATTTTTTAGGATAAGTTCTCCCCCCCCCCTAAATGTTATCGCACCTACCGTTACCTACAGAAACCTTGGAATTTCGACAAGCGAGCCACAGATTCGTGATCGGCATCCTACCCCTACATACAAGTTTTGAGCAGAATCTGAAAAACAATTCGAAACACCTCAAAAATTCCCTGATGGGGTTATTTCCCTTACCTTGCCGCGAGGCTTTTAAAAACTCCTATAACTTTTTTCAGAATTTTTTTAGGCAGCTGCGAAGAGCACACTCAAACTCTACATCAAAAATGGTTCTAGAGAAGTGCATCTCATCCGGAATGGCCAGGCTGACCAAAAGCTAATCCCTTGTGAGTCGAATCTTGAAGCTACTTCCGGAGAAAAATCGAAAATATTGGCAGTTAAGGACTAAGGTCTATCAGCAGAGGGCAGAAATATGTATAATGCCGGTGGGGAGAAAAAACGGTTCGAAAAAGATCTCCCACCTATCGACATATAGCGCCGAGCTCATCAATATGGGATTAGCCGTGGTGTTCATGTCCACGGATTAAAACCACAACCGATTTCGTCTGCGTTTTGTCACAGAGCCAATCAAGGGACTATCCCAAACGGGGGGGGGGCACTCATGATTCAATTCAGAAATGAAATGAACCACCGGTCTATAACGCTATCAATCGAAGTAATTCTATAGAATTTCATCAACAACGATGATTTATAGCAGCATTAGGCATCTTTTATCAGGTTTCCATTCATTTCTAAGAGGTGGTACATTTCATTTCTGACTTTGACTTGAGTGCCCCCCCCCGATTAGGATAGTAATCAATACTACTAGGCCAGGGTCTGCTATTAAAAACCAATTTCAGCTTTTTCATACAAAACCGGCACACAAATCAGAGAAAAGGGCTTTCCAAAAACGATCAAGGAGTATCGAAATCGGATCTCCTAACTAGGTGAGAGTAAAATAGTTATCCTCTGTTTCGGAGTAGATTTTATTTCCGTTTCGCGCCTATGCTGTCCTCTTCGCCACACTTTCTCGCTCTATCTCCACTCGCTCCGCACAAGAGCGCAAGGCGATGGAGCAAATTTCGCGTCGAAATATGAAGAGTATACGTCTTGGCCAGGAACCGAATAACGAAAAGGTTCTCTCATGTAGCTTAGGAGAGAAGAACACAGCATATCTATCCTTGCTTGTGCGAGGCGAGCGTGCAGACAGCGAGAAATGTGGAGGAAAAGGAGACGCAGCACTCGCGCGCACACGCACACGACCAACGACAGTAAATTTCACTCCGAAATAGAGATTACACTAGGGTCAGTATTCCCCAAAGATTTACCTATTGAGAAAAGGTGAATTTTTCTCTGAATCTCCGCATTTGCTGTGCTCTGTAACTTTATCCCGCTCTTCCGGTTTATGATGAATCGTGGATTGATCCATCATGAATTTGGCCCCAGAAAGCGCTCTTTTGGGGCTCTTCCTGGCTAGTTTTCATGCGTTCTTTTGACGTCAACGTTACAGTGTGCCCGTCCACTACCCAATCCTAGTGGAATTTCGAAAACTTTTTTCATCGTGAACACTGCCTTTAAGAGACCGCCTGCTAGACGGCGAATTTCCACAGCCGACCGGTGCGCTCCACGGCTAATCGTTTCCGTGGGTGACATGTGTGGACACGCGGTCCGCTGGGAACCATTTTGATCGGAGCAGGCTTTCTTACTTACACAACCAGTACTCCATTTCCACTCCAGCTGAGAGTACAGAGAGTAAATAGAGAATTGAAGTATGGCCATAGCGGAGCAATGATCCACCGCTTTCTTACGGGCCTGCTTTTTCTTGATTTTGGAAGGTATTTCAACTTTGCATGTCCAAGGTGCTTTGAAACAGTTTTCGCAATTTTTTGAGCGTGCTGGTCGCGAAAGAAACGTTTGTCGCTCTACTTCTAGAATTTTCTGCAGGTTACAGGTAATTGCCATAACTGTGCCATGCCGAGCCAGCCTAAAGTAATGAAAATTTTAAAAATGAACGAACTTCTACTATGCAATGTCCTATTAAACGTCATGGAGAACTTTCGACGAATTCATAAACTTTGACCTGCAAAATTGTCCGATGTAAGCGATGAAAATTTTATCAGAAATCTCAAAATGGGAATCAGATTTATAATCACCACCCCCCCCCCAAATGACCACCTGAGCGAAGTCGCACCAAAACCTCAAACGTTTGTCGACGGATAACGAAAGGCAGACAACAACGGTGCTTTTGAAAATCGTGAAAAAAACACCATTTGATTGTTCTTCGAGGCCTCCAAATACACCCCGTAGTGAAGTATCAACAAAATTTTGAGCATCGAACTATTCACAGGTTTTCACTCCCCCCCCCCAAGTTATTTCCCTCTCGCAATTTAGCGAAATCTGAAACAAAGATGAACGATGGCTAACATACCACAATCGACGGAAATTTCATTGGAAACTTTAGAGTAAACATCGGAACCTTGTGCAGCAGCTCGAATGACCCTCGGGATCAAGACAGCAAAATTTTAAACGATGACTTACTGCAGTTATCTCAAATAGGTGGCACTGTTAGTCCGACAATCAACTAGAGGATATAGGTTACGTGATGGGCATCATCTTAGTAACCCTTTTTTTGCAAAGTTTGGAACAATTTCTTTCCGACCAAAGAAGCTCGAAAAATCGGAAAGTGCCATTTTCGAAGGTGGCAGTAAAATCACTAAGAACCCTCAAAATGCTTGACCACTGTGAATGTAAATAGTTTGCATTAATAGGAACCTATTCCTACTCGAGGAGGACTTCACGCATTAGAACTTCAGAGAATATTGAAAGTTTTATGGCGTGAGTGCGCAGTGTGGACACGCGGTCCGAGGATCAAAACAGCCGTGGGTGCGCAGTGTGGACATGCGGTCTCTCAAGTGTTAATTTCTCTCTTTATACAGGTCAGATCGCATACATTGGCTGCAAAAGACGGAAGTTACAAGCCTCAGACAACTCGTCAACCATGCTTCCCTAGCTCAACTTTTGATGGACCATAACTCCGTTTCCAGGGGGTCTTGTACGATCCCAAAGACATCAATCTAAATGTTTTGCTTTGCTACAAGAGGTTTATGATTTGGCAAAATGATATTTGCGAGAAACTCCTTAAAAGAAGTGAATTACTTGGTGCAAATGATTTGTCATGGAATTTAACACGGAAGAAACACTAAAAGCTAGATGAAATGATGTACCATTGATTTGGATGTGAGTTTTGTTACCAAAACTCGAAGACTGAGTGTGATTTTCAAACGCCAAATCACGCACATTTTACTGAGCACAGACATACGTATCTATATGAATTTGTCAAAAAAATTAAGATCAAGGTGAGAGCCACAACATAATTTTTCAAGGAGCTCAGACTTGCAAACGTTGACTGTGAGCAATCGATTCTTCTCAGAAATTTCAATTGCACCAAGTATTTCACTTCTTTTAACGAGTTTCTCGCAAATACTATTATGCCAAATCATATACCTCTTGTAGCGAAGCAAAACATTTACATAATTTCATTTCATTTTAGCGAAGGTTTCCTTCAGAGAAAGGAAGAATAAAACAGGCTGCTTATGGACTTTCTGCCCATCTGTTCGGCACTGTAGGACACACTTCACTTTCCCCTGCGCCCTGCGCTCTCCGAGTTGGGTTTGCTCTATGCACTTTCTGTTGGGTCCCGTCAGCTTTCCCCGGCACACTGTGCACTCCCGCTTGGGTCGCGACCACTTTTCCGGCGCTTTGTGCACTCCCGCTCGGGTCCCGGCCACTTTTCCCGGCGCGCTGTAAACTCCTAGTTGGATTCCGGCCACTTGCTGTGGCGCTGTGTGCACTTCCACTTGGGTCCCCCCCCACTAAGGTCGGCGCGCTCTACACTCCCGCTTCCATCCCGACCACTCTTCCCGGCGCGCTGTGTACTCCCACTTGGGTCCCGACCACATTTCCCAGCGTTCTGTGCACTTCCACTTGGGTCCCGTCCACTTAGGCCGGCGCGCTGTGCACTCCCGCTTCAGTCCCGATCACTCTTTCTGGCGCGCTGTGCACTTCCACTTGGGTCCCGTCCACTTTATACAGCGCTTGGCGCACATTAATTTGTGTTCAGCACACGGAGTACATGGTCCCTGATGGACTTGAGGCGCAACGTCTCTCGAGCTCTATTAAGTCTTATCACGTTATCACTCCGCTTTTCTAAAAGGCCGACTGAACTGCTTATCACCAAATTCCTTCAGACACACACATACACACACACATTTGAAAATTCGAAATTTTTTATATATAGGGACCCACTTTGCGAATTTTTCTCAAATTCGGGCAATGCTTGGAACCCTTACTGCTCTACCGTTTGGGAAACTTCCTTGTTTCAAGATGTCTCTCGAACCAAGATTCAGGAATGAGGGGTGTGCGCATAGGCAATCCCTTTAAAAATCAGGTGCGCGCTTCGCGCGCACCACGAATCAGAATGGGACCGTTATCAAGAGAGGAAAAAAACAGGAAAGGGATTTTTATCGTGAACACTGCCTTTAAGCCTTAGCGCGAACTCGTTGTACACATTTCCCATCATTTGCGCATCGAGTTTGCGCGAACGCCCGAATAGGAACCCAATATGTCTGTACAATTTATACCAACTGCTTCTGCATTTCGAAGTGCGGTAATGAAACTTGGCGAAGTGCCGATCGAATAGTGAAGCGTGGGTAGTGTCCCTATGGAACGAAATTCCAGTCAGCAATATCGGACAAGCGCTCGAAGATAATTATGGTGGGGCCAGTGATCAGCGGAATTCCGATTTCTGATGGTTTTAAACCTTCCGATTTCCGATTTTCGGCTTGCGAAAAAAACTGAAAATACGGAAAAATTCGGAAACATCTACGAGATTAGAATTTTTACTCTACTCGTTGGCAAATCTATAGGGGTTATTTCGGGATCTAAATTCAAATTCGAGGTCCATCTTCATTTTTCACAAAGCCAGGTGTAACATGAAAGATATTCAGTAAAGAAGAGTAAGCACAGGATTTTTGGTAGGCACACTTGCCAGTGGAGTGTTAAAGGCACTGTTCACGATAAACTTCACCCACGAATTTTTCATGACAAACGCTTCTCGTGGCTCTCAGAAGCAGAACAGCGTCGAAGAAACGGAACAAAAAGCTACTCAGGAGCCGCAAAACGGCTTAAGAAAGTGGGAAAACCCCGCCGCTTTGGGCAAGTCCGGCCCCTTCCGCCTCTCGACGTGAACAATGGAACACTCGAGATCTTGAGATAAGCGGTGGTTTACGATCAAAAGCACGGTTTTTCCCTTCGTTCTTAACGTCTCTCTTTTTACTCAGGCCAGCTTGCACACATTGGCTGCAGAAGACGGAAGTTACAAGCCTTGGACAACTCGTCCACCATGCTTTCCTAGCTCAATTTTTGAGGAACCATAACTCCGTTCCCAGGAGGTCTTGTGCGATTCCAGAAACATCATTGGAATCAGAATGGGACCGTCTTCAAAATAGGCAAAATACAGAAAAAAAGATTTTCCGTCGTGAACATTGCTTTTAAAAAATTTGCTGAAGGTATTTCCCATCTCCGAATTCCGATTTCCGATGGTTTTTGGCATTTCGATTTCCGGAAATCAGAAAATTCCGCTCATCCCTGTGTGGCACCACTGGATCCCGACACGATTAGTTTTTATTCCGGCACTATTATTATAGAGCTGCACACTACTACAACAGTGGTTGTCCGCATTAGCGGACCACGTCTAGCATAGTGATAACATCGAGTGCACCAAAATGCTACGCAATATGAACACATGGTCAAAAACACATTTAATTAACATGTAAAACATTAACATTACTGACTGAATAGCTAGTCTGGTACAATTGTTGTCTTACATCCGGGAACATAGCGGAAGGATCACATCCACTCCCACCCCTCCACAGTTCTCTTGACTGGTTTCTTTGGTCGTGGATATCTGACGAAAAACGCCTGCGGATCTGGTATCGTCTCTGCGTCTCCAGTCATTGAATGGACCAAATAAGGATCTGATGGTGGAGGTGGTTCCACAGAAGACTTGTCAGTGCGAGCAGCAAATTGTGACTTTTCGGGTTCGGCTGACGGAGCAGTGACCTCTTCAGTTTTCACTGTGGCTACAGTCGATTGCACTGACTTCTGAGCATCCGCCAAAAAAGCTGCTTCTGAAGGAAGCATACCCGTCTGCGGTGAGGGCCTCTTCCGGAAACTTCGCAGTAGATTTCGTATCTTTGCTTTCCTTAGTTCGTTTTGTTCAGCATCAGATGTTGGCCTTGCAGCCTCAAGACGAGCGCTGCCCGATTCTGACGAGTCGTGATTCTCTTGCTGATTGCGTATACACCGGATCAGAAGCAACTGAATGAGCAACAGCAACGAAATGGAGCCGAACAGGAGCATCAGCTTCAAGTGAGTGTGGATCCTGAAAGCGCTGAAAGTTAGAAAATTTCATGACATTGGCGGAGGAACTTTCAGTTATCACTAAAAATAAGGGCCTCGTTGAAGCCTATGTATAGAACGGGATCATACTTCCAGCGACGCCGCCCCGTATACCATCCATATCGACCGATATACCTGATGTGCACTGTCGCTCTCGCTGATCGCGGGAAGTATGATCCCGGCCATTGAGTGGCTGCAAAAGTCGCGCCGCGTGATGGTGTATACTGTGCTTCTCTGGGCGAAATTCCGGTCCGCAATTGCGTCTCGACACGCTTTACGGCCGTACGCGCTCGAGTCGGTCGGGTTTCCAGCGCCTAAGCCGATTCGATGTGGCTTTTTCATAAAATTTTTTACAATTTTTCTTAGTTTCCAGTTTCCAAAACCCACCTTGAGTCAGCAGATCGGCGGCTGCGGCGTGCATTGGAAGCTCTTCCGACTCGGAAGCATGCGGCCGCAAAGCGTGTCGAGACGCAATTGCGGACCGGAATTAGGCCCAGATAAGCACAGTAACGGACAGGCACGGAGTTGCTTAGCCACCTTCTATCTTTGATCGTGGCGGCGCGAGTTTCGGCTCTCGACTATGCAGAACTTTATGCTTCGACATTTCGCTGCCGCTTTTGCGGAAAGTCCTCGATTGACGAGGATTCAAAAACGACCAATAGCAGACCTGACGCGTAAGCCAGCGGCAGCAAAACGCCGGAGTATAGCTAGGGCCTAACTAGGGACTGTTTAACCCTCTTCGCGACGAATTAGGAAACCATGTTTTCGTTGTTGTAGGTCTGTGACAGTACATAAATGACCCCTGCTTAAAATTCCCTAAATGCCAAAGGGCATTCCAAAAAATGGCATTTTTGTTGCTTCTCGAAAAGGTAAGGGAAATCAGGGAATTTTTGGGGTGTTCAGAAAACTTTTTTCGGACTTGGCTCAATACTATCAAGTGGGGGTCATTTAAGGCGCTGAACGCGAATCCGGGGTCTATTTGTCGCCAGACTTATGGTTACTGTAGGTTACGGTTTGCATACTAATGCCTTTTAAAGGGTGTGATCGCGATCAAATATGCTTGTCTTCTTTTTCTCTCTAAACCCTTTTCTGGACCTCGAGTAGTTGGACCTATAAGAAGAATCGAGAAATAATCACTGTTTTGGGTCAAATTCAAAGCCTGAACTTTCCTGTCTTTTGATGGTGGACGAGCTCACCTCACATCATCCGCATCGATGACCTGTTATATCAAGAGCATCAGCTGGCTTGAAATTGATTTTCAATAAATGAACCTTCGAATTTATGTACACATCTAGTCAAAACCATTGACTGAAGTGCTTTCTTTTATTGCTTAACTGTTTTTCTTAAAGAAATTCGCAGTTATTTCTCCTTCTGAATGCCGATGATTTTTGACTGCTCAGCATGAGACTGCGATCTTTTTGATCGGCGCTGTGCACGTGTGCACGAACTGGCTTCTTTGGGCCCTAGAGACCCTAATTGTTGCCCGGTTTTCACCGCGATACCTTCATAGTTTCTCAGCTGTTTTTGATCTAACCTGATTTTTGTAGGTTTTTCGATAACTTTTTTCATCGCGACCACTGCATATGGACTTCAAATTCGTGTTCAGCGTCTCAAATGACACTCACAGAGAAATTTTGAGTCAAACCTGAGACTTTGACCGAGCTACCGTGTTTCCACCGCCGTAATCCAAGGAAAAACTATAATCCAACCACAGATTTGTGTTAGGCAGCCCAAATAACCCCTACGTGGAAGTTTCAGACGATTTTCCCGTAGCATTCTCGAAATCGTCAAGAGTCGCGTTTGGCGAGCAAAATTTCCCCCATTTTGAAGCCGTGGACCAGATTAGACGGAAATTCTTCGAATATTGACGAATGGACCTCAGATTCGTAATAAGCACCCAAACAACCTTTAGCAAAAAGTTTTAAGCTCAATCAGAGACAATTTTTCGAACAGCCTAAAGTTGCCACCCGGGTACCCCTTTTCTCTTCGCGAAACCATCAAAATGACCACTTTTGGTAATCTCCTGCAAATCTCCAAGGCTTTTAGGAATTTTGAACACGGATTATTGATACACAGGACTTTACTAAAACATCCAGGCAATGGTTTTCTACACCATCGATGTGTAAATAAAACAGGCCCTAGTGAGACTAAGAGTGCTGATTTTTACAAATTTCTGGTACCGCGTTCAATGAGATTTTGAAAGAATTGTTGTGCCAAATAACTCACACCAGGTTCTTCGCAGCCGTCAGGCGAGGTTTGAACTGAACAAGTAAATTTTTCAACATGGCTTGAAGCACTGTGAGGCATTTTGGCAAGGAATGGAGTTGCCGTGATTTTTTTTTGGCAGAGTCCACTCTGGGCTCAAAGCAACACGGCAAAAAAAATCGCAAAAAAAGTACAGGTTGGTAAAAAGTATTGAAAGCAAAATTGAAAGATTGTGAAATTTAAAATTAAATTGTTTTTTTTATTCAATATGATCTATCTCAACTTTATTACACTTATTCCAATGATCCTGCAATAATTTTATACCATCTCTGTAATGATTCTCTGGAAGCTCTGCAAAATACTGTTCCACGACTGAAACAGCTTCTTTATTCGAGGTAAGACGCTTTCCACGAAGGAATTGTTTCAAGTTTCTCAAGAGGTTGCAGTCGCTAGGAGCCAAATATGGTGAATACTGTAGATGTTCAAGCAATTCTTACTTTAATTCATTCAAAGTAGCAATCGTCAGAGCACTTGTGTGAACACGTGCATGTTAACGAATGCGGCACTAACTTCCCAGCAGCTTGTTAATAGGTAATTCTTTATGTAAAATATGGAGTACTTGTTCGTCTGAGATGCCTATGGTATTAGTAATTTCACGCTTAGTCAAACTTGGATCTTCACTAACAATATTATGCACTTGCTCAATGATTTCTGGTGTTATTGCAGTTTTTTTGGTTAACCACTGCGTGGTTCATCTTTAGCGCTTCTACGACCACGCTTAAAGGCATCGTACACGATGAAAACCGATTTCCAGCTTTTGCGTTCAGTCGGACTAGTGGGTCATAATAATGTCACTCGGAAAGTTTGGAGTTTCAAAATTGCCTCTGAATGGAGATTCGCTTACCTCAAAAGGGCTGCCTGGGTTTGGAGGGCCGGCCTTGGGGTCGATCCGTTGTTACAAGGAACAAAACTCCGTGGTCGCTGCCGGCGATCGTGCGTTGACGCTTCGTAAGACGAAATTCATACGCCACTCGATTTCACGTTCGGTATCGATCGAAAGCAGCTGACAACAATGGAATGGAGGCAGCAGGTTAGTAACCCTTTTTAGTTTCGTTCAAGAAAAAATGTTCGCTCGTCTGAATGGCGTCCTGGGTGAATTGTTTCCCACGCTGCGCCAAGGAACAAATTTTAAAAGTGTTCCTTGCGTTCTTCGCGCAACTATCCCAAGTTGATGTCGGCGGGAACTTCAAATTTGTATTAGGTTTTCTTGAAATGGATTTTTCTTGAGAAGTTGACGTTTTTGAGGGGGCTTTTTGCAATCTTCAGTCAATATAGGAATATAACAACACGAAAAAGTCAAAAACCCAAGTATGGTTTTCATCGTGTACGATGCCTTTAAACTCTGAAACCCATCAGTTGAAAATGAAGGAGCAGATTCTTTAACACGCTCACCATTTTTGTATGAATTTTTGTTGCTGAGAAACCTTCCAAAACAAAGGATTCTATCACTGCACGATACTCAGTTTTTTTTCCATCGTTAGAAATACACCGACACGTCGAATTCAAATGACTTGTCAGCAATGGACGACTTGGCAGATCGAAATAAAAATTTTTGTATGTTCATATGAAACACGAAATGTCAAAATGGCGTATGAATTCCAATCCCTCTACTGCTTGATAGGTGTCGCTTTCAGCACTTTTCCACCAACCTGTATTATTGGGGGTAGAATTATCCACCTCAACCTCTACTTGCTTTATTGCTGATCTAGGAGCCCATTATCCGACAGTCGAATATAAGTTCAAAAGGGTATTGATTTGCCACCGCAGTGAATCATTGGAATTTCAACACCTTAACTGATTTTTAAAAGGTTCTGACACGTTTTTCAAGTTTCACCGCGGATAACTGCTGTGAATTATTGTAACAACGGTAGTATCTTAAGCCTAGTTTTGACTGCATCGCTGCTGTTTTTCATCGCAGCGATTTCACACCCGCTGCTGCAGCGATTTAGCAGCGGCAGCGATTCTGTTCATAGTGCGTAGCCTCACGGATGATCGAAGAAATTCAATCAATCTGTGAAATTAATGGCTGGTAGCTACCAATAACACGGTTCGACCGTAAACACTGACCTTGTCATGTGAAAGGGTCAACGTTCACTAGACGAAACGTGTCATTAGCTTGGCAATCGCTCCATCGCTGCCATAATGGCAGCGATGGAGCGATGATCAACGATCATTGAGAATCGCTCTCCAAGCAGCGATGCAGTAAAACATAGGATTTCGTCGCCGCGACCCAGCGATGTAGGACGTTTGCCACGAAGCGATCACAATTGGAGCGGCTTCCCATTACGCGCCATGAAAAAGGAACAGTTGCCCCTCCCATGGCCGCAGCGACCACCTGCAGTCAAAACTAGGCTTTAGACGGCGGTGGGCACCCAGGATTCAAGACAGAAATGAAATGAACAACCGGTCGGAAGGGCTATCAATGGGAGTATTTCTATTGAGTCCCCATAGCAACAATTATTGATAGCAGTATCGCTCATCTTTTATCAGAGTATTTCTCCGTTTCTATGAAAAAAAGGCTTAGGTGGCCCCCTCCGTCAAGGACAGAGCCGTGGGCGGTCAGAACCTCCGTACTTCTTCGCAGTGGCAGATCGCTAACCTCACGAACATATGATCGCATCTACACAACATCGATAATTTCTAGTCTCGGAAAACATCATCCGGATAGAAGAAAGCACTCAATCAACGAGCTTTGGTCCGGGCCTATTCAGAGACTTTTCGTTTTCTTCGAGTGATCCTCTTCTTATTCTATGTATTGAAAACTTGAGTTGCGAAAAAGGACCTCATAATCGTGTTCTGCGTCGCAAATAAGCCCCGTAGGTGGCCTTCACAGCCCCAATTTTTGGGGTCCAGAGGTCGGAAAAATTATTTTTCTTCTGACTTCGTCTGGATGGAATTAGTTCGAGTGTTGAACACGAATATGAAGTCTGTTTCCGGAAAGATTCCTCTACGTGCAGGAGGGTATATTGTCATTTAGCCACGGAAATCTACTGAAAAACGCTCATAACTCCTTTCAAAAAATACTCCGCCGCAGTAAAGCAAAAATATGATTTTTAGTTCAAAAACTGATATGAGAACTCCACAATTCATTTAAAATAGTCACTTTGTGTGATTATCCTTCCATTGTGAGAGCTTTAAGGGCACAGTCCAGCCTAGGAGACGAAATCTGGGATTTCCACATAATTGTGAAGTAGACCCACTTCATATAACACCTGCCAAAAGCGAGCTCTCAAGTCCTTAGAATAAGCGAGATATAGAAAGAAGCCACCCTGATACGCCCACAGCAGGAAGCCACTTTGCCACGCCCCTTCGAATGACCTATGGAGCTCAGCAGTGAGAAAATGAGATATGGTTTTCTATTAATAGTTTCGCTCTTCCCTTCATTGTCAGCCTCTCTCTCTATTCATTCAGGCTCTCTTGCATACATTGCTTGCAAACGACGGAAATTACAGGCCTCGGACAACTCGTCCACAAGGCTTCCGCTGCTCAATTCTAGGCTATTTTTGAAGGGCCATAACTTTGTTTCCAGTGGGTTTATGCGATCCCAGAGATATCATAGGAATCCGTATACCACCGCCTTTAGCATAATCAAAAAAGGCATTTTTAGGGTGTAGTGTGCCTCTAAGCTTCAAAATCGCTTAGAAATTAAACAGCTTACGGGCCGCGTTGATCTTGATCCCGAGTGTGTGGGTGAGTGACCTGTGAAAGTATACAGTTTAGCCAAAATTGAATAGGGCCTTTTTGAAGAAGCCTCACCTGCTTCCGGATAAGTTCCGCTAAATTCTTCGGGCGCCGAAATATTTCGCGTGGTAGTTTCAACCTTGGAAGTCATTATAGGAGCATGAGTCGTTGTTGAGGTAGTTGTCGATGTTGTGGACTTCGTTGAAGTCGTAGTTGCTGTGTAGTCTTTTAGAGACTTAAGCATTGCCCACACGCATTTGTTCATGTCGTTGGTATATCCTCTCGGATACTTAGCGGATCTTATTGTACTCTGAAACTCAGAGGTCCGAAAAGAGCCAAAGATACATAAATCGTCATAGCAGCTCAGTAATCACCTCTAAATTTGTTCTGTCTTCTTCATTGCAGGTCGAGCAGTGACATACAATAGTTCCTGGCGAGGATTGACATCGATCCTGAAGTTAAAGCAATTGTAAGCACCGAAAACCATACTGGTTTTCTCCGTGTTTTTCAGTGGGTGTATCACTTTAGCAAACGAAACTCGCGAAAAAGGCCTTGAAAACAGTCAAATTGTAAAGAAAATCAGAGCGAAAAGTACTTGAGAACGGCGTTCAAAGACACGGTCCAATCTCAGGGACCAAATCTGAAAATCCCACATATTTATGGGCTCTATCCTAAGGAGGGGGGCCACTCAGGATTCAAGCCAGAAATGAAAGTGAACCCTACTCTCAACTACTCAGACGAAAATTTCGGATCTCCCCGGCTGTTTCTGGGCGGAGGAGGCTCGAAATCCCTCGCGCGCGAGGTCCCCTGCGAGAATTTTGGGGCGGGGTTCCGGGGGAGGAAACCGGGGGAGTAAAATCGGAGCTTCCGAGGGTGCTGGCGATATCAGGATCATCAACATGCTTGGACAAAGGTTTCAACAATGTTGCTGGTATAAAAGGTTTCTCACCTCACAGTGTGCCTCAGTCGGCTTTTCGGAGCCGGACCAGGGGTGCGTTCCAAGAAGATTTCCATGGGAGGAAAATGGGTCTGATAAGATATAACGAATGATAATCCAACAGATAGGCTCATTTCAAGCGGTCTCTCCATCTATCATTGGTCGGCTCTTATCAGATTCATTTTTCCTCCCGTGGAAATCTTCTTGGAACGCACCCCTGGAAGGTGGCCTCGAGTCACTTACCAGAAGATCTACCGGATGACGGATGATAATTTTCGTTGCCGAGGGGAGGGGGATCTCTTCACGGTGGGGGGGGGGGTGGTTCCCAACTGTGGGGCCATCTCCCCACGGTGGGGTGCACCGCACTGCGAACCGTGGTAGTGGGGTGACCCCCCCTGGGCCCCGGGTTCCCTGCTGGTTTGTTCGGAGCTGCCGGGGTGGTGTGCCGGCGGAGTATACCCGTTTACCCCCTCGGGAGACCCGAAATTTTCGTCTGAGTAAGACAACAAATTATCTAGAACAAAAACATTTGCTATCACAGTGGTGAGAAATGATCTTGTGAGTGACTCGGGTATAATTTTTCACTTCTATGATTGGCCTCTCAGGTACTCAGGGCGACGGCCGGCGAACCTTTATGCCGAAAATGACGGCCGGCGCCCCTTGTTCTGAGGTTGCCGGCCAGCGGCGACCCATGCTGCATGCGACGCACACGCAACGCGGATATTGGCTCGCCCGCGAACCACAAAACTCGTGACGCCATCTTCAATTGGGCCGGTTGGAAAGACAATTTATAATGATCACGACTGATCACGTCGTAACGTGGTCATCATGTGCACAGCCGGTATAAAAGGCGCCTCATCTCACTAGAGTCCTCAATCGGCATTCTACTGCCGGCCCTGGAGGGTGACTTCGAGTCACTCTCCGGAGGCCAGCATATTTTTGACTGCTGAGAGGATAGGGGTATCTCCACGGCTGGGGGGGGGGGGGTTCTGCCGTGATCCGCGGGGAGGGTGGTTCCTCACCGCAGATTGCGGCGGACCGATGCGGGGCGTTTCTCCGCCGTGGGGTCGGGGTGACATGCTTGAGGTAAACGATAATACAAATAACGATAGCGGGCCATCTGGTAAAGGTCGGCGGGCCGTCGACATACGGCTGGCCGGCGAACCAAAAGCGGGCGGCCGGAGGACGGAGACCGCGGGCCAGCTGGGAAAGATTCGCCGGCCGTCGTCCTGAGTACCTGAGCTCCCTTCCTTAGGATAGAGCCTATTTATGAAGTAGATCCATTTTTATAGCAGCTATCAAGTGCGAGCTCTCAATTCCTCCGAATAAGTTACATGTAAGGAGAAACCTTTTTAGCGCTCCCACTGCAGGAAGCCACTTTGCCACGCCTCCTTGGATAACCTCTCGAGCTCAACAGTGGCAAGATGAGCTACATATAGTTCCGATCAATAGCCCTCTTCTTCCCTTTATTCCCAGCCTCTTTCTTTCTCCAGGTCCGCTCCCTTGCGAGTGACAGGCGTTACAAGCCTCGGACAACTCGTCCACTATGCTTTCGCCTATCAATTCTGGGCAGTTTTCGTGGGGCCATACCTCCCTGCGTCCTCGTCGGGTTTTATACGATTTCAGAAGTATCATTGGAATCACCGTGGAACAATTTTCAGGATAAGCAGAAACACTCAAACACGATTACGAGGTTGGACTGTGCCTTCAGTATAGTTTTTATCGGCCATTCGGAAGATGCGCCGGACAAAGACACACCTAAAAGCCTTTCGACTACTCTAGTCTAGCGTATGGAAGAGATGCGGGGCCAAAATTGGTGGGGTGAGGGTGGGGGGCACTCAGGATCCAGCTGAAGACTGAATGATACCGCTTTCAGAAATCGAAGTATTTTGATGAAGTCTCCACGAAAACAATGTTTGATAATAACTCCATCATGCATATGATATCAGCACAAAATTTTATTGGTTGAATCACTTGCTTTTCTCAATGAAGTGCACCCCCCTCCCGAGTAGTTCCATGCCGAGATACGCTCATTTGCTGCTACCGATCAGCAGGATTTCGATCGCGAACGGCTATCTGTCGCCGTGACCTCGTCCACTTAGTAGACTATATTTGGCGAAGGGGCTATACACACCTCGGGATACAAAGATTCTCTCGCTCATTTGAGACCGGGTGGAGTAAGGTCATGGAGGAAATAGTGTAAGGGTGGTGAGGAGACCCGGACATGATCGACCGCTCCGCTCTTCACTCCACCCGATCTGGGAGACAGAGAGGTGCTCTAAATAATTTGGGGTCTTTTGATCGTTGGTTGTCTACTTGGAATCGATTTTTCAGTTGACTACCCTGATTGTTGGCTTATTGAGAAAGTGGGCGGGCGGGATCGGGTCAAGCTTAGCGCCGTATGAGGGTATTTCGAAATTCTTCTTCGTTGCGCTCCTTTTATTTATTTGTTTCTGACGCCACTGCCTTTTCTGACTCTGAGAGTTTTGGCCGAGAAATAGCCGCGAAATGCCTCATTGCCGCGTGATAGCCGCGAAATAGCCGCCAAATAATTCTCGCCGCGAAATAGCCACGAAATAGCCGAGAAATAGCCACCAAATAATGCTCGCCGCGAAATAGCCGAAAAATAATGCTCTCCAGGTAGATGGTATACGGCGCATTCCAGAGGCATGATGGAGATGTCAGCACCTCCGTCGGTTTAATTACCCAAGTTAAAGGTACTTGGACCTCGTTCAGTCTTTGAAGGCCCCGCCTAACCGCTGGCGGCCCTAGATGGTGGCTCGGCGAGCCGGCGACGGTTGCGTCTTGGTTAATTTTGTTTTCTTCTAAATATTTCTCGGGTATTTCTCGGCTACTTCTTGTCCGTTCAGTGAGAAGTCGAGAAATAGCCACGAAATAGCCGGGAAATAGCCCACCAGGAGCCGCCGCGGAGCCTGGTGGGTTATATCGCGGCTATTTCGCGGCCAAATCTCTCAGAGTAACAGACGAGCCACGCTCGGAGCTAGGCCGCACTTTCAGCTCTCTATACTTTCAATCAAGTACCATTGGATAGTGAGAGAATCCCATAGTGCTTGAGATGATGGTGCATTCGCCAGATGCCTCTTTATAGTCGACTTTGAAGCAGTGCGAATGAGGCGTACCGCTTTCGATCTGCAAAACGTACGGTTTCATAAAGACCCCGTTGAGTATTGGTGGCACTCACCAAAGTCTGATGTGAATCAGTGTCCGCATCGCAATCTTCATGACGTTCTCCTGATATCGCAACAAATTTGTGCATCAGGAGCAGTTGGAAGTATAACAATATCATCATCGCCCATACTATGAGTTGAGTAGGAATGCACCACACCGCCGAGTACTTCACTCATTATATACCAGCGTAGATAGTTTCCCACCAAAGACGTAAACAAAAAGTGTCCATAGGTGAAATGCTCCGAACATCTCGTTCAAGGCATCGTTCGCGCTAAAAACCAATTTCCATTTTCCAAGCTCAATTTAATGAATGAGTCCGGTAGACCACACCGGCGAGCTTCGGCGCGTCAGAAACGTAGGGTTATGAGGTTGGAAGGGGTTAAAGATGAGGATCCGCCACCAGTTCTCACCAGTCATCTAGCACTTTTTCATAGAATGTTAATACGGCCGTCGAACAACGAGAAAAACAGTTACGGCACAAACTCCACATGCAGAAAACATCGAAAATTATATGGACGAGGCCTCCAAAGGCAGAAAAACGTCAAAAACCATTTGAGCGCGAAATTCAAATTCATATTTACAATGTGTTCCGATTGACTTTTCTTCACAACTGAAGGTTTTTCATGGGCCTCTTCGACATTTTCGTTCACTAGAGAGGCCAAGCTACGCAAAAACATGAAAAAATAATACACGGTTTTCTGCGCGTACGATGCCTTTAGGGAAGAAGTCAATCGATTCGCATTCCGTATACAAGCACACTGTCGTTAACATCTGATATTTGAAGCGTATGGGTTGCAGGTCCAGTACACGAAAATGGAGTAATCGGAGAATTGTCCTTACTAGAAGGTAGGCCAACAATCTTTCCCGAAAACGCGGAATGGAGCCTTTGGCTTCATCTAGAAGGAGCTAGCAAACTTTTCTTTCTGTTCAAAACTATTAATATTAAGTTGATGCAAAAGTTTCCGGACTTTTCACGACTTTCAATAAAAACATTTATTTCAAAAAGAAACAAGGCTCACCCAACTAAATAATTTCCATCACATTCAAGGATCCTTCGCCACCGATTGGGCAGGTCATGAATTCCCGACGCGTATAACTCTGGCTGTTTCGAGTCGAAGTATTCTTCTAAGGCCATTTTGACTTCGTCATCGTTAGTGAATTGTTTTCCATCCAGGAAGTGCTGCATCGAGCGGAACAGATGGTAGTCGGAAGGAGCAAGTTCTGGTCTAAAAGGAGGGTGAGGTAGAACTTTCAAGCCCAGGTCCTTCTTCACGACAATGCTCGGCCACACGTATCTAGAATACCCCGGCAGAAACTGCTGAACCTGGGTTCTGCTAAGTGTTAAGTTCTTCCTCATTCTCCATATAGCCCACATCTAGTCCATTCTGTCTACCATCTGTTCGGCTCGCTGCAGCACTTCCTGGATGGAAAACAGTTCACTAGCGATGACGAAGTCAAAATGGCCTTAGAAGAATACTTCGACTCGGAACAGCCAGAGTTCTACGCGCCGGGAATTCATGATCCGCTCAATCGATGGCGAACTAGAATGTAATGGAAATTATTTTGTTGGGTGAGCCTTGTTTGTTATTGAAATAAATGTTTTTTACTCAAAGTCGTGAAAGGTCCGGAAACTTTTGCATCAACCTAATATAACCGGGAAAATAATATATGCACCGATAAAAGATAGAACAGGAGACCGCAAAGACCGTATGCCATTGTATCCTCTATAAAACTTCGTAATTCACATCATTCGAGTCGCGAGCGGCGCGCACGACGCCTCGGCCTCCGTCTGGCCTACGCTCTCTCACTGTCTCTAACCTCCGCTCAGCACCAGCACGCGTAGGAACCAAATTAATTTCGCCGTTTTATAGCCTGTAGTACAATTTCGAAAAAACAAATGTCGAACGAACCAAAGTGGTTCGTTCGACATTTTTTTTTCGAACAACGAAAACCCGAAAATTTCCGTACGAACTTTTTTCGAACGAATATAAAACTTTAAAAAATTGTTTGAAATTTTTTCTAACGAACGTTTTTTGAAAACTTTCGAAATTTCAGAGTTTGAACGAGCGAATTTTGAAACTGATCGAAATTTTGGTGTTTTTTTTTCGAAATTCATTCAAAACTTCGAATTTTTTCGAATTTATTTCCAAGATTGAGATTTTGTTCGATATACCTTCGAGATCTTATTGTCGAAACCGGGCTCAACGCTTTATTTACAAAGCTCAGTCAGAGAATGAGTATTCCTCACGTGTTCGATTTCTACTCAAGTTGCGAGAACGTATGGCCTTTCTCCTTTATTTCTTGCACTTCGAAGTGATGCTTATCGGGCCTGTAATGTCGAAGTCTCCTAATCAGTGTTATATTCTGCCTTGCCGATCGCTCCGCAGCTTGTTCCGCACGGACTCTTGGGGTTCATCTGAGGTCTGGGAATGGTTCTTAGCTACATATGATTGATTGATTTTGTGCTGTTTTTTCTCTTTTTTCAATTGTTTTATGGACCCGGTTTTGCCGTAAAATAAAGTGAATTGAAGTCCAAGGCGGAGTCTCTTTATCCCAAGCTGGGAAAGAATAGTTAACGGCTTCAATCGGCGTGTGAGGCCATTATGGCCCACCAGGTGGAGGACTAACAGGCGAACTATGACTGTGCTATTGTTAAATACTCTGCTTAAGTTGAGTCCCCACAAAAAATATTTCTTTCATGCAACTACTCAGTGTTAATGTACTTCTTCGCTGTGGCAAACGCAGAGGATTTCAAAGTTTGGAGCGGTATTCAAAGGATAACCACCATCCAGCGCTATCAGGTGGAGCAAACGCGCTCCGTTGTATTACACGTGACGCGCCGTCGAGACGCGACGCGGTTAAGAATTTCTCTCGGATCATATGTTTTTCAATTCTGCTAACATTTTTTCTTTCTTCTTTGTTTCCTGTTGTTGTAACTTGATCCTAATCCTACCGACTGCTTATCAAGTTCCCTACTTGGTGGCGCAAGCGATTTTTTGTGGACTATATTCCAAAAACTGTTCTCTATTTGGTCTGAATGAACGCTCTGGTATTTTAATATTGAAGATTACCTATTTCCTTTTTTTTTACCCTTCACAAGAGTGGCATTCTCCCTCTTTTTGGACTCCATTTGTTGAAAAAAAAATCGCGCAATTCCTGTTCTGGAGGGGGGGGTGTTTGGGGGCTGTACACGAATATAACGTTCATTGTCAACTGATCACAAACCCAGCATCTTTTCCCGCTTTTCTAAGGGCTTCTGTATTATGGCGGAGCTGTTTTTACACATACTCTTACATTCAAAAATATTTTTGGAACGATATGGAATTTTAAAAGAGAATAATCAGGGACGAGGCTATCTGCTCCCGCCCGTGGTCGCCACAATCTTGCCTACTCAAGACGTCGCAGGGCCCTGCGCCTGTACCAGGAATGACCAGAATTCCTATTTCCGATGGTATTGGGCCGTCCGTTTTCCGAAAAAAAAAGCCTGAAATGTGGAAAAACTTGGAAATATCGACAAAATTAGACTTTTTCACGCTTTTCCTTACCAAATCCCTAGGGGGTTGGTTGTATTTACTGTGCTTCTCTGGGCCAAATTCCGGTCC
The DNA here is from genome assembly GCA_029168955.1 of Aplectana chamaeleonis. Classification (NCBI taxonomy): domain Eukaryota; kingdom Metazoa; phylum Nematoda; class Chromadorea; order Rhabditida; family Cosmocercidae; genus Aplectana; species Aplectana chamaeleonis. Next base: position 1,656,804 of record JAPDOI010000008.1, on the reverse strand, counting down.
GCAATTGCGTCTCGATTTCCGTTGTGACCGCACGCGCTCGAGTCAGTCGAGTTCACAGTGCCAAAGCCGACTCGATGTGGCGTTTTATACAGTTTCTCCAATTTTTTAAAGTTTCCAGTTTCCAAAATCCACCTAGAATCAACAAATCGACGGCTGCGGCGCTGGAAACTCTTCCGGCTCGGAAGCGCGCGGCCGAAAGGCGTGTCGAGACGCAATTGCGGACCGGAATTCGGCCCAGAGAAGCACAGTACATCAAAGCTCATCAATAAAGAAGGATGAGCAAGTTTTTTTTGGCAGGCACAGTTGCCAAGGGAGGGTTAAAAATTTTGCTGAACGAATCTCCGATTTCCGATGGTTTTGGGCGTTCCGATTTCCGAAATTCATAGAAAAAAATTCCCCTCATCCCTGGCCCATGCCCGATCCTGATTATCCGTCCCAGCCTACTGCGCGGCGAAAACTGCCGCGCGCGCGGCTAAACGTGCCGAACGCGGCGGTTAGCTCATCGCGCGCGCCATTTCTCCTTGGGTCGTGCTCACGAACAACTAAGTATTCAAGTAAGTCGATGTCTTCGTTCACGAGGTAACGAATAGCGAAGGAATAACATAACTTATACATCAGAAAAGACTGATGTATAAGTCGAAAATACAAATGATATTCATTGGTCCATAGACGAGAGGACTTGCACATGAGCGCAAAGGAGTCTCATATACTGGGCAGAAAATCGCAGCTTATCGAGATTTCGCCCAGGATGCATTTCTGAAAACATCGTCGGTGCTATGTAAAATGAAACAAACCCAGACCGGCATAACAGAGTTCCAGTTCCTGTTTAACCACAAATCGATTGTTGGAAATGCTTCTGCCGGATGCCTAGCACCCAGTTCCTCACCTTAACCATAACTCAAGGCTTCTCTAGTCGAATGTAGGTATGGAGCTTCGGGAAAGATGGCTCATCTTCGTTGGTCGCGCGCGGCTGCGATGCGGCGTTAGCATCGTAGCGCGCCTGTTAGCCCCTCGCACTCTTTATCGGGGTTGTTGAGACCCCTGACAAACGTGATGTTTCTCTGAAAACGTATTTTCGCCTACTTGCCCCTCAATAAAAGTATTAGTGCAGATGGCAGCCCCATTATGCGGATTCTTCGTGTGCTTTGCACTGCAGTTTCGATATTGCTGCTTCTTCAACTATAGATCATTCTCTCGGGCTAAACCGTGTAGGCGACTGTAATTTTCGCTCAACATTCGTGCTTTTTCCTGTCATTTATCATAGGTATTGAACGTATAAGAATGCGGTGATAATAGGTTACCTGACTATTTACACTTTCGACCAGAAACAAATGAAACAAGAAACAAGTGCCAGCATAATTTTTATTAAATCTAGTTGTATGGAGTGATGCTAGTGTCTTCATCAACTGATATGATTAGAAACGCCCCACCGTTATACTTGCACGTGCCGAGTGACGTCTTGAAGACGTGCTTGTTTTACCGATAGATGTAGAAATACGTTAATTGGAAAGAAGAATTTATGTCATGGAAAGCTGCTGACTAATACAACGAAGTATGGAACGAAATATAAGGGTAATTGAAATTGCATGCAAGGAGTCATCAGTTCTAGGAATCTAAGCTCACAGAAATTCAGTATTAGGGTAACAATTTTGGAAATGAGGAGATAAACGAAGGAAATGTCATATTTTACTGCTGGCTCAATCGCTATCGATCTCTTCAAGTCTCCAAATTCCTTTCTTACATGTAGTACAACTGGTGCCTACTTTAGCGCAACGTGTCATATGTGCCCAAGCCCTACATATAAGGGCGTTTGTCATCCTTCGCTTCAAGAAACAGAAGTGGTCGCAGATTCGCATTGGACCAAGTCTTCTTCCGGCATTTTAGCCTTTTTTACCCCCCCCCCCCCCCTCCCTTACAAAAGTTTCCAATTTCCAAGGAGGTGAAGAAGGCCAAAATTCCTAGTCTTGCTAGCTAGAAGGCGCCATTTCAGAACGGTTATTTGTGTATTAAGGGCGACTTGAGAAAGCCATCTGCACAAACAGTAGTTGTTAGGGGCCTCAACAGCCCCGTTCTAGACATGATCTTACTGTTTTATAATCGTTAATTAATTGTTGTTGTGGCGTAAAGCTGCTCCGTGCTCGTCGTGTCCTGAGTATCTCGTACTTTTCTCTCTGTTTCCGTTTATCCGACGAGTTGTCAAGTTTATTCTTTTTTTATTGACATTAAGTAATCTTAATATGCTCCTGTGCATTGTATAGCTGAAGGGGAAGGCGTGTGAGCCAAGTATTTGGCGAGAAATATGCGACATGAAGAGTGGCGGAGTGCGAGGAGGCTAGCAGGCGCGCTACGATGCTAACGCCGCGTTGCGGCCGCGCGCGACCAACGAAGATGAGCCATCCTTCCCGAAGCTCCATATCTACATTCTCTCGACTCAGATAGTCGGTGGTACTCGGACGCCGCCGATGCGGAGCTCGGACGCTCCCACAGCAACGTCTGGCCTGGAGGACGGGCGCTCACCGGCCACAGAGCCTTCTCGGACGCCGACCTCTATCAAATTTTGGCGGTGAGCGCCCCTTCACGCTATTGTAGGCCGTCGGTTTTTCGTGATGCTTCATGACGAAGCTCTAAAGTTGTTAGGAAACAAGCCGTAAAGCCTGTTTCCTACAAAAATTTGCCTAGGAGGCTTCAGTCCCCCAGGCCTCCCTTCCTTTTTGGGTCATCTCGGCAATGTCAAGACTTTGCTTTGCCCTTTAACGACCATTAATCGGCCGACCACCTAACCCCCACGCGTCGTGTATACAGCGCGGGTTTGCACTAATCCTTCAACATGTACTCTCGTGTTGGTCGCTTGACGGTTGTTGGTCTGCGTCCGGGAAAATCGACATAGCCGTCTCGTTAGGGGAGCTACCGGTCTGCGGCTCTCATCCCGCTCACTCCAAGGTGCGCTCACCGGACACGACAACTAGAAGTCGGCGACCGAGTACCACCGACTGTCTGAGGAGTCAGATGTGGAGAGCTCCTGTGGCGCCCCAGTGAGATTTGTCGACACGCGACGCAGGCGCAGCGCGCAGTAGGTTGGGACGAATAATGGGCATCCCCATGCCCACCACTGGGCGAGGCGATGCCGTGGCCCTTCTCCGCTGTACTCGAACGCCAACGTCGCATGGCGGAACGAGATTCTCACTACTCACAAGTCAACGTCTGATTCTCCCTCCCCCTTATGAATGAGTGGTAGTGTCCGCAGCAGCACAAGCAAACACGTTAATTTACGCAGAGGTAATCGTGCTCCCCCTCGGACAAACTTGGTCGCCATGTCGTTTCTGACACGCCAAGACCAACGCGCTTGGAAGCGTGAGACATACCAGTTACGGTCAAATTCTACAGGTCTGCCTTCGGTCCACAGTAGCCCTGTTCTTTGCTAGACCGTCATGAATTATGAATCGATGGTCGCTTGAGCATGATATGAAACCATGGTTGCATGTGCGCCACCAATACAAGTTGGTCCCGCCAAGAGCAGGATTACGGTAGATCGGGGGCAGGCCCGCAAATTTTGATCGTTACGGGCTTGTGAGCGTGATCACTTCACCTGCGCTCTCGTCATGGTGACGTCATCAGACCGCGAAATCATTCCCTACTAGTGAACGGCGTCATCCCTTTAACAGGACGCGCTATGACGTCATCCGACTTCTGGTGACGGCATCACGCGTCCACATCCAGCGTAGCGTCATTCTTCGTAGATGCCCCATTGCCCATCATAGGTATGCAGGCGCATCAGCAAAAATCCCGCACACGCGAGACACTATCGCGTATTCCTTTGTATGTCCAATCAATAGATGTAGAGGATCCGCCTAGGGTATGGCACGAGGTATGGATAGGGCCAATTTTGCTCAGACCCCACTCCACGAGCAAAATTTTGGCGATTTTTGATCATAACCCCCCACCAAAAGTGTTATTTGGTTTTTTTTGTGGTAAAACTTGTGTCATGATCGAGTTTTTTTTTGTAAAAAACTGAATGTAACGTCGGCATGGATCCTAATGAGACTTAGCGTTCACTGTTGAGGGCTGGCGCGAACTCGGTGCCATATGCTATTACATAGGCGCACCGAGTTTGCGCCAACATTCAATGGGGGGAACGCAAAGTCCTATTAGGATCAATGTCGATTTTAAGCGGTGTATACCCCCATCCAGTAATGTCCGCTTAGTGTCCCGGTGGAGCTCAGACCCCCCCCCTTACGGATATCCATATCCGTCGCCGTACCCTAGATCCGCCTCTACTTCATTTCCCGGGGAATGAAAACGATGGCATATCAAACTTGGGCTGCTGTGTTCATTGCCCTCTCACTATGCGTCAGATAGTGTATTCATTTGACCAACGGCATCGCTAACGCAGACTTCCGTGCCTGATATTTCAGCGTTTGTCACCCCCACTCGACCCAGATTAGATTAAGGGGTCGATCAGCCCTTCCCCGCCGACCGGCTCTGCCAAGCGCAATTCTATAATATTGATCACGCGGTGCTGCACGATCAATAGTGTACAGTTCCCCTTCACCGCGCTGCACGACAGCGGAAGTGTAAAGCGGCGTTCAGAGTTCATTCGCGACGCGACGTTGTAGTCAGCCAACGTATCGATCAAGCGACGTCGCGTCGTCGCTGGGTGTTCACAGTGGAGAAGCGCCATACATTCGAAATGACGCGCAATTTGCTTTCGCGCGACGTCCATCGCGTTGCCTTGGAATGCAACGCGACGCGATGGCAAACTCGTTGCTGCTTTTCTTCAGTGTTTTAACATCAACACAACCAAATCTAACAATAAAAGCAACAAAATAATCGTATATAGGATCACTTGCACTCTAGCGAACGCGAAAAAAAATCTGTTGGTATCGCTAAAAAAATCGCCGCAGCTTGCCTGCGGGGAATTGTGTACGTACGCAATTGCGCGTAGTCGCTCAGCGTTCTTACCCGAATACCTGCGCGACGCGTTTTTCTCGTCGCTCTGCGAAAACTCTGAACGCCGCCTAAGGCGCGCCATCCATCGACGCGATGGACGTCGCGCGTAGGCAAATTGCGCATCATTTCTAATGTATTGCGCCTCTCCACTGTGAACACCCATCGACGACGCGACGCGACCCCGATTGATCGATACGTAGGCTGATTATAACGTCGCGCCGCGAGTCTTTTCAAAGGTTTTGTTCGTGGGCCCTGATTTGTTGTCTGTTTCCATGCTAATTTTCGAAAATTATGACACGTTTCGGTTGGTTTAATTTAGCCATATTTATCTAACGTAGGCGGTCATGTCGAGTTTATAACTCTTTGCGACCAGTTTAGACGAGTTGCGCACCCTGTGTTACCTTAGTGTGTGGACCAGTAGATAATAACAAAATATAGACTCCATGATGTTTCTCTCTCGCGTGCGAACGTGTCACGGTTCTGTAAGGGGCTGATTAGGGTCCCGCCGCACAAAGGCCCGGCAACATGCACTGGAGGAGTATCGATCATGTGGCGGTGCTCGATTGATTTCTCTCCATTGCATGCTGCCGCGCCTTTCAGCGGCGGGACTCTAATCGGCCCCTAATAGTCGCACGCGGCGAAAATCCGCCATCCATGGAAGAGTATTCGGTGCTATCGCAGCAGGGGGGGGGGGCACTGTGGTATCGCACTTGAACACGCCCATTTATTCGTGCCGCAAGGACTCTCCTGATTTCGGTGCGGCACGGTAAAATGGGCGTGGCCAAGCACATCGCGCCATAGTGCCCCCCCCGCTGCGATAGCACCTACAGGAGATGCCAAATCACCTGATTTCACTTGAGTGCTGCGAGGATGTTGTGTTGCCGCGCGCGACGACCAGTGACCGCGACGCAGCACGCTCGGGTGACCAATGTCCGTCCCCCCCCCAAAAAAAATCAGTTTTTGGTAAGTTTTCGCTTATTGTTAGGAAAAAAATATTTTTTTATTTTGTAGGGAATGTAAAGGCTTTCCCTTCGTGATATTTTGACCTGTTTGTTTTTCTTCATCAAAGTCAACTTTTAGTGCAAATACTGCGTTTAACTGGTGACTGCTCTTCATTGTTGACCAGTTGATGATTGCCCGCTGTGTAAGTACACGTTTAGTTGCCGGCCGTGTAGAATAAGGTGAGATATCGATTGTGCGTGTTCTGTTTACAGCTTTCACCACATTCAACGGATTCATTCCCAGCCTCGGCGCGGAACGCTTCTGCCTGCTTCAGTTCCTTATGCCTACGGAGGCTAGCTATAGTAACTCATAACACCTTTTTTCTCTCCTTTTTTTTCAGAGTATGAAAGTATTTCTATTGGAATGGGGCCCATGTAGATTGGCAAATGATGCTTTTCAATTCAATCAGGCAGTTTATCACACCAGCTTTTCCTTAATATAACTACTTCTTGTGATAATCATTTGATTTGCCGACGTGAGTTTTCCATTCAGGGGGAAATTTCAACAAAAAAAAAGATGGAGTTGTTGGAGTGCTTCTGGGGGGGGGGTCTCCTAACCTTTCCTTGAATCACTAAAAAGCTTTCAATTTTTGATAGAAAGGTGGAGTGGAGAGGCTTCCCCATCGCAAACGCTGCCTCTAACAAGGGAACCACTATGAGTCATAGTAACAATTCCAAGTGAAATGTATTTTTCCAGAACCATTTTCGGACGAAAAGTCCGAATATGCCCATCGCAGCTGGCTAGACTCACTCTGAAAAAAGTTATAGGCGTTTTTTCTCTGATTTTCGTACCTATTGTACCTTCCAAAAGCGCATTATTTCCACGAAAATTTGGAAACGAACCTCAAAGTCTGTTCAGCGCCCAAAACTACCTCCCCAAGCAAAGTTTGGGTAAAAAACATTTTCCAAACTTTGCGCAGACTGCGCAGACTGACAGCGTTTTGGACTTGTACGGATTTTCGGTTGGGCGTTTAGTTATACCAATTAGAGGGCTCTCGAAGCGTTTTAGAAAAATTTTCGAGACTTTTCGAGACTTTGCTCTCAGAGTTGAGCAGGGTTGTGACCCGGTACAACGGCGGGTCGTAAAAATTTCCGAAAAAAAGAAGTATGGAGTGGGGCTCATGAAAATTATTGGAGAAAAATGAGAATTTTCTCCAAATTATGCGCAAAGTGAGGTAGGAATAGGAAAATGGTATTTTATAACCACAAGTTTGAAATTTTTTCCAAAATATTCACCTAAAAAAGCCAAAGCGATTCTTCATTTCGGGAGGGGGATCGTAAAATTTTTCCAAAATCTCGGTCAAGAGGAGGTGGGGGTCGTAGCTCCGCCAAAACACGGCGCAACGGCCTGCTCAACCCTGTTTGCTCTGGGGGGGGGGGGGGGTTTGGTGTGCTGATTACGAATCTGAGATTCATTTATCGTTTTTTCAAAGTTTTCGACTAAATTTGTTCAAAGCTTCCCACCGGCAGAAAACATTGACCGCAAAATCGATGTTTGAAGATGTCCGGAATGTGACGACAGATGTGGCTCAAATCGTTCCACTGGAGGTTATTTGGAGTGCTCAACACGAACCTGATGTCAGTTTATCGATTTTTGACAGCTTACGGTAGATTACGATGGGTATAGTACGGTAGTTTGGTCAAAGTCTCAGATTTGTCTCAAAGCTTTTATGTGGGGGTTATTTGGTGTGCTGAATACGAATTCGATGTCCATTTGTCGATTTTCGAAGTATTAAGGTAGGTTTTGCCTCCTAGATGGCACGCTACCCACCGTAGCCTACAGTAAACCTTAAAATTTCGGCAAGCGAACCCCAGATTTGTATTCGGCACTCCAGATTACCCCTACATACATGTTCTTAGCTAAATCCGAAAAAAAAATTAGAAACACCCTAAAAATTCTATGGGGGTGTACCCTTGCCTCGCCGTTAAGCTTCGAAAACGCTCATAACTTCTTTCAGAGTGGGTCTAGGCAGCTGAGATGGGCATATTCGGACTTCTCGTCCGAAAATGGTTCTAGAAAAATACATTTCATTGGAATGGTTACTACGAATTAACGTGGTCCCCTTGTAAGAACAAAGCATACTCTGATTCGGAATTAAATTTATTTCCGTCGATCGCGCGCGCGTACGCTAGGTCTCCTTGTCCACCACGCTTTCTCACTGTCTCCCCTCCCGTAAGAACAAAATGCTGCCGAGATGTCGTACGTTCACGCCGTGGCAGTGTGGAGGAAAGAAGATCACCTCTATGCAAACCGACGTCACCCCCTCCACGAAGAGGGTTTTTGTCATGGGAGAGGTACTGGTCGGCCGCGTCTCTCCTTCGGATTCTCCTGCTAAGGGCCGGCGTGGAGAGGAATCCTGGACCCGCTCAGAAGAAGAAGTACCTATGTGCCACATGCGACAGAAATGTCAATTGGAATGGGACCAGTGTCCAATGCTTTGGATGCCAAAGGTGGGTGTACTTCTCTTGTTCGGGTCCCAGTTCTGTGAAGCATCATAACTCTTCTTTTCGCTGTGTTATATGCTCTTCACCTACCAACTCTGATTCCTCTTCCTCAAATCGCCCCCTTTCCATTGTACATATCAATCTTAACGGCCTTCGTGCCAAACTTTCTGAGCTCTCTCTCTCTTCGCACGTACTTACCATCCAGACGTGATCATGGTTCAAGAAACCAAGCTCTCTCCATCCCCTACCCGTCCTCATCCTAACATCCCGGGCTATACTGCCTTCCATGCTCCAAGGTCAGCTCTTGGCGGAGGAGTTTCAACCTTTGTTTTATCTTTTCTTCCCTCCCACCTCATACCCAACACCCCCACGGATGGTACTCTCGAGTACCTTCCAATCCATCTCCCTCTTAAAACACCTCTTTCTCTCTTCAACATATATATTCCACCTACTACCTCATGCCCCTCTTTTTACAATCCTATTCCACTTCTCAAGCAGCTGAACGACTGCTCCCTCTCATCCTCAGTTGTCTTCGCGGGCGATTTTAATGCTCACACCTTTTGCTCGTCTCTCGATTCTGACGCTAGAGGAAATGACGTCGAAGAATGGGCAGAGGAGTGTGACTTGGTTATCTTAAACGATGATCAGCCCACCCGTCTCCCTACCAACGGCCGATCTTCCAGCCCAGACATTTCTCTAGTCTTGTCCAACCTCTCTAACTCTTGCTCATGGTCCACCTCAACCACTTTGCCAAGTGACCATGTCCCCGTTTTTATCCATATCGATCTCTCCAACTCTCTCGCTCCCTATTCTGGTGTTCGTCAACGTTCTTATTTAATTTAGGCCGAGCAGACTGGAGCCTGTTCAGTGAAGTTGCGCTTCGCCTGTCGGCAAATTACCCGTGGAATGGCGACGTGCACCAGAAAGAGTGCCATTTATCTGACGCGATCCGCAGAGCCATGAAAGCGGCTATTCCTGTCGGCCGCGTTAAGACGTTCTATCCAAATGTCACAAGGGAGATCCCCGATAAGATCAGGACAAGAGATCCAGGAGAGCGGTCAACCATCGACCCCGTCGTTGCTGAACTTGACGATGAGATCAAAAAGGATCTAGACAGGCACAAGAAAGAAGAGTGGGAAAAGTTCGCTGGGCAGTTGGACTTCAAGACGGACAGTGCAGCTACTTGGAAGGTACTACGGAAGCTCTCGGGTAAGAGCTTGCCTGCTACCGTCTCCACAATCGAATTAGAAAACGGTGTATTCAAATCAGGAAAAGAAGCCGCTTATGCGCTCGGGAGAAGTTTTTCCATCACCAGTGCAAAGCGTGGTCCGCAGAATAGAGTGACTGTACGAGAGCTGTGTCGCCTCCCGCTTATGAGCACGGCCGAAGCGTTCACTACGACGCAAGTTGAGAAAGTTATAAAGGATCTGCGGAATTCAAAAGCGGTCGGTCCAGACAGGATATGTCCTGCTGTCTTGAAGAAGATACCGAATGAAATCCTTCCGCTTCTCACTGATTTGATCAATACCTCGTTCAGATCGTGTACCATCCCACAGAACTGGAAGACAGCTAACGTTGTGCCGCTGCCCAAGCCGGGGAAGCCTCAGGCTTCAGTCAAGGGATACAGACCTATTAGCTTGCTGTCCACGTTCGCGAAGGTAGCCGAAAAACTGATCGTAAAGGACTTGGCGGAGCACAATGAGAAGCAAGTGATTCAGCATGGATTCAGAAAGCTGCATTCCACCACGACAGCTCTGCTGGAAACTACAAGCTTTGCCATCGATGGGTTCAATGCCCAGAAGCTACAGAGAACTGTAGCTGTTGCGTTGGATCTCACCAAGGCATTCGACACAGTAAACCATGGAGTTCTGTCAAGCAACTTACTCGAATCATCAATACCGCCGTGGCAGAAACGCTGGATATCGGCATTCATCAAGGGCAGACGAGCCAGAGTTATGTTCCAGAACCATGTCTCCAATAGTATTCCTATTGCAGCTGGAGTTCCGCAGGGCGGCGTTTTATCGCCTGCCCTCTTCAGTCTGTACCTCGAAGACATGCCCGCTCCCCCCCAGGATATCAAGGTGGTCGCCTATGCCGATGATATGACAATAATGTGTCGGGATCGGGACACACATGTGGCCGCCTCGAAGATCAATGAGTACCTGGTCACACTGAAAAGCTTTTTCGACCGCAAAATGCTAAAGATCTCTGCATCGAAATCGTCGGTATCCGTACTCACAACGGATCCTTCGGAGCACAGCGCTCACCCGCATGTCGAGTGGGACGGAGATCGATTACCTGCTGCTCGCTTTCCCAAGCTGATCGGTCTGGTGCTCGATCCATCGCTCAAGTTTCATAAGAACACGGAACAGAAGCAGGCCGTCGTCAAAGCGAAGCTTAATGTGCTCAGAGCCCTGGGCGGTACATCATGGGGCAGTAGCAAAGAAACCATTATTACGACATATAAAGCGATTCTCCAGCCTGCACTAGAATACGGCGCACCAGTTTGGCAGCATCTAGTTTCGGAATCCTCTTGGACTAAGATGCAACGCATACAGAATGCAGCTCTTCGAATCGCCACCGGATGTGCAAGAAGTTCCCCAGTCGAGCACTTGCATGCGGAGACACGATTATTACCAGTAAAAGAACACTGTCAGCTCCAGGCCCAACAATTTTTCATCAACATTGTCAAACAACCAAATCACCCCTCTTGGAGAGTGCTAAACCCCGTCAGAGAAAGAAAGATCAGAAAGCCATTCGCCGATGCTCCAAGCAAACTCAATCTGCAAAGATGGTACGATTCACAGCAAGAACGACTCCGTCTGTTGCGCGAGGAGCACACACAGTTCGTACGGTGTCATCTGGAAAAGACGGCGGTTAATCCCATCCTGGGTGTGGTGCCGCCCCGGGTCTGCACATCCGAGTCTCAACTCGGAAGAAGGGCCAGGTGCACCCTGGCATCGCTGCGCTGTGGTCACTCTACTATGCTTATGGCATATGTTAGCAAGATTGACAGCACCAAATCGGACGTTTGCCCAGACTGTGGATGCCACGGCCACGATACGGCACATTTGTTTGATTGTCCGGAGAGACCAACCACGCTGACCACAATGGACCTATGGACGAATCCGTTATTGGTCGCCCAGTTCCTCAACCTATAACAGTACCCTCGACGTGGCTGCAAAGAAGAAGAAGAACAAAATAATTTTGGCTCCGAAATAGTAGATACCTTGCCAGGATGTCCATGTTACTATTAGTTAAAGGTGCGAGTTTGTTTTCTTGTCAAAAGGTACATCTCAATTGTTCAAGGTAGGTGGTCTACTGGAATTAAAATATCTCTTACCCTCTAAAGCCTTGCTTAAAGGCAGCACACACGCTCGTAAACGTGTTTGAGATAACTACCGAATAGAAAGGTGTGGCTCGGAACACAACGCTTACGCATTATGAAGCGTCAAAAACGACCCACAATCCCACTACACGAGTAAGAAGTTGGTCCCGCCCCTGTAATTGCGTCCTCTTCCAGAACAGGGGTGCTGGGTCATTCCCACCGTCGGCGACGTTTGTGGGTGGTATAATAAGTACAATAAATAAACCAGATTTATCGACGACGGTGGAAATGGTCCAGCACTCCTGTTTTGGAGGAGGACGCAAATACAGGGGGCGGGGCCAACTTCTCTGCTGCCCATTAGAAAGCTATTTGGGCAGTTTTTGCTACTTGTAAGGCCGGTATCATACCTACAGCGACGAGCTATCCGACACAATGTTCACCATCAATACCGACCGAAAATCGATATGCTTGGTATGCACTGTCGCTGGTCGCGCTAAGTATGATCCCGGCCTAGCGGAGGTATACTGTGCTTCTCTGGGCCAAATTCTGGTGCGTAATTGCGTCTCTACAAGCTTTGCGGCCGCACGCGCTCGAGTTAGTCGGGTTTCCAGAGCCGACTCGATGTGGCGTTTTTATACGAATTTCTCCAATTTTTTTTCTTCATCTTTGCAGCCACAGAAGGGTTTTTGTCATAGGTTCAAGAAACGGGCGACCTTTTCTATTGTTTCTATTGTCGTCAGTGAGGTGGGCCTCTTCGGACAGTCGAATAGATGTGCTGTAGTGTGGCCAGAGTTACCACAATCCGGACACTCGTCAGGCTTACTGCTGTCGATCCTATGCAAGTATGACATCAGCATAGGGGAATGCTCGCAGCGCAACGAGGCGAGGGAACATCTAGCCCGCCTACCGAGTTCCATCTCGGTGTTGCTGACTTCAGGTGGTGCGATCCCCAATATGGGGTTGACAGCCACCCTACTACAATTTTTCTTAGTTTCCAGTTTCCAAAACCCACTCTGAGTCAGCAGATCGACGGCTGCGGCGCTGGAAGCTCTTTCGACTCGCGAGCGTGCGGCCGCAAGGCGTGTCGAGACGCAATTGCGGACCGGAATTTGGCCTAGATAAGCACAGTATATCCTCTAGGGTCAGGCGGGGGCGTTGTGTTATGCTTTGTGGGACGGAGGGGGCCACTGTTGCGCGATGCACTTGGCCACGCCCATTTTACCGTGCCGCTCTAAATTTGAGCACCTACCCGGGGTTCCCCCCCCCCTACCAAAATCAGGAGAGTCATTGCAGCACGGAAAAATGGGCGTGGTAAAGTGCGATACAACAATGTCCCCTCCCTCCAACATAGCACCGTGTAATTTTCTGGAATCGGGGCCATCCCTACTCGGCCATCATTTTTTTTTCTCGAGAATCGAACATTTTTGCGATCCCCCGAGGCATGTTTGCCTTTTTTTTGGAAAAAAAGTGTTGAGTTTTTTTTAGGTAGTGGAAAGTGATTTTTATCTTTTTCACTTCCAGAAATTTTCATTTTTGGCCCGATTTTTCTTTGAGATCTTCAACTTCGGGCCAAAAATTTTGCAGTCCCCGTTGATAAGTTTCACAACCTCGCTTGAACCTGGTATCCTTGCTAGGTGCTTTATTTTGTAAAGCATGGAGTAGGATAAAGGCCTTGTTTTCAGGGTATATACATCCAGGGTATGATGGTGTGAGAAAACACAAGGGCTCTGGTAAAGGATTTCGTCGTAAGACTTCTGTTTTTTTGCCCCCTCCCCAGCTTTTCTATAAATTTTCCCTGTTACGGCGCAAAAACACAGGCATTGTGTGCGGGCTTTGCTCACAAGAGGACTTCTTTAGTGTAGGAACAGCTGTCCCTCTGCAATGAGGATTTGAATGAGGCCGAAACTCACGTACACTAGCGGTCATAAATCTATTGACATCGGCTTTTTTTTCCAAATATCTTTGCTTTAACTGGGGCTATCAATTTCACATTCTAACATGACATTTTCGGTCATAATACCAATATAATGAAGAGTGTTGCAGGATAATAACGCGAATGTACACCGTCGGGGAAGATTATTTGTTAACATTCACAATCTACGACTTTTTGCCTTTAGTTAAACTCGGTTTACTTTCTTCGTCGTTTTCGATATTCAGATGGTGATTTTTGTATTTTACAGAATTGGTATGTCTATTTGAAAATAGAATCTTGTCACATAGTGATCAAAGACCTATAATATGAGGTTCTGAAAGGGGTCTATCAGGAGCCGTTCTTGGAAAACTTTTGGCGATTGGAATACAGGCCGTTTTGAAAATTATGAAGGTTGGCACTAGTCATCTATTGAGGGACTAATCTTGAGAAAGACTTCTTGAGATAAGAGCAGTACCGGATGACATCAAAACACGCACTTTAGGCGACTTTCTGGGGCTCAACCGTAAAGACATTAGAGGAAGTTTCAAGGAATTTTATGAAACATGGGTGATTTCGTGGGTTTATTTTGGAGAATTCTTATAGAGGTTTCTCAGGTATCATTCAGTACTGCCAAGCGTCGACACACTGACTCTGGAGTCTTTGCTCGTCGTCCGATAAAATGGCTTTTGATGGGAGCAGGCATCGGAAGACCAGGCCAGCGTGGACGACGGAGCATCTTCACTAGACTCCACAGCATCGAAAAAAAGTAGTTTTCTCGGCTGAGTCTGCGCCTCGTTCATTTGGAGCTCCAAATTCAGTTTGGAGATGTACCTTTTTTTATTGCTGTGGAGTCTAGTGAAGATGCTCCGTCGTCCACGCTGGTCTGGTCTTCTGATGCCTTGCTCCCATCAAAAGCCATTTAATGGGACGACGATCAAAGACTCCAGGGTCAGTGGGAGGATGCTTGGCAGTATTGGGTGTTATCTTAGAAACCTCTATATGAATTTTCGGGAAAATAAACTGGCGAAATCGCCCGTGCTTCATAAAATTCCTTGAGATTTCTTCTGTCTTCAGCTTTTGGCCCCAGAATGTCGCCTAATGTGCGTGTTTTGCTGTCATCCGGTACTGCTCTTATCTCAAGAAGTCTTCCTCAAGATTACTGTCCTCTTAGAAAACTAGTGCCAACCTTCAAAATTTTTCAAACGGCCTGTATTCTGATCGCCGAAAGTTTTCCAAGAACTGCTCGTGATAGGCCCCTTTCAGTACCTCATATTATAGGTCTTTGATCGCTATGTGACAAATTTCTATTTTCAAATGAACTACCAATTCTGTAAAATACCAAAATCACCATGTGAATGTCGGAAACGACGAAGAAAGTGAAGGAAATCGAGTAGAGACAAAAAGTCGCAGATTGCGAATATTGACAAATAATCTTCCCCAACGTTGTAGATTCGCGTTGTAGTCCTGAAACATAATTGATTATGTCGGTATTATGACCGAAAATATCATGTTAGAATGTAAAATTGATAGCCCCAGTTAGAGCAGGATTTTTGGAAAAAAGCCGTTGTCAATAGATTTATGACCACTAGTGTATGTATTGAGGAACGCACATAGTCGAGCCAAAGTCAGCCATCCCTTCTGTAAGAGTGAGGTGCCGCGCCTCTCGTTATGGCGTCAAGCTTCGGGGATTGTTGTTGAGTCAGTGTTCGTTCGATGTGAAGCAATTCCCTTGCGATCGATTCCCCGTTTGCTGAGTGTAGCGCCGCCGCCTGTTGTTATGAATTTGTAGCACGTGGGCTGGGGCACTTCCTTCATTCCCAAGCGTAGTATCAAGTAGTACATAATTTGTGCTTGCATCTGTTAGAAGATTTTTTTACTGGTGAGTGCTAGTATGACCTTTCACTTGAGGCGTTAAGGTCAATCACAAACTAGGAAATCATGTGCCAATTTCTTAATGGATGCTTTCTTTCAACTTGCACATTGATAAAATTAACCATTTAACAGAGCAGGTTGTAAAAATTTTCTGATACATTTTGTGTTTTCTAAATTTTTAAAGATTTTTCGAAAATTTATTAGGTTGTAGCGAAAGTTTCCTGTCATTCGACTTGTCGATATTCAAATGTTTGGGATCCATGACATTGCTCACCCGCCTGCGTACGCATCGCGGTCCGATGAGCGTCGCGCACGCCACGAACGCGGAGAACAGATCATCGCGTAGACGAGTTTTCAGCCTCTATATCAGGAAACTGTTATCGTAATGGACTCAAAATGAACACATGAAAGCAGGTGGTGCTCCGATTCGCGTCATTTGACTTGAATGTGGGGATGTCGCGTCGTCGCCTGTCTCGCCGCGCGCGGTGCCCATCGACCGCGAAGCAGCACGCGCGGATCAGCAATGTCCGCTCCCCGAAATTTCCTAGTTTTCAATCTCTGGAGTCATCTGTCTGTTAGGTTGTAGCGAAGGTTCAAATGAAATATCGTCTGCAATACTTGTAACGAATCTTTGGTGAACCATTAAACGAGTTTTCTTTTCAAGTTCAAGGACGCATTTACTCTTGATGAAAAAAAAACCTTATTTAGCGTTCCAGAGACGATTCTTTACCAGTATCGCAAGCGATATTTCATTCGAACTGGCTGAAAAAATTGCATACGCTCCGTTCCGGGAGGTTCATCAAGGCTTTTAACGTGAATGTGAGAATCGTTTTCAGATTTCGGGCAGGTACTGTGCTTCTCTGGGCTTAATCCCGGTCCGCAATTTCGTCTCGACACGCTTTGCGGCCGCACGCGCCCGAGTCAGTCGAGTTTCCAGCGCCAAAGCCGACTCGATATGGCTTTTTTATACCATTTTCCCCAATTTCGTTCATTTTCCAGTTTCTGAAACCCATCAAAGTCAACACTGGAAAAGTCAACACTGCGCTGGAAATTCTTCCCGACTCGAGCGCGTGCGGCGGCAAAGCGGGTCGAGACGCAATTGCGGACCGGAATTTGGCCCAGAGAAGCAAAGTACAGTACCATTTTGCTAATCTGGCCACATTTCACCACCGTAACTTACCGTTTTGAGGTGACACTTTGTGGTGCAAAAGTATCAGGGCATTCTAGGAATCGACACCATCTCGATATTTTGAGCTGCGGCATTGTTGCCATCGTGATGAGAGCTACCGAAAGCCCCTACAACTTGTTCCAGGTCAATGCTGGCTGTCAATCAAAAAGGGATCACACACCAAACAATAATCGCCACATAGAGTGGGAAGCTTTTCCGAATCGGTTTGGGAAAATCCCGATGGCATTCTAGCTCTCCATCATCGAACAATGTCAGGCCAATGCTTTCGGTGCAAATGGGTTCACAAACAGTTTGTATGCGACGAAGCTGGGACGATTTTCCTTGATTTGGGCGTCTTTCTGAATTATCTGGGAGCCTGTTACCGGAAAGGATATCTAGAATACTGTCAAGCCGTGATGAACTCTATATATGGCGCACCGCCCACGAAAGCATTGGGTGTGGCAACATCCTTTGTCGGGATCTGGACCTTGTGTCCATTTCGGCTGAAATCCGTGCTCTTCACTTGCAGCAGAGGTATTGGCACCTACTCCATGCCTGACCTATCGGTAAAAATCGTTTAGGCTAGACTTCCCTGGAGCAAACACGCACAAGGAATGGAATAATGCGGGTTTACGTCCAGAAGGTGGATAAAAATGGTATTGGTTGGCCCTGGATTGTCATCTAGATTATCGAAGTACCCCTTCCCATCAGAAATAACAATCTAGGATCAAAGAATACCATTTGTATACTCTTCTTTCAGGGTCCTGTTCATGTTCGCTCCACCAAACTCTGGCCTATTTTATTTTTGTCCATCTGTCAGGCATGTGCCAGGTGCTCACTGCCTTGATCACAAATGTTGAGTATCGATTCCGACCGAAAGCGCCATCCATATCGACACAGAAAAGTTCATACTCCATTAGAGAGTGTTGCAACACCTTTGGCGTTTGGGGACGGTGCGCCATTTTTGGAGCCTACACGGCTGGAGGGCGTAGGTTCCTTTCCGGTTGCACACTCCCAGGTGCTTCAGACGGCTTTGTCGCATCCATCCCGTGTGTAAAGCCATTTGCCTCACTGAAGCAGGGTAAGGCGTAGCAGCGTGATCGGCGTGTGAGAGGTGCGACCCCACTTTGACCACTTGTGGGAACCAATTTGAGTGGTCCCTTCCGAACAATGCTTCCAAACGATATTTCAACAAAAACGGACGTTATAGGTCAACTTTTACCGGCCGTAATCGGCTCAAATAGGTCGGATCGACCTGGGGCTCGGCCGACAGCTTTTTTAATGGTCCTTTTCAAAATAAACACTACAGCAGCCTGATCCAGAAAATATATTTTTGGACTTTTGTAGACGTCGAAGTCCAGGCAGCGGTTTTCTGATTTTTCAGCGCCCCGAATGACATACTCATAGGCAACTGCTTGGCTGCTGGAAGGACTAACCAAGAACGCAAAATCGCCTTGCAACTTCGGCTCTTTTCTGGCTTATCCGAGAAGTTTCGGCCTAGATGCTTCAAAGTTAAGTATGATGGCTAGGTACCTACACAATAGTATTTTCCCTATGTTATCGATCTTTTTGTTTAAATTCCATTTGCCATTTTCACCACATTTCGAGAAAAACATTCGATAATCGACGAAAAAATTCTACCGAGTAGGGACTTGGCCATTATACATAATTTTGAAGCTTCGAGACCGAAACTTCTCGGATAAGCCAGAAAATCCCGAAGTTGTAAAATCACAAAATCCGTTGAAAATCAATAATTGCGCTCTGTAGAAATTTTCCGCAAACGCAAACGCAACATTTAGTACTAAGATGGCCCAAGTATCCTGTCAACTTTGGCAGGTTTGGTGGTTTATCTCTAAGTAAATAGAAGCACTCGAAGATGCTCAGTATTGGTGATTACCATTGAATTGTAGCATTTATTTGGCAAATGAGCGGGCTTCGGCCCAAGAAGAGGGCAACGTTAGACAGAAAAGAATTTGTGCTTTCCATGGGTATATCTCACTTGGCCGAAGAATCAACGCTGAAAGGCTTACAATAGTCAAAGTCAAGTGGCAGGAAACTCTCGCTTCAACCTAATACATTCTATTTTAGTCGGAATCACTTATTATTAAGTTTAGAATCGCCTACACAATAGGTCTCGTGTTCTTATCGTTTTGTATGAACGTGTTTCGCTCAAGAATACAAGGAATGTATCTGATAGGAACGTTGACTTCAAAGATACGTGTGAAATTCCTAGTTGCCGGGCTAGTGCACAGGCGTTTTGCATGTCTTTTGATGGGAGGAGTTGGACGAGGATAGCTTGTTGATGCTGAATGTTGTTGTTCATGCGTGCCAATGAGAAGTTCGGAAACCATGCCCATTGCGCGCTCCACTTCCACCCCATCCTTTTTCCTTCCTTCAATCATTCATTCTGCTGCTAGAGAGTGCTTCCTGGTTCCTCTTGCTTTTTACGATGCCGTCCGCTGTTCGATATACTATTGAACATTTGCTGGTGGAGATTGCGATTTTGTGCTGATAAAAAATTCTGGGGCGTGGGCCGTCATAGAACCTTCATTGAAAGCCATTTCGAGGTTCGATGCTCACCGCACTTTTATCATCGAAGCGTGGTAACTGAAGGTCCTATCGTGATTTTTCTAACGTATTGCAGTGTTTAGGAGTATAATTCCTTGCATTATTTCACCTTTTTGACTTCGCAGGTATTGAAGAGTTCTCCTAAAACTTGTCTAGGGGCTGTTTGAGGTGCTGAACACCAAGAGAGGTCCATTTATTCCACTTTTCCGGAAGGCTACGGTGGGTGTACGGTAGTATCCCGAAGCCTCCGATTTGATTAAAAGTTCTTCTAGAGAGGCGTTCTGGAGTGTCAATCACTATTACGATGCCCAATCCTGATTCTAGAAAGATTACGATGGTTCACAGTAAATCAATTATACTCTTTATCTTGAATTGCACAAAACGGTCCGCCAATAGTCCTCTAATTGGCCCGCTAGTACCGTAGTGTACGTCCACGACGCGTCCTCGGCAGACCCGGGTGTGCACCCGGTGTGCAGAGCAATCGATTCGTCAATGCCGTCACTTGGCCACCCACACTGCCACCCGGGTCTGCCGAGAACGCGTCGTGGACGTACACTACGGTACTAGTGGGCCAATTAGAGGACTATCGACGGACCGTGTTTTGTGCAATTCAAGGTAAACAGAGTATACATAAAACAGACCATAACCTCCTGGAATTTTTCGAAGATCAGAAAACGGTCGTAGGGTTTGTGATCAGCGCTCCGAAACCACCTACAAGGGAATGTTGCAGCCGGCGTTGGAGTACGGCAGCTCATAATATCGGATTCATCGTGGACAAAGATGCAGCGAGTCCAAAATGCTGCTCTTCGGATTGCCACAGGGTGTGCCAAATGTTTCCCAGTGGAACATGTTCATGCTGAAGTCCGAATTCTGCCAGTTAAGAAGCACTGCCAACTCCAAGCGCAGCAACTGGTTATTAACATTGTCAAGCAGCCTGACCACCAATTAAGAAGGATCATGAATCCCGTGAGAGAGAGACATATAAGAAGGCCTTTTGCGGACGCTCTCGAGAAAGTCAATATACAAAGATGGACGGACTCCCAACTGGATCGTCTGCGTCTTTTACGTGCAGAGCACACCAAGTTCGTCAGGGATCACTTGAGTAGGATGACCGTCAATCCCATATTGGGGGTCGTACCACCTGTAGCCAGCAACAGCGAGATGGAACTCGGTAGGCGGACTAGAAGTACCCTTGCCTCGTTGCGCTGCGGTCATTCCCCTATGCTGATGTCATACTTGCATAAGATCGATCGCAGTAAGCCTGACGAGTGCCCGGACTGTGGTAGCCGTGGCCACACAACTGAGCACCTATTTGATTGCCCAAAGAGGCCTACCACTCTGACAACAATGGATTTGTGGACGAATCCGGTTTCAGTCGCCCGTTTCTTGAACCTTTGACGAAAACCTTCCTGCAGCTGCAAAGAAGAAGAAGAGCGCTTTGAAAAAACTCGGGCGGAAGTTTCAGTCAAGTCGGAGACTGGCCGAGCTATCGTGTACGCACCTAGTCCATACTGGAGAATCGCATCTGGTCAAAAACGCCGTTTCTAGCGAAATTTGTACCAGTTGATTTGCTGCCAGTGACACTTTCAAATATATATGTTTGTAGCTGCTGGAGAACTCTGAAACGAGTTTTGAGTGGGAGTGATCTAAGTTGGGTGAAAACGAAAGGTTAACCCATTCACGACCATGTGTCCCACCGGGGGGACACGTTTTTCAAAAATCGATTTCTACGCCGCAAGAAGGAACATATCTTGCTTCTCTGGGCAAAATTCCGGTCCGCGATTGCGTCTCGACACGCTTTGCGGCCGCACGCGCTCGAGTTCGTCGAGTTTTCTGTGCCAAAGCCGACTCGATATGGTTTTTTTTATACAATTTTCTCCAATTTTGTTTAGTTTCCAGTTTCTAAAACCCACCTAGAGTCATCAGATCGGCGGCTGCGGCTCTGGAAACTCTTCCGACTGGAACGCGTGCGGCCGCAAAGCGTGTTCGAGACGCAATTGCGGACCGGAATTTGGCCCAGAGAAGCACTGTACAAACCTAAATATGATCAAAGCCGTCACCTACCCTAGACTTGAATACAAATCTAGTGGTCCGCCGGTAGGCCAAACGCAACAACGGATTTGGACCTTTTCATAAATACCGTTAGTTGAGGTGAAAAAAGCGCATGTACAGCCATTTCAGAAGCACCGTATAATTTGTTTTCATTCTATCGCTACTTTTTATGCTCAAAAGGAGAAATATGTCTTTTGAACTTGTTTACTCTTCTCAAAACGTTGCAACTTTGTTGACCGTGTTGCGGTTTCGAGGTATTGTTCTTCTAAAACGAGAGGGTGTTTTGAGCTCAAACTGTGATAATAGTTCATCAGCGTTACTAGCGACAATATTGTGCTTCTATGGGCCAAATTCCATTCCGCAATTGCGTCTGGACACGCTTTGCGGCCGCGCGCTTTCGAGTCGGAAGAGTTTCCGGCGCCCCAGCCGCCGATCTATGTACTCTAGGGGGTTTAGAAACTTTAAAGTAAACAAATTGGAGAAAACCGTATAAAAAAAGCCATACCGAGTCGGCTTTGGCGCTGGAAACTTGACTGAGTCGAGCGCGTGCGGCCGCAAAGCGTGTCGTGACGCAATTGCGGACCGGAATTTGGCCCAGAGAAGCACAATATGAAGAGAGAAGAGAAAAAGCAATCATTCGTAGAACGCTAATCGAGCTGGCGCGTCCTTCTTCTTCTTCTTATCGGCCACATAGAGCTTCTCCTTATAAGTGTAAAAAGGCAGCCACATCGCACGGGTTCTTCCACATATCCATAACTGTTAGAGAAGTCGGCCTTGCAGGACATGAAAATAAATGAAATGAATCATGCCCTGGGTTGTGGCAGTCGGGACATTCGTCAGGGATCGACGAGTCGATCTTGTGGACGAAGGCCTTGAGGTATGAGGAGTGTCCACATCGTAGACCTGCCAGGATGACGCGTGTACGTCTGGGTAGGTCCGATTCTCTGCCATCGATCGGGGGAGGCACGTCACCAAGTATTGGATTTAGGGGAGCACTGGAAAGGTATTCTCTGACGAATCGGGTGTGCTCCATTTGCAGTAATCTGACGCGATTGAGCTCCGTCGTCGCCCAACGTTGACGATCCAAGACAGAGACTGCAGCATGAAGTTGCGAGCGAATATGTCGGAAATGGGGACCAGATGACAGTAATGGGAAATTAGGGTGTGTGGAATTCCTTATAATGCCAACATGGAACTGCTGCGACTGGAGTTGACAATGCTGCTTTACAGGTAGTAGAGAACACTCTTGATGTAGATGAGGTACAGGTGTGGATCTAGGGCATCCAGTGATCACGCGTAGAGCAGTGTTCTGTGCACGCTGAAGCTTGCTCCAAGAGGCTTCCGACAGGTGTCTTGACCAAATTGGGGCTCCATATTCCAGCACCGGCTGCACCATAGCCCTGTAGGTGGTTCTCAAAAGTTCCTTAGAGCTGCCCCATGAAGTGCCTACCAGCGAACGTAGAATGTTGTTACGTGTGTTGGCAGCAGCAGCTCGAACACGTGCGTTTTCATGAAAACGTAGTGACGGGTCCAGGAATACACCGAGAAGTCGAGGGTGTTTTGATAAGGGCAGCATATCTCCTTCCCAAAGAACCTTGGGATGCAGCTTGTGTTCGGCAGTCGCTGTAGTGCACAAAGTAACGCTGGACTTGGTTGGAGAGACCTTTAACTGCTTCGATTCCAGGAACTTAGCCAGACTGACGAGGTATTTATTCATCTCAGCAGTGGCTCGATCGATGACAGGGTCAGTACAAATAATGGTGATGTCATCCGCATATAGACATAAGTGGACGTTTGATGATGGCTTCGGCACATCAGATAGATACAAAGAAAACAGGCTGGAAGATAAAACTCCTCCTTGTGGAACGCCTGCCTTCAGGGGCACAGACTTCGATAAGTGTCCATCAAATTTCACACGAATGAAACGATTTTTGACAAAGTTATCTGTCCATCTTTTGCACCAGTCAGGAATAGTAGAGTCCAGGATCGATTTGTACAGCAGTGGGATACTGACGTTATCGAATGCAGCGGTTAAGTCAACCGCCACGACTATACTTCTACCAGCTGGAGGTTTCATGTTGAAGCCAGCAATTATGTGTTCTGTGATGGACGTAAGTGCCGTGATGGTAGAGTGGCCCTTCTTGAAGCCATGTTGATGCACGTTATGACGTAATGCTTCTTGGAGGTGCGGGTTGATGAATTTCTCCGCTAACTTAGCGATAGGGGACAAAAGGGAGATGGGTCGATGCGAAGTTGCTTGATCTTCTGGTTTGTCAGGCTTGAGGATCGGAAGAACAATTGCTTGCTTCCATCTAGCGGGAATGACACCTGTGCTGAATGACGAGAAGACTAGGTCACAAAGTAATTCAAGGAACTCTTCCGGCAAGTGCTTGAGATGGACGGCTCACACGCCGTCGGGTCCTTCGGCTCTCGAGCTCTTCATGGACTTGATGAGGGAAGACATCTCAGAGGCAGTTATGGCAGGTACGTCTTGTCGGCTGAGCTTCCTTATAGACCGGAGAGTGAGCCTGTTGGATCGATCACGGCGGGACGTCTCTGAAGCAAAGTGTTTTCCAAGTCGACATGCAGCATTAAAGCCGGACTCAAATTTCCCACTCAAGCATGTTGCGGTCCGCTGCCAATTTCTTCCCAGACAACCGCTTAAGAATGCTTCAGGTCTTCTTTGCATCAGTTGAGAAATTCAAAGATTCAGTGAACTCCATCCACCGCCTCCGCTTGTAATCATTAAGCCTTTTGGTAATATCATCCGATAGTTGTTGAATACTGGGATCCGCAGGATCAGCTCGGCGCTTCTCGTCCCGTAATTCGATCAGTTCCAGATCATCCTTGGGAACGTTAGGATGAAACATTCTCACACGCCCTGTAGGAATGGCGACTCTGGAGGCACTGCATATGGCGTCAACGATGAATTTGTCCTTTTCGTGAACGGAGCCGGTAAGCGGATAGCAGGCTACCCGGCTGAGTAACACCTCCTTGAACTGGTCCCAGTTAGCCTTACGATAGTTGATATACAGTTTGCTACGAGAGCCAAAGAAAGGTGCAAGATGACTATTGAGAGACAAATCCAATGAAGCACATATGGGTACATGATCGCTGGCCATAGCTATAGCAGTAGACCAGTTACAGGAAACATCAAGAGAAGATGATACAAAGGGACATCCGGAGAGGACGGCTTGCCCGTGGAAGGAAGGCGAGTGGGGGCGTCCTCGTTAATAGCAACAAGATCACAATCCTCAGCGAAAAGCTCAAGTAGTTCACCTCTGTCATCAGGATCTAGAGAGGAGAACCAGGATGAAGAGTGAGCATTAAAATCGCCAGCCATTACAACAGAAGATGAAGGGAGGGCAGAGTGTACAGAATGTAAAAATGGAGTGGGGTCAAACGAATTAGGACATGAGGAGGAAGGGGGAATATAAATATTAACAATATCCATGGGGCAACTTTGCAATACAACATGAACACCGATACATTCTACAACATTATCATCAGGAATAGGAATGAGGTGGGAGGGTATGGTGGATTTTACAAATGTGGAAACGCCACCACCATGGGATGTGCGGGGAAGGTGTTACGACGTATAACCGAGGAGGCGGGGTAGGGAGGATGTTGGGCTAAGTTTTGTCTCCTGAAGGAGGATGACATCTGGATGAAAGCGTTCAATGTACAATGTGAGTTCAGCAAGTTTGGCACGCAGGCCATTGATGTTATGTTGAAAAATGTTTAGACTATGAGTAGGAACACTAGGGGGACAGTTAGAGCAAGATATACAACAGTAAGCATCAGTGTAGTCATTGTAGCTGGTTAACCCCGAACATTTGAGATGTACCCAGCCGAGGCAACCACCGCACTGAACGCTTGAATGTTGAGCAGATAATCCACAGTGAAGACAGGGATAACGTGGAGTCTTGCTTCTCGGTCCCGGGTTCCACTCAATACCAGCTCGTAACAACAGAATACGAAGGAGTGCAGCAGCCAGCCATTTGCACTCCCATACAGAAAAAACTTCTCGTGGAGTTGTTGATGCTCGTTTGATGAGTTTCCTTGATCTTGGCAGTCGACTCCACAGATCCACCACGCGTAGGTTGAGCATCTCGGATCCAGCTGGCGCGTCCAAACGGTGGGATACGGTATATGGTGACGCAATGTTTCATATAGTCATGAATGGGTTAAGTAACCATCTGTCAGCTCCTAAGGTTTTTAGAAAAGTGGTCCTAATTATGCTCACTGCTCTTCTCTAAGTGTTATTCGGGTCTTGGATGCGAATTTGGGGTTTTGTACTTGAAAGTACAAGGTTTGCTGTGGGTTACGTAGATAGAATGCTATCCAGCGCCATCTTTTTGCCCCAAGGAAGGAACCCCTCTAATTCGTTTGAGACGAGACTGGCGGCTTAAAATATCAATTCGAAAACGTCATTGAAGTAACATCGACTTGGATCCTGAAGAGACTTTGCGTTCCCCATTGGAGGCTGGCCCAAACTTGGTGAACCGATGTTAGAGCATATGACACCGAGTTTGCGCCAACCTCTAACAGTGAATGCCAAGTCTTCCGGATCCATGCCTACGTTACCTTAACTGGTATGAACTTCGCTGGAAATGACCATTTGACCTGTGGTGACTCCTTATAAGCTCACATCCTGCTAGCTTGCTGTAGATGGCTGATTCTGCCCGAGTTGGCTTCGTTGAGTTTTTTTGCGGAAGCATCCTGGAGTGTTTGAATCCGACATATTACCTCAAGTTTCTATTGAGTTTGGACTGCTCCTTTCAAGGCAGGGCCCAGTGGACGTCGTGATCGGCTTCGACGCTACTACAACCTCCTACGCTCCTCTCCTCGTATTCAGTTCCGCGTTGGCCCAGCGTAGGCTTTTCTGGTTGCTCATCTCCGTTTCAAACGGTCCATTGCTTCTATCGCTGTCAGATGTTCGTCAGACACATCTCGGTCCACGCGCAGTCTAGCCGTTTATCCTTTGTCTTCCTTTTGGTCTACGTCTTTCAACCTCGAGGGGCCATTGCAGCCATTGTTACAGAATCTGGACCGGATCGCGTCACATGGCCAAGCCACCTGTACCCGCTCTCTTTGAGCTTATCTTGAATTGGAGCAACTTCAGCCACTGGTCTAACTACGGCTCTCTGTAGCTTGCTGTTCACGTAGCAGGCAACTTCTTCATCGAAGAGGACACCACTGAACCACCTCCATTTCATCCATGCATTTTCTAGCAGCAGTATCACTGTGCTATTTGATGCATTGACAAACTCCTCTAAACGACCTTTTCCTCTAACTGAGCAGTTTCTGAAAATATCGAAAATGTTAACGAGGCCCTCCCAAAGTTTGCAATTTTCGACACCCTGAACGAACGCTAGAAGCAATGGGTAGCAGAGTTGTGGCCGGTTTCTACCACGCTACACACTGCTTCAACGCGTCGGAAACTAGCATCTTCGACAACAATAAAAGGCGTGATGTACGTTGACTGTGACGAATATTAATGTGCTTTATGGTGTGACCAAATCGGAAGTAGTCTCTATATTTATCAATGGAGCATCTGGTATCACTTCAGTTGTTCGCTCTTCTGTATTCTCGTGTCTGCCATAGCCTATCAGTGTTGTCCAGGGCAGAATTCACTCCTGATTCAAGTTAGGAGCTTAGCAGATCCGTTCGTCGCCTACGAGCACGCTAACATCGTTGGGACCGCCGAAAATGAGCCAGGATCGCTCCACTTCGGCATTCTTGTGTCGCCAGCCCTCGAATTGCCATCACTACGAATGACTTATCTGACATAATCGGCTGGCTTCCGCCGACGGGTTCACGTCGCGTTAGGGTCCAGCGGAAGTCATGTAAGATCTTTCATCCTCATATTGTTGACCGAAAATTTCGTTATTTTTTACGAGTGCTCACCCAGGTGGGAACTTTCCCCTATTTTTAACTTAAATTTCCCACCAGTCACACTTTCGTTGTGACCGGCAGCAACCCCGGTTCGCACCTCGTAGAAAATCAATCCATGTGTTGCTACTTACATTTCAGCCAAGTAAAATCAACTGTCTTTCGATGCCGAGCGACTTCAAATCCTCCACTTACTACGTCGTTCCAAATCATTCGCCTTTGTCCAGCCGGGCATTCCCAGGCTGGACTTGGAAGCAATCTTAGACAGTAGAACTCGACTCTTTCGGTGCTGCTTGAGAAGGTGTTGGAAGATGCTGGCCCTTCTCTCTTGTCAAGCGTTCATGTCGATATCTCCAGAAGATCTTTGTTATAACCCATTCGTGGCCAGACTTGCTCAAGGTAACGTTCAAACCGCTTCTCTGTCGTGCAGTTCAATCTTTCCATCAGCGTTCTGTAAGCTGCCCAGGTCTTTTATCCGAACATCTTGATTGGACGAATACCGTATAGGTAGACGCTTGACTTGACATTCTTCGCGATGGGCTTAGAATGTAAACACTTGGTTTGAGAATGGAATTCACTTATTGTTTCCGTGCTCCTACGGACTGACAGGATGCTATATAACGTGTATTCATACCATTCAATTCGCCATTCGCATTGTCAGCTCAAGAGATGTTCTGCTGCTGCCTATTCGAGAGTGGAGTGATTGACGGCTATGTAGATACAAGTTGTCACATGAATGCTGACTTTTGCGCAAAACTGTTGGTCGCATGCAGGATTCGAACGCTTCCCGTGCGAGCATATTCCCACTCTTTCCACCGTACGTCGGGCTCTGGCTGCCACTCGTCAACTAGTTGACACAGAAGGGATCAACACTCACCGTCATAGGGTGTGATTTGGTAAGCCGATTGCGGCAGTAGATCCAGTTAGGCTGAGGCTCTGGAATTTTATGTGACTCAACAGAAGGGTTATGGCCTCTTTAAGAGCTATAGCTGCATGTATGCCATTCTTATGGATATTGCAAATGATCGCAAGTTGTCACATTGATCCGACTTCAAATCGGTGAAGCTATTACATTTGGTTGTGGCCCTCAGGGTTTAGCAGGCCGTTGCGCCAATATTGGGCGGAGCTACGACACCCCCTTGTTCACTGAAATTCTTACAATTCCCCCCCCCCCCGAGATTAAAAATTTCTTTAGCCTTAATTGAACGACTATCTAAAATGTTTAAAACGCGAACTTCTTCCATGCACTGACTATTTCGAAGAAGAATAACTTTTGCTCCGGATTTTTACGACCCCCCCCCCCCCATTCTGATTTTGTGTCATCAATTTTCCACAATTTTCTCGACCCTCCATTTTTCATTTTGGACGTCTGCAAATGGTTAGATTCTGAATTTGAGCAATAGTGGAGCTGCCGCGGAAGTCAGCGGCAGGGAAGCACCGGTGTATAACTAGGCCCCATCGGTACTTTTCTCAGGTTTAACCTTTGGTTCTGTTTTTTTTTTCACGGGGATGGGAACTTACCATTGTTAAGACTGCTCAAGTAGGGCAATACGGACTCATTTTCAACGCTTCCAGTAGCGTTCTCGTTATTGTAGGAGTAGTTTAGGTCTGCTCCGGTTGAGGTCTCATCCATGCTTTCCACGCTTTTGTGCTGTTTTTAAGGCTCGTGGTCTGCTTCTCTTAGAGGATTTGTTCATAATTGTGTGTGTCTTTTTTTTTGGTGCCGCACCATCTTCGAATTTACAATGTCGTTGCAGGTGTACTTCACAATTACTCGCTGTCTTCAAGCATCGAAGCCTGACATTCTTCATAAAGGGACTTCCCCCTCATAATTGAGGTGAGTTCTTATTCGTACTTCCAGTATTTTCCACATCCTTTTCCTGCGAGAAAGGCTGCATTTGATAGTAAAGGGTCTCCCATATACTGGTTCAAAATGGTAGTTCTTTTCAACGATTTGGATTCTATTAGCAGGGTTCGGTATGGGGGTCAACCGAGGGGATCTGAGCTCTGGTGGGAGGCCAAATGGAACATTCTGATTGGATGTATGGTAAGTCCGCGGCTGGCGCTTCGGTTTAAATCTCACCAGCGGCTGGCCGGTAATTACCAGCCAGCCTCCGCTGAAATTTAAACCGCCGCGCCAGCCGCTGTTTGAATTTAAATGTTTTTTCTTAAGGAAACAAGCCACGGACCTAACTATATACACTTTTCAGGATAAGTTTCGTTGACGGGTTCGGATATACCTTTCAGTTTATATGAAATGCTCCTCTTCCTTAAATTTTGCAAAAAAAAACGACGTCATCACACTATTGGATAGGGGTCAGAGAAAATCGCAAAAAATTTGACAAAATCACGCTTCTGGGGGGGGGTGGGTGTTAGAAAATCGCCAAAAGTTTAACCAAATCATACTCCCGGGTGCATCCGAATAAAACTGCCCTTCTCCATACCTCTTGCAGTACCTTTTTTGATAGAATAGAAAGCAATGGCTAAAAAATTATACGATATACAATTTATACAAGATCCTGGAATTTAGAGACCCTCAGGTGTACTTGCGAGCATACGAGCATACAAGATCTTTTTAAAGCCAACAGATGTATCCGGGATCACGGTCTTCAACCCTTATAAAATAAAAAATAGCAATTATCAAAGGCACAGTACGCACCCAGACACGAAATTTGTGATTTTTATTTGCTTGTGTAGAAGACCCCTCCTATATAACACGTGCCAAGTGCGAGATCTCAATTCCTTTAAATAAGCGAGATATAAGCGACCACCACAGGCCCGACATCCTCCGCTCACCACCACGGACCACGCCCCCCCTGGATTGATGAATTCCCGACTAGTCTTCAATCTTCACTCTATTGCCGGTCTATCTCCTCGTCCTGATTCGCTTGCTCTCAAGGATTGCAAATTAAGGGAAATACAGGCTTTAGACAACTCTTCCACCAATTTTTTACCCTCAAAATAGAAACATTTTTAAGTAGCCATAACTCTGTTTATAGAGGGTCTTGGTTTCCTTCTATGAACAGAGTTACTGTATCTGCCTCCAAGTCAAGTGTTACACTATGTACAACGGCTACTATCGAACATCGGCTTCAATTAAATAAAATAGACAAAAATTCCAAGGTCATCTGGGATGGCCACGAGGTGCCACTGTCTAAGCATCCTCGACTACTGGGAGTCTTTCTGGATCCCTCACTACGATTTAATGAGAATGCTGCCTCAGCCAACTCGCGCAACAACATTCTTCGTATACTGGCTAGAAATACCTGGGGCAGCACGAAGGAAGTGCTACGTATGACATATAGGGTCATGGTGCAGCCGGTCTTGGAATATGGTGCCCCTTTATGGACCAGGCATCTCTCTGAATCCTCTTGGTGCAGGTTGCAGAGAGCACAGAATACTGCCTTCAAGCTTATGACTGGATATCACAAGTCGACGCCCATTCCGCATCTTCATCAGGAAACCGGCCTACTTCCCGTGAAAGAGCACTGCTTACTCCAATCTCAGCAATTTTTAATAAGTATTGTCAAGAGCCCGACCCATCCAAATTACCATCTTCTGTCGTCTGGCCCCCATCCAAGAAGCATACGCACTCCGCTCAATGCTTCTCTGTCTGCTGTCCATCAACAACGCTGGGCCACATCCGAGCTCTCGCGAAGAAGACTCCAGATGGCTGAGCATACGCGGTTTGTGGCAGAGTACCTCTCTGATGCTCAGCCCAACTTAATCTATGGTGGCGTGCCCCCCACGAGTCGACGACAGCGAAGCTGGACTACCGAGACGTACCCGAACAATCCTCGCTGGTCTGCGATGCGGTCACTCCACATATCTAGAGGCCTACTCTCATCGGATTGACCAGTCAGTCCCAGATAAATGCACCGATTGTGAATGGGCTGGGCGTGCTTCATTGCATCTATTTTCATGTCCGGCCAGGCCTACAACCCTGTCTGCTCGAGATCTATGGTTTTTCTTCTTCTGCAGCCTCAAAGTGGTTATTGTCATAGGTTGAGGAACTGGGCGGCCTTCACAGTATTCATCCAAAGGTCCATTGTGGTTAAGGAGGTAGGTCTCTTCGGGCACATGAACAAGTGCGCCGTGTCGTGTCCGGGAGCACCACAGTCCGGGCATGCGTCTGGTCGACTGCTGTCGATCTTGTTGACATAAGACATGAGCAGAATAGAGTGATTACAGCGCAGCGATGCAAGAGCACATCAGGCTCGTCTGCCGAGTTGAAACTCGGGCTCGCAAACCCGAGGCGGCACTGTTCGCAAGATAGGGTTCTTAGCCGCCTTCGCTAGATATCCTCGAACAAACTGGGTGTGCTCCTAACGCAGAAGGCGAAGCCTTTCCATGTTGGAGTCGGCCCATCTCTGTACATCAACTACGAGGAGCGTCGGCGAACGGCGTCCTAAGCGACCTCTCTCTTATGGGCTTCATGATTCTCTTTGACGGATGATTCGGCTATCTCAGAACATTAATATACATCTGCTGTGCCTGGAGTTCACAATGCTCCTTGACCGGCAATATGCAGGCCTCCGCGTGAAGATGCTCCACTGGGGAGCTCCTTGTACAACCGGTAGCAATTCTAAGCGCAGCGTTCTGTACACGCAGTAGCTTATTCCAGGAGCTGTCAGACACCAGGTGCTGCCATACTGGTGCCGCATATTCCAGAGCCGGCTGAAGTATTGCTCTGTAGGTCCTCAATATAGTCCTCAGGAGATCCACAGGAGAGTGTTAAATCGTAGATCTATGGCACGAGCCGTGTGAGGTGGCTAGCTTCCTACGCATCTGATGCGATACTCTGTTTATGGCTGACAAGAAGAGGGTATTGGACGATTTCAGTGGTACCCCTGTGATTAACGGGTGACTCTCTCCAAAATTAGCATAGAAACTGAATAATTTTCTGGGTGTTCTGTTCTTTTAAATATGCTTAAGATTTCAGGGTGGAAAATGGTGGGCGAGTTATCTCAGGCGTGTGTTTCTTTTCATTCGCATTCGTCGCGTGAGAGCAAACCAGGATACGGAGACAGTCCGGCAATGGGCCGAAGAACGAAGACTCGTTGAGAATTCATCAATCGATCTAGCCGCTATCGAGTTCGAAAATCTGGTAGGGGGTGTGGCCCGAGGTGGTGAGCGGAGGAGGTCGGGCCTGTGGTGGTCGCTTATATATCGCCATTTGGAGGAATTGAGATCGCGCATTTGGCCCGTGTTATATAGGAGGGGTCTAATGCATAATAAAATAAAAATCACAAATTTCATGTCTGAGGGTGTACTGTCCCTTTAAGAGACCTTCTAGAACTTTACGCGAATGTTGATGATTTGGGGCTTTGGTTTGAATTACTTCCATCTACCGAATGGCTTTCAGAGATCTGAACGCTCGATATTGCTTACATAACAAAAAGAATCTAACCAATTGCTCATTCATCCATTGACCTATTATATTGCTGGTAATTTCCCCGTTTTTAAAAATCTTCATTCTCAAAGCGTGATTTTTTCACACATCCCTGAATAGATAAGTAAAATATTGTGTGAATTTCATTAGTGATGCACAGTTCCAGTTGTGAATATAGGCGTTAGCGACTGGTACAAAATCACGTCGTGTGATGTGGTCGACTTTCGGCTACACTGCAAGCAAGCAACGCTATAGGGACAAAACCGGTCTAGTTCTGGCCTTTTTATAATCATTAAGTGCGAAGATCTTCTAGGCCATCGAGTCGACGCTTTCGTCACTACCTTACTGCTTGTATAGCTCCTCCCAGGAGCTCGTTTTAGTTTTGCTAGATTCAGTTCAAAATAAAGGGATTGGATGCGTGATGGGGGGGGGGGTAGGACATGTGCCAGCAGGCCGTTGCGCCGAACCTTTGTAGAACTGCGACCCTCCGCCCCCCCCCTGATGGCCAATTCTCTACAGTCCACGGTTACGGAAAAAGGCGGTGGTGCTGTTGCGTACTTTCGCTTAGAATACTGTAGTCATGACTAGCTCGGTTCCTACTTAACCATCGAAACATATGAAACAGCTGGTATTTTTCTCCTGGGTTATGGCTTTTTTCTGTTTCATTTATTTTCTCGTTTTATTATTCCTGTGTCTGTCTTTAGTAAAGACTATAGTAGAGAAGAGTATTAATATAAAGTGTGCGGGGGAAAGCTTAGGTGCTACCGCAGCGATGGGGAGCCAGATGGCCATCGTTCAACGACTCTCCCGATTTCGGTAAGGAGGGGAGAACTCCGGGCTGGTGCCGAAATTGCGCGGCGGCACGGAAAAATGGGCGTGGCCAAGTGCGATGGCCGTATGCCCCCCCCTCGATGCGATAGCACCAAGCTTACCGTTTTTAACGGTTCCTGTATTTTTTCATCAAAATTTTGTCTTAAAATTGAAAGAATTTTCGAAATTTGCCGTCGAATAGGTGCTCAAGTGCGCCTCTGTAGACATGACTTCATATTCGGTTTCCGTAACACGCATGATATTAATTCATCTAGAGTCTATCCGAATGGAACTATCCGCCCAAGCGGTTGGCGTGCGTGTCGCGCGGTTGTCGCGAAGGCATTTTCAGACTTGTGAATCGATTGGCATGATTATAACACCCTTACTGATTTTTATCCCAGTCAGCTGTCTGCAGTCGTGGAAGGGCGTATCCGAGAAATGCCTCCGCGACGGCCGCCATAATCCAAAAAAAATCAGCTGTTTCATATCAAATAATGGCAAAATTGGCACCGAGCCGGCCTTTGCTACAGTATGTTTAGAGAATGTAAACAACAGCACCATCGCCATTTTCCGCTGCCGTGTACTTAAAAAAACCTTCGACATTTTTTAAAGATTCTTCTTGGTGAAATATTTTTTAACGATTATTTTTTGGTGTTCAACACACATTGATTGAATCACTTCGGATTAAGGAAGATTATGGTGGCCAAGCGACATTAAACCTATCGTAACCTACAGTAATCCTTGCAAAATCGAGAAAAAAATGGTTAGTGGAATTGTGGCCGGCGCCGCGAATAGGACTTGTTACCAGAAGTCTCAGCTAAATCATAAATTTCGAGATGTTGCGGTATAAGAACCGTAAAAATATCTCAGGGGTTATTTAAAGGCAGCATATACGCTCGTAAACGTGTTCGAGATGGCTACGGAAATAGAATGGTATGGCTCAGAACACAACGCCTACGCATTTTAAAGCGTCAAAAACGACGTACAATGCCGCTACACGAGTAAGAAGTTGGCCGCGCCCCTGTATTTGCGTCCTCCTCCAAAACAGGTGTGCTGGACCACTGCCACCGTCGTCGACGTTTATGGGTGGTACAACAAGTACAATAAATTAACCATATACATCGGCGACGGTGGAAATGGTCCAGCACCCCTGTTTTGGAGGAGGACGCGAATACAGGGGCGCGGCCAACTTCTTACTCATGTAGCGGCATTATTGGTCGTTTTTGACGCTTCAAGATGCGTAGGCGTTGTGTTCTGAGCCATACGACTCTATTTCTGTAGTTATCTCAAACACGTTTACGAGCCTGTATGCTGCCGTTAAGGACCTAAAGGGTAGGTAATCACATATTTAAGCATGTTGAAAAGCTTGACTTTTTTCTCTGATCTCACACGAATAGCATTTCAGGCAGAAATATGCAGCATGTTAAACATTCGACAGACAGTGACAGTTTTCATGGAATGAGCGGTTTAATGGATCAGCTAATGCATGACAGTATTGTTGGCGATCATCATCTTGAGAATATACTCTTCCCAAGTAGTGCAGGTGATTTTGCTTTTCAGCTTACTCCTTTTAATGTTCATTTGGGAATTCAGTGGTTAGGCTTGGAACTGCGAGAAGTATTCTCTGGCCTGACAAGGTAAGTCTCACAACTGATCGCGCCCATTCCGGAAGAAACTGGAAATTCTTGGACAGTTTTTGGGCGTAGAATCTGAATATGCCTTCCAAAGTCTCATTTTCGAGGTCTCACGGTTTGGTGATCGGTGCACAGGGTCAAGCCAGGCTGTCTCACGACCCAAGGGTTGGTGGGTGTTGTTGTAAGATTTGTTGGTCCTATCCAGCATGATAATCGCTGGACGGGGGACTAAGAAAATTCAGGCATTATTCCATTTCTTCGGCTGACGAGATATGAAAATTTTCCGTCTGTAGAACCAATCTGATCATGAGCCAGACCACATTTTGCAACCCTGTTTCTTATACAGTGCGTTGCAAAAATTATACGATTTACCCCAATTTCCGCGGTTCCTAACTTCGCGTCAATTAAGGAGACAAATGGTAAACGCCAATCGATTCAGCACCCCCGAAAAACCCTGGGTACGAATCTTCATGAAATTAGAGCCACTAGCAGGAAACTGGCTACGGAAATTGTCAAAAATGGCCGTTGCAAGATTATACGACATAGCTGACGTTCTCGCAGAAATTTCTATTCTACGCCATCTGTATCAGTTCGTCCATGGTTAGAACCACTAGAAACATCCACTTATTAGTCTTCAGAAATGCTTGGCCCTAAACCACCTCAAAAACTGTTTGGTATGCTTCAACCCAGCTTTTTGTGAATGCCCCTTTCAATCTGCGCCCATTCGCTTATAGGGGTCGTTTATACTCCCGCCGCCGAGCGGCGCGGCGGAGTGCAATCCTCTGATATTGATCAAGCCGCGCCGCGTGATCAATATTACAGAAATGCGCTATGCCGCGCCGCTCGGCGGCGGGAGTATAAACGACGCCATAACGGCTAGTTTCAGCGGAGCCACACGCTCGTATTCTCTGTTCTGGATGTAGATTCAAAGCCCAAGAATACCTCACACATTTTCCACAAGGCTGAGGTCCTGCAAACCGGCCGGCCATTCTAGCAAATTGGCAGGATCGGCCTGAAACCAAGCATGCGTTGTCCTACTGACAAGAAGTGAAGGCGGAAACGGACTAGAAAAAATTGGGAACGATTTTCCGGCACATTCTGATAATTTGTGGAGTTCATAGGCCATGTCGCGAAAATCTGGTCCAGCTTAAAACCCTACGTGGATCCGCGTCAATGCACTATTCTTTCTCCTCCAAAGTTCCTACTCAAGGATATATTCGGGTTCTTGTGCGGATCCTTCGAAATCCTTTTTTATCGGCCGAAAGCAATAGCAATCCGAAGGAGCTTGATCAATTCTACTACATTTATGTATTTTTGAGTATCCAAGCATTGGAGAGATCTACAAAAGGACCCGAATATATCCTTGAGTAGGAATTTCGGAGGAGAAAGAATAATGCATCGACCCGTATCCAGGTGGGGTATCAAGCTGGAGAAGCTAATAGCGACATGACCTATGAACTCCACAGATTATTAGAATGTGCCGGAAAATCATTTCCAGTTCTTTCTAGTCCGTTTCCGCCTTCACTTCTTGTCAGTAGGACAACGCATGCTTGGTTTCAGGCCGATCCTGCTAATTTTTCAGAATGGCCAGCCGGTTTGCAGGACCTCAACCCTGTGGAAAATGTGTGAGGTGATCTTGGGCTTTCAACCTACATCCAGAACAGACAATACGAGCGTGTGGCTTCGCTGAAACTAGCCGTTATAGGCGAATGGGCGCAGATTGAAAGGGGCGTTCACAAAAAGCTGGGTTGAAAGATACCAAACAGAGTTTTCGAAGTGGTTCAGCGCCAAGACATTTCTGAAGATCAATAAGTCGATGTTTCTAGTGGTTCTAACCATGAACGAACTGATACCGATGGCGTAGAATAGAAATTTCTGCGAGAATGCCAGCTATGTCGTATAATTTTGCAACGGCTATTTTCGACAATTTCCTTTGCCAGTTTCCTGCTAGTGGCTCTAATTTCATGAAGATTCGTACCCAGAGGTTTTCGAGGATGCTGCATCGATTGGCGTTTACCGTTTGTCTCCTTAATTGACGCAAAGTTAAGAACCGCGGAATTCGGGGTATGTCGTATAATTTTGCAACGCACTGTATTTCCCTCCAGATTTCTGTAATTCTTCAATACTAGCTTTATAAATTTTTAAGGACCGAGTTCAAGGTGGCCAGCTGCTCATCCAATGGATCCTGCTGCACCTGCTCCTATCCAGCATGATAATCGCTGGATAGCTGACGCCCCTCTTCCTCCTGATGATCCACCGTATCGGGCTGCGTCGTCGACGAATCCAGCTTTCTTGGGGCAACATCCCAACCAACTTCCGTATAATCATGAGGTATCAACACAAGATATTTCCTGTGTGTGTTTTAGTCTGATGAAGCAATAGTTTACATTTCAGGCCGCCCAGCAAGTGCCAGGCAATTGTCGTTTCGGTGCGGGACACCCGATGCTGAATCCGTTCCAACAGTACCCATCGCAGCGCTTCCCTGGACATACGTCACCTCATAACGTTGGATTCTGTGGAAACACTGGGTATTCTGTCAGCTCACAGCGACCTATGATGACGGCTGAATCTCCTTCTCCAGGACCTACTTACACTGAGCTCCTGGTGAGCATAAAGTAGCGACAAGGAAGTTAGCGCAACTGCATCTTGGAGCAGCGAGGAATAGGAAAAGTGAAGCCATTGTCTTTTCAAAAGTCTCAATCTGTCGCCCTGTCAATGTAGGCCTAATATGCCACTCTGATTGAGGTGCATGGCTCATCGTACTTTGTCACCGCCATCATCGGCAGGCCCATCATCTAACAGAGATCTTCTGTGGCCAGCAACGCTAATGATGGCGGTCGTTGTCGAGACTCAATCTTATGGCTCACAAGGGAACGACCATTACACACTGTGGCTGTTCCAAATATGATATCGATTTCTAGGATTGATTTTCGACGTAGAATTCGATTTCTCACATTGCAGCTGCCAAACGTTCTCTGAACGGAGTTATATGCGTTTTTAGCCTTTCACTCGTAGACGCATCATAACGTGTAATCCCTGAGTCTTCGTCGCCTCCTGAGATTTACCGATGTGATTTCTACACCAGGAATCATCCCATAGTCATCTGGTGCGGAATCAGCTTCCCTGGTATAGAAATCACATCTTCTTCTTCTTCTTTGCAGCCATAGAGAGGGGTTCTGTCATAGGTTCAGAAACTCGGCCACTAGCACTGGGTTCGTCCACAGATCCATTGTCGTCAATGTAGTCGGTCTTTTCGGGCAATTGAACAGGTGCGCAGTAGTATGTCCTTGACTACCGCAATCAGGACACTCGTCAGGTTTGCTGTTGTCAATCCTATGCAAATATGACATGAGCATGGGGGAGTGTCCACAGCGTAACGATGCAAGGGTGCACCTGGCACGCCTGCCAAGTTCCATCTCTGTCTCGCTGACCTTCGGAGGTGCGACTCCCAGGATTGAGTTCATGGCAACTCTGCTCAAGTGTTCCTTCACGAATCGGGTATGCTCCGCGCGCAAGAGACGGAGGCGTTCTGTTGTGCTTCGGTCCATCTCTGCACATCTACTTCGACGGAGCATCGGCGAAAGGCTTTCTGATACATCTCTCTCTCTCACCGGGTTTAGTACTCTTCATTCGGATGATTCGGCTGCTTCACGATGTTAATGTTCATACGTTGCCGAAATGTCGTACGTTATTGCCGTGGCAGTGTGGAGGAAAGAAGATCACCTCCGTGCAACCGACTTCAATCCTTCCGCGGAGAGGGTTTTTGTCATGGGAGAGGTGCTGGCTGGCTGCAGCTCTCCTGATGATTCTTCTATAGAAATCACATCGGTGTATGCAGTTTCTGGGAGAGTTGAAATTAATTACTGCCTTTGAAATGTGCTTTCACTTAGAAAGTGTAGCCAAAAGCTATGTATCTACAGGCGAAGTTGAAGCGGTCGAGATCAATTCGCATGAATTCCAGTCATAATAAACACCAAGGAACATAGTGCTCACCCAGATGTCAGATGGGATGGTAACCGTTCGCCAGCAGTAAGATTCTCCAAGCAGCTTGGTCTTATTCTCGATCCGTCACTGAAGTTCCACAAAAAACGCGGGACAGAAACAGACAGTCGTCAAGGCAAAGCTTAATATTCTGAGAGCTCTCGGAGGAACATCATGGGGAAGCAGCCGAGAGACTATCGAGAGCCTACAGAGCAATGCTTCAGCCGACTCTGGCATATGCGGCACCGGTGTGGCAGCACCTGGTGTCTGAAAGCTCCTGGAATAAGCTGCAGCGTGTACAGAATGCTGCGCTTAGAATTGCTACCGGTTGTGCAAGGAGCTCTCCAATAGAACATCTTCACGCGGAGGCCTGCATATTGCCAGTCAAGGAGCATTGTGAACTCCATGCACAGCAGATGTATATTAATGTTCTGAGACAGCCGAATCATCCGACAAAGAGAATTATGAAGCCCATTAGAGAGAGGCTAGATTAGGACGCCGTTCGCAGATGCTCCTCGTAAAGTTGATGTACAGAGATGGGCCGACTCCAACATGGAAAGGCTTCGTCTTCTGCGTGAGGAGCACACCCAGTTTGTTCGAGGATATCTGGAGGAGGCGGCTGTGAACCCTATCTTAGGAGCAGTGCCGCTACGGGTTTGCGAGTCCGAGTCTCAATTCGGCACGCGAGCCAGATGTGCTCTTGCCTCGCTGCGCTGTGGTCACTATTATGTTCATGTCTTACCTCAACAAGATCGACAGCAGCCGACCAGACGTATGCCCGGACACGACACGGCGCACCTGTTCATGTGCCCGAAGAGACCTACCTTCTAACAACAATGGACCTGTGGACGAATCCTGTGAAGGCCGCCCAGTTCCTCAACCTGTGACAAAAACCTTTTTGAGGCTGCAGAAGAAGAATTCCAGCCAATACGCTCGCTACTGATGGAGCGAGAGCGGTTGTGCTGCAATTAGTTCCATGCGGATTGATCTCTATTCCACCGCGTATGCATCGTCTCTAGATAGATTAGCAACTTTTTGCACACTACGCTGTATATGTGTTTAACAGGAATGTCGCAACGCAATGGGAACTTCTGAGGCCTGTGAAGGACCATTTCTCTCTTTTCCATGCCCGTTTTCCGTACGAAAACTGCCCTTTACCGTCTCTGACCTCTATGTGGACAGATCAGTACTCTGACTGTAGGAGAGGTATGGCTGTCGCAGCGTAACACGGTTCCGTCGATTGCTAACAGGTTTTTAAAGATGAAAAACCAGATTTAAAGTCGAAGAACCTTTGAAGTTCATGCCGCTTGAAGTCTGTTCCCATCTGTTATGTCTGTTAAGACATGTGATCAACTAAGGCATGCTGAATGTTTTGTCTGGAGAACCTTGAAAGTGCACTTTGTGAGTCATCTGCGGACTGTGTGATTCTTGTGTTTCAGCCGAGGCCGTCGACATCGGCTCGTCCTTCTGCCTCTGTCGCGCTGAAGAGTCCTTTCATGGAGGCGAAAAGCAGCTCACAACCCGAGGTTAGTTAGTATTTCAGGATTTTGAGGCTCTGACTGCTTTTAATATTTAGGAAGATTGTAGTTTTTTTTATTTACCAAAGGTTTTCTGGTGGACCGGTCTATCAAAAAGCTCATTTCTGCTGCATGTCGTTTAGAAAGACTACGATTAAGAAGGGACTGACTTCTGGGAGGGGAACTTTCTATAGTCTGATAGAATTCGTGTCATTGCGCAATTCAGGTTTTCTGTAACAGGAAAAGGAAATTTTGAATTTATAGGAGATCAAGCTGTGATCTACAGTTCACCTCCGCAATGCCGTTCAGCCCGCAAAGTGCACGCTGATTTCGAAAGCGTGCTGCGGCGGGGTTGAGAGTATCCTCAGACAGGGATGTGGGGTCACCCGGGCGGCGTGATAACCCGTGCACCGAAGGCAAAAACCGCACGGGTGATCCCACATACCTGTTTGAGGATACTCTCAACCGCGCCGCAGAGCACGCTTTCGAAATCAGCGTGCACTTTGCGGACTGAACGGCAGTGCGCAGGTGAGCTGTACCTGGATCACTTCACATTTCTCTTGTCCAGAATGTTCAACCGAGGTGATTGGAATCCTCAGTTCTCCTGTAGTCCTACCTCAACAGGGAAAGTAGTTGTCATAACATCTTCGTCGAACTCGTCCCTTGACGTGATTGCCATCATCTACTGGGAGGCGACCCGGTCATAGATTGGCTTTTTGAAAAATGGCCTAATGTTGGATGTCAGGAGGTGAGGAAATGCCTCTCATTCTCACATTTTCCGGCGCAAATGGTTGGATGGATTGAAAACGGTGAGATGAGGAAGCTGGAACGCTTTTATCAGGAGACAAAACAATCTTGACCTCTCCAGAGGCGTAGAAACCTTCTGAAAAACGTTTGAAGACCGAACCTCCTCTGGATCTACGGTTGTGGCTCACTTAGTGTTCTTTCAGGTGGTGCTCGCTGCTCACTACCCAGCGATTTTTTAAACGAGACCGCTTCATTGAGACGTGGGGCGAAAAATGTTCGATGTATAACACCGCTCCCAGATGACGACAAATATCTGCTCCATGATTCTGAGAATAACCCACGAGTAACACTTCGGGGCAAAGTATTAGGTTGATGCAAATGTTTCCGGACTTTTCACGGCTTTGAATAAAAAACATTTATTTCAAAAACATACAAGACTCACCCAACAAATTAATTTCCATCACATTCAAGGATCCTTCTCCTCCGATTGGGCAGATGATGAATTCCCGACGCGTAGAACTCTGCTTGTTTCGAGTCGAAGCATTCTTCTAAAGCCATTTTGACTTCGTCTTCGTTAGTGAACTGTTTTCCATTCAGGAAGTGCTGCATCGAGCGCAACAGATGGTAGTCACAAGGGGCAAGATCTAGGCTATATGGAGGGTGAGGAAGAATTTCCCAGCCCAGGTCCGGTAGTTTCTGTCGGGTTATCCGAGATACGTGTGGCCGAGCATTGTCGAGAAGAAGGCGAACAGAAACTGCTGTACCTGGGCTGGTAAATTCTTGCTCACCCTCCATATAGCCCAGATCTTGCCCCTTCCGACTACCATCTGTTCCGCTCGATGCAGCACTTCTTGAATGGAAAACAGTTCACTAACGAGGACGAAGTCAGAATCACCTCAAAAGAATACTTCGACTCGAAACAGCCAGAGTTCTACGCGTCGGGAAATCATGATCTGCCCAATCGATGGCGAAGGATTCTTGAATATGATGGAATTTATTTTGTTGGGTGAGCCTTGTTTCTTTCCTAAATAAATGTTTTCTTATTCAAAGTCGTGAAAATTCCGGAATTTTATGCATCAACCCAATAGAATGGAGGAAGTGTTCACAAGGCAGCTGAGTTGACCGTATACTGTGGGCGTTTGGCAGGACTCGAACCTGCATCGCATCGCTTGCTGGGTTAGAGTCTTACCACTGCACCGCAGTGTTCTTCAGCCATTTTGCGCAAAAGCTGTGTAAGCACATCAGCAGTTAACCAATAACGGGTGTGATCTGGCAGACACAAAGTGGACCCCAATTAGAGGCAGTGTTCACGAGGAAAACCGTTTTCGTGTTTTCACCGGAAAACGAATGTACCGGGGTCTATTGCAACAGTGATGGCGAAAGAGCGGCTGAAAATGACACACAGCCCTGTACGTCCCTCAAGTTTGGCTATGCTATGCCCGCCCCGCGCACTCCCTCAACGGCCAGCAAGGAAGTGGGCTGATAGGGCATAGCGCATATGAATTTGAGAGCCGTATAGGGCTATATATGGATCGTTTCTGGCCGTTATTCCGCCATTATTGTTGCAATCGACCCCGGTTCGTTCGATTTCCTGTGATAACCTGGAGACCGTTTATATCCAATAAAGGCAGTGTTCACGATATCAATGGTCATCGCGTTATCACCGGCAATCGAATGGATGCATGGAAGCCAGTCCGGGATCATTATACAAGCCATTTGAAAAATTCTGAAGGCTGGCGTTAGAATATATTGGGACCGGAAGCTCGTGGGAGACTTCTTGAAATGAGGGTAATACTGGATGCTATCATAACACGCACCTTGCGCGACATTCTAAGGCTAAGTTCTCAGAACACAAAGTAAAGTTGAGGAGTTTCATAGAACACAGGTGATTTGTGGCTTTATTTATCTGGAAAATTCTCTCTGGAGGTTTCTCACAAGGGAACCACCATAAGCCATAGTAACCACTCCAAATGAAATGTACTTTTCTAGAACCATTTTTGGGCGAAGAGTCCGAATATGCCCATCGCAGCTACCTAGACTCACTCTGAAAGAAGTTATGAGCGTTTTCAAAGCTTCGCGGCAAGGTAAGGGTA
Organism: Aplectana chamaeleonis; assembly: GCA_029168955.1. NCBI lineage: Eukaryota > Metazoa > Nematoda > Chromadorea > Rhabditida > Cosmocercidae > Aplectana > Aplectana chamaeleonis. Next base: position 1,613,442 of record JAPDOI010000008.1, on the reverse strand, counting down.
CCCCCCATGGAATTTCCAGGGTGTTTTGAAACAAAAATTTCCGGATTCTGCTAAAAACATGTATGTAGGTGTAACCTGGGGTGCTGAACACGAATCTGGGGTTCGCTTGTCGAAATTTTGAACTTTACTGTAGGTTAAGGTAGGTAACATGCCATTTAGGAGGCAAAACCTACCATAATAACTTGAAAATCGACAAATGGACATCGAATTCCTATTCAGCACCTCCAAATAACCATCACAGAAATTTGAGACAAATCTGAGACTTTGACCAAACTACCGTATACCCACCGTAATCTACCGTAAGCTGTCAAAAATCGATAAATTGCCTTGAGATTCGTGTTGAGCACTCCAAATAACTCCCAAAGGAACGACTTGAGTCACATCTGTCGTCACATTCCGGAAATTGTCAAAAGTCGATTTTGTCGTCAAATTTTTCTGCCGGTGGGAAGCTTTGAACAAATTTAGTCGAAAACTTTGAAAAAAAGACAAATGAAGCTTAGATTCATGATCAGCACCCCATATACCCCCTAAGGCCAATTTTAAGTCAAATCTGGAATATTTCTCCGAAACGCTTCGAGAGCCCTCTAACGTATAAATAAATGCCTAACTGAAAATCCGTAAATATCCAAAACGCTGTCAGTCTGCGCAAAGTTTGGAAAATGTTCCTTCACCCAAGCTTTGTCTAGGGGGAAAGTTTTGGGCGCTGAACACGATTATGAGGTCCGTTTCCGGGTTTTCTTAAAAGTTATGCGCTTTTTGGTGGGTACATTGGGTACGAAAATCAGAAAAAACGCTCATAACTTTTTTCAGAGTGGGTCTAGGCAGCTGCGATTTGCATATTTGGACTTTTCACGAAATGGTTCTAGAAAAGTTCATTTCATTTGGAATGGTTTCTATGACTTCTAAAGGTTCCCTTGTCAGGTATGGGCCGATGCCGTGAAGCTTCGGTTTCGCGCTTCTACGCTCTCCAAATGTCGCCCGTCAAAGGCCCACTGATGAGTGCAAGGTATTAGGAGACAAGACTAGCGTAGGCGACAGAACATTCTCAGCAGACACAGTGACAGTGGAAAAAAGTTGTTCCCTCGGCTGAATCTACATTTCGGTCGTTGGGAGCACCAGACTCAGCTGAGAAAACAATTTGTATCCGTTGCTGTTGGGTCCGGTGATGATGCTCCGTCGCCCACGTTAGTCTTGTCTTCCAATGCCTTCCGCTCATCAATGGGCTTCTGACGGGCGACGTCTGGGGTGTGTAGAACCGCAAAGCCGAAGTTTCGCAGCATCCGTTCATATCTGAGAAACCTCTAAAACGAATTACCAGGAAAATAAATCCACAAAATCTCCTGTGTCTCGTGAGATTCCTTAACCTTCCCTATGATGTCCTGAGTATTGAGTCTGGAAATGCCTAGTAAGGTGCATGCTATGATAGCATCCAGTATTGCTATTATCTCACGAAGGTGTCCTCAAGCTTCTGGTCTGGATAGACTAAAGCCAATCTACAGAATTTTCGAAATGGCTTGTACTCAGGAATTTCTGAACAACCTGAGACTGTAACGCAAGTTGCATGATGGCTTCACGCAACTTACTTCAAGTTCACAAGTGACTTATTTATTAATGTAATACGCTACAAAAGGTAGACATTGAAAATAGGGCAAAATATACATAGCCGGAAAGCAAAGTTAGACATTACCGCGCAAGAAGAAAACTTGAAACTTTGCGTTTGAAAGATGGAAAAGATCGGGGCACATTCATGAGGTTTAATTCTACTGAAGCGATGTTACGTGTTTTTTTGTCAGATTTTTGTTTAAAGTATCATGTAACTTGCTCTAATAAAATGCAACTTTGCGAGTAACTTGTCCCGTTGTTACATGATACCTGACAACACACTAGACTATGTCAACGAATATTCGGAAAACGAATATTCGGCCGAATAAACGAATAATCGAATATTCGAATAGTTCGATTATTCGAATATTCGGAAGAGTCAATTTCTCGAATAATTCGTTTATTCGAATATTCGGAAAAGTCAATTTTTCGAATAATTCGTTTATTCGAATATTCGGAAAAGTCAATTTTTCGAATAATTCGTTTATTCGAGTATTCGAACGGCCCAATATTCGAATATTCGGCCGAATCAACGAATAATTTCAGAAAAATAAGAAGCAGAGTCTCCGGCTTTTGCCCATTTTCGCGGTCCAGAGGTGAAATGTCCCTAACCAAGCTGGGTGCTATCTTAGCGGTGGGGGGGCCTCTATGCCTGGATGCACTTGGCACTATAGTTCTAGAATTTCGAAAAAATGTCGAACGAACGAAAATCAAAATTTTTTCTTTCGAAATGTTTTCGAACAAACGAAAAATGAAAAAATTTCGTTCGAAAAAAATTCGAATTTCGAACGAACGAAATTTGAAAAAATTTCGTTCGACGGAATTTTGAACGAACGAAATTTCAAAAAAATTCGTTCGACGAAATTTCGAACGAACGAAAAAAAATTCGAAAAATCTCGAAAATTTCGTTTGTGTACAACTATACTTGGCACCCATTTTACCGTGCCGCACTGGTTTTGAGCATCTACCCGGGGTTTCCCTCCCCTGCACAAATCAGGAGTGATTGCGGCACGGAAAAATGGGCATGGCCAGGTGCGATACAACAGTGCCCCCCCCCGCTAAGATAGCACCCCAAACTGATAGGAAATTCGGATATTGTTGGTAGAAATTGTTTAGAAAATCCAGAGACTTTGATCGTATCGTTCAACAACTACTAATTGACAGTGGTAAATGTTAGTTTTAATATTCTATACAAAAAAAGGTCAAGAAAGTTGGTTTTGCCGCGAACGGGGGTTTGATTATGCGTACTCGGTCCGTACTTCTTATTCGAATACTCGCGATTTTGGCCGAATATTCGAATTATTCGTATTCGAATAATTCGATTATTCGGAAGAGTCAAATCTTCGAATAATTCATTTATTCGAATATTCGGAGAAGTCAACTTTTCGAATAATTCGTTTATTCGAATATTCGGAGAAGTCAATTTTTCGAATAATTCGTTTATTCGAATATTCGACTGTGTCAATTTTTCGAATTATTCGTTTATTCGAATATTCGGAGTAGTCAATTTTTCGAATAATTCGTTTATTCGAATATTCGGAGAAGTCAATTTTTCGAATAATTCGTTTATTCGAATATTCGGGGTAGTCATTTTTTCGAATAATTCGTTTATTCGAATATTCGGAGTAGTCAATTTTTCCAATAATTCGTTTATTCGAATATTCGGAGAAGTCAATTTTTCGAATAATTCGTTTATTCGAATATTCGACTGAGTCAATTTTTCGAATTATTCGCTTATTCGAATATTCGGAGTAGTCAATTTTTCGAATAATTCGTTTATTCGAATATTCGGAGTAGTCAATTTTTCGAATAATTCGTTTATTCGAATATTCGGAGAAGTCAATTTTTCGAATAATTCGTTTATTCGAATATTCGACTGAGTCAATTTTTCGAATTATTCGTTTATTCGAATATTCGAAAAAATTTATTCGTTTGATAGACTCTACACCACACGCGACGCGGCCGGCACTGACATGCGATGCGTTCAGCACACCGACACGCGGCATGCTCTCCGAGCATACCGGGGGAGGAGGGGGGGGGGCGCCAGCGGCTAGGCGGTGTCTCCGGCCGGTGTGCTGGCCGAAGTACCTCAAACTTTAGTAATTGACCCGGCGATGCTATCGACCTCCTGAACCTGCCTCTAGAGTGCGTCGTATACTTTCCTAGGAATCAGCCCGCCCCGAAGTAAGTTACATGTGCGATAAAATAACACATTTAAAGTCATTGTGCGCGTTGATAACCACTCACCGTTTTTTTTTGAGTTTGAATCGTTGGTTGAGCCCGCCTGAGAACGTGGGTAGAGTTTTTCGGGTCACCGACGCATTATTGGGAAGATATGGGTGATGGAATGCCTCGAATTCCACCAAAAGAGGCCGGCCTTCTGACAGCCATGTGGCGTAATATGAAAAAGAAAGAAGCTTCTCAACAAGCGATATCGCGTAAATGAGTGGAAGTTGATGTATCATTTGTTGATAAGCTACCTTCTTTTCTCATTTGAGGCCACATGGCTGTCGAAAGGCCGGCCTCTCTTGGTGGAATTCGAGGCATTCTATCTCCCATATCTCCCCAATGATGGGTCGGTGACCCGAAAAACTCCACCCACGTGCTCAGGCGGGCCTAGCCAATGTTCAAACTCAAAAAACGATGAGTGGTTTTCAGCGCTTACGATACCTTAAAGTTACCCGTCATTACTTTATGTCACGTGTAAGTCAACTCGCACCGTCCAATATACTTACTTTTTTTTCAAGGCCACATGTAACTTAAAGTTATGAAAATAAGTAGCAGGTAACATGTTTAGAGTCGTTAATTCGCTTATAACTTTCTCAGACAATGGCCGCCTTCGATGCGTGTCGAATATGCATTCAACTCAAAGACAAGGCGGTTTTGGGCACAAATAAAACGTTCAATGCGTGCATGATACACATTCAACTCGATGACGAAACAAAAAACTCAAAAAAGGAAAGCATACGACGCATTGTTGAGGCAGGACTCTGATGTTGGCAGCTTTACCAGTTCAATTGATCAAAGTTTGCGGTTATTGGCTCGGTCGGCCGCTGGGGACCTCGTCCGACCGCTGGCGGCTCCAGATGGTGCTCGGCGAGCTGCGATAGTCGCATGTCGGTGCGCCGGCCGCGTCGCGTACCAGTGTGCTGCTACAATAGCGCTGGACTACTTTACAGCACGCGCTCCTGCAATTAAACTTTCCAGCAAGTGCTCCTGCGATGAAATTTGGCAGCATGTGCTGCTGTTTGAAGCACGTGCCCCTGCCCTAGAGCTTTCGATGGGTGTGGTCAGCCGAGTTGAATGCATATTTAACACGCACTGAACTCGGCGATTTTCTGAGTTATCAGAAATTCCTGGGTATTGTGATCCCGAGCTGGCTTCCAAGAACGGCTCCTGGTGAACGCATTTCAGAACCTAAGATGGTAGATTTTCATTCACTTTGTAACAAATTACTACTTTCAAGTAAACCTCCAACCCTGCAAACACACAAATCATGAGAATACGAATTCGACGAAGAAAGAGAACGAGCGAGTTCAAGAACAGGCAAGATGTCGCAGATCGCAAATGTCAGATAATCTCTCCCATTGTTCTACATTTGTGGTATAACCTTGTAGCATGTTTCATTGAATCGGCATTATGACTGCAATTATTATCCTAAAAGATGAAATTGATAGCTCCAAGGGAGCAAGGGTATTTAAGAAAAAACGGATGTCAATGGATTTTGGGTCGCTACTGTCTGTATATAGCATCGCGACGCTCGTGTATGCACTTGAGAGATGGTTCCACCGCGCCAGACGATGAAAAAGTTGAGGGCTGTTTAGACGATGAATATGCATGTCTGCTAGAGACGTATCCTTGCCAACTAATAGCTCTCTACGTGTATTTCTATGGAGAGCGTTCCCAGTAGTTTACTGAATGTCAGTAAACGCTCATGGCTTTCCTGTTTTGCGCATCCAGAAATTATTTTTGCTCCATGATCTCCACATTTAATTATGTAGTCATCTAATTTATCCGTTATTTTTTTTCAAATATAAATCCGTTTTAAATTTAGTACTATTAGTATTAATAGTACCACTGTCAATACTAATATTAGGTTGAAGCGAAAGTTTCCTGCCCTTTAAGTTTGACGATTTCAAAACCTTTCAGTGTTGGTCCTTCTCTCAAGTGCGATGCACCGATCGAAAGCCCAAGTTCTTTTCTATCTAACACTGGCTTCCACTTGGGTCAAAGCGTACTCATTTGCGAAATATATGCTATAAATCAGTGGTATTCCTTAGGCCTGAGCATCTTTGAGTGCTTCTATTAACTTTGAGGTAAACCTTCAAACCTGCCAGAGTTGGCATGATATTTGAACCATCTTAAAACTAGATAATAGCGTTTGCGGAGAATCTCCACGGAGCGTAATTATTGGTGTTTAGGGATTTTGTGATTTTGCAACTTTGGTCTTTTTTGTGTTCTCCGAGAAATTTCGGCATCGGGACTTAGAAGTTGAATATAATGGCTAAGCCCCTTCTCGATAGTATTTTTTTTCGTCAGTTATCGATCTTTTTTTTTGAAAGTTCGAAATCGACATTTTTGTTTCGATTTTCGAAAAAGCCATCGGTGATTGCCGAAAAAATACTATTGATCGGGTACTTGGCCATTATGCTCAACTTTGAAGCTCTTAGGCCCCTGTCAGAGTTGGTTGAGAAAAACGCCTTGTCCAGCCCGGTCGATGCGTATGAGAAACAGGGATGATGGAGGTTGCAAAAACACCCGGTGTATCTATGTGTGTCTGACGCGGTCAATATGTATGAAATATGAGGAACGATATCATGGATATCATTCATTTCTTACCTTATATCAAGTGAACATCGGTCGGGTCAGCCACATTTGCATCCCACCTCATGCATGTCTTTCATGATTATCGACCGGGCTGGCTACACCCATCATCCAACTATGACGGAGGCCTTTCGCCGAAACTTCTCGAATAAGCCAGAAAAAACCGCCAGAAGTTGCAAAATCACAAAATCCGCCAAAAATCAATAATTACGCTCCGTATGGATTTTACATAGACGATATCATCTAGTTTTGAGGTGGCTCAAACATCCCGTCGTCTCTGGCAGGTTATGTGGTCACCTCAAAGTAAATAGAAGCACACAAAGATCTTTAGTACTGAAGATTACCACTGAAATAGAGCGTACAATTCGCAAATGAGCAGTCTTTGGCCCTATTGGAAGGCAGCGTTGCTTTGAAAGGAATATGTGCTTCCGATCGGTATATCGCACTTGGTCGAAGAATCGACGCTGAAAGGTTTGAAAATCGTCAAACTCAAGCGGTGGGAAACTTTCGCTTCAACTTCTTTATGATCTGGGTAAGGCAGAAACGCTGAAAGGTCTGGCTAAGCACTTCTCCAACAACCTAATGGTCATGCTCAAGAAGGTTACACCCCTGGGTTGACGAAACACTTTCGGGTAAAATGACTTTGAAAGATTGGATGTTCAAGTGCTGACAAATGTACTAGTGAATGATTGAACGTGGCAAATCACAAGGAAGTAATGAGAGTGCAAAGGAATTACGCTTATGAGATCACCTAAAGTTGACCTTTGCTTTAACATTCCAGATAAGTCAGCAAGGCATTTGGCAGACACTACGAAAAAGAGTCATTAAATGTGCGTCCTTCAGCGCTATATACACTAACGTAGTATGCCCATCACGCTAAATGCAACCATTTCTGGCGTTCGTTCATTGGCCATTTTTCACCTGCTCTTATCATGTTTCGCTCTCTATAAATTGAGTGCCCTCTTCAGAACGGGAATTCGTTTAAAAAAAATGGAATGATTACATAATTCAACAATGCATACTGACATCTGTACAGTGCATTTCATATCTATGAAGACGCCCTGTTTTGACCAAACATACATATGGACTGCTGCGGGCACCCTTCTGGGTCAGTTGGGGCTGGCTCGTCTGTCGCAGTTTCTCCAAATTGTTACTCTTATCGTACCCGGACGCTTCCATTTCCTGTTAAGACTATGACAAGGGAAGTATACAAAGCGTAGGTCGGATGTGCGGAAACGAATTGCATTGTCAGTATCTCTTGGGAATCTATTGTAAAACTTTGAAGTATCCCGCCCCGAGCAGCTGGTTCCAAAAAGTTAAGCGCGTTTTTAAAGTTCCGCGAAAGGCTAAGAGTATCCTTCAGAATTTTTTGAGGTCTTTGAAAAAACAAATCAGATTTTGCTCAAAACCTGTATGTAGGGGTGATCTAGGGTGCTGAAATGAATCTGAGGTCTGTTTGTCGAAATTCTGAGGTTTGCTATAGGTTACGGTTGGTAGTATGCCATTTTGGGGGCAATATCTACCACAACAGTTCGAAAATCGGCAAATGGACTTAAAATTCTTATTCACCACCCCGAATAACCCACGCATACAAATTTTGAGTCAAATCTGGGACTTCGATCAATCTGCCGTATACCCACCGTAATCTGTAGAAAATCGGCGAACGGTCCTCAGATTCGTGTTGAGCACATCAAATTACCGTCAAAGAATGATTTTGAGACATCTATAGAAGAAATCCGGAGATTTCGAAAGTGGTATTTTGCCCTCAAAATTTCTCATCGCTAGGACGCTTTGAGCGATTCAGGCCGAAATCTTTGAAAAATCGACGAATCAGCTTTAGGTTCGTGATCAGCGCCCTAGAAGACCTGTATGGGAGAATTTTAAGTGAAATCTGAAACATTTTTCTGGAGCGCTCTCACTAGGTACTGCTTTAAACTTCCGTGGAGATTTGTAAAACCTTGGTTGTCGTTGCTGTAGGTCTGTGACAGTACATGAATGATCCGTGCTTGAAATTCCCTAAATGGCTGCGGGGAATCCAAAAAATGGCATTTTCATTGCTCCAAAAAAGGTGAGGGGTGGTAATCAATATTTTTTAGGAGAATTAAACTTTTTTCGGATTTGGCTCAAAACTTACACCTGGGGGTATTTAGGGCGCCGAACCCGAGTCTGGGGTCTATTCCTCGCTTGACTTAGGGTTATGGTAGGTTACGGTAGGCAAAATGCCTTTTAACTGGCGTTACTTACGCGTTACTTACCTTAAAATTTTGGAAGTCGAAAAACGCACCTCAAGTTCGTGTTTAGCGTACCAAATAACGCCCACAGAGAAATTTTGAGCCTAATCTGAGACTCTGACCGAGCTACCGTGTACTCACCGTACTGTACCGTAATCTATGGAAAATCGATAAAGGAGTTCCAGATTCGTGTTAGGCAGCCCGGATAACCCCTATGTACGAGATTTGAGGCGATTTGATCGTAGCATTCTCGAAATCGTCAATAGTCGCGTTTGGCCAGCAAAATTTTCCCCGATTTTGAAGCTTCGGACCAAATCAGATGGAATTTGTCAAATATTGACAAATGGGCCACAGATTTGTAATCAGCACCCAAAACAACCTCTAGATACAAGTTTTCAGCCCTATCCGAGGCAATTTTTTGAAGATCCTGGAAATTGCCACTCGTGTACCCCTTTTCTCTTCGCAAAGCTATGAAAATGCGCATTTTTGGAAATCCGTAAATCTCTAATGCATTTAGGGGATTTGGAAAACGGATTATCAATGCTGTGTCCCATACCAACTATCAACACATGGTTTTATAAAAGCCCACTGGAGATGTAAGGCAAGCCCTAGTCAGAGCCCCTAATTAACCGCTAATTATCAGAAGTACATAACCGCTCAACCGAAAATTCGTACTAACTGTATCAGTCTGCACAAAGTTCGGGAAATGTGCTTTCACCTGAACTTTGCTCAGAGGGGTTGCTCTCGACGCTGAACACAATTATGAGGTCCGTTTCCGGATTTTCGTTAGTTTACTGAACGGTTTGGAAGGTACCAAAAGCACAAAAAAAAACGACCGTTTTGAGCTTGTAATTTCTCGGAACTAGCGGCTCGGAACAGGGTGCTGCGCAGTTTTACTATAGATGCCCAAGAGATATTATCAAGACAATTCGTTTCCCCAGATCTGACCTACGCTCTGTTTACTTCTCTCGTGAGACTGTTTTCACAGTGAACACTGACCTGGAAATTTCTAACCGAATCGATCATTCGATTTTGTCCCAGGTCTAGTTCATGTGTTTGTCATCTGAACATATGTAGGGCTGATTGACATGTTTAGAAGCTGGTGTCCACTCCATCAACGTCATTTGCGGAACAAGCCGATGTCAAACCTGTGGTTACAACGGGCGAGTCTAGCTCAGCTGCTGTAGAGTGAGTTTTGTTCTAATTGCTACATGATTCAGTTGCATATGCACTAGTTTTCAGCCATATATACTGAACGATAAAAGTGGTAGACGTGCGGAAAAAGAATTTTGAAATTAAAAAAAACAGAATACATTTCGACAGAGAAAAGGAAAATCTCCAAAAATATACGCAAAACAGAATTTTTTTCTTAAAAAATCAAGGAGGAGCGTTCAGCGTTCAACATTTGGGGTTTTCGCAGCATCGAACTTTTTTATAATTTTTTAGTGTGATATATGCTTCTTCTGCACAATATCCTAAACTCGGCGAATGTGGGACAGTGGCACGCTGTCACGCACACGGTCGAGTGGTCGATCCTCGCTGAAAGTCAACCTAGCCTACTATCCCTCTGGGGTCAGTAAGTTGGTACCAGACTTATCTTGGAGGATAAAAACACTGACATGAACATCGGCTGGCCCCTGCAAGAAAAATGAATGGAAGTCGAATGTGTGGCGCATCCCCAGGGGATTGATATACGCCGAGAGCCTTATCCCTTATCCTTTTATCCTAAACTCAACAGTTGGCCGGAGCAGGAAGTGTAGACATCGAAGGCGGGTTATAGGTGCAGAATGTCACTCTAACCTCCAATTCATCAGCTAGGGTAACCACCGTTGCGAAATAGGCGTGATTACCACAGGTAACTGCAGAAAACGCGGGTTAGGTTTTCTAGACCTATGGGTTTATCGTTTATGGGCCTGGCCTCTTGTCACTGGAGTAATTGTGGTTCACATTTTTTTTTCGGTTTTCTGCCAAAATTTTCCTATTTTTACAGAAAACAAAAATTTACCAAAAATGGGCAGGAAGCAGAAAATTCCACAGTGTTATTGATCGTTCGCAATGAAATTTTCTGCTCTACAATTTTCATTGATTTTCGGGTTAGTAAAATGAAGACAATTATTTACCTTCACTTTATCGATCCAAAACTGATATAATTTCGTTTTTGGAGAAACACCAATCACTCTGTCTTGTAGACCAAATAATTCTCTCTCAAACGAGCGCGTCGACGAAATGCTGAAAATGCGTGCGAAATTTCCCATTGAAGAAAATCGCGGAAAATTATTTCCCAACCCATCACTTGGAAAAGAATATTTAGAATCATTGGATGAGCTGAATATTTTAGAAATTGAATATTTGAAGCTCTTGCATGAAACGATTCCTTGAAAAACGAGCATGCTAAAATACCGTATGACCGAATCTTCAAGAGAAAAAGGTACAAATTAAATTAACAAGCCATCGAGTTATTGAAAAAGCGAACAATAGAGTTCCCGAATAGATTAAGTGAAACACCGAATTTATTGTTTTCCCGATTGAATCAAGTATTTGAAAAGTCGAACAAATCGAAATTCACGAATTAATTAAAGATTTGAAAAGAATGTTCGCATGCGTACTGCCGTTTGTGCTGCGACATTCAAACAGCGGTGCGGTGAAGAATTTCTCAGCTAAAATCATGACATTCATTAGTTGCTCAGGCAAAAACCCGCTCTACGCCCTGCTGAAAAGCCGGCGTCGCCAGCGGGATAGTGGCCATGGAGCCCAAAATCCAAAATTTCGTCGCCCGCGGTAGTGGCCTCCGCGGGCGCAGTAGTGACCGTAGTGGGCTAGCAGCTGTTTCGTGCCCGGGCGACAAGCCCCAGCGGAGTTATTTTTTTTCCAAAAATATACACACGCCCCGATGCGCAACGCGGGTGGGATACCGAAGCGTGACGCGGCCGGCACGCCAACACGCAATGCGGCCAGTGCGCCGCGCACCAATTGGTGCCGCCAGCGGTTGAGCGGGGCCTCCAGAGGCCAGGCGGGGTCAAGTTCCTCAAGCTTGTGTAATTGAACCAGAGGCACTGCAGTCATCTGAGTCCTGGCTCAGAAGCGCGTCGTATACTTCCCTTTCAAATTAGCGTCTTGGGCATTGAGCCTCGTTTGGGAGCATGTTTCGCCCGTGATAGGCACCATCCCGCCTTTATCCCCGCGATAGGCATGCTCTCGAGTCAGGAGGGCGAGCACATGCCTATCGCGTGTCTCTTGGAAAGTGGGCGGATCCGAGTGGGCGTCGGGGTCCTTTTTGTCTGAGTGAGTTGAATTCAGGATTGAATTGGAATCAGAGAATCCCAAAAAATCAAGATCCTAAGGGGCCGATTAGAGTCTCGCCTCGGAAAGGCGCGGCGGCTTTCAATGGAGTATACACTGGATCCGAGGCAAACATTTTCGGGAAATCGGGCTGATCCGAGAAAAGCTTTTTTTCGATGGATCGTATATCCGTTCGACTCGGGTTTGGCATTTTTCTCCGTAATTCGGATTTTGAAAAGTCGAAATTTAGAATTTTCCGGACGGCTATTCGGAAATATCCAAATCGCTTACACAATGGAAGCGTATTGATTACGCGGCTCCGCGGGCCGATTGGGGGCCGTTTATACTTTCACCACCAAGTGGCGCAGCGAAATAAATTTCTGTAATATTGATTACGGTGTGCTGCACGATCGATATTGCAGAATTGCATTTCGCCGCGCCGCTTTTCAGCGGAAGTATGAACGACCCCTTTGACTCGTCCTGGACAAAATCCGGCAACCGCCGTCGCCAATGGCTGCCGCTTGTCCAGGCGGCGCCGAATCTCGACGCCGAACGGTGCGAAGAGAGAACGCGGCTACAGCAGACGGTCGAGCCCGCCTTTCATAATGAAATGATCAGCAATGCATATTCATGAGGCTGATACCTGTCTGTTCATGTTAATGAGACTGTCTCAGGGTTAGGTTTGGCGTTGTGACAGTCTGGCGACATTGCGGCCCTCTACGCTCCAACTTCAGTTCTGCTGCTGCCCTGCAGGTTCAAAGTCTCTGTGCATCCCGGACGATTGAAGAAGTTATCAACTGAAAAACAAAAATATTGAATATAACTTTTTTTGTATCTTTCTTTGAAATACAACTCTCAGCGCCACGTGTGCGCTCGAACCTGCTCTCTCCGTCTGCCATACTCTCTTTCACTATCTCTAACTGCCGCTCCGTGCCTGCACGCAAAAGCGCTACGAGAATTGGGTGTTTTACAGCCCGTACCTGCAGTTATGTCAGTGCTACCCATAAGGGGTCTATAGTGTTGCAGCGTCCGGCGAATGGTCGTCGAGCATCAGCCTTGTCGCTGCGACAAAAATCAAACATCGTGGTCGCGGCGTCGGTTGACGCTCGGTGGCAGAGACGCGGGGCCGTCGCCTTGTCAAAACACTACCGGTGTCCTTCGTCGCCCTTCACGTCGCGTCGGTCGACCTTGTCGCGGAATGTAATCGATACTGCATCACTCAGCACTACTCGACGCTGCGAGCAAAGCCGCGACTTGAACTCTGCAGACCTCTATTGGTTCTGGGCTAGTAAGATGGGATTTTTGGTTTAGGAGTGTTCATTGACGTCGAGCACGACTCCAAGCTTTGCTACTTTAGTGGTAGAGTAATCTGGTTTGGTATTAGACGCCAGTTGCATAGCCACGTACGTAGAATGCAAAAGCGCGTCGCTCCACATTGCCGCGGCTTCTCATAAGGGTCTTCAGAGTTAAAGTCGCGGCCTTGCAGCGACTGACAGCGCTGAGTGATGCAATATAGACTACATTCGGCGACGGGAGGGACCGACGCGGCGTTAAGGGCTACGTGGGAGAACCGCTGTGTTTTGAAGCCGCGACGTCCCTGCGTCACTGCCAGCGAGCGGCAACCAACGCCGCGATGGAAATGTTTGAAAACATTTTTGTCGCCGCGTCAAGGTTGACGCTTGGCGACCAGTCGTTGCAACTCTGCTGACCCTTATAGCATTTTGAGAGCGGCGGCGGCGAGAAATCTTGTGCGACCCCGCACGCAGCGCTGGTCCTGCATTTGCCGCGCTTCTCGGCGGCAGGACTCACGGCCCCTGTGGAAGCGAGTGTTTGAAACGTCGTGTGATTCGAAATTTGGAATGAATCGAAGATTCGAAACGCCGAACAATTCTAAACACCAAATGAATCGAATTTTCGAAAAGCGATGTTTCAACTCCATGAATGAGTTGAAAAAATTAAAAAAAACAAGGATTCAAATATTTGAAAAACCGAATAATTCGAATATCCGAATGAATAGAATATTGGCAAACGGCTTTATTCACAATTCCGAATGGTTCGAGCAAGTGAAACGCTGCTCACACAAGCCATCACTCGCAACGGAGCCGGCTCCTCCCAATTATGCCGTCACCACACGGAGAGCAGCCTATGGTCGAAACGCAACCACGACTCTCGTCCGGTTGCTGTACCAGCCTCGGCTCCCGTCCGGTTGTCCTCAGGCGACTGCGGTTGCGGTACCATCACGAGTTATTGAGAGAAGCAGGATTGGTTGTTCTTTGAGTGATAACGTGCGGGTCACGTGACCGACCGGCATAGGAGGCGGCTGGTCTCGTACAGATGGGCCGCTGGCCTCTCGAGGCCACTCCTCAGAGGTTACATCGGGTCAGTCTCTGGAGGACAATTTTTGGCCGCTGAGGGAATCCTCCATGACCCGCTGTGATGAAGGCTTCCTTACTGCAGGCCATGCGGGGGTAGCATTCTTGTTGCGCCTGAGGCAAGATTGGTATCTCTGTCCACAGACTGTGGCAAGTACCGTATTTTCGTACGAGGTCCCAACCTTTTGAGAAGCGGCAGGAATAAAGAAAAATCAGCGGTTGGGAAGAAAGTTAGAAATTGCACGGACAGCAACCGCGCTTGGAAATGTATCTGGATATCGCACTGAGCGGTTGTTCTTTCAGCAGCCGCTGTCGCCTGAATTGATGGCTGATTTTCGCCCGGAGCAGAGTTCGTCGCTCGCGTTGTTCTCCGGGTCCGCTCCGAGCGGCGACTTCTCTGAGTGAATAATTTGGGTTCTCGAACGAAACAAATATCCGCAATACCGACAATTTCAAATGTACGAGTGGATCGAATATTCGTTGAACCGAATATTTCAATTTTTCCCAAATGTCAACGATCATTCAAAAAAAGAATAAAAACACGAAGTTAATCAAATTCCACTACATTGATTATTAGATTCGGCACACTTCTTCCAGTCTTATGCAGTTTTGTTGATGATCAATGTCTTTTAATAGCTCCCGAAGGCAGCGCTGAATTTCAAATGGCTAAAATCGCCTTTTTTCGAGCCACCCTTAGTATGTTTCGTAGAATCGGGAAAGGGCACGATTAAAAGCGTTTGAAAAGTTCAATACTACGTAAGCTGTCGGCCTGCCGCACAGGGCATGACATTCCTTTGGGATTAGAAGTCTCATAGGAAGAAAAAGCCGGATCAGAAACAGTATGCTGGAAATTCCTATTTGTTAATGGGCTGGGTCATTTCTGTAGAAGCCATTGACTTCGTCCGCTAAAATTTCGCTATTTGGCTGCAATTTGTTCTTTTTCTCTTTTTATCAACCTTATTTGGTGACGGCAAACATCAATATTCAGTACCACCGGCGAGATTTGTTCAGTCTATGTTGACGCAACAGTTTCATAAAAAGGATTCGTCTGACAGTGGTACTGCTTTCAGTCAGCCTGGCCATTCAAACGAAATGCACTTTTCTAGAACCATTTTCGACGTGGAATTCGAGTATACTCTTCGTAACTGCCTAAAGCCACTCTGAAAGTACTGCCCACCAGGGAATTTTCATGACCCTTTGGAAAGTTTTTCTTTGTATTTTGCTTAAGTATGTAGGGGTAATCTAGAATGTTGAACACTATTCTGGGGCCCGCTTGTCGAAATTCTCAGGTTTACTGTAGGTGACGGTAGGTGCCATGCCAGTTAAGGGGCAAAACGTATCTTGATATTTTGAAAATCGACAAATGAATATAAAATTCGTATTCAGCACCCCGAGTAACCCCTCGCATAGAAATTTTGAGTCGGATCTGACACTTTGACCAAGCTATCGTATACTCACTATAATCCACCGTTATCTGTCAAAATTGGAAAAATGGACTCCAGATTCGTTTTGAGCACTCCAAACAACCCTCAGAGTAAGATTTTGAGCCACCTCTTCTGTAAAAATCCGAAAATCGTCGAAAGTCGCGTTTTGGCCTGAAAATTCCTCTCCTCATAGGAAGCTTCGAAAGAAGTGAGCTTTAAAAACCGGCAAATAAACCTCAGATTCGTGATCAGCATCCCGAACTACCCCCATGGAGAAATTTTTCAATCAAAACTGAAAAATGTGTACCAAACGCTTTCATAAATCCTTACTGATATAAGTAAACGCTGAAGGAACCACCCGTTTAAGTCCAAAGGCTATTTATTACTCTATGCTACATTCCTAAGAATGACCGTTCAGCCTAACTTCATAGACGGGGGTTATTTTGGGAGCTGAACACGATTACGAGGTTCGTTTTTAGAGTTTCGAAAGATTACTGTGTGTGTTGTAAGGTGCATTGGGTTTCAAAATCAGGGGAAAAACGTCTGTGGCTTGTTTCAGAGTGGTTTTAGGCAGCCGAGAAGGGCATAGCCGGAGTTTACGTCGAAAAATGGTCTAAGAAAAGTACATTTCATTTGAAATGGCCAGGCTGACTAATAGTAGTTTCATGTGAGGACCTTGTGTGATTTCAGGATGTCAAGTGTTGCAAACAGCAGCACAATGCATGTGATGCCGGTGTCGGATGCAGAAATCGAGAGACCACCTCGACATAAAGAGCAGAGTTCGGAGGACCCGACTGTGGTTAACATACTGCATTATGAGTTCAGAGATCGGGTGAGTTCAGTGGAAGTATAGGGATTCAGATTTTGTGGAATCAGAATTGTCTAGATCTTGCGATTTTTAGGTTGGACAGCCGTTTAAATGCCATACGATGAATTTGTGGGTGGATGGATTTTGTGGTTCAGGCGACCCGACGAGGTTCAGCCTTGGATCGTTGGGAAATAGTAGTCGACAGGCTGGAGTGATTCCAGTCAGGGGACAAATAGGTAGAGAATCTTTATGCTGTCGCCAAGAAAGGTAAACTGTCGTTCTCGGAGCCAAATTCCGGTCCGCCATTGCGGACGACGGCTGTTGCGTCATGCGACACGTGATAATCGTGCCGCATGCCGGAACCAAATGGTCCCATCTTGATTAACTCGTGTCGCATGATGCAATAGCCGTAGTTCGCAAATGCGGACCGGAATTAGCCCAGAGAACAATAATACATCGGCAACCTCCCCCCCCCCTTCATGGTGACCAGAATATTCCCGAAATTCCTGGAAAAATTATCCGATCATTCAAAAGTTGAGAAAATTCTAGAACCTTTTTTCTAAACTTATTCTTTGAATCAATTAAAGGCACAGTGCACCCTCAGATATGAATTTTGAGATTTCCATGTAATTGTGTAGAAGACCCCTCCTGTATAACAAGTGCCAACTGCGAGAGCTCAATTCCTCCAAGTAAGCGAGATATGAGCGACCACCACAGGCCCGACCCCCTTCGCTCACCACCACAGGCCCGACCCCCTTCCGGACTTTCGAACTCGATAGCGGCTCGATGGATGGATGAATTCCAACAAGTCGTCGTTCTTCAGTCCATCACCGGACTGTCTCCTTATTCTGGCTTTCTCTCACGCAACGATTGCGATTGAAGAGAATTACATGCCTGAGACAACTCGTCCACCAATTTTTCACCCTCAGAAGCGACGCATATTTGAAGAGCCATAACTTTGTTCAAAGGGGGTCTTGGACGATTCCAGAGATAGCGCTGTGATCAGCGTGTGACTCTCTCCAAGATAAGCATAAAATCTGAAAAATAATTTTTTTGGGTGTCCTGTGCCTTTAAGGCGGATCGCGGTAGCCAAGAAGCATTAAACCGTACCGTATTAACCGTAGCCGGTGAGGGGCTGTTTTGCACAGGTTATCAGCAAGCGCGCGGCCAGTGGCCGCCATAAAATTATTGACAGCCGGCCTCCAAGCATACTGTACGTTGGTGAAAATCATCAGATCGCGCGTTTTCGAGGCGGAAAAGCTGGGATCCTGTCATGTCAGCGTAAACGTCTTAATTGTAGACCATTTTAGCACTAATCAGTCACTGATAGCTTATCAGAAATAGCTGATAAAGGGAAAACTGCTTGATTTCAAACATTTTGAGCCGGAGAACCGGGCATCAGCTTGTGTTACCACGGATATTGCCTATTTAGTCTTTTTTAACACAAATGAGGAACACTGATACCTTATCCAATCGCACTGATAAGGTCATAATTCTGCGATTTTCAGGTTTTCAGCCCGTAACAGCGGAGTTTGTTCCTGATATACTAGGCATAGCAAAACTAATCTTGTTCAACACAATGCAGGTACTGATACCTTATAAAATTGGACTGGTAGGGTCATAACTCTTCGACTGCCAGCTTTTCACATCCGGGGAGCTGGAAATTGCTCCTGATTACCTGGAAGCCGCAAAGAGTTATGACCTTAACAGTCCAATTTGATAAGGTAGCAGTACATGAATTGTGTTGAACTAGATTAGTTTTGCTATGCCTAGTATATGAGGAGCAAACTCCCGCTGACACGGGCCAAAAACCTGAAAATCGCCGAATTATGACCTTATCAGTGCGATTTGATAAGGTATCAGTTCTCTATTTGTGTTAAAAAGGATTTATTAGGCAACGTCCGTGTTAGCATAAGCTGATGCTCGGTTCTCCGGCTCCAAATGTTTGAAATCGTCCAGTTTTTCCTTTATCAGTTAATTGTGATAAGCTATCAGTGCCTGATTAGTGTTAAAATGGTTTACAATTGAGGCGTTTACGCTGACATGACAGAATCCCAGTTTTTCCGCCTCAAAAACGCGCGCTGTGATGATTTTCACCAACGTACAGTATACTTGGAGGCCGGCTGTCAATAATTTTGTGGCGGCCACTGGCCGCGCGCTTGCTGACAACCTGTGCGAAACAGCCCCCACCCACCGTAGCTTACCGTAATCTTTGTTCGAAATCGGAAATGGATGGTCAATTTGTTATCAGCGCCTTAAATAACCACTGTGACTAAAGTTTCAGCTGAATCTATAATTTTGAGATACTAAGGTCCAACAAGGGAAAGTCACTCGGAGAAAATGGCGATTCCGAACGATACGCAACTTTCTAGAATCACTTCTTGGCGAAAATTTCAAATTGCGTGTAGTTGCGCTCCGTTTCTCTGAACTGAGTTGCAAGCGCTTTTGGGTGGATTACCATGGCGAACTATCTTTATGCCCATGGTAGCCTACCTTAAACGTTCCTAAAACTCAGAATGGACTTCATAGTCGTGTTCACCGCCCCCAAAAGACCCCTCCAGTGGGCAAACTTTGAGCGAAATGAAAATTTTCTTTCTTCGGCGCTTCAAAAACCCACAAAGGCTCCCACTGCCTCTATGGGACTGTAAAGAAAAAATTTCCCGCTCAAACATCTTACAGAGGGATCATTTTGGGTTCTGAACACGAATGTGAGGTTTTTCCCGGTTTTTGGGCTGTTGTAGGGTTAAGGTACGGTAAGTTCATTAACCCACCGCAACCCATGGTCAAGCGTATCTTATCCCACATTATAGCCCACGATTTCCAATTCTATGTGCACTCGAGTGAATCAGTTATTTGACTGATATCTCTTGTGTATTTCCATTTGTGCGTCCCAAGATTCATGAAGTTTTCCGCTTATTCAAATCTGTGCACTCGTCAAAATTCCATCCTTCATTCAGGAAAGGGTATGCAAATGCAATATCAAGATGGTCGGACATCAATCACCTGTCTGAGCGAGTCACCACTGTTCGTGCAGGCTCCACTTCGTGCAAAACTCCTGAGTGATGATACGGCTACCGTATATCGATTATCTGGTGTGGCTGAGTGTGAAGCTGCTGATGGTAGATTTGACTTTCCATTGGCTCAAAAATGAAAAAATTGGTGTGCTCTTGACGTGATTTGATCGATTCAGATCGAACAGTCGATATTTTCGACGAGGTTTTGTTTGACAAACTGCTGGATGAGGCCCGCCAGCTGGGATATCGTCATGTGTATGCGCTTCAGGTCAGAATCCTTTCCAGGGATCTATTTATACTTATCATGGTTATCGTAGGAATTATGCTTTCCGTGGAACGTTTCAGAGCCTATGCATTTGCCGAGTGTCTTTTGTGAAAGGTTTCGGTAAAAGTTATCGCAGAATGACCATACTTGATACGCCGTGCTGGGTCGAGATTCACTTTATTAACTACCTGCAGAGGCTGGATGAGGTGGGTCATTATACAACGTGAAGCTACGAACATGCTTCGCCACAGCGGTAAATGCAAGGAACGAATATTGCGCGTTTCGGGGAGAACTAGATTTCTGCGCGTCTTTCCCAATCTATGAAGTGTTGTTTCAGCACGCAGCGTTGCGTTTGTCTGTGCAGCGGGGTATAAATCTGCCGCAAGGCATCTGTAGGCAGCACACAGCATAAACAACATGTTATAACATACGTGCACCTAGTTTCTGCCAACCGTCAAGTGCCTCACTTGAAGTACCAGTACGATCCCTGCCGATTGTAGTCGAAGCGGTAGACGCAGTCGCATGTTTTGATGAGGGCTAGATCACTGCGCGGCTTCTCTTTTTCAAGAGGTAGTGTTTTTGCACTCTGCGTTTGTCGCTGCGGCGAAGCGTAAACCAAACCTGAAGGGGGCCTATACGCCCTGATAAGCCGTAAAGGGCCCTAAAATTACTTCAGCTACTCTTGCTGGCTTCAGGCTATTCGAGGGGGTATTGGGCGCCCTCCGACACAATGGACTATGCTGGTTCGTGGTGGGGGGGTGTGTAGGATTCAGAGTTTTTTGCTGAGTTATAGGGGTCGCATGAGAGGTTGTTCATGAGGAGTGAGGGGGGAACATGGCCGCAGAATTTCAATACTGATTCTTTCTAATCGATGCTACTGCAAGTTAATATCTTTTTTTAAGGTGCTTTCGACGTTACCCACGCCTGACTATGAGTCGCTTAGCATGTCCTGACAAGCTTCGTCGCAGTCGAGTTCATACTGTGTGAGGGACGGTTGAAAATTATGCGTGCCGTTGCGTTGCGGTAGCTTCTCTTCGCGGGTTCAACGCTTATGAGGAGCTACTCTGTGCGGTAATCATTGTGAATGTGTGAGCTCATGCTAGCGCTGTGGCTCACGAGCTGAACTGTGCGATGTGGCGCATCTGAATGTCATATGTCCTACTATGATAGATGGTTATGGTGTCCCGAAGATGTTCCTTTTGTGTTTGAACAGTCGAGAATCAGTTAATGTTCAGACGGCTTCATGGGCGAGAGTTTTCTGGTCGTTCAGTTAGTGTAGAAGTATCTTTGAGACACCCTCTATAATATTTACTGCATTAATCGTTGTGATCGAGTTTAAACGTATCATCATAGACTTCTAAAAATTATTCTCTTTTCATGTGGTGAGTGCTGAAGATAGATCTGTACAGTGTCAAGTCTTGAAGAATGTGATAGCTTTTTTCCCAAGTGGTTATGTGCAGTAGAAATCATAATTTATCTGAGATTTTCACATGTATGTATGTAGGTATGTACTTTCCATATATAGTTTAATACATGTTTGTAAATTTGTAGGTTTCTCATGTCCTCCTCTATGTCGTCTTGCCGCCATTCGATTGCTCTCTAGTGATTTGACACAGAAATGATGTTTATCGCATTACGTAGACTAGATGGAATTGAGAGGTTATTGTGTGTGTAATTTTCCGGAAGCTTGAGTAGAGTACGTTTCATGCGTCCACGATTGTTGATGATGGTTGATCATATTCGAAGTCGAAAAAGAGCTTTACTGCGTCGTCTTTGGCCGCGTTTTTCGGTCCCTGATAGGTCACCTGAGTAATGAGTTCTTTTTTTCATATGAAAAAGTTGCAGTGCAAGTCTGACGGCATTGGTTCAGAGAATTTACCACGAATTGCATCGAATTATTATTATTATTATTATTATCGGCGCTCCACACGAGTGAACGAAAAGGCAGCGTCTACGACGAGTGACCGATACCAATTCATCCAGGTCACTCCCGCGCATGCATCCTTAGGCCCTATTGCGTCGCACGACAGTCGAAGACTAATATAGGCCTTAGGCGGGGTGACGACGTCAACCGGATCGCATAGGTGTCGCCTATACTCCGGGCGGCGGGCCACAGTACATTTCTGTAATATTGATTATGCGGCGCGCCACGATCGATACTATAGGATTGCACTTGGCCGCACTGCTCGGCGGTGAATATATGAACTATGACTCAGACCGGAGCCATACTTCACGCGACGAGCAAGGTGACGTAATTCTATCATCCGGGTCGATCGAACACCCTAATGTAATGCGTGGTATGCACTGTCGCAGTAGTTAGTTGCTGGAAGTGTGGATTCTGTCCAAAGGACGCGTGCGCGAGAGGACTTAGAATGGAATAGCGCGGTCGTATTGTCCACTCTGCCCGAGCTCGGAGAACATAACGATGAAGTGGCGGCTCGTTTACGCGGAACGCGAGTGACAGCTCATTTGCAACGCCGTGGTGGATTCACTGAACCAAAGCAGAAGCCCTTTTGTCATATACCTCGATATTGATGTCAACCTCGGCGCTGCTGAGAGGAACAGTTCCAAAGTTCACGGTTTCAAGTCTGTTCATCACGTGCTGCAATGCGGTTTCCTCCTGTGTAGTTGGTTGCCACGCTGTACCTGTAACAGGATTTTCTCGGTTAGAAAAGGCTGAACCCCCGAAGCCGGCGATATGGCGTGGTGTTTATCATACAGATATTGGTCGAGAGTCTGTGTGGGTGAGGTATACCTCGTTGCTTCGCTCGCCAGGAGAAGTGTGTACAAGGCCGCAGGAGGTCTGCAACCCGCCTCAACTACTGCTGTAACGCGAACGCCGTTCTTCATTTGAAGCGGCAGCTAACAAGACGAAGAACGCATATGCTGGGTTGTGGTGGCCTTGCAGTTAGGTTATCATTTATGAATAGGGAACTTTTGGGGACAGGTTAGGCTACGAATGTCTGCTCAGTTGACGTCTTCATCACTAGGAACGTCCTGCAACCCCCTTTCATCAACCGGCGGTTAGAGCACGATTTTTCTCCCTTGCTCGCTATCACCGTCATGCCTTTTATCCCCGACCAACAACCAGAAACCTAAACCCTGTTGTGCGCGGGCCTTAAAGACGAGCGAACGTTCAGGCTTGACACGGTAGGTTGGCGAAAATTGACCTTTGGCCCAAGGTGAAGGCCGAACACGTGGCGGAAACCTTGCGGAACCGAGTTTGGAATAATGGTATACGAGAGAGATATGGCGTCACGCCCTTTTAGGTCAATGCTATACTTTATCGCTGTCATGAGCGACAGTCATGGCATTTAGCACAAATCGTGGCGGGACCATCATAGGAGCTACGGCAGTTGCTGTCGTAGGAACAGTTGTTGCGTGTCCGTTGCAGCGACGTGTCGCGGAAAGCTGACGTACTGCAAATGTGCCGATGCGTGTTGTTGACATTTTCGCTGTCGCTGTGCAGCGCGACAGCGGCAGATTTAACGGGCGGGAGGCGGTCGCTGTGCTGAGCGACGCGACCGCGTGTCGCAAAACTATACCTTTGGCCATAGGGCGAGCTTCGCGAACATCGCTCGGGTCAGCGACCGAGAGGAGGACCTTGACAAAGATGGTTAGATGTTCCACACTCCGCGCGAAAAGTACAAATCGCTGCAATACTCGAGGGGAGGCGTATACTGCGGGAAAAATAATTTGTGATGCTGAACACTAAATTCTACTTTACCAAAGCGTATACATCTACGGTCGAAGTAGGAGCTGTCGGTTGGAGATCAATGCAATTCAACCGCTCTCGCTTAACCTGTGACGAGGGTGTGACACTGAACGTCGTCCACTTTATATTTCGCCGACCGCTTCTGCTTCGTCTCTAGATGTATATATGGTCGGCATGGATCCTGAAGAGACTTTGCGTTCCCCATCGGAGGTTGGCGCAAACTCGGTGCACCTATGTTATAGCATATGGCACCGAGTTTGCGCCAACCTTCAGCAGTGAACGCGAAGTCTCTTCCGGATACACGCCGACGTTACGTTGTGGTGAACTAGACTACACCTTACGGTCGGTCTCATTCTGACCAGGCAACTACTATTAGTCAGGCTGACCATCCCAAATGAAATGTACTTTTTGAGAATCCCAATAAGCCCTTCACCGCTGGCTAAAGCCACTCTGAAAAAGTTGTAGACGTATTCCGCTGATGTTCGTACCCAGTGCGCCTTCCAAAGCGCGCAGTAATCTTACGAAAATCTGGAATTGGACCACATAATCGTGCTCAGCTCCCAAAATAACCTCCCGCCCCCAGACAAAGCTAAGGGACGTTTTTCGGAATTAGCATTGAGTGATAGCGTTTTGGACTTGTACGGATTGTTGGCTGAGCGTTTACTTATATCCATTACGGGTATTCTGAAAGCGTTTAGGGAGGAACGTTTCAGTTTTGGCGTAGAACTTTCCTATGGTGTTTTCCGGGTGGCTTAGAACGAATCTGAGATTTATTTGTCGGTTTTTCAAAGTTGAGACTCATTTCGTTCAACGCTTCCCATTGGAGTAAGTTTTTAGGCGAAAATGCGGCTTCCGACGATTTCAGTAATGCTACGGTAGATGTGGCTCAAAATCTTTCTCTGGCAGTTAACGTCGGCATGGATCGCGAAGGGATTTCACGTGCACTGGTAAAGTTTGGCGCAAATTCGGTGTCATATGCTATAACATAGGTGCCCCGAGTTTGCGCAAACCTTCAACAGTGAACGCGAATTCTCTTCAGGAGTCATGCCGATGTTACTTGGAGTCTGAGAGATCTGAGGTCTGTTTGTCGATTTTCGACAGATTACGGTGGGTTTACGGTACTTTGGTCGAAATCTAAGATTTAACTCAAAACTTCTCTCCCGGGTTATTTTTGGGTGCTGAATACGAATTCGATGTTCTTTTGTCGATTTTCGAAATACTAAGATAGGTTTTGCACCCCTAAGGCCTCTTTCAGAGTTCGATCGCTCTGCGACGCGATCGTGTGCACGGCGACGCGACCGTCGCGTCGACGTGGAAATCGCAGATTTTGGAAGTGTGAATGCCCAATCGCGGAAGTTGGCGACCACGCACTTTTACGTACACATTCTAATCGACGCCTGTTTCATGTTCGCGGTGTCGCGCAATTGGCTAGTCATTTATGATAAAAAGGTGCATTGTGCTTTGCCATTTAACTTTAACTTTATTACACGCCCTTGCAGACGTGTAGAAACATAGAAAGGGCAGAAAAACAACGAAAACATCGAGGAACTTGAAAAATGACAAGTTTCGAAAGGAAAAAGCGTAAAACGATTGATAGATCATTTCTTGACAATGAAGGTAATTTTTGACAAGTGTTTTGAATTTAGTGAAGTTGATCGGTATCTGAACAGTATGACTCATCTTCAAGTATTCCATGCCGTCTCTGAAGATGGAGAAGCTGCGCCCCAAAGAGGTGCGCGGCTGACGGAATTTAAGCTTGAACCTTTCTCCCCTAGTATTTGATTCAACCAGTTTGAAAAACGAATGAGCTTTGAGACCCAGTCTTCCAGTTTTAATATTATATACCAAAATTAAATCATTTCTTTTGCGTCTGTAATGTAAAGTATCCAAATTAAGCATACGATTCCTCACTATGCCATGGGGATTACTCCTATACGTGAAGCCAAGAGACCTTATGAAGACCTTCCTTGTGAAGTTGTTTTGCACTCTTTCTAGTTTGGCAACGCAGGTTTTTTAATGAGGAAAGTAGATATAGGTACCATATTCAAGAACAGATCGAACGTAAATTTCATAGGCTGTAACCAAAAGCAATGGACCTTTAGTTTTCAGCGATTTGAACAGAAGGAAAAGTTTCTGTTCAGCTTTCGCAACAATACTACCCAAATACTTATCAAAATTCAATTTCGAATCGACGAGAAACCTAAATCATTAACTAGGTTAACATGCTGGAGTATTGAACCATCGATATTGTACCCACCTTCCGGATTAGTAGTTCTACCCAGGTGTAGTACCTGACTTTTTTGAGTGGAAAGAGGGAGAAGGTTTCGTTTAGACCATTGAACTATGTACATTGTCAATTGTGGTTTGGATCCTAGTTTTATTGTCACCCTCAAGTGTATCGTAGATTTTTTAATGATAATAATCATTTTATGATAACAATTGTTTTGTATTATGATTGTTTTGCCTACTTATACTGATTTTGCCTGAATGAACGTGAAAAAGAGGAATTTGATCAAGGACACATGAAGCGGCCCCCGCGATCGGTCGCGTCGCCGTGCACTGCATGGCGACGCGATCTGGCCATCTCAGTCGCCCAATCGCGCGATTGGGCGACTTTTCCCGCGATCTTGTCTGAAAGACGGGCGACCAGATCGATACACAGTGTTTTCATTCGGTCGCGTTGCAGAGCGATCGAACTCTGAAAGAGGCCTAAATGGCACAGCACCTACCGTAAACTACAGTAGACCTCAGGATTACGACAAGCAAACCTCAGATCCATGCTCAGCGTCCTAGATCACTTCTACTTGAAGGTTTTGAGCAAAATCAAAACAGAAAACTTCATGTTGTTCTGAAAATTTTTTTTGGGTGTCCTTATCTTGCCGAAAAGTAATGAGAGAGACTATATCTTTTCTCAGAGTGGTTTTAGGCAGTTGCGAAGAGCATACTTGAATACCAGAGTTAGGTCCGTGGCTTGCCTCCCCAAGAAAAAACATGTAAATCTCGACCGCGGCTGGTGAAGGCGGCTTAAATTTTACCCGCGGCTGGCGGTATGGTAAGCTGATTAGCTGCGCTCTTCTCTCGGTCTGATTCGATTAGGCATCTTTCAGAGCATCATCGCCTTGCGACGCGATGGCATAATAACCATGAGTATCGATCGATATCGCGTCGCACGTCCATCAGTATTGGAAGCATGGCATCGGGGCGATCAGCGATGGGAGTGTAAAATGGGACTTAGCGAGCCTGCGCACGCAACCGCCGTGCCAGCCGCGGGTGAGATTTAAACCTTTTTGGGGAGGCAAGCCACGAACCTAACTATATGTTCAAAACGGCTCTAGGAAAGTTCATTCCGTCCGTCATGGCCAGACTGACTAAAAACAGTTCCCTTGTGAGGCTGCGATAGGAATCTCATTGAGAAGGCCAAGCGAATGAAACTGCCTTCATTGTTGTCATTCGTTCTATGCGCAGCAAACCCTCACCATGACATTCGTTCAGGTGATCCTTGGTGGACTTCTCCTTTTCCTCAGTGGTCAAATTCTTACCGGCAGCCATTCTCTCCTCGGGTTCCTCCACGGGTAGCTCTCTGTAAAATGTCGCGTCGGTTGTGCTATGGGGTATGCCCTTTTCTGAATTTTCAACTATCTATGAATGACCCACCGCACAGCATTTTGCTCACTAACGACCTCTACTGCTGCTGCTGCTGCTGCTACTACTACTGCTGCTTCAGGCTCAGTTCCAACTTTTGCCTCTTCACGGAATAGGCGTCTTGTCACTGGCCTTAACAGCGATCGTTGAGGGTATCTGGCCACCAGTAGCGAATCCACTCACGATGTGCTCATGGCGTGATATTGGCTGAACATCCACGCGGCCATATTCTCAAGTCCTGATTCCACAGCCGTTCTATGTAGTATGTTAGCGTGCGTGTGCGAGAGATTCTCGACGGTGATCTGCTTCAGGAATTCCATGCAGACGTGCTATAATACACTACATATGAGGCTATTCGCCTTACAGTAGAAAAATTTTCGCGTAGGCGGCTCTCCGCTCGAGCCGCCTTATAGTTCGGCTCGTTCCCCCAATCTTAAGGTCGGCTTCTCTTGCTGTCCGGGCCACTGCTGTTGCTGTCCAGGCTCCTTCAATTCGCCCGAACAGCGACCCGGAGATAAGGGCGGCTTCGATTCCTGCTCGGTGCGGCTCGGAGCCGAGCATCACCTGAGGGTAAACTCCCACACGAATACGGCTACGGATGAGTTCTAGTATAGGCAAGTGGAAGTCCAGCGTTGGCATCAGCAATCGGGTCACACAATTGACCCTCACCTGCCATGCTTTACCATGACCGTGATGCCTACTATGCTTCTCTGGGCCAAATTCCGGTCCGCAGTTGCGTCTCGACACGCTTTGTTGCTGCACGCGCTCGGGTCAATCGAGTTTCCAGCGCCAAAGCCGACTCAATGGGCCTTTTTTATACAATTTTCTTCTAACTGTTCTGGTTTCCAGTTTCGAAAACCCACCTAGAGTCAACAGATCGACGGCTGCGGCGCTGGAACCTCTCCCGACTCGGGAGCGTGCAGCTGAAAAGCGTGTCGAGACGCAATTGCGGACCGGAATTCGGCTTAGAGAAGCACAGTACGTGTCCCATAAAATCATTCTTACGAGAATCACCTCGCGATTGTGACTGTCGCCTGCCCATATGATTATTGCTCGGATCACTTCAAATTTCTTCCCAGTGATTGCCAGATTACTGATTGCGATCTGTAAAACCCTCGACATGCGTAGGAGTAGGCTCTCTGAACCATTGCCCTGGAACCAACCTTCATGACCCGTTTGAATATCGACGACTGCAACCCGAAGAATGGCATCAGATCTGAGATATCGGCGATTTGGGCTGCTGAGGCCTGAATTACCTAGATTTGATCCTGAATTTCTTCAGCTTTCAGGCTTAACGCGTTTGGACAGGTAAAGACATAGGATTCAAGTGTGGTGCGTGCTTTGTACCCAAATTTGCAGTTGACGCAGAATCGTTTCTCGGTTTGCTTTGTTGGATACTTGCGCGTAATGCTCGTGAATGCAGCCTGTCTGACTAAGTGATCGATATTTAGGAACTTCTTAGAATGCTCTTTTCTCTGCTCAGGCGATTCTAGGCCCCAAGCCGCCAGACAGTTCTGCTCGTTCTCCCAGTCTGCGGGTCGGCTTCTGTTGCTCTCAATCAGGTCGTCTTGTGTCTCCAGGCCACTGCTGTCGCTTTCCGGGCCACTGCTTTTGCTGTCCGAGCTGCTCCAGTTTGCCTGAACAGCAACAGCAGTGGCTCATAGATTCGGAGAACGAGCCGAATTGTCAGGCGGCTCCGATTGCTGTTCGGTGTGGCTCGGAGCCGAGAATCGCCTGAGTGTGCTCTCCTCATTTTATGTACTATTTCGTATTCTGTAACTTTCCCCCCTGTGTATAGTAGAATCTTCTTGATGGCCCAGTCAGTAGCGGCCATGAGTCAGTTGACAAGGCCTTTTCGCGGATACCGCTTTTGTACATACGTATCTCAATCTGGACTCAGCGAAACTTGATGAAACTTTAGTACGTTATAGGGCATCAGAAACCTTGCTTTACACCTACAGTAGCTTAGGTTATGAGGGTGCAGTTGTTAAATTTGAAATTTATTCATAATTTCAAAAGAACTATTTGAATTCGGCCTGTTATCTCAAAACACGGCTAGTAATATGCCAAATCCGTAGCACTTCTTCGCCATTAGGACGTCTTCCAAACCGTTGTATAGGCTTTTGAGAGAATACTCTTTATCAGATTTTCATTCTAGGAATCAATTGGAAATGAATTTATGCATATTCGCAACTATTGGGTATTTCTCTTCAACGTAAACGAAAAGGAGCGAATCCCATGTAAAATTTGTACTTTGTCAAAGCCTATGAAGTGCATATTTTGAATGGTTCTGGGGCGAATAATTGTATACGGGAGAATTTTCAAAAACATTCCCGAATCTGTTCAAATTTCGGTTTTTAGAAAAATTCTGATAGAGAATGTTTTCCCTCGAGGGTATACAACGGTTCAGAAGATCTTCAAATCGCAAATAACTGCTACGGGTTTGGAAATGTAGAAGCCACGTTTTCAGGGAATAGTCTTGATTGGAGATATCACCACAAAATTATAAATAAATTCCATATTTAAAGACTGCACTCTCAAAACCTAAGCTTACGCTCTGAGAGAATTTGCCGCTGCGGCTCCGCGATAGTGCCGCTTCGAAGCCTACTGGCACCGAAGCGGCACTACCGCGGAGCCGTGGCGGAACTACCGCGAAGCCGTAGCGGTGATGCGGCGGTGCCGCTTCGGCTCCGCGATAGTGCCGCAGCGGCTCCGGGAGAGGATCTGATATGAAGTTGTTTGAGAATGATGGTACAACTAGGGGGGGCCTAAGAACAAAAATACGCTCCTGCGCTTATTACGTCATCTGTCTAGTAGGGACAGAGATTACCGCCGCTCTTGCACCCAAGGAAATACGGAGTGTACCTCGAACATGGGTAACGGAACTTGCGATAACTTCGTTTCACCGCACAGGATAGTACATTTTACTCCATGCGGGTTCACTGCTGCATCATCGGAGTCGGCTCGGTTCTAACGCGGAACCGATGCGGTACTATCGCGGCGATGTCGAGGCTCAAGACACGGCAGCAAAATCGTCTGATCACGGAGCCGATGCGGTACTATCGCGGAACTATCGCGGCACAGTCGAGGGTCGCGGTACTATCCCGGCACTGACGCGGCAAATTTTCTCAGAGTGTATGTGTGGAGCAAGGGTTGTGATGATCTGTAATATACTAAAGTTTCATCAGGTTTCGCCAAGCTCGGGCCGAGATATGCATAAAACAGTATCCGCAAAAAGGCCATGTCAATATATTTATGACCGCTACTCTATAGGCAGTTCGTTGTTCTTATTCCTACCGTAGGTTATTCACAATAAAATTCTGCTACTATCAACTGTCTGTCCACTCCACATCAACAAGCCAAGAGCACAACTCTGGGTGCTCTTTCGGAATAAACGACCCACTAAAGAATGCAATGAAATTAGCAATTGTTTGGACATGACCTACCGCTCGGTTGGTCACATCAAACAGTTCATTGTGTTTGAAAAAGACTAAATCATTCGACGGCTTTAGTGGGAAGATCATTTCTCATAAAATTTCTCTAGTGGGTCGTCTATTCCGAAAGAGTACCCAACTCTGTCCAAACTGCTCAAGGTCTGCTTTTCTCCCCTGCGAAATCTGAAATCACATAATGACGCAGCCATCCATTACCACAAGCAGCTGATGTTTAGTATCCGGTGTGAAGTTGTCAATATGGTAGAGGAGCACCACCAGCGCATCTGGATCG
This sequence comes from Aplectana chamaeleonis, assembly GCA_029168955.1. Lineage (NCBI taxonomy): Eukaryota > Metazoa > Nematoda > Chromadorea > Rhabditida > Cosmocercidae > Aplectana > Aplectana chamaeleonis. The sequence goes on along the minus strand of JAPDOI010000008.1, from coordinate 1,582,540 downwards.
TCTGAAATGACTCGCCAAAAATGTGTTTCCTATAGTTCTGAAACGAGTTTGTGCGTTATGGGATACAGTGTGACTATTTTCGGAGACTACTTGACCCGTACTACTCGAATCTCACTCACCACGATATTTCAGTACTGCTGCCTCAATAGCGTCCACCATGTCGTACATCTCCAGCACAAAAGCTGCCGCCAGTGCGTCGGTTAGCTGGAATTCGGGACAGTCGTTCATTTCACTAGAACATTTCAACTTTCATTTGAGAGTTTGAGTCTGTCGGTCAGATATAGAAATGCAATTGATATCATCTTTTCATGCCGTTGAGGCAATCGGTACCGCACTGTGTTTAATGTTCCCTGTTCGTTTCAAGCCATTCCAGACACTTGAAGTCTCTTTCACACTTTCCCGACCGACGTCGGACGACTCGTTATCGAATGTGTAATATCTATCTACCCTACCCTACCCATCTTATTTATCTTAACTTATCAAATTTGATAACTAGTCGTCCGACGTCGGCCGGCAAACTATGAAAAGGGCTTTAGGCAAGGTCGCTCGATTTGCATACGTAGAAACAATCGATAGGAGTGAGGGCTTTTCACTATTCGGACATTTCGCAATTATGGCTCCTGTCATAGTTTACAGAACGGCTTTACGTACTGAAAGGGGCCAGGACACTGGCAGACGGCTTTAAAGTGATTGCTCAACAACTGTAGTGCCAAGTAGTAGCCAAGACCGCCGGCAGCGTGCTGGCGCGGTGATTCTAAATGAACACTCATGCAGAAACGTACACAGTAGTAGTAGTGAAGAAGGTTCTGACGGGATAGAACCTCTTATTAACAAGTTCTGACTGATCGGAACGTATTGTTTTCGCCTCACATTTTTGCACTGAAGAGCCGGAATTGACGGTTGTACGTCTCTGCAAGGGTGTCCAGGGGCGGCATGCATGAACGCTTATGAGGAGGTCAGGGAGCCGCTCCGCGTTCTACGTGCGAGGCGTCCAGCCAGAGGTGACCCGAAAAACATGCCGTCCCCACTGTGTGAGGACGCAATCTCGCGACGCACGGTGAACTCCCCGCCTAAATGTTTTTTTTTTCCAATTTTAATCGTGCTTACCCTCTATCTTTTTTGATTTGTCCTCTATAGATAATTAGTTTTTGATTAACTTTACCGTTTTGCTTGAGTACCTCGTACAAATACGTAAAGCCGTTTGAGATAAGGATAAGTTAGAAAAACAGCTGTTAGGCGAGGGGTTCGCTGTACGTAGTGAGGTTGCGTTCCAACGTTAAACAGACGGCATGTTTTTGGGTCACCTCTGGATTGACGCTCCGCACGTAGTACACGGAGCGGCTCCCTGACCTCTTCATAAGCGTTCATGCATGCCTCCCCAGTTCGCAACAGCCGTGCTAGCCGACCGCCAGTAAAAGCTGTGTGGCACCAAGAATGATTTTTGCTCGCCAGACAAATGCCAACAGCCCGCCGATCTAATTGTCTGAGTAGGCATGCGGCTTCAAGACTTCTACGCGTACCTGTTCCGTAGAGAATTCAACTTGAACACCATACATCCAATCGATAGCCATGTTCAGGCCACATGGGGTGAAGTGTTTCTGGTCTGTTTTCAAGTGGTCCACATTTATCATTGTACGGGCTCCTAGGTAGAGCTCGAATAAGTTTCGAATGTGCGTATATAAACTCTGAGGCACTCCTAGTGAGATGGCGATTTCGGTTTTCACCAGTAGCGGAGCGGTGAGTCTTGGAGAAATATAATCGCCGATAATGATGTTTAGGCAAAAACCACCACTTAGGCCTAGGTCATAGTTGGCCGATCGGCGTAGCCAGCCCGATCGAATATCATGAAAGACATGAATAAGTCCTCGGTCATAGGCTGGATTGGCACTAGTTAGGGGGGAGCACTCGAGAAATTAGAATGATTTATCAATGAAAATGAAATTTCGCGCTGATATCATATGTCTGTCTGATAGCGTTATCAGTCATGCATGGAAATACTTCGACTTCTGAAATCGGTATCATTCATTCTCCAACTGAATCGTGAGTGCCCCCCCCGCCGTACTAGTGTCATACCCATAGGCCTAGTGCATACTTCCCGCGACGGGCGACGCGACATAGCGTCTGTCATGAATATCGACCGAAAGTCGATATGGGCGATATGCACTGCCGCTGTCGCGGGAATTGTGCACTAGGCCATAGTTGGCCGATCGGCGTAGCCAGCTCGATCGATTATCATGAAGGGCGGAAATGGGGCGGGGTGGAAAAAACACCCGGGGCGGCATGCACGTACGCGGCGGGTTAGGTTGGGGTTAGGCAGGGTTTGGAGCGTCGGTGCGTTTGATGATAGCAGCGCAAGGGCTAAAAGGGGGTTAGGCTAGCACTGAAAAATCGTTCCCTCGCAAAACCTACGTAGGAGGGTGGGGCAGCCGAAACCCCGTTGAAACCCCAACTATTGATTATCTCCAGCACTCGTACAGCAATGATCAAACGCGCCGACGCCCCAAACCCTGTCTACCCCCAACCTAACCCGGTATGACACCACTAAGGGGGGGGCACTCAGGATTCAGTTGGAGAATGAATGATACAGCCTTCAGAAGTCGAAGTATTTCCATGGAGTCTCCACGGAAACATTGACTGATAACGCTATCAGGCATATAATGTCAGCTCAAATTTTCTTTTTCATGGATGAATCATTTCATTTTCTTGAGTGCCCCCCCCCAACGGTGTCAATCCCCTAACCCGCCGCGTACGTGCATGCCGCCCCCGATGTTGCTGACCCGACCTATGTTCACGTGATATAAGGTAAGTAACAAATGATATCCATGATTTCGTTCCACATATTTCATACATATTGACTGCGTCAGCCACAGCTGGCTACACCGGGTGTTTTTTGCAACCTCAACCGTTCATGTTTTTCATACGTATCGACCGGGTTGGCCACGGCGTTTTTTCAACCAACAGGGGCCTTACTGCTGGGGATAATCAAAATCAAAAGTTCAGGTCGGGATAATGTTTCTAACGACGAGCGACGTGACGAAATGTTTGACCGAAAATCGATACGTCTTATTTGCAGCGTCGCTATCGCTGGTCGCGGAAACTGTAATCCCGCCCTTATACAGGCCATAAAACGGCCAAAGTCTCACCGTCGACTGCGTACCACGCACTGCGCGACCGCACGCGCGTCGGAAGCTGACGAGTTTTGGCCGCCGCGCGACGAGTTCCGGCCGCCGCGCGACGTTTCGGCCTCCGCGCGGCGGCCAAACCTCGTCTGCTTCCGACGCGCGTGCGGTCGCGCAGCGCGTGGTACGCAGTCGATGGTGAGACTTTGGCCGTTTTATGGCATGTATGTACGCTAAATTCGCGAAATCTAATTATTTTGATAGTTGAGAGTGAGTCAACTCACTCTCACCTTGAAGCACAAGTTTGTCCAGTACTGGTGAAGTCTGCAGCATTTCTCGATGCACCCTGAAGACGCTCTCATCTAATTTCAGGCTTCGATCAGCATTGCGATTTCGATGAAATGCAGTCTGAAGTAGACGGCTGTCAGACATGGTGGTCAGGTGAGGAGTTAAAAAGTTGAAATTAGAATAGTAGATTTTCAAGTAGCGTGAAGAAGGCTTCCTCGCACTCTCTCATGTTGAAAGACACAGTGCTCAGCTTCAAATTATTACAGCAGACCTTCTCCGGATTCTCCAGTACCAGCCTCACGTCCATCTCGAAGATCGTTGAAGGTCACCAAACCGTAGACTATCAGGACTAGAAATGAGTATCACCTCTCTTCCAGTAGGAATATGATTAGATTAGGCACCAATATCACCTCATCAACGGTGAACAGTCTCTCGTTCAAGTCGTTCACACCCGTAGTCGAGCATCAAATCAGATCATCTAATTGACTATTCTTGTTAGATGATTTGAAATCTATAGAGCAATAGTGGACGAGAAAATCAAGAGGAAAACGCTACTACTCTGTTCAAATTTCGATTAATGCCCTACACCCAATAATTGGCCAGGGAGGATGATTTCGAGCGCTGAGCATGGTTATGAGGTCCTTCTCCAGATTTTCGAAGAATTACTGCGCGTTTTGGAAGGCACAATAGGTACAAAAAAAAACGACTGTCTCGAGCCTATGAGATTTTTGAAGCAGCAGCTCGGGATGGAAAATTATACAGTTTTAATGTAGAGGCTCAAGAGATACTAATAATGCCATTCGTTTCCGAAGATGTGTTCACGAGAGAAATGTCGCCCGTTTTTTCTCAGAAATGTAAGCTTTTGATCTCTCCAATAAGAGTAAGAATCTCAGGCAATCACCGCATTGAATGCATGTCGAATATGCATTCAACTCGAAGACCAGGTGGTTTCGAGTACAGTCAGGGAACGTGCTGCTAGGGGAGCACGTGCTCCTATTGTGTTCCGAATTACAGCACGTGCCCCAACAAATAAGCCATCCAATGCGTGAATGATGCACATTCAACTCGATGACAAAGCGATTATCCAAAAAAGGAAAGTATACGAAGCACTCCTGAGACGGAACTAAGAGGTCGGCAGCTTTGCCGGTTCAATTACTCAAGTTTGCGGTACTTTACCCGCCGGGCCGCTGGAAGCCTCTTTCAATCGCTGACGGCCCCAGATGGTGCTCGGCGAGCTGGCCGCGTCGCGTATTTGTGCTGCTACGATAGCGCTGGACCATCTTGCAGCACGTACTCCTGCGATTGAATTTTACGGCAAATGCTCCTATAGAATTTTGCAGCACGTGCTGCTGTTTGGAGCACGTGTCCCTGTGTTGAAGCATTTCGATGGGTGTGGACACTCGAGTTGAATGCATATTCGACACGCATTGAATGCGGCGGCGGAAGTACCGACACACACGGCGAGGAAGTGGGTGAAACTCCCGTGGACCAGCCGACAAATTGGATCACCCCGCCCACATCATGTAACATTCGTCCTTTGTTTGACCAGAGGAACAGTTGCCGAACTTTTGAATATTATTTATCGGCTCTCACAAGCGGAGCAAATAATTTCCGACGTCAGGTCTGACGCCATGTCTGCAGTCTCCCGAAACACACCTGAAGGCGTAATTAATCATTTCAGAAGTTTCTTTCAAAAAATTTTTCTCCAGTATTTGAGTGTTCTCTGTGGACTTTTCCCTATCAATCTCTACTTACAAGGGAAGTGTTCAGAGCGGTAAACGCATCTGCGAAAACGGCTAGTATCGTTAGTTTAGCTTTTCTGGCTCAATAGTAAAAATGCGCAGTATCCCGCCCCGAGCTGCAGGTTCAAAAAAGTTGTGAGCATTTTTAAATTTTCGCGAAAAGGCTTTTTTTGTTGAAGTTTCAAAAAATTTCCTCGGATGTTGCTCAAAACTCGTATGTAAGGGTAATCTAGAGTGGTGAACACGAATCTGGAAGCCGTTTGTCCAAAATTTGAGGTTTTCTGAAGGTTACAGTAGGTAACATGTCATTTAGGGGACAAAACCTACCCTAGTATTTTGAAAATCGAGAAACGGACGTTAAATTCGTATTCTCCACCCCGAACAACACCCGTATACAAATTTTGATTACAATCTGAGATTTTCACCAAACCACCGTATACCCACCGTAACCTACCGTAATCTGAAAAAAAAACGATAAACGGACTCCAGATTTGTGTTAAGCACTCCAAATAACTCTCAGCAAATGATTTTGAGACACATGTATCGTAGAAATCTGGAAATTTCGAAGGTGGCGTTTTTCCCTCGAAATTTTCCCCGGTTAGTAAGCTTCGAACGAAATTAGCCGAAAACTTTGGACAATCGACGAATAAATCACAGATTCGTGATCAACGCCGAAAAAAACCCTCCTGAGAGAATTTTAAGTAAAATCTGGAACATTTCTCTAGAACGCTTCCAAAGCACTCTAATCGGTATAAATAAACGCCCAACCGTAAATCCGTACAAGTCCAAAACGTTGTCAGTCTGGACAAAGTATGGAAAATGTACCTTCACCCAAACTTTGCTCAGGGGGTAGTTTTGGGCGCTGAATACATTTATGAGGTCCGTTTCCGGAGCCTAACGCTTTTTTTGGAAGGTACAAAAAGCACAGAAAACGACCTTTTCAAGCTTGTAACTTTTTGGGACCTCGGGGCGGGATACTGCTCGGGGCGGGATACTGCACAGTTTTACTATTGAGCCTTGATAGATAGTAGCGATACTAGTCGTTTCGGCAGATGCGTTCGCCACTTTGAACACTTCCCTTGTTAGTGAATTCACCTACTCGAAAACATCAAAAAGTAGAATACGATTTTTTTCGTGAACACCGCCTTTAATAAATCCGGCCCCAGGTAGTTGCCAGGCTATCGACTCTACTGTGCGCTAGATACGCTAGAGATGTATGTAGACGCGTATCTCTTCACCCAGTTGACCTTTGTGAAACCTGTTATCCTGCCACTTACACTCCTATATAAATCGACGTCTTCGCTGTCGCACTGCTGTACTGTGTTTCTTTGTCAACTCTTCGCGTTTTCTCCCTTATTTTAGTTCGTCATCCTTCACAGTGTAATGTTTACAGTTGATGAGTCTCTCCCCTACACATTTGCAAAAGAAATGCTTCTGCTTTATGGTCTTTTTTTCCACAAACAGCAATATTATAACGAAACCGGCCTGCAAACAGTAGTCCCGTTCAGATCCCATCAATCCAGTTATCATCGTCAAATATAATTGCCTAATTATTCCTGGGAATCAGTTAAATGCCTATTTCTCATTTGGCAGCCGGTATTTTCCATACCGTATGCCATTTATGCATACAATGGAAAGTGCGTATTTTTTGTGTGCGGAATTCAGCCCTTTCCGTTGAAATGTTTTCCCACGCAGCCGACATTTCTGACTGACTCACATTGCCCCGCTATAAATGATGAGCCATCAGCCTTGTCCCGATATTGCGTTCATATACATATACATACACTCTGTTTCGTAATTATACGCCGCCATCAGAAATATTTCTTGTTAAACTTGTTTTGTTGTATCATCGAGACCTTTTTTTTCACCCTTTTCTTCACGGGTTCAACAAGGTGTTTCCTGCTTTTCAAGTAATAATTTTTTTAAATTCTTGGATAATCTAAAGTTAATGAAAAAGTGCCCAATCGGCTTTCAAAGGCACAGTCCAACCTCGGAATCGGTTTTCTGCTCTTGTGCTCTTCTTTTCAGAGAAACGAAAACAAGTTACTTGTAACATAAAAGGCCGAAAACAATTTACTTCTAAGAGATTTGATCCTGTATAAGTTACTTGCGACTTATATCAGGCCATTTAAGTTACATGCAACATATCGACGGGATGCCGCGTGCAGTGCGGTTCCGATATGTTACATGTAACTTGAATGGCGCAGGATAAGTCGTAAGTAGGTTAAATAGGACAAGAGGCATTTTCAAGGGAAGTATACAATACATTCTTGAGGTCAGGCTCTCAGAAAAATGAAAACAAGTTGCCTGTAACATATCTAAGCAGATGTAAGTTACTTACGACTTTTATTGTGCCATTTTTTACATCTGCTTAGACATGTTACAAGCAACTTGTTTTCATTTTTCTGAGAGCCTGACCTCGAGAATGCGTTGTATACTCCCATTGAAAATGCTTCTTGTCCTATTTAAGTTACTTGTGACTTATCCTGTGCCCTTCAAGTTACATGTAGCATATCGGAGGCGCATTGCACGCGGTTTCCTGTCAATATGTTGCATGTAACTTAAATTACTTGAGATTAGTCGCAAGTAACTTACATTAGCTTAGGTATGTTACAAGTAACTTGTTTTCGATTTCTGAGAGGACACTGTGTGCAGTGCGCCTGTGATATGTTGCATGTAACTTAAATGGCACAATATAAGTCACAAGTAAATTAAATCGGCCAGGAAGATGTTTTCAAGGGGGATGCACGACGCATACGGGGGGTCAGGCTTACGACTGGCGTTGCTGTTGGTTCACTTACCCAGGTTTGAGGCACTTGACGCCACACCAGCAGGGAAGGCCCAGCACAACATTTTTTGCGTAGTGTGTGGTCTGCGACGCGCTCTTTGCGTCGCGTGTCGTCTGCGTCACGTGATGGCCAACCATAGTGAAAATATAAATGTAAGTTACATGTAACATAAGTGTAACTTACATATAATATAAATTGATTTACATCCAATATAAATGTATGTTACGATTTTTTGAGCTTCGAACTGGCACTGTTGTCAGTTTACTTATCAAAGTTTAAGGTACTTGACCCCACACTAGCAGGGAAGGTCCCGCACAGCGTTTTCCGCTTGAGGTGTGGTCTAGGAGAGGTGCGGACACGTTCTCTACGTCGCGTGTCGTCTGCATCGGGTGATGGCCACCCAAGGTGAATATATAATTGTAAGTTACATGCAACATAAGCGTAACTTACATGTAATATAAATGTAAGTTACTTGAGACATTCAAGTAAGTTACGTTCATATTACAAGTGACTTATTTTCATTTTTCTGAGTTGAAGAGAATTTCGCGATGATGACAGTGGTGTCTCCAGAATCGCTCAAAACCGTTTATGGAAAAAGTTATTGCCAGTGAAAGACTTTGGATTCGAACTACGAGAAGAACATGGACGAGTTGTCGCTAGCTTTTTTTTGTCGTCACTCTCAGAAAAACGAAAACAAGTTACTTGTAGTATAGATGTAAGTCACTCGAATGTCTCAAGTAACTTACATTTATATTACATGTAACATACATTTATTCCATATGTGACTTACATGTTCACCGTGGTTGGCCATTCACGACACGCGAGGCAGACAACGCGTCCGCATGTGGCCACGCAGAGCGTAAAACGCTCTGCAGGACTTTCTCTGCAGCGGGGGGTCAGTACCTCAAACTTGGGTAACTGAACCGACAGCAACGCCTCTTCCGAGGCTGACCTCAGGAGTGCGTCGTACACTTCCCTAGGAAATGCCTTTTTGGCCGATTTAAGTTACTGGCGATTTATCTTGGCCAAGTAAGTTACATGCAACATATCGGAGACGCTTTACCGTCGACATGTTACATGTAACTTAAATGGCCTGAGATAGATCCCAAGTAACTTACATAAGCTTAAATATGTGACAAGTAACTTGTTTTCATTTTTCTGAGTTTGCAGCCATCGCACTGGAGCAGATCATAATATAAAGTTTGGCCGAGAATAAATCGAAGAATGTAGATTTTGACTATATTCCATCGGACGCCTCAGCCCAATTCAAACCTGAAACTGTGGATGGAAGCAGCCCTTTTGTCTCAACTAGGAAGGCGTGGCCGACTTTTTCCTCACTTTTTCTTGCCTATTTAAAGGCAGGGTTTACGACAGAAACGGTCGTTGTGTTATCCTCTTGAGAAGGTTGATCTGGCCATCACAAAAGTGAAAAGAAGTGAAAAGTTGGAGATAAAAGCTCAAAAACTAACTATTGTTTGATGTCCGCCCGCCCCCAATTATCGAAATTTCTATGAATACATGTTTTGCTATGTTTTACTTTGCTTCTAAAGCAACTTCTGAGCGCTTTTAGAGACCACTCACCTCTTTAAGAGCAAAGTAAAAGATGGATAACAGGCAACCATAGGTATCCCGTTAATTCGGGGGCGTGCTGACACCTGCCACGCCCATTTCGATGGACTTTCGAGCTCAACAGTGGCGGAATGAGCTATGATTTTCGATCTATAGCCCAGTTTTTCCGTCCAATCTCAGCCTCTCTCTTCGTTCAGGTCCGCTCTGATTCATCGGTCGCGAACGATGGGAATTGCAAGCTTCGGACAACAACTCGTCCACCCAATTTCGCGGTTTAATTTTAGGCAATTTTCGAGCGGCCATAACTTCATTCCCAGGATGTTTTGTACCTTTTCAGAGGTATCATTGGAATCAGCGTGGGGCCGTTTTCAAGATAAGCGAAAAATCTTGCAAGTGTTCCTTCCGAGGTGTAGTGTGCCTTGAAGAAGCCATATCTGTGAATGATCAGTGAACTTCGTTGAAGTACTAACATAACAATAATTATGCCTCAACCCAAAAAAAAATTTCTTCTTCTGAACTCCTCTTACAGCAATGTGATAACTGTAATTTTTTTTTGTTGCATCAGCGTATACTTAGGAATTGCTAAACCGCTTCAGATGAGAGCCGTTTGTTTGCTACTCGCTCTGGTTTTGGTGGCGGTCCAGGCCAAACTGCAGAAGGTCACCGTGAAGGGTATCACCGTCTGTAACAAGAAGCGACTCGAAGGCGCCACCGTTGAGCTGTGGGAGAGAGACAGACGTGAGTCATCATTTGATTCTTCGAAAAAAGTTCTCAAAAGATATGGAAAATTCTCATCTATAAAGTCTGTCCGAATGAGACTGTCCGCGCACGCGGTTGGCGTGCGTGCTGAGCGACCGCCATGATGGTTTTTTTGGACGTGCCTAACCTAGAATGAGATAGAGATGCCTGGGATGTTGTTCGCTATTTGGCTGATGTTCCTGCTAATCAATTCAAAGGTCCGAAAAATGCCATTGCGACAGACACGCCCGTCGACCGCGTGCGTGGACAGTCTCACCCGGACATTCTTTGGTATATTTGTCAGAGATTCGCAACAGTTCTGAGCAGCTGTTTTGCGTTGTATATAGTCTCCTTAGATGTTTAGGTCTAGTGAATGAATAGGGCTGTACGCGGCTGTAGATCGTCACGCGCGCGATCGTAGCTAAGGACTAGTGTATACTTCACGCGACGAGCGACGCGACATAATGTTTGTCATCTGTATTGACCGAAAATCGATATTGCTTACATGCACTGTCGCGCATCGCGGTCAGTATGCACTGGGCCTGAGAGACTGCAGGTGGGAGCAGCATCGCTCGCACGCGCAGCTCGTTGAGTGATGAGAATTTCAATTTTTTACAGAGGTTGCATCCAACTGTGCCCATACCAAATTTCTTTGTGGTGTTTATTCAACTTTTGGAATTTGCATGATGCTCAGGCGCTATTCATACTCCTCAACGTCAGCGCGCCACGCGCGTCACGCGTCTGTGAAACTCCTGCGGCGACACTATGGCTGAGCGGATTAAAGCGGGCCTCTACTTCATCGAGCATTCAAAATCTGTGCAAGTATACACTATCACATAATACTGGGATTAATTGTAATGGAACGGAATAAAATTAATTATGGATCATCAAAGAAAATGTCGAAAAAGTCGTTACGGTCGTTGCCGCCATGGCGCAACGGGCGTCACGCGCGGGCGTGGTCTCAGACCATTTATACTCCCGCGCCACGCCCGCGCGTGACGCGCTGGCGTTAAGGAGTATGAATAACGCCTTAGTATGTAGGTTCCCCCGATTCTCTCACCCTAGTAAAAATTTTGATACCAAAACCCACTCGGGATGGGCATTTGGGTGTTGTAATGCTGTAACGCGGAGCGACTCCAATGAGTTTCAATATAAATTAGCACACCTTTTCATGAATACTTTTAGTCACATCAGTTCATATTCAATAAAGCCTTCAATATGCTCAAATGTTGACCACTTTCAGTTGACCCCAACGATCTCCTCCACACCGTGACAACCTCTAGAGACGGCGAGTTCACCGTGAAGGGTGAACAGGACGAAATCGGCGGCATCGAGCCGTTCCTCCGTATCACACATACGTGCAACGTCAAGAAACCGGTATGTTGCATCGTCCGCATAAACATTACACAACAAAGGTGTGATTATGTGACACTTGCGATATAGTAGCTGTTAGGAAAACCCTAACCTATTCACGACTGTATGACCCACCGGTGGGCCTAGCTTTTCAAAAATAGTTTTTTTTGCTAAAATGAGAAGCTAAAAGCCTATTAAAATTCAATTAGAATCTCAGGAAAGCAGAAGCTAACGTCGCGTTCGTGAACAGCACTCAAAATAACACCTCTAAGTCTTTATTTTAGGAGCAATAATGGTAAAGCAATAACTGTATGGTTAGGTTCGTGGCTTGTTTCCCTAAGGAGAAACATTTAAATTTAAATCGCCACACCAACAGCGGTTTGAATTCGGAAGTGTTTCTCGAGAAAACAAGCTACGGACCTAACCATAGTTAACCAGGTCGTGGTTTCAAAGGCAGTGTTCATGATGGTCTTCGTCCCCGGGTTTTTCTCAGAAAACAATGCGTTGGCCTCCAAGTGTTACCAAAATTACGAAAAAATGGCGAGAAACGCATTCAAACGTCGTATTTCAGTGACATTATTCTATAACATGGACTAGTTGTCCGGTTGGAATAAAATGTTCATGATGGTTGTCACCGGTGGAAAATAGGGCCTATCGAAAATAGAAGAGTAGTTTATGCAAAGCAAGATTAGTTAGGGTCCTAAGGAAAGAGCGGAGCAATAGAGAGTAAAGAATTGCGAAGGGCGGGTTCACAATAGATTTCATTGTCACAACAAACACTTCCTGTGATACTTAAGAGGCGGGGTGATACTTAAGGACTTCGTGTAGTTCTGGTGGGTTTTTCTCAATTTCTACATCATTTTAGTACTACCCGGGGGTCACTTATTCAATATAGGGAATAATCTCAAGATTGAAGATTATCGTGACCACTGCCTTTAAGGGCAGCATACACGCTCGTAAACGTGGTTGGGATTACAACGTGAATCGTATCGTATGGCTTGCAACATAATGCCTATGGATTTTGAAGCGTCAAAAACGACCCACATTGCCGTTAGAGGAGTGTCAAGTTTGGCCCCGCCTGTATTCTCACTCCCCTTGTATTTGGCCTTTTCCTGCAACGCAACGTTGCTGGGTCATCTTCACCGTCGCTACTGTCCGAGGATGACCTAACAAGTGAATCACACACGTCACTGATGGTGAAGATGACCCAGGAGCCCTGCGTTGGAGAAAAAGGTGAAATACATGGTGTGTGAAAATACAGGCGGCGCCAAATTTGCTACTCCTGTAACGGCATTTTGGGCCGTTTTTCACGCTTCAAAATGCGTAGGCATTATTTTGTAGGCCATACGGTTCGATTCGCATTCTTATCCCAACCACGTTCACGAGCGTGTATGTTGCTTTTAACTAGTTCTTTTCTCTGCAAAGAAAGAGTTTTGGAAGCCATAACTGCGGTATACATTGTATAGTTAAGGACTCGAACGCTAACGTCGGGGGTGGTGGCCATCGTGTATCAACACCCCTGAGCAGGCGGGAGAAACGGGGGAGGAGCGAGGTTCCTGATTGGACGCAATACGAGCTAGCCCCGGCCCCCGGCTGTTGCGTCCAATCAGGAACCTCGCTCCTCCCCGTTCCCCCTCCTCAGAGGTGTTGATACACGGTGGCCACCACCCTAACGTCGGGCAGGGAACGAAATTCTCATGCCGTAAAATAGCGTTTTGGTGTGTCGATTGCGTCCAACACTACTCATTCCACGACATCATGGAGAAAATTTACAACTATGTTCTTTTAGTTTGACGGTACACACGGGAACTCAGCCTAAATTGGAAATGTTTTGTCGTTCTAATCTCCTTATACGTACATTATCATGTAACTTGAGTTTTCTTCTGAACTAAAACAAGGAAGTCCAGGAATGAATTCCCGGAGGTAGCGAAAAATTTCCATGATGTCGTAGAATGAGTAGTGTTGGACGCAGTCGACACATAAGCTATTTTACCGCATGGTAATCTCGTTCCCTGTCCAACGTTAGCGCGTTAGTTAAGGCCGTGGCCTGCTTCCTCAAGAAAAAACATTTAACTCTCACCCGCGGCTGGCGAGTGGTCGCGTGCACCGGCCCACTAATCGATTCACGCCGAGAGAAGAGCGCAGCTGATCAGCGTATCATGTCGCCAGCCGCCGGTGAGATTTAAACGACCCGCGTCAGCCGCGGGTGCGATTTAAATGTTTTTCTTGAGGAAGCAAGCCACTGACCTAACTGTACTTCGTTGCTAGCTACAAGATAGACACAAAAAGGGGTAATCAATTTCTCAACGGTTACACAGTGGCGTGCCTTTCCAGCCACTATGACTCTCCGATGGGTCTAGGTATACGGTGACGCAATATTGCACGCGATCGTGAATGGTTGAGGCCTTTTGAAAGTGCGATCGCCGCGCGACGCGATGGGATGATAACGATGAGCATCGATCGAGATCGCGTCGCACTTCGATCTGTATTCAAAACATGTCATCGAGGCGATCAGCGATGGAAGTGTAAAATAGGTCTTGAAGATAATGTTCACGATAAATGAATGGGCGTGCTAGCTGTTCATTAGTTTTGGCTACTGATAGTGACAGAGGGCACTGTAGCTCGCTGGGGCCAGTGGAAGAGCCTAACTTTATCTAAACATCACCCGAAGGGAAAAGCGAATAACAACTAGCACGCCCATTCATTTTATCAAGTACATACTCTTTTATGGAGAACACCCATTTGTGCACAACACATACAGTCGTAAACTGTGGTATAACATAACATCGGCATGGATCCTGAAGAGACTATGCGTTCTCATTGGAGGTTGGCGCAAGCTCGGTGCACCTATTTTATAGCATATGGCACTGAGTTTGCGCCAACCTTCAACAGTGAACGCGAAGTCTCTCCACGATCCATGCCGACATTAGGTCCGTGACTTGCCTCGTCAAAAAGCATTGAAATCTCACCCGAGGCTGGCGGTATGGTGAGCCGATCAGCTGCGCTCATTTCTCGGCCTGAATCGATTAGCGAGCCGGCGCACGTGACCGCCCCCGCTAGCCGCGGGTGAGATTTAAATGTTTTTTTCTTATGGAGGCAGGTCACGGATGTAACTATACGAGCACCGAGTTTGCTCCAACACACAATGAGGAAGGCAAAGTATCAATGCGATCCGTGCCGACTGTAAGCACAATAACACTTTGCTTCCAGGGATGCAAACGAGTCTCTGAGTACGAGATTCCCAAGTCGAAGATCGATAGCGTGTACGATATGACGTATGTGACCTTGGACATTGTGTCGGCTGTCGACAAGGAGAAGTGCTAGGAAACAAAGGCTGGCTGTGACTGCAAACAACTTTATATTCCATAAAACATCGAATAAAATTCACAAAATCCATTGCTGTGCTGTATTCTCTGATTTCAGTGAGGTGTGTGACAAATTCACGACATCCCTACGGTCCTTCAGAAGGCTTACATCCTATTCATACTTTTGCTATAGCGGCAAATGCCGCGAAATTTCAATAAATAAATGAGAAATTTGATGTCTGATGCCGTTATCAGACATCAGCTTTTGATGATATCGCAAAAAAACACGCGTTCTTAACTACGCCAGGGAGATTCATTTGATGGTTCATAGTGATGCTCTCAGGTAGGTCACTAGCCCATAGGGGCGCTAGTTGGAAGAATGTTGGCCACACTAACTCGACGCAGTCGAGGTTTTTGTCGCGAAAAACTCTCTTGTTGACCAGCAAACTCTTACCGTGGCCCACGTGCTCACATCCTGTGCGAGTGCGAATACTGAGCTTCGGGGAACCGCTCTGCTCCTAAACAAATCATACGTATCGATCAAACGTGTTGAGACAGTTAATTGCAGGTGAACATGTTTTGAGACGATTGCACATTGCCACCGGCACAAAATTCTCACGGTGAACAAAATTGATGATACCCAATTGATAAAGGGTAAGGTATAAAAGAAATCGAGAGCGGTGTGTTTTCATTCACACACCATCTTTCTCCGGAGGTGAGCGGCTGAAGCTGAACACACTAGGGATTAGGGAAACAGCCTCACCGATGATAAAGAAAACACGATATTGGGGATTATTCGTGGAAAACTCTGGTGAGAAAAACTACTTCACTTGCGTGAGAATTTTGTGCCGGTGGCAAATTATAAACCTGCGGCAAAATTGCAGGTAAGCATGTTTTACCACTTCAACAGGCATGTTTTACCGTTAGAAGCCGGTCGGATCCCCGAAGCTCTATATTGTGCTTATCTGGGTCAAATTCCGGTCCGCAATTGCGTCTCGACACAAGCACGCCCATGCCGATCATTTTTCCGCAGGGCTACCGTAACCATTCTTGAAGAAAACATGATAACGAACGATAACACACGCTCATAACATGCGGGGTATTAAAGGGCACAGGAGCGGTATGCATTCATTCACTCACCGCCCTCGTCGAGAAGCCACTGGGAAGTGGCTGAGGAGGTCGAAATTGTGCAAACATGATTGTTGGCTATTACGATGTGCTCATATCCAAGCTGACACTTGGAACATTTTTAAAGGAGGGTTACGGTAGCCCTGCGGAAAAAATGATCGGCATGAGCGTGCTTGTCGTCTCGACACGCTTTGCGACCGCACGCGCTTGAGTCAATCGAGTTTCCAGCTCCAAAGCCGACTCGATATGGCTTTTTTATACAGTTTTCTTCGATTTTGTTTAATTTCCAGTTTTTAAAACCCACCTAGAGTCAACAGATCGGGAGCTGCGGCGCTAGAAACTCATCCGACTCGAAAGCGCGCGGCCGCAAAGCGTGTCGAGACGCAATTGCGGACCGGAATTTGACCCAGATAAGCACATTACCGCTCTTCATGCCAGACAGCTTGTTGGCGAGTAATCTCTGCACGAACGGCTTTTGAGTGAGCTTGTCATCAAAGACCCGCTCATGCTGTGCCGATAGGCATACCCTAATTAATCAAATTAGATACAACTACAGACAAAGAAGAAGTGGTCAGTTAAAGATCAATATGCGTCCGAAATGTTGCCGGAAATGCGTAGTTTACCGAAACTCGATTATAAGTTTCTAAGGTTAGTGTTCTGCCACCGCCGAGAAATATTAGTGTATCGACGTGTTAGCACCAGGTTTTCTGCGTTGCTACAACATTTTACAGCAGGTATCTGCGGATAAAATTCAACCAATATAAAAAAAAAACCTGCGAGAAGCAGTGAAGATGTTGGAAAGGTGGCAGAACACTAACCTCTAAAACTTATAGTACACTGCTTACAGAAAGCGTCCTGTAAGCGTTGAAAAATTGCTGAATATTGTTAACCCATTCACGACCACGCCTAATTTTGGGTGGCTGCACGTTCGGACCGCGTGCAATATTGCGCCACCGTATAACGTGTCCCACCGGTGGGACACGCTGGCTTGAATAGCGTCCCACGGGTAATTCCTTTTTCTTTGATTGTGTCCCTTATGAAGCTAGCAACGATGGTCGGACAGTGTCAGAATTTGAGCTTCCGAGACGCTCTCGTTATCGAGAAACAAATACTCAAAACCAAAACGGGGTCGACTTAGCTACAACGCTTTCAGAAAAGCAAACGAGTTTCAAACGATAGGTTTGTACTAAACAACCTAAAAGCTAGCAATAGAAGGAAAAAGAAATCACTACGTGCTCCTTAAGCTGTTTTACAGCAGTTTTTTGCTCTACTTCAGCCCACCTGAATTTAGAAAGTTCTGAATATGTTGTTGCATTTGACCTACTGATGGACCACGAGGTTTTTATTTAGGTCTTGAGTAGGTCAAGACACTGATCACATGTAGGTTCGAAAGTAGTTTCTTGTGACGAAGAAATCGATTTTTGAAAAGGGTGTCCCACCGGTGGGACACGCGGTCCGAAGTGGTAGTCAACGCGTGTCCCACCGGTGGGACACGTGGTCGTGAATGGGTTAAACTCTCAGCAGCATTGTACAAGTTGCCTATAGACTCATTCATAGCTGGTCGCTTCGACTTGAAGCCGAAGCGACCAACAAAACTGCCGCGATTTGAAATCGCTGGACGAAACGATTTCAAATCGCTTCGTCTACTGATTTTGAGTCGCTCGGGCGGTCGCAGAATTGCGTAAAAAATACGGACAATTGCGGACAACGCCGCAGGAATTAAAAAATTTTTCTCGGTTTTTGCTGATTCCTCATGATTTTTTGTGACTTCGGTGCCTTAATCTTCTAAATAAATTAGTCTCGCATAGTTTTCCAACAAAAACATGGTTTCAAAAGACGACGGGATGGAATGTGATTGTACAGCAACATAAAACTTCAACTAGCGTTAGTAATTGCCGAAAGGTCTGCATGAAATGTGATTTCTCGGTAGCCTTATTGAACTTTCTTATCTCTATAATCGTAAATGTGTAAGAAATACTCGTTTTTCCCTTTCACATGCCGTCTTTTACGTGGGTGAGCTGTGACGTCCGCAATTTGGCGCCGAATACACACTAGACGAAAAATACCGTGCGGTACCGATTGCCACAGAGCCATAAAATACTTCGCAACTTTCATTTGAGAGTTTGACTCGGTCGGTCCGATATATAAATGCAACCGATATCATCATTTAATGCCATTGTGGCAATCGGTACCGCACGGTATTTGGAGTTTACTCGAATACACCACGTCCTGACGAAGAATTACGGCCTAGTCGCTTCGACTAGACGAATCGCTTCCATCATGGAAGCGACGCGACTAGTCGAAGCGACCTAACAAAATCGAGCAGGTCGCTTCGACTAGCTATGAAATACCCCAGTCGCTCGGCGATCGTGACTGAAACTGCAAACTGTTCCAACCCGTCGCAGCTCAGTGCAAGATCTGTTGTCGCGACGGGTTTCGTACCTGTTGGCAATGCCGCGACTAGTCGAAGCGACCAGCTATGAATGAGCCTTATGACGTTAACACGAGCTAGATACGATTTTTGGAAGTTTTTTGCCGTAACTGCAGTTTAACGTCGCAGTGCACGTTATGGTATGTTTACACAAGGTGTTGAGTTGATCGCAAAACGCTTGGCTCCGGGCGAGATTGAACCAGCATATCCCCTTTCCGGGGGAGCGCCTTATCGCACTGCACCACCGAAGCCCCAGCGTCGCTCTCACTCAACTGCTCGGTAAATCTTCACCGAAGCAATCATCCCTTCACCCGCATAACGGTATGAAACAGGTATACCGTCAGGCCCCGGTCATAGTTGGATGAGCCGACGTCTCCAGCCCGGTCGATACACACAGAATGCATTGGAAATGGGATGCAAAAATCACTCGGTGTATCCCCCCCCGCACCCCCCAACACCCACCCGGTCGATACGTAAGTTTAAAATGATGGAGTGAGGTTGAGAAAATCACTCGGTGTATCCAACTAGATATGACGATGATTACGTGGCCGACAGGATTGCACCTGTTCAGAGAAATAGTGAAGGAGAGCATAGTGAAAAAACGAGGTAGCAGTGTGGATAGCTTTCTAGTGATACGCAATGTTTTATCATCGGTCCGCCCACCCGGTGATTTTCTCATCCGCCGTCATCCACCTATAGCATGGATATCGAACGCCTTCGGATACACCGAGTGATTTTCTCAACCTCACTCCATCATTTTAAACATACTTATCGACCGGGTGGGTGTTGGGGGGTGTTGGGGGGGGTATGCGGGGGGGGGATACACCGAGTGATTTTTGCATCCCATTTCCAATGCATTCTGTGTGTATCGACCGGGCTGGAGAAGTCGGCTCATCCAACTATGACCGGGGCCTGACGGTATACCTGTTTCATACCGTTATGAGGGTGAAAGGATGATTGCTTCGGTGAAGATTTACCGAGCAGTTGAGTGAGAGCGGCGCTGGGGCTTCGGTGGTGCAGTGCGATAAGGAGCTCCCCCGGAAAGGGGATATGCTGGTTCAATCTCGCCCGGAGCCTAGCGTTTTGCGATCAACTCAACACCTTGTGTAAACAAGCTAGATACATGGAGGCTGGGCCCAACTCTCTGTTATTTGAAGAACCTGTGGATAGTTGTCCTATAAGGGTGATGGAAAAATCAGAGCAACGGACGTTTAGGTATAGTGGAGTCCACCAAAAGTGTCTCATTTACTTATCAGTGAGAAGCGGTCGATTGGAGATCAATGAACACTCAAACGCTAACGCCGGTCAGGGAGCGAGATTCTCATGCCGCGAAATAGCGTGTTCTGATGTGTCGATTGCGTCCAACACTACTCATTCTACGACATCATAGAAATTTTTGCTACCTCGGGGAATCCATTCCTGCACTTCCTTGTTTTATTTTAGAGGAAAACTAAAGTTATATGATAATGTACGTGTAAGGAGATTAAAATGACAAAGCATTTCCAATTTAGGCTGAGTTTCGGTGTGTACAGGCAAATTAAAAGAACATTGTTGTAAATTTTTTCAATGTCGTAGAATGAGTTGTGGTGGGCGCAATCGACAAACGAAAACACGCTATTTTACGGCATGAGAATTTCGTCCCCTTTCCGACGTTAGCTTTCGAGTTGAATGGACATGAAACTCGTTGCAGCAAAACCGCTCTCGCTCAATCGGTATCGAGCGTGCTGGTATGGGATTCATGCACATTGATCCCCACCCGACCGCTTCTTATTGATAAGTAAATGAGACACTCTTGATGGACTCCACTATATGTGGCGACGCTCATAAATGATTCAAGAAAAGTCTGGGCTCTGTTCTGACGGGAGTGCGGTGGCCCCCAGAATTTATTCATAGAGATTAAGAAAAACTCTGATATCAGATGCTTGATACGGCTATTACTCTAAAGCGCCTTTCACAGTCTGCCGGACGTTGCCGTCCGACACGTTATAAGAGTGCCGCAGTGCGAGGGAAGCTGCGGTGAACAACCGACAGTTCCGACTCTCCAGTGCAAAATATGAGGCGAAACCAACACGTTTTGACCCGTCATAACTTGCTCCGAAGGTCGTGTCAATGATTTCACCGCAGTGCGACGTCGTTTAGCCGACATCGTGGTGGGAGCTGCACCGACGCCGCAGCTCTATCTTATAACGTACCGGACGGCGTCGTCCGGCAGACTGTGAAAGGCGCTTAAGGCTCCGTATATAGCAGACGACAAGCGGCAGGGGTCAGCGACCAGAGGCAGGCGTCAGGTCGTGGTTCAAACGCTGGCGCATGACGCTAGACGGCTGGCGCATGCAACGTTCTCGAGGACGGCACGTGGTTAACGATGGTATTGATAATATTAGTGACAGCCACTATGCCTACAACGTCAGCGACAGGCCGGCTGCAGTAGTCGTTGGGGAGTTAGTTCAATAACAATAGTTGAAGATGCAACCCCCAGCGTCACTTGACGCTAGGAGGTCTTCTATGGACGGAGCCTAAGATGTCACTGGAGTTCTACGCAAACATTTCGATTGACATAGTTGACAGACCGCCACTCATATAACTTCTGCCTTAAATTTTTAGAGTGCCCTCCCTTCTAGAATAGTACGAGAGTCTGTTCAGGAGTCGGGATTGGTCTTATTACCATAATTATCATTATCACATCTCTCAATGTTATTCTTGGCCTTGTACATTTCTGGCTAATCCTCACCTATAATGGAAGATTACCAGCACCTGCCATGATGAGCAAAGTATGACAATTTTACGATTTTTTTACTATAGAGGGGGATGTGCGTTCGGGGTTCGTATTCGCTTATTCACCAGGAAATTTAAATTCGCTAAGGGAACTCCAAGGGAAGCGGAAGGGATGATTTCGCGCCCGGCAGAGGAACAGACAAACCCATCTTACACTATAGTGGAGTCCATAAAGAGTGTCTCATTTACTTATCAGTGAGATGCGGTCGATTGGAGATCAATGAACATGAAACTCATTGCAGCACAACCGCTCTCGCTCAATCGGTATCGAGCGTGCTGGTATGGGATTCATGCATATTCATCCCCAGCCAACCCAATCACTTGGCGCTCCATAGCTACGGTGTGGTTGGCTCTTTCATATGCAAGAACGATAAAAGCACGCCCATGCCGATCACTTTTTCCGCAGGGCTACCGTAACCATTCTTGAACAAAACATGATAACGAATGTAAACACACGCTCATAACATGCGGGGTATAAAAGAGCCGAGGAGCGGTATGCATTCATTCACACACCGCTCTCCTCGAGAAGCCACTGGGGAGTGGCTGAGGAGGTCGAAATTGTGCAAACATGTTTGTTGGCTATTAGGATGAGCTCATAACCATGCTGACACTTGGAAAAATTTTGAAGGAGGGTTACGGTAACCCTGCGGAAAAATGATCGGCATGAGCGTGCTTGTAAGAACGATAAATGCATTCTCAGTTTAATAATTACAGGCCCCTCTCAATCGCGGCGACAAAAGTGCGGCATTTGACCCCTTGGTATGTGCATCAAAACAGACGCCTTTTGTAGGCAGAAAACCTGACCGTAGGCACTTCTGAGAAAAACTTTTCAGGAGCCAAGCTGTGCTCTGCCGTTCCGCCCGGACGAAGATGTTTGGCTATTACTCATCAGGGGTTACTTTTACTCCTTACAACGACTTGCCGGCTATTTGGTCGATTTTCAGGAGGATCCGAAATTCGGTTATGTTACCGCTCCACGTGACAAGGAGCCCAAGAAATCGGCACCGAAGTACCTCCTGATTCCAAGTCCTGGTCCGGCACATAAGTGTGTATTTGAGAAAACAACTCTTTTTTTCACAAGAACGATTTTAGTGTGCTAGCGGAGAGTAGGTATCGTAATCTTTGACGTTAAATTAAATGCTCAGCCGCTGTTGTTTGCAGACCAAACAACTAGTTTGGCGGCAACTGATAATTTTTTCACCTTTTTATTGGTCCATGTGTTCTTTTATGAGCATGGAGGGACGGATTCTAATAAAATGGGGTACCAGTGTCCGAAACATAATTTAGGAATTGGTGCTATCGCTATAGGAGAGGGGGGGGGGGTGCACTTAGCTGTTGCGTTTGGCCACGCCCATTTTTCCGTGCCGCAACTACGGTACTGATTTTGCAAGGGGAGGAAAACACGGGATGGTGTTATATTAGGTCTAGAAGTTAATTTCCGCGTTTTTGTTGTTATTGATATTTTGTAAAAAATAAAATTATTTTTATATAACGAATTTTATGTTATAATGCTCACTGTATTATCAGCTTTCTATTGATATATAACTTGCTTCACGTACCTTATAAAAAAAGTATTATTTTAGTTTCAGAATATGTCAACTTTTGTGCCGGAAAAACGCCATTTGCGGGAAGCTCTCCTTTTCCTTTTTCATCTCAAGAAGAAAGCCACTGACGCGCACCAAATGCTTGCCCAAGCTTACGGGGATGCTGCTCCATCCATAAGAACCTGCCAAGAATGGTTTCAGCGTTTCAAATCGGGTGATTTTGACGTTAAGGACAAAGATCGACCAGGACAGCCAAAAAGTTCGAAGACGAAGAACTTCAGGCTTTGTTGGATCAAGATTCGGCTCAAACGCAAGAACAGCTCGCGGCATCTCTCGGCGTCACCCAAAAGCAATTTCTATTCGATTGAAGGCAATGGGGAAGAGTCAAAAGGAAGGAAAATGGATCCCCTATGAGCTCTCAGAACGCAACAAAGAGCAGAGAAAAACAACTTCACAAATCTTGTTGGACCGATTCCAAAGAAAGTCTTTTTACACCGCATCATAACTGGCGATGAAAAGTGGGTGTACTACGACAATCCGAAGCGAAGAAAATCGTGGGTTAGTCCTGGTGAAACAACAACTTCGACCGCAAAACCAAACATCCACGGGAAGAAGGTCTTACTGTGCATATGGTGGGATCAACGCGGTATACTGTACTATGAACTTCTTCAACCTGGCGAAACAGTTACTGCGAATCGCTATCAACATCAACTAGCGCAATTGCGGCATGAAATCGAAGCAAAGAGACCAGAATGGGCGAGTCGACACGAAAAAGCCATATTGCTTCATGATAACGCTCGACCTCATGTTGCTCGAACGGTAAAGGATACGCTAAAAGAGTTCAAATGGGAAGTCTTACCGCACCTGCCGTACTCTCCAGACATCGCCCCGTCGGATTATCACCTTTTCCGGTCAATGGCGCATGGTCTAGCGGAGCAGCGCTTTCAAGATCGTCAAGATGTCAAAAAATGGCTCGATGAATGGGTGGAGGCCAAACCAGAAAAATTTTATTATGATGGAATCCATAAGTTACCCAAACTCTGGGAAATGGTTGTTATTAATGACGGAAATTATTTTGAATAAAAATTTTGTTTAAGTATGTCCAGTTTTCAATAGTGTAAAAAGCGTAAAAAAACGCGGAAATTAACTTCTAGACCTAATAAATTCGTTTCCGCACTTAAAAATGGGAGTAGCCAAGTGCTCCCCCCCTCTGCTGCGATAACACCCGGCCTGTTTGTGAACCTCTTCAAAAAGCCCATTAGGGATGATGAGGGTTTTAAAATATTAGTCGCCGTCCATTCAGTTGTTTTGCCTGCAGTCAACACTCCCAATGCATTTAATTTCACGGCAACGATTACGGTACCTAACCTCCGCTAGCACACTAAACTCGTTCTTGTCTTTTTTTCTATCTTCAGTTTGGATAATCTAAAGGCAGGCTTATGCTTTACTGCAACCGCGGCAATCCACCACCACGCTTACTCAAAGCTAACCCTCACTGCGGCTGCGGGAGTTAGCTCGTCAAATCACCGCATGCTGACCCTAATTTCCCACAGAATCGTGTTTTACAATTGGGAATAGCTCACATTCAGGAGAACAGGAGCCTCACTTAATCTCTGTGTGAAGAAAATTGGTTTCATTGTGTTTCAAAGGAGAGAGCTGTTCGCTTCTTGCCTTGTCGTGGTGGCGGACAACTCGTCCACATAGCCCTCCTCTCAAAGCTGCAAAGCAACACAAAGCGGGATCAGTTTCTACTTTGTAGCTGTGAAGGTGTGCACTTCATACAAGGGTTCTGCACACACGTAGGTTTCAATTCCTGTCGGAAATCCACGTCTTCGGGTGCGTTTGGACGAGTTACACCCCGCAGCCGCCGTGAGGGTTAACTGCGAGTCCACGCGTTGGGTGGTGGTCGTTATATTTTTTAACCGCAAAAGGAGCAAAGAAAACTTCATGTTCCATCCAATCACGCGCGTACCTCCCTTGCTCGTCCAATGACGCGCGTCGTTCAGCCCCCGTTCCCCCGTCTCTCTTGCGCTTGGAGAACATAACGCCCACGACACTCACGCGTTTACGTGAGACTCAGATTGCATCGTCTTTTCATTCTCTTACAGTTAGATATTATTCTTTCTGCAAACTGCGTCTGCTGCTCCGCGGGGAAGTATAAACCTGAATAAAGCAGTCAAATCTAGACTACGCGTCAATCTTATTAAGGTGAGTTGGAATTGGCAGTGGAAAAGCAATTTGGACCGGGTTGCCGCAAAATACGTAAATTCATTGTGTTCATTATCGTATTATCTGTATATCGTTTCACATGGAGTAAAAATTTTTATTGACCTCTAAATCGTCCTACATTGTCAACATGTACGTGTGCCTTCGAAATCTTACGTGTACTCCATTTCAGAGCCATATTTAGTAGAGTGAGGACTTTTTGAAAAGAGACCGAACGAACGAATTTCGAAAAAATTCGTTCATTTTTTATTCCGAACTAACGAATTTCGAATGAGTTCGTTCATTTTTTATTCCGAACGAACGATTATTCGAAATTCGAATATTCGAATGACGAATAATTTAAGCATCCATAGCAATATCGCGCAACTACGAATTGAGCGGCAATAACAGGTTGAATTCTTCTTTTAGGGCTTTATTTCCACCTACAATTGAAATTAATGGGGCACGACTCATCTCTAAACCTTTACGGGCTACAACGCAAAGAATGCTACAAAATCAACTTTTCCGCTCGAACTTAGTCTAAGGAGCTTATTCGAGGTGCCTAACTAACTTTGCTTGCCCCATATGCCAGCCAGATCGGTGGAGCCGAGCTCAATAGTTATCTCCATAGGGTGCTCTCGCCTCTATGGTTTATGTGAGAGGCGCAGGGTTCTGCTGGAGCCAACAACGGGGCTCGGCTCCACCGACCTGGCTGACTTATGGAGCGAGCAAAGTTAGGAACCCGATATATCATTCGACGCGGAATTAACGAAGATTTCAAAAACAGCCTCCACCAGGTTAAAGAGTTATAGGCGAAAAGCCGGTGTTTCGTAAAATGAATTAGGCTGAAGAGTCGAGAAAATATTTTCCAAACTGGAAGCACAAGTTGACGCCGAATTCTATCTCCAAGCACAAAAAAGTTATGGACGGAAAACCGGCAGTGACACCCACCCAATCTTGAAAAAAACTTGCATGAGTGTTGGGCCACTTTCATTCTTTTTCGGGGCGTTTCACCGGTTGTCACCGGTTTTCTCAATGATGGAGGTTCCCCCTTCACCTGCCCATAGGGGAAGGTTGGTGGAGTACATGGCTCCACCCGACGAAGCTATGGTTGGTGTTATCATTGCTCCGGGGGCTTAAGAAAATGGGAGTGGCCAAGTGCGATTGCCATGTGGCTCCCCCTGTTAGAACCGCCCTAGTAGCCTCATCAGACGGTGTGGGAAAAATATTAGCTCTTGCGTTTGGAAAATGGAACAATGGAGTAAAGAAGAAAATGACATCAGTCTTGAAAGGTATGTCGATTCCTCCATACATTAAAGCTGATTTTCATAATTTTTTGGTTAAATCAGCTCGGGTATTCAAATTCGAATAACGCTCGAATATTCACCTTTTGCGAATAGTCGATTTCGAATAATATTCGAATATTCACCTTTTGCGAATAGTCGATTTCGAATAATATTCGAATATTCACCTTTTCCAAATAGTAGAATTCGAATAATATTCGAATATTCACCTTTTCCGAATAGTCGAATTCGAATAATATTCGAATATTCACCTTTTCCAAATAGTAGAATTCGAATAATATTCGAATATTAACCTTTTGCGAATAGTCGATTTCGAATAATATTCGAATATTCACCTTTTCCGAATAGTCGAATTCGAATAATATTCGAATATTCACCTTTTCCGAATAGTCGAATTCGAATAATATTCGAATATTCACCTTTTGCGAATAGTCGAACTAGAATAATGTTCGAATATTCACACTTTTCGCATATTCGAATGTTTGAATGAAAATTCGTTCGAAAAATTCGAATATTTATTTGAACACGAATATTCGGTCCTCACTCTAATATTTACTCTGATCCTTCGCGTGCTTGTGGGGAGCAAAGGAAGAGGCAGCGAGAAAGTGTGGGGGAGAAGGAGACGCAGCACACGCTCGCAGACTCATGCGCGAAACGGAAATACATTTCTCGTTGGAATAGAGGATACACGCTCGAAAAAAATATCACTTTTACCACATAGTTAGAAGGTTCGAAGCTGAATTCTAGATTTTTGTCACACCGGGACACCCATTTTTCATGGAACTGTTCGATTTCTAAAAGTTAGGCACCTTGGCCAAAGTTACGATTTGACAATGTCCAATTTCCGAGAATCGAGAAGTTGAAACAAAAGTCGCGAAATATTTGATCCAGGAAATGATTTGGCGCAGAATAGCCTGAATTTATGGAAAAATTGGGAAATGTAAAGAATTGACTAGAAATACGATTTGTCAATCGAATATAAACCAAGTAACGATAAGGAGTGAAAGAAGAGGGAGCGCCCTACGAAAACAATAAGTCAGTTTTTGAAGCTCCAATACGGCAATCAGCATTTGTCAAGCAAGGTGAACGCAACGCTCCAATTCATGTACTGTCGCTCTTGGAACCAAATTCCGGTCCGCATTTGCGGAATATGGCTGTTGCATTACATGATTAATTTAATAATTTATTTATTAGAATGCGCGCTAAGGTGCGTCGAAAAAAATAACAGTATGTATAACAAACAAATCTATATACGCTATACAAAGTCATGACGAAAATAGTGCACAAACGTCTGGAAAGGTTTGCCGAATACAATGCCTTACTCCCTTATCAACAAGCTGGCTTTCGCAAAAACTTTTCAATCATTGATCATATCCACACGGTGAGCACTATACTTGAAAAAACGTACGAGTTTAACTCCTGTGCTTGCATGATGCTGTAGATTTTCGCAAAGCGTTTGACACGATTGAACTTCCAGCAATATTGCGTATCTTGGACTCATATGGGATCGACAACGACATCATAAAAACCATTCAGCTTCTTTACGCAAGTGGGAGCGCAGCTGTGAAAGTTGGAAACCATGAGCCCAAGCTCAACATACAACGAGGGATCAGGCAAGGCGATTCGCTTTCACCACTTCTCTTCATTCTCACTCTACAACACGTATTGAACAAACTGGGTAGATCGAGTCTGGGGTTCTGCTTAGGAGGAAGACGTCTACCATACCTTGCATTTGCGGACGATGTGGTGCTTTTAGCTGAAAATAGGAGAGAACTCCAAGAGCTGGCGCAGATGCTTGCAGATGAATCGAAAGAAATCGGTTTGAGCATTAACTTCGGAAAAACCAAATGGATGGAAAGCAGCCAGAGTTTCACATCGTCCGAGATAACACTGCATATCAACGATGAACAGGTTGAGCGCGTTAGCGAGCATATCTACCTTGGCCATCTTCTCTCATGTCCACGAGACCCAACGAAAGAAATCCGGAGAAGAATCAGTGCTGGTCGGAAAAACTACTTCATGCACCGCAAGTTTCTACTTTCTCCCTGCATAAGGATTGGACTGAAGAGAAAACTTATCAATTCTTGCATTCTACCAGCTATCCTGTACGCTTGTGAGACCTGGACTTGGACCAAGGAAGTTGCGGTAGCACTTCGAACAGCGCAACGTCGACTGGAGCGAGCGATACTCGGAATACGCTTAATCGACAAAATCCCCGCGAAAGTCATACGGCGCAGAACCGGCCTGAAAGACTGGACAAGATTAGCTCTTAAGCGCAAGTGGACATACGCAGCATCCTTGTCGACGAAAACCCAAGAATCGTGGGTCCGTTTATCAACAGATTGGATCCCTGTTGGACGACGTCACCCAGGCAGACCGCGAACCAGATGGCTTGATGAAATTGCGAGATTCCGTGGAAGAAAAACAAAGGAAGTCGCATCGGATTGGATCACACTTGTAACGGGAGATGCTAAGAAGACGGCTGAGCTCTTCGCAAAGAAAGTTCAACAATTGTACTGTTGCGATCAAGAGTCTTAATAAATAAATAAATAAATAACAAACAAATCAAACAAATGTCGAGAACAGAAACGTAAAAGTAATTAATATACAACCAGATTGACTAAAAAAGAAGCTTAAAGCAAACTAAACTTCTCGCCCACGAAAACAGTGCTTCTATTTGAAAGATCTGACGTTTTAATTATAAGCTCGTCGAAAATCAGTGGCCATTCACTTAGAGAAAACATTGTGTCGAGTAAGATCCGTAGCCGCCAACAGTATTTGGGGTTCTAAAAGGGATGGCTAATTGAGAATATAAATAGAAACATATAGAGCAATCGAGATTTATTTTTCTGTTACTTTTCAAGCAGAATGAATGAGAGCTTTCGTTGACACTCTCGTTAACATCACTTCCGCCCAAGCAGAGGGTTTGATCAGATTTTGACCATTGAGCAGCTGTCTGTAGGATAACCCTACCGAGATCCAGCGCAACTGGTAGGAGACCATTCACGAGCGGATGCGGAGGCACCTCTTTGATCTAAATACGAACTCATGGCACTGACTCAGATAGAGACATCACACTTCCCGCGGTACCACTAGCCGACGTCCCGTAACCCCTCCCGCGGAAGGCCAATAGATCGGTCGCGGGCAGTCGGCAGCGCTGTTTCGTTGACTGCCCGTATACGGTGAACACGCACTTTGCGGCCCTTCTGCCACCGCCTTACGGCTAATCTGATGACGGACAGAAGACAATTCTAAAACAGTTTGCGGCACATTTGAAAATCACTCTTTAAGTAAAGATCCCTCCTAACAAAATTCGAAAAATCCGCTCCTGGGGATTTCATCTTGAACTGCAATTGATAAGTAAGGAGTGAGCTTCTACGGGGAAGCTCCCTACACTCACTGCTTCTTACAGCCTTCCCATTCGCAGATGCCATTAACGGACAGTGGTTCACCTGCCCAAGGCCAGCGTCGCACACAGCGCGGGTTTTGGAAAGGGTCTCAACACAGCGTTCTCTGCTCGTCAATTGTTCATTGGCTCCACTCTAGTGGGTGGTGCAATGATGATATCAGAGTGGGAATCGATGAGTGAGTGTTCGACGACCCCCAGCAATAGCCAACTGCCCGCCGACACTCCGCGGAAAGACGGTAAAGCCTCTCTGTCAGCGGGAAGTGGGGCGCTGTGCCACGCCCACAAAATTGGGGCCGCGCGAAGTCGACTAGCCCGACTTGGCCGGCGGGAAGTGGGCTGTTTTTATCTGAGGACTCGGTGGTGCCTACAGTATAAGCTATCACACTGGTCAAAATGGTCATGGCGGATTGACGTGACACGAGAACATGAACGATAACCTCATTCATCGCACAGAAGCACAGCACTGCTGAAAAGGGCTATGACATAGACCTGCGTTCGAAATTCAACCATTGAAACTGTTGCTGAGGCATCTTTTGGATAATGATAGAATTGAATGTAATGGTTTTGGAATTCCCGCATATCATTGGCTGCTGGAAGGATAATGGACTGCGGAGGGAAAAATTAGGTATTCAAACCATGCCTCACGAATATCCTACCTGCACAATAGCAGACCTTGAATTCATTAGAAACACGTTTTTTTTCAGTTTGGAGGGTTTCATAGATTCATACTTCAGTAAATACAAAAGGTGCATAACAACACAAGCCATACAGGGCTAAAAATCAAGAAAATCCACGAAGTATCGTAAGGTAGGATCATGGAAAGCCGCTTTGCATCCAACGGTATGATTTAGCCAGGCAGTCGTTACCATCGCAAAGGGCCACTACAAGTCCTGGATTCTGAGAACTGAAAGCATATCAATTTTTCTAAGCCTGCTACAGAAAATTTTACTGTTGAATGGCTCTAGTGATAATCGTGCTGGGACATTCGGTCCCGGCACGATTAACCTTTCTCCCAGTACAATTATCATCGCGTCGCGTGATGTAATAGTCGTAACCCGCAATCGCTGACCGGAATTCGGCTCCGAGAACGACAGTAGTGTGCTTGAATTTGCTTTGATAAGTTTCATGGGGAAGCTGGTAAAATCCGATCCCTCGTCTGCCACTACTTTACCGTCAAATCGCATTTTCGGTTATTTTACTGCATTTTTCTGTTTTTTTATTACTTCAGGTTGTTCTTCGCCAAATCATTCTCTAATACATTTGGAGACATTTTTGACTTTTTTTTGAGATTTAACGTACATTTGTCGACTTTTGAAATGTTAAGGTATCCTCTGGTTCCAAACCAAATTTACTCTGTTCCCTCGCGCGCTTGTGCAGAGCGAGGGTAGAGGCAGCGAGAAAGTGTGGAGAGAAGGAGGCGCAGCGTACGTGCGCAGACGCATACCATGAACGGAAATAAACTTCACTCGGAAACATGGGATGGGTTATGCCCTTGAGTGGCAGGTGCCTGCCGTAACCTACAGTAAACCTCAGAATTTCGACAAACGGACCCCAGATTCATTTTCAGCATCCTAACGCTGTCTTTTCTCATTTTTTATGGAAAAAAAATCGTCTTCCTTGAGCATCTATCTTCTATTTCGAATCGATGGGCCATTTACCCACTGCTCAATGCGATGGCACTCGAATGATCATAGAAAAAATGAAGAGGGCAAAAATATCGAAAGAACTCAGAGTCTCTGAGCATGATCGCCTTTCATACGGACGATTTGTGAGGATTCAGCTTCCTTGCAAAAGTAACAATTTGGAAATGATCAAATAAAAGTCTCAAAAATGTCTTGAAATATCTTTAAAAAGTGATTTGGCGTAAAATAGCCTGGAGTAATAAAAAAGTAGGAAAATGAAGTGAAATAACCAAAAATACGATTTGGTGGTCGATCATTTCACAATCTTCTTCATTAAACTTATCAGCACGAAATTAAGCACGATATGGAATGGAGTTCACCTAGCTCGATCTATGCTGATTCCCTTATTACAGCTTTCAAAAATGGCTTAATCGTTCCGTTGCTCGCTTGATTTCGTTTTGATAAGTTTAACGGAGGATCTTGTGAAATGATCGACCACCAAATCACATTTTTGGTTATTTCACTTCATTTCCTGGCTTTTTAATATTTCCAGGCTATTTTACGCCAAATCTATTTCTAAGATATTTAAAGGTATTTTTGAAACTTTTTTTGATCATTACCAAATCGTTACTTTTGCCAGGAAGCTAAATTCTCAGAAATTTCACAAATTTTCCCCAAAGGCTCCCTTTCTGACTTCAATTTTGCTCAACGACTTCCATTTTGGAATCATGAAACATCTGACAGACGATATTGTCGTATGAGTGCAATTTTTAAAACCTATGACTTATAACCATAAAAAATAAAACTCATTGCCGCATTTGATGCAAAATGTGAAAAATCGATATTATTGATCATTAATATTTGATCTTGCATGATGAGAAGAGTTTCCCAATCAAATGACTTAGAGCCATCAACAATCAAAAATCATTGCGACATTTTGTGCAACAGGCGAAAAAATCAATATTATTGATTGGTATTTATCGATAATGACTGATGATAATGACTGATGAGCAAAAGTCCTCAACCAAGAAAACCAATCCCAAGAGCAATCACCACTCCTCGCCGCAATTTGTGCAAAAAAAAAACGCGAAAATCTATAACATCGATTATCGATCGATGACGTGTCATGAGTACGAATTCTGACAAGTTCAGTACTTACCTCCGACGGCCTGTGTTGAGTGGCTGCAAAGTCACCCACACACCCAGGTCTCCACAGCCGCAGCAGAAAAAAGCAGTTTTCGTGCTCCACGGCTAATTTAGTATGTAAACCCACGATTTTGAGGTACCCTTCAAAGTAAAGGTATCGTGTTCAAACTGGAATAAGAGCGACCTACATCCATTTCCCAGCCTCCTCTCCTAAAATCAGCTTCCTAGCTCAATTTTATCTGGTAGCACAAGATCGTGAACGCCGTCTGAAAAAAAGGAGAAGAACAGAGAAAACTTGCGGTTTTTCAAAATTTTCTCAAATCCTAGGAAACCACTCTAAACCATTTTTGGGCATGATATACAACTTTTTGCGCTCTTTTCAATGCAATTCAGAGCTAACTTCGACCTTCACTATGAATTTAGATTTCGAAAAACGGGTTGCGCGCGTGACCAGTTCAAAACCAAGCAGAAAAAAAAGCAGTTTTCGAGCTGCACGGCTAATTTAGTATGTAAACCCACGATTTTGAGGTACCCTTCAAAGTAAAGGTGTCGAGTTCAAATTGGAATAGGAGCGACCACAATTGGATGGTGGTCATGCGAAAGTCGATGGTTGGCACATGGAGTGGGAGGGAACGGACGAGAGAGGACCGCCACAGACCGCGCCGCCCTGGTGCATTACGGTAGCAGCGAATGCGGGTGAAAAGGGGAACATGTGCACTCCCGAATGAAGGCACTTTACCACACAACATCATTAAAGACATCCAGAAAATCAGTTCGGAACAATTCAGTACCGAATGCAAATGCTTATAGGACAGCGTGAATACCGCACGATTTTCAAATTTTCGAATTCGAATTCATATTCGATGGTGTTTCTTCGGATTCAGTCGAATGGTATAACTATAATGCCTAGTAGCTGTTGCGCTTTAATTACCAGTTTCGATTGTGTTGATGTTTTAGGGAAATACGAGATGAGAGGTGTTAGAGCAATTATGAGTCCATTGTGGTGAACAGTGGCTATGAACGAGGTCGTGAACTCTCGTACTCGACTGTATAATTGCACACTTCATTCATTCATCAACTCAACACCTATTGATGCTTGGCTGGCCAATCAAAACACTGCCACATTTGTCACTTCTCACACCTCTACTGATTTTCTGCGATCGGTGATTTCTTTTTTCATTTGAATGGAATTGACCTTTGCTTGCTTCATTGAGTGTTGCTACAATGTCTTCTGTTCTACCCCACATTATATATAGTGGAGTCCACCAAGAGTGTCTCATTTACTTATCAATAAGAAGCGGTTGGCTGGGGATGATTATGCATGAATCCCATACCAGCACGCTCGATACCGATTGAGCTAGAGCGGTTGTGCTGCAACGAGTTTCATGTTCATTGATCTCCAATCGACCGCTTCTCATTGATAAGTAAATGAGACACTCTTGGTGGACTCCACTATACATGCCATTTGATCGAACCACTTTTAGATATACTGTCGAAGAATTATGTCAAATTTTGCTCCACTTTTGTGCTTTTCGAAGAACTAGAAACCATTTTCGATTTTTTCGTGAAAATTCAGACTTCAGCTGAATTTGGCTGTCTAACCTTTGTCTTATTGGAGAGAACAAATTGCATTACTAATATTTTTTGGGCATCCATAGTGAAACAGTCTACTATCCCGTCCCGAGCTGCAAGTCCCAAGAGGTTAAAAGCTCGAGACGGTTGTTTTATGTACCTTTTGTACCTTGCAAAAGGCGCCTTTTTTGAAAAAATCTGGAAATGGACCGCATAATCGTAGTCAGCTCCCAGAATAATCCCCTGGACAAGGTTTGGGTGGAAGCACATTTTCGACTTTTGAACAAAGTAAGAGCGTTTCCCACTTGTACTGAATGTAGGTTGATAGTTTACCTATACTATGGATCAGAGGTTCCTGGAAGAATTTGATCAAAATGTTCCGGATTTTGAGATAAAATTACCCCAGGGTAGTCATTTGTGAGGTTAATTTGTCGATTTTCCAGAGTTTTCGACTCAATTCGTTCAAAACCTCCCATCGGGGAAAGATTTTTAGGTGTTTTACATCTGCCTGTCTGAATTATCTGCAGTGCTCAGAGACAGTATTCACGATGAAAAAAAATTCAGTTTGTTTTTTCGCAGAAACGTAGTCCCTCTAAGGTTGGAATCATACTTCCCGCAACCAGCGACAGCGACAATGCACATCATGCATATCGATTTTCGGTCGATGTTGATGGCAAACATTGCGTCGCGTCGCTCGTCGCTGGAAGTATGATTCCGGCCTAGAAAGAGTAAGGACAGAAGTACGACGACAGGAAGAGGGCGGAAATCTCGCGATCCAGTCAACCCATCAGGCCACCCCTCCCACGTCATGTAACAGTTGTCCTGCTCAGTGTCGAAACCAGAGATGAGCGGAGATTCTTTTTTGAATTGCGGAAATCGGAAATCGGAACAACCTCAAATTCGGAAATCGGAACGCCAAAAGCCATCGGAAATCGGAAACGGTCAGCGAAATTCTTAACCCTCCCCTGGTGATTATTCCTGCCGAAAAACTCGGGCTTATCCAACTTTATTGAACAAAATGTACACCCACGCGTACTTGTAGGCTTGTATCGTGACGCTTGGAGTCATTGCAGAATCAGTTAGGTCCCACACACTTTTCCAGGCGCCTGCAGCACTTCAAGGCGGTCCAACACAGTTTCCCTGGCGATCGGCACACTCCCAGTAGAATAGAGTCCCACAAACTTTTATTTTTATACCTTTTACAACTTTTATGGCGCACTCCTAGTAGGGTGCAACACACTTTTCTCGGCGCTTCACGCTTTCCTGGTTGGGGTGCCACACACTTTCGCCGGCGCTCGGCGCATTCCCAGTTCGGTCCCGCACACTTTCCCAGCGCTTGGTGCACTCCAAGTGAAGCCCAGCGCACTGTTTTGGCGCTTAACGCACTTCAACTCAGAAATTGCAGAGCAGGTTACCTTAGACTTCAACGGAAGTTGCTTGATGGCCTCACGCAACTAGCTTTGAGTCCAAAAGTAACTTGAAGCGATGTTACGAGTAATTTGACGAGATTTTTGATTAAAGTAACGTGCGCTAATAATAAATACACAACATTGCGAGTAACTTGCACTGTTGGTACATGTTACTTGACACGTACACGCGACGTGGCCGGTACATTGACAAGCGACGAGGCCAGCACACCGTCACCCGACGGAGACTGCTCGGCGAGAACGACTGGCCCGACAGCGGTCTGTCAGACCTCCAGCCGGTGTGCGGGGCCAAGTACCTCAAAACTTGGGTAACTGAATGGATGACGCTGCCCACATCGGAGTACTGCCTTCAGAGTGCATCGTATACCTCCCTAGGGAACGTCCCGCCGCGTAGATAAGTTACATTTGCGATAAAATAATACATTTGAGTTACACGCCATTGCCTTATGTCACTTGTAACTCAACTCGCACCATGGAACACATATCCAATGTTTATAGGCAGCATACACGCTCGTAAGCATAGTCGAGATAACAGCATAGATAGGTCCGCACGGCCCGTACTATGTCGTCAACGACGTTTGAAGCGCTGAAAACTATCCAGGATGACAGTATTTGACAATGTTTGAGCAATCTTGCCTTCCACGCCCGTATTTTCACACCCCTTTGAGTAACAGAATGAGAATCGATACTTGTGAAACCATGTGATAATTGAGAGTGATAGCACTATCAAATGGGAGTGCACGAGAGAAATGGCTTGGTTTACTTGAGTATAACATGTTTGTGCACTGATAAAATCCTCCATTTCAAGAGGTCAGCCACAGTAGAGCGGCATTCTCGAAAGTGGACGAGAGTCATTAGGTATGCAGACATGTTATACTCAAGTAAACCGAGCTATTTCTCTCGTGCACTCCCATTTGATAGTGCTATCACTCTCAATTATCACACGTTTTCACAAGTATCGATTCTCATTCTGTTACTCAAAGGGGTGTGAAAATACGGGCGTGGAAGCCAAGATTGCTCAAACATTGTCAAATACTGTCATCTTAGACAGTTTTCAGCGCTTCAAACGTCGTTGACGACATAGTGCGGGCCGAGCGGACCTATCTATGCTGTTATCTCGACTATGCTTACGAGCGTGTATGCTGCCTTTAAGGTCGAATGTAACTTAAAGTTGTAGAGACAGGTTGCCGACAACATCTGTAGAGCCCTTAATTCGCATGTGACTCTGTCAGAAATTCCTTACATGTGGAGTCCCGCACCCTTCCCTCGGCAAACTCACAGCGGGCCTTAAATCTCACATGCAACCGTTCATGAAACCCTTCAGCGATCTTTTATTTAGGTAACTGATTATATCGTGTTATCAGTACTTGCCATCCCACCATGATAACAACAAACCAAATCGCTTCATTTTTGAAAGAAAAAAACGACCGAATTTCCGTTCTATCTCACAAACACGCACAGACACACACACAGAGTTAGGCAAATATATGTAGATAGTAGGATAGTTATTGAATAATTCCCCTTTAAATGCACTCAACTCTAGCTTTCTGAAAAGTGGGGAGGGAACATGGATTCGATTTCAGCGCCCCAGATATCCCTGGGAATTCGGCAAGGAAAAGGGTTCAAAAATCTAAACTCCGATATTTCCGATTTTTTTCCGCATTTTCAAGTTTTTTTTCTCGGAAATCGGAAGGCCAAAAACCATCGGAAATCGGAATTCCGCTCATCCCTGGTCGGAACAGATGGGGTTCCTGTCAAACGGTAACCGAATTTTCAATACTCTTTATCCCGATAAATTCTAATATACAAACATAAGCATTTTACAATCTTGTTTTTGAAGAGTTGTTAGAGTACTCGAAACAGAAAATAAAGTCAATCACCCAAGAATTTCAAAGCGCAAAAGATTTTCCGACGTATTCTTCGATGGTTTGTCCGCAAAAAGCAATACGTGCGAACAGCCATGATTAAGCATTCAAGAGTTTTTTTAACAGATTTTTCTCCCATATTTGAGAAGTTTATGTGAACTTTCCCTTTTATACTCTACTTTGTTAACTTGCCTTCTCGAAAACATCGGCAACCAGAATCCGGTTTATTTTTCGTGAACACTGCCTTCAACACGAATCCGAAATCTGTTTATCGATTTTCGACAGCTTACGGTACAGTCGGTACGACTCGCACTGATACTTTGTGTTCCTTATTGTGCATTGGCGCGAACTCCGTGCGCATATGCTATAACCTAAGCATACCGAGTTAGCGCCAAAGCACAACAAAGTATCAGCAAAGAAGTCCTGTCCGACTGTAGATTACGATGAGTATACGGTAGTTTGATCAAAGTCTCAGATTTGACTCAAAACTTCTATGTGGGGTTTATTAGGGGTGCTGAATACGAAGTTGGTGTTCACGTAACGATTTTCGACTTAGTTTTCGCTCCTAGAATGGCACGATGCCTACCGTAACCTACAGTAAACTTCAGAACTTTGAAAAACGGACCTCTTCAGAATTTTGAAAACGGACCTCGCATTCGTTTTCAGCACCCTAATTATTCCTTTGTTAATTAAAGGGCGATCATCGTGTCATGTTTCGCAATGGCATAACAAGGCTGCAATGGTTCATCCCCTATAAAAGTCTTTGATGAGTTAAAGGCAGTGTTCACGATAGTTTTCGTACCCGAGTTTTTCACTTAGAACAATGCGTGGGCCACAGAGTGTCACCGAGATTACGAAGAAACGGCGAGAAACGCACTAAAACGTCTTGTTTCAATGACATTATTCTATGACATGGACTAGTTGTCCGGTTTGATGAACATGTTCACGGTGGTTGTCATCGGTGAAAAAATGGGTCATCTGAAGATAGAGGAATATTTTATGCAAAGCTGTATTAGTTAAGGTCCCAAGGTAAGAAAAAAAAACAATAGAGAGTAAAGAATTGCAAAGGACGGGTCCACAGAAGATTTCATTGTCACAACAAACAGTTCCTGTGAGAGTAAAAAGGCGGGCTGAGAGTAAAGGATTCCGTGTACTTCTGATGCGTTTTTCTCAATTTCACCGTCATTTTAGTTCTACCCGGGGGCAAATTGATCGATATAGCCAATAATCTCGAAATTGAAGATTATCGTGAACACTGCCTTTAAGCTGTCGAAATGTAAGACTCCATGCAGAGTAAATGCTACAACTGGCAGGATTGTAGTCTCTGCATTTCATCCATTTTTGTAGCTACAATGGTCAGATTTGTAGCACAGAGTTTTTTGATCACCATTCGTCCAAGGTTTCCCGGCTTTTGAAGCGTCCCTTCTGCAGAGTCTCAGTGACAACTCTCTGTTAGAACACAGTTCGTGGTAGAATTCTCGACTGAAGAGAACCTCCGTCAATCTCCTTTTTCCTGACGGTTTTTTTCTGGCGCTAACATTGACAAATGCTCGTATTCATAAAGGCACTTTATAAGGATGCATTGACCTCATACACATCCGCACACCGTGTTTGACACTTTAACAGCCATTCTAATGTAGTGCAGGGTTAAGAGGCAGCCGACATATGGACCCTTATTGTACTCTCGGCGCAACCCTCATCGCACCCTGGCCCTCCACATCCATCTTCATCAGTCAGTCACGTCCATCAACATTCAATTTTCCTGCTGTAGTCAGCTAGAAGGCAACCCTTCGTCTACAACTCACAAAGAAACTTCTATCTGAAAGCCTGGCCATTCCAGATGCATTCTACTTTTCTAGAACCAATTTTGGTCAGAGAGTCCGAATATGCCCTTCTCAGTCGCCTGAAACCACCCTTCAGACAGATATAAACTTTTCCCCCTTGTTTCCGTACCCAAATGCACCTTCCGAAACGCACTTTCGAAAATCAGAAAACGGATCTCACAATCGTGTTCAACACCCAGAATACCCATCCTGGACGAAGTTTAGGCGAACGGTCTTTTTTTCGAAATTAGCATAGAGTAATAGCGTTCTGAACCTTTACGAAATGTCGGTTGGGCGTTTACTGATAGCAAAGAGGGGCAAAGTTTGAGACTCATTTCGTTCTCCAAGTTTCAGGCAATAGAGGCTTTCCACAATTCCCGGAATGTTACCATACTGTGCTTCTCTTGGGCCAAATTCCATTCCGCAATTGCGTCTCGGCACGCTTTGCAGCCTCACGCGCTCGAGTTGGTCGAGTTTCCAGCGCCGAGCCGACTCGATGTGGCTTTTTGATACAGCTTTCTCCAGTTTTTTCAAGTTTCCTGTTTGCAAAACCCACCTAGAGTGACAGATCGGCGGCTGCAGCGCTCGAAACTCTTCCGACTCGGAAGCGGGCGGCCGCAAAGCGTGTCGAGTCGCAATTACGGACCGAAATTCGGCCCAGAGAAGCACAGTAGATGTGGCTCAAAATCTTTTTCTGGGTAGCTTGAGAGTGCTCAACACGAATCTGAGGTCCGTTTATCGATTTTCGACAGATTACGGTGGATTACGGTGAGTATACGGTAGTTTGGTCAAAGTCTCAGATTTGACTCCAAATTTCTTTTGGGGGAGGGGGTTATCCGGGGTGCTGAATTCAAATTCGATGTTGATTTGTCGATTTTCGAATTAAAGAGGTAGGTTGTTCTCTGAATGCTATGACGCCTACCATAGCATACAGTAAACCTCAGGATTTTGACAAGCGGGTCCCAGATTGGTGTTCAGTTTTCTAAATTACCCATACGTACAAGTTTTCATCAAAATCCGTAAAGAAACATTTCGGAACCCCTCTAAAAATCCCCTCCTCTTACCTTGCTGCGAGGCATAAGAAAACGCCTATAACGCCAGTTGCGAAGAGCTTACTGGAATACCGCGTCAAAAATGGCTTTAGAAGGTCCTAGTTATACATCGGCGTTTCGCTGTCGCTGGTTCTTGCGGGACGTCTGCGATTGGCCAGATTTCGAAATTGACCAATAGCAGACATGCCGCGGAAGTCAACGGCGGCGAAACGCTGGTGTATAACTAGGGCCGAAAAATTCATTTCATGCCGAATGGCCAGGCTGACCAAAATTAGGTCCTTTCTCAGGCCTTTAACAATCTAGGAACGACCATCTTTGTATGTATATAGTCTACAGCAATGGAAGTAGGACATGGTGCGGTTGCGGACTATTCCTAACGTACGGTAGTCTGATTGTGTTATCACTCATTTTTTCGAAATAACTGAGATTAGTCGGCGAGTTTTTGTTTCCACTCTCACATTTTCACCTGTTTTCATTGCTTTCACAGATGTAGTCATATCGGTGAAAACACAGATCCACCGATCTATCACAGCTGTTTCAAAAAAATGAGCGATACCACTAACAAACTACCGTATGCTAGGACGAGTCCGCAACCTCACCAGGTCCTACTTCCATTGCTGTAGACTATAGCTTAGCTCCCTCATTGTGAACCGGTCGAAGTTGAGCGCCTTTCACAGTCTGCCGGACGACGCCGTCCGGTATGTTATAAGTTAGGACTGCGCGTCGGTGAGACCCGCACTGCGGTATCGGCCGACCGACTTCGCAGTGCGGTGAAATCATTGACACGACGTCGGAGCAAGTTATGACGGGTCTAAACGTGTTGGTTTCGCATTACATTTTGTACTGATGGGTGCAGTTCCGACTGAAGTGACTGTTGTTCACCGCAGCTTCCCTCGCACTGCGGCACTCTTATAACGTGCCGGACGTCGTCGTCCGGCAGACTGTGAAAAGCGCTTTAGGCCCCCGTCATAGTCGGTGGATCTACTGAGTCCCACCGGGTCGATACGCATCGAATTCGTGGAAGACGGGTGCAAAAAAATCAACCCACTGAGTCCGACTGCGACCGTCTGATGCCCACCGCAATCCCCCCGGTCGATACTGATATTTCTCATGCGTACAAGGGCGGGGCCAATGCACCGACTGAGTCCCACTGAGTCCCACCGAAATCATCCTCACCCCACCCGGTCGATATAGGTGTTTTTCACGTGATTTGGGTGCATTTTTCTCGGCCGACTGCGACCTGCCTAGTCCCGCCGCATCTCGACTCTCGCCGTCTGCGCTCTGCCCCACGTACTGCTGATACGGAAATCAGATTCAGACATGTTGAAAACAAGAAAAATCAGCCACCAAACACGTTCCGATTCACAGCTGAAGTGATAATCGTCACTATCAATTGCGTGTTTCGCAGAGGAGTTGGTTGGCGCTGGGGGCAACCGGACTCAGTGGGACTCAGCAGGTTTTTCGACGAAGTCTGACCGGGGCCTTAGGCTCATAGGGCTTATCATGTCAAAATCTTCTTATCACTGTCATATTTCGCCATGAACGATCGCTCCGTGGCTTTCTCCGCCTAGACTTATCCGAGCAAGCTAGGTTTTATAAATGCCAGAACAGACAGGTTTATAATTTGCCACCGGCACAAAATTCTCACGGAAGTGAAGCAGCTTTTCTTACCAGTTTTCCATGATTAGGCCCCCATATCGTGTTATCTTTATCACCGGTGAGCCTGTTTCCCTAATCCCTAGTGTGTTCAGCTTCTGCCGCTCACCTCCGGAGAAAGATGGTGTGTGAATGAAAACACACCGCTCTCACTTTCTTTCATACCCTACCCCTTATCAATGGGGTATCATCAATTTTGTTTACCGTGAGAATTTTGTGCCGGTGGCAATTTAAAATCGTCTCCAGAACAGAACTTGAAGGAAATTTTAATTTTTTTCCTCATTGAATTTCGAGAGAAATATTTTTTACTTGAATTTCATCGCGTTGTAGGTAACTTAACTGTGGTTTTTCTCGGAGATACGAAACTCTTTTTGTTGAATCAAACAGACGATTTTCAGAGCTTGGGAGTGAGGCATAATTATTGCTGCGTTGTAGAGCGTTCATAATACTCCTATTTTCAAAATTCAATGACTTACTGAGCCTCTCCAGTTTTACAGATTTCAAAAGTTTTTTTGTAGTCTCCAGATGTGGGGAAAGCATTAGTTCAAAAAAAAGGAGATAATACTTGGAATCTGAGAAGAGCTCACTTCTGGTACTTCCCACGACTATTGCGATGGCAGTCGAGAAAAAACCCGTACTGCCGTCTTGATTGTCATGACCCTGGAGTCTAGCAGGAATACTCAGTGTACCTAGGTTTTACGAAAAATTTAACGCGAAACTGCCTCTAGCTGAGAAGATATGTACCTCAAAAAGAAATCAATCCACCAGAAAACAGCCGAAAAGTGGCTGCCAGTAATGTACCGATGAAGCACAGGGTAAATACTGCAAAAATAACGCTACTTTCTCAGAGAAGAGCTCTCTGCCGCCAATTAGTTGCGAAAATGGAGCAGAAATGCCGCGAATTAAAATGCCAACAAAGCAATGAGGATGCCCTGTTCTGGAAATGGCTCAGTCGATATCACGTTGGGCCACAAAGCAGTGGACTGGCCAGAGTTGATGGTTCGAATCCTGCCCTTCAGTGGCGAAAATCACGACAAATTTTCGGAACAGTGCCGGAATCGCTGTATTTTTGCATGGTCGAGTTATTGGAATCTTACCGGAGTCCAGGAAGCGCCTCGATTATATCGAAAAACTGCCGCGAACCCGCTACTTCGGCTCTGGTCCGGTTCTGATGCGTTCCTCAGTAGGATTCTGGCAATTCTTTCCAGAGGAAAACTGATCTCTTGAGCTCATTTATTACTTTCATTAATGTTTTTCCTATCTCTATCTGTCCCTTAAAATAAGCATTAAAAGTTTCAATACGTACCTTCAAAGAGACGTACTCCTTTCCTGAGTGGTCGTGATTAGGGACAGTCTTGGATTTTTATTTGAAAGATTGTGTCAGTGTGTAATTCTGATATTAAAGACTACTGGTTTTGTGTGATTGAAGATGTTCATTGGCACTTCTCTATCAGGAAAACCCCCAAAGACTTTTAGCATCCCACATTTGGTTTAAGCTTTGTCCGAATTAGATTGTCCGCCCGCGCGGTCGGCGTGCGTGTCGAGTGGCCGCAGCGGAGACATTTTTCGGACGAGCCTTCCCTCGGTTACCAACCGCTGACTGGGATATTCATATTAACTATTCGGCTGACATTCCTGCTCATTGATTTACAAGTTCCAAAAGTGCGTTGACGCCAACCGATTCAGATAATGCCGATTTTAAATTTCCAGGATATTGATTCGATTCCGATAATGTCCTTTTCAAAGTTTTCGGATTATGGATCGATTCGGATAATGCCATTTTCCAATGATTCGGATTTGGATATCCAGTCGGGTAATTTCGGATAATTTTTGGAACAAAGCTGAGGCAAAACGGTGAAAAATAAACCACGTTTTCGGGGCGAGCCTTTGAAAGCATTTCTAATTGAACTAAGAGTAGTAAGATACCATTGCATTTGCAGCATGTTCACATACAAACTTCAAACTTCATATATGTATATTAATAGAAATATGTAAACAAATCTCCAATGCGAATGTATCTTCGTAGGAAGACACGACATTATCCATACACAGGTTTGGTTCAGGACAACTAGCTAGTAAAGCCGTAGTTATACAGCAGCGGGACGCTTCCGAAATAGCTAGACAACTACCATTTATGTGCGCCTCAACTGTGCTGGGGCATGCCAAAAGGAACAGTTGTCCCAGAAAAATGCGCCGGAAATCCGCATGGAGCAGTGAGGCCTCTTTCAGAGTTCCATCGCCGAGCGACGAGATGGTATGATAACCATAAGTATCGATCGAGATCGCGTCGCACATCGAACTGCATTTGAAACATGACATCGCGGCGATCAGCGTTGGAAGTGTAAGGGGTATGTTATACCTCGTCGCTGTAGTGAGCGATAGGCATGCAATCTAACACAAATCGCGACGGAACCCGCATCGGAGCAACGGCAACGGTCGTCGTAGGAACAGACGTCGCGTGTGGGTCGCAGCGACGTGTCGCGGAGGGCTGACATACTGCAAATGTGCCATAGCCTATCGCTAAGACTGTCGTTGTGCAATGCACTGCGACAGCGACAGATTTAAAGGGCGGGAGGCGGTCGCTGTCGCTGTGCAGAGCGACGCGACCGTGTGTCGCAAAAGTATACCATACCCCTAAAGTAGGCCTTGTACACGGCGTGGCACTGTATACTGTATCCTGGCGGGACCTACCGTGTTGGACATTTGCCAACTTCCATCGGCTGATTATTTTTCAGATCTACATTTGGTAAAATATCACCAAAACGACATAATGGGCACTTCTATGACAAGAGCAATACACTTCTAGTA
Source organism: Aplectana chamaeleonis (assembly GCA_029168955.1). Classification (NCBI taxonomy): domain Eukaryota; kingdom Metazoa; phylum Nematoda; class Chromadorea; order Rhabditida; family Cosmocercidae; genus Aplectana; species Aplectana chamaeleonis. Next base: position 1,537,870 of record JAPDOI010000008.1, on the reverse strand, counting down.
ACTTTCTGCAATAAACAAGTGATAAAGACGTGAAATATCGATGAAATACTAATGAGACGCCCGGAAATTTTCAGTCTGCAATATTGCGTCAAAGACGTAAAAGATGCAATATATCAGACGAGTCCCCGATCCACGCAGCAAGTGTCGGCAATGCCATTGCGGGACGTTTTCATTCCGTTGGTGTATAACTAGGGCCTAACAAGTATGCAAAGCAACAATACAATACCGGCCATAACTTCTGTCCCAAAGCGCATCGGCGACGCGAAATCGCGTCGAAAACGCCGTTTTTGTTCGGAGTGGACTTTTTGAGAACCTGAAAAAATCATTCGCTTCCTCTCGATGAGTAGATTGCGATTATACGTTCAGATTTGAGAAAAACTCAAGTCTTCATAAAGTTATGGCCTATTTTCCCTAAAAGGAGTCAAAATCTTTGTGAGTGGTTGCTTTCTGATTCTGAAAACACTAATCGCTTCCTCTCGTCGTCCTGATTCCAAAACTCTTTTCAAGCTCAGAAAAATGTTACTTCTTGACATAGTTATGGCATATTTCGCCCACCCAAAGAGTAGGAATGCTCTATCAACGGCGAAACTTGAATGTGAGCATCACCAGTATATTTGTGTAGTAATTCTGGCTTCGAAACTGTCTCTGTCCGTGGAAAAGTGTGAGATTTGACTCTTAATCCTTCTTAGTTTTATATGAACTCGGTTTTTGGCGATAGTCTCCCTTCAATTTCTCGGTTCTCAGCGCTCTCCACGCTATTGCTCTTCTCTCTCTCTGACGCACTCCTCGCTGCCTGTACTGCCTCCCTCGACGACAGTCCCCCAAAACCGAATAGAATTCGAGGAACGGAGACGGACTGGAGAGTCAGTGTCATGAAAGCCCGGTATCTGAAAGACCGCAGGTCGAAATGGGAGAGGAGTAAACATCATGGGTGTTCTCTGAGATATTACTATAGCGAGACGGAACGCTGGTCGACTCAGAAAAGAAAGCAGTTATCTGAACAGGTGGTCCGTATTGAATCAGCATCAAGAGAGAATCGGAACAGGAGTTAGCGTTATGGGTGGTTTGTCCGTGATTTACTAAATCCTATTCTCACACTACGGTGAGTAATTCAGTGGCTATAGACCACTCAGCCAGCGCGCGCGGTCGCGGCGCGCGTAGCATTGATTCGTTTCCCACTCATCATTGAGCACTCTTCCGGGAATGCGGATGTAAAATCATGTCATAAAAAAAGTATGGCATCCTCGTTTATTGAGAAAAATGCATTTTCACCTAGTTGAGAAAAATGCATTTTCATCTAGTTGAGAAAAATCCTCCGTATTAGCTCAATTTAAAAAGAAATATCCAACAGTGCCATTCTGAAAATTCTCTGTTGTCGGTCAGTGATTCCGCGGCTATGGCATCTTTCATAGTCCTCACCGCAAGCGCGGCACGCGCGTGACGCGCGGGAGGGGCGGGGGACTATGAAAGTTCTTACCGCGCGGCACGCGCGTGACGCGCGGTAAGAACTTTCATAGTCCATCAGCACCGCCATAGCGGCGCCGCCCAAACCGCCGTGGCGGTATTACCGTTTCAATCAATAACTGCTTCTCGATTTAAGTCCACTCCAACAAAAATAATTCTGGGACTATCCTGCGCCACCGCATACGCAAATGCAAGCGAGGAATTTCTGTACAAGTCCCAGTTGAGGCCCGACTTTTACCCGCACCGCCATGGCGGTGCCGCTGGAGATTTCATAGTGGCTTTCCGCTCGTCCCGCGCGGTGAAAAGTTTCATAGTCCACCGCTCGTCCCGCGCGTCACGCGCGTGCCGCGCTTGCGGTGAGGACTATGAAAGATGCCTATAGACCAGCCAGCCAGCGCGCGCGGCTGCGGCGCGCGCAGCATTTATTTGTTTTCCGGAGAAGGGTGTGACCCATCTTTCTGCACTCTTCGGCCATCATTCAGTACCAATAAAGTATTGAATCCACGTTTTATTAGCAAAAATCACAACTGTACCAAGGTAGAAAAAATACTTCAACAGACATAACAAAATCCGCTAAAGTTTGTGAGAAAACTAGAAGAATTGATCTACGAAGATCAAACGGACGAGCTGGACAAAGCACTGGATGACCGCGTGAAGTCCGCGGATAAAGTGCAATTCATACAGAAGGTGAGATTGAAAATTTTATATGGATTTCCTTGTATGCATTCCCGGAAATTGCTCAATGATGATTCACACACTTCGTGTGGGAAACGAATAAATGCTGCGCGCGCCGCGGCCGCTCGCGTTGGCTGGGTGGTCTATAGCCGCGGAATCACTGACCGACAACAGAGAATTTTCAGAATGGCACCGTTGGATATTTCTTTTTAAATTGAGCTAATACGGAGGATTTTTCTCAACTGGGTGAGAATGCATGTTTTTCTTATAAAATGTGGATTCGATACTTTTCTTTCATGACATGATTTTACATCCGCATTCCCGGAAGAGTGCTCAATGATGAGTGGGAAACGAATAAATGCTACGCGCGCCGCGACCGCGCGCGCTGGCTGAGTGGTCTATAGCCACTGAATTACTCACCGTAGTGTGAGAATAGGATTTAGTAAATCACGGACAAACCACCCATAACGCTAACTCCTGTTCCGATTCTCTCTTGATGCTGATTCAATACGGACCACCTGTTCAGATAACTGCTTTCTTTTCTGAGTCGACCAGCGTTCCGTCTCGCTATAGTAATATCTCAGAGAACACCCATGATGTTTACTCCTCTCCCATTTCGACCTGCGGTCTTTCAGATACCGGGCTTTCATGACACTGACTCTCCAGTCCGTCTCCGTTCCTCGAATTCCATTCGGTTTTGGGGGACTGTCGTCGAGCGAGGCAGTACAGGCAGCGAGGAGTGCGTCAGAGAGAGAGAAGAGCAATAGCGTGGAGAGCGCTGAGAACCGAGAAATTGAAGGGAGACCATCGCCAAAACCGAGTTCATATAAAACTAAGAAGGATTAAGAGTCAAATCTCACACTTTTACACGTACAGAGACAGCTTAGAAGTCAGAAGTACGACACAAATATACTGGTGATGCTCACGTTCAAGTTTCGCCGTTGATAGAGCATCCCTACTCTTTGGGTGAGCGAAATATGCCATAACTATGTCAAGAAGTAACATTTTCCTGGGCTTGAAAAGATTTTTGGAATCAGGACGACGAGAGGAAGCGATTAGTGTTTTCAGAATCAGAAAGCAACCACTCACAAAGATTTTGACTCCTTTTCGGGAAAATAGGCCGTAACTATGTGAAGACTTGAGTTTTTTTCAAGTCTGAACATATAATCGCAATCTCCTCATCCAGAGGAACTGAATGGTTTTTCAGGTTCTCAAAAAGTCCACTCCGAACGAAAACGGCGTTTTCGACGCGATTTCGCGTCGCCGACGCGCTTTGGGACAGAAGTTATGGCCGGTATTGTACAAAAAAACTTCTACACTGAATAGCTAGCCACTTGGCCATCTCACTTGGCCACGCCCGTTTCCCGCTCCGCAGCGACTACTTCGATTTCGGAATGAAGAGGAAAACTTTGAGTTGATGTACGCAATAGAAGGCGGCACGGAAAAATGGGCGAGGCCAAGCGCGATTTTTTTCCGAAAATTATCCGAATTATTGACCCTTAGGATAATGGTTCGATTCAGATAGTCCCGATTTTTGAATTCCCAGGGTATTGGTCCGATTCAGATAATGCGTTTTTTTCAAATTTTCGGATATCGTATTTTCCGAGTCTCGGATATCCGATATGATATCCGAAAAGGAGTGATTTGGAAACTAAATCGGACGAACTTTGTGTAGACACTGACATCATCGTGGAGCCACCGCGGTAATTTTCGCTCTTATCACGACTGACTTTCCTTATCATATTTCATTATCTAATTCAGGTAAGTTACAGATTTGGTCTCAATGCAGTCACACGATTCGGACTACATCAAAGTTCTAAGGATAAAAGGTACTCACCGTTCTTCTCAGGAAGAGATATAGCAAACTAGTTTTCTTCATACGCCTTTCAGGTACATAGCGTGTAAGCGCATACAGTACAGAAAACAATATCTCATTAATACTGCCTATATTGGAGAGAGTTTCCTGCTGATCACAATGATATTGCCCCGTATTGACCAATATCTCCTACAAATAGGGTTGTGTCCATCAAAGGGTGGAGACAAGCCTCTCTTTCTGGAAAACGTAGCCGGTGGCGTCCCTATGGAGTATGACTTATTTCGGTCAATTGAAATGCTTTGTGAATATGAACTGGGACACTCCTCCACGACCATGCCAGTGATTTTCTCCAATGTAGCCATAGTTGCTGGAAACAATGTATGGGGTGTCAGACCACGCAAAGAACGTTGTTTGAGATTGTATGTTTTTTTTTGGAGAGATTTGCACTCTGACCACCATGGTATCTCTAAAATCGTTTAGAGCCCCCTGAAAACGGAGTTATGGTTCCTTCTCAAGCAATCACCGCATTCAATGCTTGTCGAATATGCATTCAACTCGAAGGCAGTGCAATTTTGAACAGAGCAAGGCAACATGCTACTAGGGAGCACGTGCTGCTATTGTGCTTCTGATTTTTGCGTATGCCCCGTCGAGTAAAACGTTCAATGCGTGCACGATACGCATTCACCTCGTTGCCAAAACGATTTTCCAAAATTGGAGAGGATTAGACGCACTTTTGAGGTTCAACCGCTGACGACCCCAGATGGTGCTCGGCGAGCATACCGAGTAGCATGTCGGCGGACCGGACGCGTCACGTGCCGACGTGCTGCTACGATAGCGCTGGACTAGCTTGCAGAACGTGCTACTGCGATTGAATTTTGCAGCACGTGCTCCTGCGAGCAAAATCGCAGCACGTGCTGCTGTTTGGCGCACGTGCTCCTGCGAGTCTTTCGTTGGGTACGGTCACTCGCTTTGAATGCATTTTCGACATGCATTTATTGCGGCGATTTTCTGGGTTGGCTACGCCTCTGTTCTTGAGTGGACGAGTTTTCTCGGTCCTGTCTTTCTGTTCATTCGCAGTCGCGGCACGAGAGCGAACCAGACTGAAAAGACAGATCGGGAAGGGAGTGAAGAACGAAGACGCGTTCAAGATTCATTCCTCCATCGTTTGAAATTCATCTGTCCTCTATCTAAATTGAAAATCAGGAGAAGAGGTGTGGCACGTGGTAGTTATTGAGGGGGGGGGGTTGTTCATCCAGAAACACATCCAATTTAGCAATATATTAGTCGATTTTTCGGAAGTTTTTGCCGTAACTGCAGCTTAACCTCGCAGTGCACGTTATGTTTAATCCCGTTGTGCGGGCGAAGGGATGATTGCTTCGGTGAAGATTTACCGAGCAGTTGAGTGAGAGCGGCGCTGGAGCTTCGGTGGTGCAGTGCGATAAGGCGCTCCCCCGGAAAGGGAATATGCTGGTTCAATCTCGCCCGGAGCAAAGCGTTTTGCGATAAACTCAACACCTTGTGTAAATAATTCAATCATTTAAAATCAGTTTTTTCAAAATCTTTTTTGAGTACATGAGAGTCACACTCATGACCCACCTTTAGAAAGGGGGCACGCAATTTTTCAAGGTAAAGGCAGTTCAGACCACCCGGATTTTCGTGCCATCGAAGGCACCGACTAACCCCAGGGCTAATTCTTGATATTATGGTCTGGCCGCCGTGTATAGCAGAATTGTCAAGCGCTAAATCTAAAAAATCTCACTCAAGTGGGAAAAAGCGAGGAAAAAGTCGACCACGCCCCCAGAAAAGAAAAATAGGCCACGCCTGCCAAGAAGCTTTCCGTGTCAATAGGGTCGAGACGCGCGATGGATTTAGATCCAGACTACATATGTTATCCCATTCGCTAGCAATTAAGCTTTATATTGTGATCTGCTCCAGGCCGCAAATAACGATGAAAATAGGCCCGAGACAACTCGTCCACGCGAATCTCGCCACTAAAATTCACATAATTTTAAAGGTCATATCTCCGTTCGGAATGGGTTCCAAGCGATTCCGACGAGATCGTTCTGATCAGCGCGGAATCCTCTCCAAGGCAGGCTAAGAATTGAGAAACGATTCTGATGTTGAACTGCGCACAGTACTACTACAGGCCTGTGGCAAGTCGTCCAACAAATTTTTGCCCCTGAAATTCGGGCCTTTTAGGCAGTGATAACTCCGTTCGTAGGAGGCCTTGAGTGATTCTAGATTTTTCCTTGCGATCAACGTGTGATTCTCTCTAGGATAAGCACAAAACTCCAATAAAAATAATTTGTTTGTACTTGGCCTTCAAGGCCTCTCCTTTTATGCACTTTGTAGAGTTTCATCCGATTCAGGTGCAAACGGGGAGGAGCGCACCTTGCAGTTCCCCATGAAACTCGATCTGGAGCGTCCAAAGCGGCCACGGACCACATTTTCCGAAGATCAACTGCGTCTTCTTGAAGAGGCTTTCCGGGAGAACGGCTATCTCACTGGAGAGGCTCGCGTGGCCCTTGCGGCACGACTTGCACTCAGTGATACTCAGGTCGGTGGTGATTCGTTGCCTCATAAAAAGGTTTCGTGAATAATTAACATCGGCATGAATCCCAATGAGACTTTGCGTTCCCCATTGGAGGTTAGCGCAAACTCGGTGCACCTATGTTATAGCATATGGCACCGAGTTTGCGCCAACCTTTAGCAGTGAACGCGAAGTCTCTTCCGGATCCACGCCGACGTTACATAGACGTACCCAAAAAAGATTGTCTAAAGCTGCTTTTTACATGGACTTACCGGAAAAATGTTCTAAATTGTTTATTGAAATGATAGTGAGGTTGAGAAACTCGTTTTCGAATCTCCCAAAAGTTCCTTGTTAAAAAACCAGCTAACTGAAGAGCTGAAGAATGCAGAGCGGGGTGTCGGTAGCGTAATGGTAACACTCTCGCCCAGTAAGCGATGCAATGCGGGTTCGATTCCTGCCGAACACCTAGGTTTTGTATTCAACTCAGCAACATTGTGACATCTTGAGATTATATACCATGCCATGGAAAGGCATTAAATATTCAAAAACATCTATATATTGAAAATCTTCTCGAAATTTAGCAAAAAGACCATTTCTTTGTTGAGATTTGATTCACTTCAACTTCAGGTCAAGGTATGGTTCCAGAATCGCAGAACGAAGAACAGGAAGAAGACTGTGAACGAGGACACGAGGTCTGAAATTTGTTTCGTATTACCATGTAGTAAAAATTGAAGCTCTGAAACGACTGAAAGTTTATACAAGCTTAGAGCAAAAAAACACTGGATAATTCTGTGACATTGCAAAAAATTTAGGCTTATTTCCCTGGAACTGACTCTTTAAACACTTTTTGTGGCGTGAGCTGTTGCTTCGAGGGCCCTATGGGCCAGCGATTGCCGCGACGCGGCCACTCGCCCCTCCAGTTCGGCCACATCGGATGAAGGGGACTGTAGGCATGTAAACAATCTGAATTGATCCATTCCAGAGTGATCACTCCTAAAGCGGCTCAGGTCAATCCTACTCAATCTCAGCATAACCCTTGCCACGGTCAACTTCCCTTCGCCGGTTATCCGTATCCGCAGCATTTTCTCACGTCAACGGCATTCTATCCGTTCTCAACCACGATGCAATCACAAATTCCGTTTCTGCAGGATCTGTAAATGTATTTATGTGCATGTATGTAGATTCCTTGTAATGTGTATTAATTTATTTGTGAATGTTGTGCATAAATTCTTCCTTTTATTTTTTTTTTGGAATGTGATTGCGACGAAATTCTGCGCAATTGAAGGCACAGTCACGGGGCAAAAAAACAAATCCAAATAAAAATGACTTTCTTAGAACAACTTTAGGACGTAGAGTCCAAATATACCCTTTGCGGCTGCCTAGAATAACTATGAACGATGTGTTAGCCATTCTTCGAACTTCGTGAAAAGGTAAGGCAATTTTTAGGGTGTTTTGAAAAAAATCCGTATTTTGCTAAGAACATGTATGTAGGGGTAATCTGGGGTGCTGAACACGAATCTAGAGTCCTATTACCGGATTTCTGAGGTTTACTGTAGGGTTGCGGAGGCACCCATGCTATTTAGCGGTCGAAACCTACTTTACTGATTCGAAAATCGACAAATGGACATCGAATTCGTATAAAGCATCCTAAATAACCCCCGCATAGAAAGCTTGAGCCGAATCTGAGACTCTGACCAAACTACCGCATACCCACCGTAATCTACCGTAAGCTCTCAAAAATCAATAAAATGACATCAGATTCGTGTTGAGCACTCCAAATAACCCCCAAAAGAACGATTTAATCCACATCTGTCGTCACATTACGGAAATAGTCAAAAGTCAATTTTGCCGTCATTTTTTTCTGCCGGTGGGAAGCTTTGAACAAATTTAGTCAAAAACACTGGAAAAACAACATTTAAACCTCAGATTCGTGATCAGCATCCCCAAAAAACTCGCCAGGGGCGAATTTTAAGTCAAATCTGGAATATTTTTCTAGAACGCCTCGAGAGCCCTCTAACTGCTATAACTAAACGCCCAACCGAAAATCTCTTTAAAGGCAGCAGAAACGCTCGAAAAAGTTGTTGAGATAACATTAGTGGGGTCGTGCAGGCATTAGAAGAGCCCTCACGAAGTTGCAAGCGTTAAAAACGAGTCCAAATGACCGCATTTGAGCCGTATTGAGTCACAAAACCATCCTTTCTCCGCCCATCGATACGGGCTCCGCCCCTCAATACAAATGTTTAATGCTCGATTGCGGCCACTTTAGATTACTTTTTAGGCTTCTAACGGCGTAAGCGTTCCAGAAAGGGCCGTACGAGTACATTAGCGTCGTTATCCCATTAAACTTGTTGCTAGCTCCGCTATTTCAGCCAGTGCCGTACAACTCGTCCATTTCTGGGCCAATTTAGAACGTACCGCTATATCTTAATTTCCATCAAGTTGTTTTGGCCTTTTTCGTTATTTCTGAATACTAACAGCTTCAGACCTTCAGTTTAATCCATAAAATTGATATCATTTTTAGCGTGTCTGCGGCCTTAAAGTCCAAAACGCTGTCAGTCTGCGCAAAGTTTGGAAAATGTTCCTTCACCCAAACTTTGCCGAAGGAAATAGTTTTGGGCGCTAAACATGAGTATGAGGTCCGTTTCCGGATTTTCTTAAAAGTAATGCGCTTTTTGGTGGGTATAATAGGTACGAAAATCAGAGAAAAAAAAGTCTATAACTTCTTTCAGAGTGGGTCTAGGCAGCTGCGATGGGCATAGTCGGAGTTTTAGTCGAAAAGTTGTTCTAGAAAAGTACGTTCCATTTGGAATGGTTACTATGACTTATTGTGGTTCCCTTGTCAGATTGATGTTGAGCACTCCAAATAACTCCCAGATAGAGATTTTAAGCCATTTCAACCGTAGCATTCTGAAAATCGTCGAAATTCGCGTTTTGGCCTGAAATTTTGAGTTTGACGGATTGAGTTTAAAATTTTGAAAAATCGACAAACTTTCCTTAGATTCGTGATCACCAACCCAAAGGACCTCCATGGGTAAGCTTTGAGTCAAGTCCGATATTTTTCTCTTAAACGCTGTCAGAACCCCCTAATTGGTCTAACAAGTTAACTCCGTTTGGTCAAACTTGCCATTCCAAATGAAATGTACATATTCTTCTGAAACCATTTTTAAACCTAAAGTCCGAATATGCTCATCGTAGCTGCTTAGACTCGCTCTAAAAGAAGCAATGAGCGTTTCTAAAGCTTCGCGAGAAGGTAAGGGTACCTACATACACACCAGGCAACTTTTATGGTGTTCTGAAAAAAAAAACCAGATTTTGCTAAAAACATGTATGCAAGGGTAATCTGGGGTGCTGAACACGGATCTGAGGTCCTATTGTCGGAATTCTGAGCTTTACTGTAGGTTACGGTGGCCGCCGCCATGCTATTTAGTGGACAAAACCTACCCTACTGATTCGAAAATCGACTAAAGGCCATCGAATTCGTATTCAGCACCCCTGATAACCCCCACATAGAAACTTTGAATCAAATGTGAGACTGACCCAACTACCGTATAACCACCATAATCTACCGTAAGCTTTTTTCACATTCTGGAAATAGCCTAAATTCGATTTTGCCGTCAAACTTTTCTACCGGTGGGAAGCTTTGAACCAGTTAAGTCGAAAATTTTGAAAAAACGACAAAAAAAACTCAGATTCGTGATCAGCACCCCAAATAACCCTGTTTTTGAAAATTTTTAAGCAAAATCTGGAACATTTTTCTTCAACGCTCACTGGACCCCATAATTGATAGAAGTAAACGTTCGACCGAAAATCCGTACAAGTCCAAAACTTTGCCTAAGGGGGTAGTTTTTGGCGCTGAATACGATTATGATGTCCGTTTCTGAATTTTCGAAGGATTGCTGTGCACAACATGTACGAAAATCAGAGAAAAAGCGCCTATAACATTTTAAGAGTGATTCTATGCAGCTGTAAAGGGCATATTCGAACTCTGCATCAAAAAGTAATTCTAGATAAGTGCATATCATTCAGAATGGCCAGTTCCGCTAATAGGACTTCCCTTGTAAGTAAACGCTCAACCAACAATCCGTAAAAGTCCTAAACGCTATTACTCTTTGCCGAGTCCGAATAATGACCTTCCACCCAACTTCGTACATAAGGGTTATTCGGGGAGCTGAACTCGATTATGAGGTCCGTTTCCAGATTTTTGAAAGATTACTTCCCGTTTTGAAGATGCATTGGGTACGAAAATCAGGGGAAAACGTCTACAACTTTTTCAGAATGACTTTATGCCGCCGAAAAGAGCATATTCGGACTCTACATTTGAAAATGTTTATAGAGAAGTACATTTCATCCGGAATGGCCAGACTGACTAATATGTAGTAGTTTCCTATTAAGGGTTGAGAACCTTCGAGTGAGCGGAATCTTAAAATGATCGCGAATTTTTTTCTTCGACCCCCATTAAGTGTAAAAGGGCCAATTGATCGAAAAATATTCTGAAAAATCGATTTTCCCGGTAAACCCATTATTCGAGTCATCCGAGTATTTTTAGACTAATTATTGAGGATGGGTAGGTTAGTGGCTGGGTTGTTACGTACACATAACTAGTCTGCCACCGTGGAAATACTTGTCGATGCCGTAGCCGCTGGATAAGCAGATGACAATCGTCTATTTTGCACCTTTGCCTGGTGAATGATTCCTTCCAATTGGGGGCTTTATGCCCTAACTACGCCGCTAAGAATATCCTCAAGTAACTGTGTCAGACACTGCTCCTCCCACTGTCTCAGTCGGAACTCTTCTTTTTCTTGTTTTGTAGTCCGAATGGTGCTATGCTTATTTTATACTGCGATTCATTTTAAATGCGGTTTTTTATCAGGTGAATGCGTAGTGATCCACATTAGTTACCCTTGGGGAGGATTCCTAATCGGTTCCATATTAGTCCAAAATTTTTCCAATTTTTTTTCTTTTCCATAAGCGGAAGTGAAAAAAGATGTGCAAACCAAGAAGGCTACTAGTAACGGTCAGTATCCCTTACAAGGAAAGTGTTCATGGCGATAAACGCATCTGCAAAATGACGTGCTCAGGCCCGAGCCTCCTGACAGTTCGGCTCGTGTTCCCAATCTGCGAGTCGGCTTCTGTTGCTGTCCGGGCCACAGATGCTGCTTTCCGAGCCACTGCTGTTGCTGTCCGGGCTGCTCCGGTTCGCCCGAACAGCAACAGCAGTGGCCCCGAGATTGGGAGAACGAGCCGAAGTGTCGGGCGACTCCGATTCCTGTTCGGTGCGGCTCGGAGCCGAGAATCGCCTGAGTGTATTTAAAGTATCTCTTAGGCCTCTGTAGTAAAACTGCGCAGTTTCCCGCGTATTGGTGTGCTTATCATGATCATTTGAGGTTTATTTCTCAATTTTCCATGGTTTTCGACTAAATTCGTTCAAAGCCTCCAAACGGTAATCTGTATTAATGAGAAAACCACGTGAATAAAAAATCATTCTTTTTAATTCTTGGAAATCTATTCAAAACATGGATTATAGAAATGTCTTATGTCAGTACCGAACTAGGAATAGGTCGAAAATTGTGTAAAAAAAAGAAACAAATGAAGAATTCAAGAATAAATAAGTATATTCAATCACGCAAGATTAAAGTAACTACACATTCGGCCTAGTGTAAAGAAGAACATCAAATATCATGAAAAATTAAAAGATTCATCTGCATCAAAATTATATTATTAGTAATCTAAAAAATTTTAAAAATTAAAACACTTAGCCTCAAAATTATAATTTTTCGCTTCTCAAAAAACTGCCCAGAAATGGAATATATAAGAATAATTTTAAAAAACCAGTCACGAACGGGGTCACCCCAACGGGTGACCCCGTTCAGCGCTTGCGGCTGCATTTGAAAATTAATTGTTCGCGCCGAGAATACCGTACGCGCGCTGCGAATCTAAGTGGCGTGCCCGCCATTTGAAATTTTTCGATCGACATCGGGGGTTTTTCCGCTGCTGACAGTTCTTTGCTGGGTTCTCGTCCTTGAGGGAACGTGGCCTCCTAATTAATCTTACCCCGAAGACCTTACCCAAGGTCTTACACCTTCACTCTTAACCATCAAGGCATTTACTCAGTCAGGAAATCATCTTTTCTAAAACCAATTTTTAATACCACTCATCAATCGATCTAATCCCTCCGATCGATTTTCTGTTGTTTTGAACTTTTTTCTAAAGTTTCACTAAATATACTAACTCGATTCTGTTTAGAATTGTCGTCGCTAACCACGGTGGGCATCCACTAACTCTCACCTAACCAAAAAACCTCTTTTTTGGCCGGGGTTTCATTACGATGATGCTTCGGAGCAGAAACCACAACAATGCCAACATCATCAACAATCAGAAGCCAGGTATGATTCCTTCTTTGAAGAAAGAAAAACCTGATCAAGTCACGAAAGTTATGGGCAAGACGGTCTACTTGGAGTCTATATTTAATTAAGGATATATTTATTTTCAATGAAATTAAATGTTTTAATCTACGCAAAAATAGTTGCTTGTAATGTGTCTCACAAGTGTTGAGTTGAACAGTGCATTCAGCGCCGCGTGTGTGCGTCACGGCTGGCACGTTTCCCCACGATCGATTGTCGGCAGTGGGCTGGCTGCGCAGTAATCGATTGCGCGTGGGAAAACGTAGCGCGACCGCATCGCACCTACTGGCTAAATGTCTCTTCTGCAGCTGTAAGGTTTCTATATACTAGAGGCTGGCCAGTAGTACTGCCGGAATGAAGGACTGGGTGCTATCGTCATATGGGGGCCATTTGGCCACTCCCATTTTTCCGTGCCGCCGGAAATCAGGAGTGCGAATATGGATTTTCGGGAGCGTGTTGTGCTCCTAAACAAATCATATGTATCGATTGGACGCACAATCGTGTTCAGACGGGTTTTGACAGGAACGGGTGAGTCGTTGCGGCGTGGCTAAGTGACCTTCCCTCCATCTGCTGTGATAGCACGGAGGTCATAAAGAGTCGTTCGTAGTTTTGGCGCCGAGCTGCGCGGCGAAGTTCAGTGCTAGCAATTGGGCCCACGGCCCAATCAATATTTTATGGTTGTACTGTTCCCCAGGATAATTATGATCATTCAGGGTCGTAAGAATTTTCGTCTGAAAAGAAAAGTCACCGTTGGGATCGTGAAAATTCTGTTCTAGAAAGAAAATGTGGAGGGGGACGTGAAAGTTTCCGCTCATGAGGGAGTGGTCGCATTGTGCTCCTAAACAAATCATATGTATCGATTGGACGCACAATCGTGTTCAGACAGGTTTTGACAGGAACGGGAGAGTCGTTGCGGCGTGGCCAAGTGACCCCCCCCCTCCTGCTGCTGCGATAGCACAGGGGTCTTAAAGGGTCGTTCATAGTTCGTACGCCGAGCAGCGCGGTGAAGTCGAGTATCATTCTATTGATTGGGCCCACCGCCTAATCAATATTTAATGGTTGTGCTGGTACGCAGGGGAACTACGATCATCCAGTTTAGAAAGAATTCTCGTCTGAAAAGAAAAGTAACCGTTGAGGATCATGAAAGTTCTGTTCCAGAAAGAAAATGTGGAGGGGGTCGTGAAAGTTTCCGCTCTTGAGGGAGGGGTCGCATTGTGCTCCTAAACAAATCATATGTATCGATTGGACGCACAATCGTGTTCAGACAGGTTTTGACGGGAATGGGAGAGTCGTTGCGCTCAGGCAGAAATGGGAACCCAACTGGGCAACGTCATAGTCACTCACCAATAGCATAGGAGCGGGGGGCAGTGACGCCGAGGTGCGAGGGTGCTCAGACCAGTGATGACGTGTAAGTGCGCCCGGCTCTACCCCCTCTACTTGGATGCGCTCTATCGATAACCTAGAGTTTAATTGGGGTCCATCACCCGGCAAGAGTGTGGGCCCTCTCACAAAAATTGAGCTATGGGTCTCAGAGATCTGGCGTGTGTTCCTTCCATGCCCTATCGATTGACATGGGAGTCCCTGGCTTTCATGATCCAAGGACTTCAGCGAGTGCAAGTCCACTTGATCACTCCAGCCGGCGGCGCAGTTACCCTATGCACGATTGTGCGCCGTATACTGCGCGGGTTTGATTGAGGATTCAATGTGCCATGGCTAGAGGTTGCCCGGGTCATAAGGAACTGCGTTCCGAATCTCGATTAGGCTGACCGGGTGGTGAAAGCCGAGCCCCGCCCCCAAAACTTTTCGGGGACAGAACCGGTCACTATGAGTTGCACTGAATTGCAGCCAAAAAGTGACTGGTTGAGTGACCATTTTCTGCCTCAGATTGTGTTCAGCAGGGTTGTGCCTGGGCGCAACGGGGAGGGAGGAAAGTTTGCAAGTTGGTGCTGTTGCAGGAGGGGGGATCCACTTGGCCACAACCATTTCTTCCCTGCTGCAGCGACTTTCCTGAGAACCATGGGTTGGTGTTACTGCGCGTCGACTCGATGAAAATTTAGGGGGAGGGTGAAGAAACGTGAACATTTCAGGAGTATCACATCAAATAATTGCTCAAAGGTGTTTTAATATCGAGGGAAGCGCACGCAGATTTGCATAAGGGGCTTTAAGAGTGGTGTTGGTGCGAAATTCGCTCTCGTAAGGATTGCTACGTAGCATTCCCCATCTTCTATACAAGCCGTGCGACAGCGAATTATGCAGCGACGCCTTTCTGAAAGCCCCTCAAGGCAATGAATGGAAGGAATCGAGTGTCATTGTTAAGGGCGAGAGGCGGAGCTATGACTCCTCTCGCAAGATCAAGCGGGGATTTGCGTAATTTTTCCGAAATCGGAGCGACCCTCGCCCCACCATCGATTTTTTTTTCAAAATTTTTTGCGACTCCCTCGGGGTACGATTTCTGGTCAGTTTATATTCGAATACTAAAATTGTCAGACGCCGAAAATGTGTTCGGTACTCGAGCTCAAGCGTTTAAAATCTGAGCAGTGCTACGATCCTCCCCTTTGATGACCAAAAATATCGGGAATTTTCGGGATACCTTCACCAAATCTTCATTTTCGGGCCAAAATTTTTGCGACCCCTCCACCCCCCCCCCGTTGCGAAATTTTGAGACCCGCTTGACCCTGCCCTCTTGGTGACTTGAGAAGCTTCCTTCTCTCGCTCGATATTTTCACAATATCCGCTCGAAATTTTACCTTTTTCTGTTTTATAATTTTCTATTATCCTATCAATATGTTCATCCTTTTATTTTTTTATTGTATTTTATCTTTCAAATTTCATCTCACGACTCGAACAAGTTTTTACGTTTGAACTGTGAGATTCAGGAGAAATGTAGAAGCGGGCCATCATTTACTTTACCATCACCTCACGAGGGACTGGTCATTGCACATTTTGGAGCTCTGAAAATTCGCTGCGTCGCGGTCGGTGAGCTTCAGGCGCGGCGAGATGTCCGGCGGCCCGACATACCCGCTTCTAGGGCAAATCAAATAAATTCACATGTCCTGGGGCATAATTAACTTTTCTGCGTTCATTTTTTTGTCAAGAACGTTATCGATTCGCTCGTATTGAGCACTGAAGACTACTTTAAATGGTTTTGGGTTTTTAATGTTCGCCACGCGCGCGACACTGGCCGCGACGCGTACGCACGCAGGTGAGCAATGTCGCGGAGCTCCAACTTTGTTGGGGGGGTATTTGGGGCCATTCAAGTGAAATCAAGTAAACTAGCATGTTTTGAAATATTATTTGAATAGCTGTGTTCGTTTTATGCCACTAACGATAACCGTTTTGCCGTATATGGTGCAGAAGACTCATTACCACGATGGCGGCTTTTCCGCGTTCGCCGCGCGCGCGACACTCACCGGACCGTGATGCGTACGCACGCAGGTGAGCAATGTCATTGAGCCCTCACCCGGGTGCGTACGCGTCGCGGTCCGGTGAGTGTCGCGCGCGCGGCGAACACAAAAAACCCGCCATCGTTTACGGTAGTCTTCAGCGCTTTATACAAGTAAATTGCTTCCGTTTGTGACAAGAAATGAACGCAGGAAAGTAAGTTATGTTCCAGGATATGTCATTTTTTCTGATGTAACCTAAAAGCTGGAATGTCGCATCTCCGTACATCTCGTCGCGCGCTTCGCTCACCGACCGCGACGCAGCACGCACGGATGTGCAATATCCGCCTCCCCCCTTCCGGATAGCCGAAGATGGATCCTGTATTCGTGTTCAGCGCTCTAAACAAGCACCCTGAACTTTGGTCTGAGAGTATCCAAACATCGCAAATTATAATTTTTCTCGTTTTTGATCTACAAAGTTTATTAATGACAGATCATGGGTTTTGGAACCCCGGTTCGAGCTGGGATCAGAACCTAGTCTAGTTCCCAGATTACCGTTTTAGCTGAACTTAAGACTTGAATTTCACGAGTTCTATTTCAGGAGATGTGAAACGTGGTAAGAAGCAGGCGATTCTGCCCAGCGACAACACATTTGAGCCAAAAGCTAAGCGTCCAGCATTCGCTGACCTCAGCAAGGTTGGTATAGTTTTTTTCTGGTCTTTCCAATTTTAGTTGAAAGATTGCATACAATCGTTCCAACAGAACTTGTTGAAAATCGATATGTCCTGCAGATTCAGGCTATTTCTAATGTGGTTATCGACTCGTCCAAAAAATTGCATCTGACGAAGGATAGTCGTCGTAATGGTCGTCGCTCAAAGAGCCATTCAGAGACTGCTTCACTAGGCTCATTAATAGAAGAAGAAAGGTGATCGTTCTATGATAAACAGTCGACATGGATCCTAGTGATGATTTGCGTCCCCCATTGAGGGTTGGGGCAAACTCGGTGCCGTGTGCAGGTGCACCGAGTTTGCGCCAACCTTCAATGGGGAACGCAATGTCTCATTAGAATCCATGCCGACGTTGGTTCCAATCGGCTATGTTCAAGTAGCCTGTCTTCAGTGAGGAGTTGAATGCTGTTGTTGAACCTGATCCGTGTCCAGCATATGACTTCGATGCAGAGTGTGGTCCAGATATTGCGAATGTATCCGAGTTCGCGGTAGACATCTTCAGATATTACAAGTCTCGTGAGGTTAGCCCGGAAAATTGCCTATTTGAGCCTAGGCGTTGACTTCCGAACCAGGATTGAGCAGGCCGTTGCGCCAATTTCGGGCGGAGCTGCGACCCCTCCCCTGTGGCTAGATATTGTTAAAAATTTCCAAAATTTTTACGATCTCCCTCCCGAGACAAAAATTCCTTAAGCTTTTGGAGAATTAAAAAGTTGGAAAAGTTCAAATTTGTGGTAAAGTTCGGTGAAATCATACGACCCCCGCCCCTCTCACTGATCTTCTTCTTTTTAAACCTTCCCTACTATTTTAAGACCCCCCATTGCGCCAAGTCGTAAACCTGCCCAACCCTGCTTCGAACGCTCTTTCATGTGGGGTCAAGCGACCCATTGCACAAAATGCGTTCGTTGTTGCGACCCCCTCAATTCGTGGCAAAGCTTTGCGACCCTCTCCCTAACAATGGCACCGCTGAGTTTAAGGTAAACCCGCCCTTTTTGCTGAAGTTTTGAATGCTCGTCAAAATTGCAATTGCCAAATAGCGAAGAAATGGTTTTCGGGGGCCTTCTAGCCTCATATACATTGCTCTTATGGGCCGAAACTCAGTCGTTTGGTAAAATAGACCCAGTAATGAATTGGAAAAAGAGCAAAGCCGCTCACGTAGAGTGAGAAATGGGAAAAAATGCTGTTGAAGAAAGTGGGGTAAAAGGCCGTTTTTTTTTCCAAATGGCCTTTTCAGCGTTGGTTTTCACTCTCAGAAGACGGCAGTCGAGCATTAGATGCGTGAATGCTGAATGGTTATCGAGAACTGCATTAGCTGGATTTTCTCTTAAAAATTCTTGTGATTTTCTACCTCACCACGTGAAAACAGGTGAGAAATCCCTGAACAGGGTTGAGCAGGCTTGCGACAGGTCGCAGCGGGGGGTCGTGAAAATTCCGATAATTTTTGAACAAAAAATGAAAATTTGAGGGGGGGGTGGGCTCGTGAAATTTTTGGAAAAAATGGCGTTTATCATCCAAACACTTGGAAAAGTAGAATGAGGTAGGAGTAGTAAGTCGAGTAGTAAGTAAGTGGTGAGTAAATTCATTCTTGTCAACTTTTTTCACAAGCCTATCCATGGAAAATAACCGTTGCGTCGGTACCTCCAGGTTGTAATTGTGTCTCAACGCCGGTCCCAACGAGGATCGGCTTAAAAAAATAATAACTCTGCGAAGGTAGCGAGTTATGTGAACTTCAAGATATCAAATTAAAGAGATTTAGTACTAAATATAGGGGCCACCGATTTTGGTGGTGAAATTTTTTTCATCCCAAGAGGGGGGGGGGCGTTGTAAAAATTTTGGTTCACAGAGGGGTCCTAACATTTTGGTCACCGGCCGCAACGGCCTGCTTAATCATGTCCCTGAAATTTTTGTTTAGAAAATATCCAGCTAATGTAGTTTTCGATCGCCATTCAACGGATACACCTTCTGTTCGACGACCGCCTTCTGAACGTGAGAACCAAGGCTGAAAGGGCCATTTGGAAAAAACGGCCTTTTACCGCCCGTTTTTCCAATGGGCGATTTTTTCTATTTCTCATTTCACACAAGCGACTTTTTTTTCCTTCATGACTGGGCCTGTTCTACCGAACCGCTGAGTTGCGGCCCATAAGAGCAGTGTGTATGAGACTGGAAGGCCCCCAAAAACTATTTTTGCTATTTGGAAAATTACATTTTTGACGAGCATTCAGTTCACCAGCGGTTGGCAAACAGGTCTAAACAACTTGTGGTTGTGTAAGAAACATTCTGTGGTGGAGCTGAGTTAAAACTGAAAAAAAACATGAATCGAAAAAATCTGGCGGTGCGACCCCTATTTTTCAAGTTTGGTGGCGACCCCCCACTTTGGAAAAATCCCAACATTGCTTGACCCTGCTCGGGGGGGAATCGCAAAACTTTTGGATTTTTTGAAGAGTTTGGTGGTCATAGGGGGGGGGGCTCAGATTTCGAAAAATGACACAACACTCCGCCTGACCGTGATTCGGTGTGCTGAATACAAGTTTGATGTCTGTTTGTAGAGGGGGGGTCTTCAAAATTTTCCAAAAACCAAATTTTCGGTCAACAGGGGGTCGCAGTTTTGCCGAAATTGGGTGCAACGGCCTGCTCGATTCTCTGTGGGACTAATGAAAGCTGGAAAGTTTCATGACCAGCTTTGTGTTGACGATTTCTAAGTATTCAAACTGTTCGGTAAGTTAATGTTGCAGAAAATGTTCCATGTCGGCGACTACCTCCCCCAGCACCCACAGCTCAGCAAACAGACGCGAGCAGTTGTAGCTGATTGGATGGTGGAAGTATGTGTGCTATGCTCCTGTGTGTGGAGTCAGAGAATTTCAACTCTATGATTTCAGATACAGGAAACTTTCGAACTCAATCATGAGACTTTGTATATGGCAGTGAAAATTTTGGATCTGTACCTGTCAAAAAGCAGAGATGCGGAGAAGAATGATCTGCAAGTATTGGCCAGTGCGGCTTTCTTCATATCCTGTAAATTCGAGGTAGTTGGAATTCGCCTCCTGAGAGTGGCTGAGCCTTGTTGAGTGTCTAATCGGCTTAGGAACGCAGTCCTCCATTAATTGATGACTTCATGTACGTCTGCGATGAGCAGTTCGATCGCGCGCAGATGATCCAGGCAGAGATGAAAGTGCTGGATACGGTCAACTATGATATCGGATTTCCCCTCAGTTATCGATGCGTTCGGCGCTACGCGAGGGTAATTTCTGGCTATTCCATTTTACTCACCATAGAGGTCAAAAGTTTTGCCTCCAATCGAGAATACCTGAAAATTTGAGGGGAAGTTTCGGTAAAAGGTGAAAATTTCAGGTGACGAAAACTGATATGCCGAAGTTGACGCTGGCTCGATACATTCTCGAAACGTCTCTGATGTTCTATGAGTTTGTCGGTGTTTCGGAATCGCTGATGGCCGCTGCAGCTCTTCTTCTAGCGTTCAAAATGCATGACAAAGAAGCTACGTGGTTGGTTTGTAGGAGCATAAAAGTATTCTGGGGATTTCTCGGGTCAACCTTACACTGCGATGCAAAGTATAGCAACATCTGTGAATTAGGCGTATCATATGTTGGATCGAGGTTTTGAATATTGGGAGAGTTTCTGCGTTTACTTGTATGACGAAAACAGTGGTTCTTTTGGTATGAATCCAAATTCTCCATTTTGTATTTGTTTATAACAAAAAGTATTCGTTGCTGAGTTTCTCGGCAAATATCATTCGATACTCCATCAACCACTAAAGGGGTCTGTAGAGTTGAATATATATATATATATTTTTTTTAGAAAAACAATTCTTATGAGAGTAATTATATATAACACACGCGGCGTCGCTCGCAGAGCGGGGTGATGCAATATCGATTACATTCGGCAACGAGGGCGACCTACGCGGCGTGAAGGGCGACGAGGGGGGACCGCAGTGCTCTGATGCTGCGACCGCCGTGTGTCACTGCCGGCGAGCGGCAAACGACGCGGCGACGATGCTGTTCAGAAACATTTTTGTCGCCGCGTCAAGGTGGTCGCTCAGCGACCACTCGCCGGTCACTGCAACTCTGCAGACCCCTTGAGGCAACATTGTGAACCCCGAAATGAAGCAATTTCAAAGCACATAACATTTCCAAAAGCCTGCTAGACTGGAGCCCGCGCAATCAAATGTGAGAATATTGTTCGTCAATAATTCCGACAGACGACGCACGAGGACTAGTCAATAAGAGCTCTCCAATGACGTCTTGTGCCATCAGAATCATTTGAAATAAACTTGTTATTGTCGATTAAGATGGCATTTCGCACGATTTGGCAAACGGCGCCTAGCTGCGTATAGCACTCACGTGGCCCTAGTTCGTGCTCATGTTTGATCGCGTGGGCTCCAGTCTAACAGGCTTTTGAAAATGTTCTGTGCTATGAGATTGCTTCATTTCGGGGTCCACAATGTTGTCATAGTGGTTGATGGAGCATGGAATGGTATTTGCCGAGAATCTCTGCAACGTATAGTAATGAGTCGTCGGGGCCGACACTATGTCGGTGGTGGCTCGTTGAGGAATGTCTCGCTGGGATTTTTTTACCAGGCTACATAGGACGTGTGGGCAACCACAAGAGTTGAACGATTCAGGATTCAGCACGAATTCGGAACTTCCTCCATCTGGTCGCACTAGATAGCTTGAATTTCATCGAAATTCAAGTCCAAGGAGCTAACATGAATTTCTCGTCAGAAGACATTTGAAGTTCATCGGAAAAGTGCGCGAATAGCATCACACTGAACCAATAATATAAAAATAGACATCAAAGTGGTACAATGTGGCGGTCGTCGCGAGGCATTTTCATGTTTCTCAAGTGTTGCTATACTTTGCGTCTTACGAAATACGACCTTTTTTTGCAACGTGCTTTTTGATAAAGAAAAAATGAGGAATCTGGATTCATGTCAAGTGGACCATTGTTTTCGTCGTGGAAAAAAACATATAAACTCTCCCCAGTATTCAAAACCTCGATCCAACGTATGATACGCCTAATTCGCAGGTGTTGCTATACTTATGCGTCGCAGTGTATGAGTTGCTTAGTCGTAGAGAAAAGTCCAACTGGGCAGTGAGACGTTAACGTTTTGCACGGGGAGAGATGGGAGTACAGGGCGGGATTGTTCTGTCTACGGGCCAATCGGGATACGTCCCAGTGGTGGGGAGACCTCCGCTAGTTGGTCAACGGAAAGATAAACCTCACGCTTTACTCCCATCTCCCATGTATCAAAGTTTGTTCATTTTGGGTGAATTTTCCAATAGATGGCGGTAAAATTGACTTTAACGGGAATTCGACTCACTGGAGCATTCAGTGGAGATATATGAAGTGGTGTACAAGCTGATTAATACAATAATCTAACGTGTTTAGGTCTCTGATCTTGCAAAAGTACTCTGGATACAAGGCGGAGGATGTCGAGCCGCTGTTGTGGGAGCTGAATCATATGTTGCACAAGCGTCGTGTCATGTACGACCGTCTGGAAACAGTTTTCTCGAAGTATAGCCACGAGTAAGTGGTTTTTAATGGTAGTAATGGCGGAAATGGGTTCGGGATGGTTCATTTCTTCCTTGGTCTGCGCTATCTCCCACAGTTGTCATTGGCGGCCACAATACGACCTCCTTCGCAGCAGTACGTGCTGCTGCTAGGAGGACGTGGCGAGTTGCACACGGCCACCTTGTGCAAATGGGCAAAACTGCGGCTTTGAGATTATCGTAACAGTACGTCTTCCTGTAACAGAAGCACGTGCTGCAAATGCGCTAAACTTGTCGCTCCCATCCTGTTAGTGTAGGAGCACGTCGTCTTGTTTCAGGAGCGTAAATCTCAGATGGGAGCTGAGTCATAAGTTGCACAAGCGTCTTGTCATGTGCGACCGTCCGGAAACAAAAAACGTCTTCTCGAAGTACAGCCACGAGTAAGTGGTTTTTCTGGGTACTCATGGCGGAAATGGGTTGGGAGTGGTTGATTGCGCTACCACACTTGTCGTCGGCCGGTTTTCTCGGTACCGACGTTGAGGGTCCAGAGATCTTCGTCAATTGGCCCGCGAAGGGATTGGGGGGGGGGTCCAGGTCGACCTCAATACGGCCTCCTTCGGAGCAGCACATGCTGTTGTAAGGAGCACGTGACCGAGTTGAACACGACCATGTTCTGCAAATGGGCAAAATTTTGCGGCTTTGAGCTTTGAGGGTAACAGTACGTCTTCCTGTAACATAAGCACGTGCTGCAAATGCGCAAAACATTTCGCTGGTGTAGGAGCACGTCTTCCGGTTTCAGGAGCGTGAATCTCAAATGGGCGGGGCATTGGGGGCTAAGAACTTTGAATATGGGTGGGGTCTCCAGCAAAAATACGGTTGATGAGAATGCGTGTTCAGTGAAGGAGAAAGTGCCCACGTCGTCTTCTCAATATGTGGTCGGTGTGGACGCTTCGTGTGCTGCAGCTCGTGCTCTCACTGGCAGACCCTACAGTCAGTAGGAGAAAGTAGCCGAATCGTCTTCCGAACCCCATTTTGATGTCGATTTGAAAGCGTATTGTGGGTCGATTCAACGACTATTGATGCAGCACATGGCCGCACCGTTCTCCAAAGGGTATCATTCTGTCCCCGAGTTGAGAATGTATTGTGGTGCTTTTATTTAACGGGCAATGCGGCCATGTGCTCCTCTATCAGATCGTGGCCATGTGCTCCTCTATTAGCACGTGGCCGTACCGTGCTCCAATCCGGGGCATTCTGTTGTCGAGTTGAAAGTATTGTCGTCGAATTGAACGCCTCGAGAGAATATTTTAATGATGGCCCAAATAGGAGCACATGTCATTATTGTTGTCCGAAACCCCATGTGGTGGAATTTAACGCCTCGAGAGTTGCAGCACGTGATCTCAATTGGCGGAGAATGCGGATATCTCAGAGTGAGGGGTCCTTTTCGGCCACGATAGGCTTTCGATTCGACTACAAAGTGGTTGGACGACGATACGGCCTCGTAATTTCCGTGCCCCACGTGGCCTAATCGTTGTCCAAGTGAGAAGCACGCGCCGCCAATCATAGCCGTTTCACTCGGCCATGATACGCTTTTGATTCGACTACGATGTGTTTGGACGACGAACTAGCCACAATGCTCATGACTGAACACGTTGATCAATCGCTTCAGAACTGACCCGGCGCATATCAGCCGCACAGCACGTATCTAAGGGTCCCCATTCCATAAGCCCCATTCATTGCTGGTCGCTTCGACTAGTCGCGGCACTGCCAACAGTTACAAAACCCGTCGCGTCAACAGATCTTGCATTGAGTCGCGACGGGTTGGAACAGTTTGCAGTTTCAGTCGGGATCGCCGAGGGACTGGGGTATTTCATAGCAGGTCGAAGCGACCTGCTTGATTTTGTTAGGTCGCTTCGACTACTCGCGTCGCTTCCATGATGGAAGCGATTCGTCTAGTCGAAGCGACTAGGCCGTAATCTTTCGTCAAGGCATGGGGTATTCGGCGCCAAATTGCGGACGTCACAGTTCTATCACATAAAAGACGGCATGTGAAAGGGAAAAACGAGTATTTTTTACACATTAACGGTTATAGGGATGAGAAAATTTGATAAGGCTACCCACAAATCACATTTCATGCAGAGCTTCCAGCATTTACTAACTTTAGTTGTAGTTTTAAAACCATTTTTTGTTGCAAAACTATACAAGGCTACTTTATCTAAAATTAGGAGGAATCAGCGAAAGCCGAGAGAAAAATTTTTCAAATTCCTGCAGCGTTGTCCGCAATTGTCCGTATTTTTTACGCGAAACTACTCGAAATCAGTGGACGAAGTGATTTCAGGTCGCGGCATGGAGCGATTTCAGATCATCGCGGCAGCATCGTTGGCAGCAGTTCGACTTGAAGTCGAAGCGACCAACTATGAATGGGGCTATAGAGAGCGCAGTCCGCCTTTCGGGACCGCTCCTGGAGGGTGACTACGAGTCACTTTCTGGACGATTTTTTGAATCGCTAAGGTGTATCCCCACGGTCCTCAGTTAGGGAAGCTCCCTCGCTGTCGAACGCGGCAAGGGTGATCTCTTTGCCGCCGACGGCTGTGGGGGTGATCCCCTGCTGCGGGCCGTGACTTAGACCGTATCCTTGTTGGGGAGACCCGCTCCCATCGAAGGGGTGGGACCCCCCCCCCAGCGCCACGTAGTCCTATTGAACAGACCATGTGCGCTGCTGCGTGGAAAACGGGGGCGCGGCAAGGATTTTGTCTCTCTGCGCCACGTAGTCTTATAGAACACGTCACGTGCTGCAGCGTGGGAAATAGGATGCGGCAAAAGTTTTGCCTCGCTGCGTTACGTAGTCCTATGGAGCAGGCCACGTGCTCCTCGGAGCAGTACGTGCTGCTGCGAAAGTTCCTTTCAACTCGACTAGGTATCTGATTAGAAAGCCTATCGTGGTCGAATCGGACCCCCGACTCTGAGATGTTATCCTTTAGCAGCACGTGGTCGTATCGTGCACCAAATCGCTTTGTAGTCTAGTGTATCGTGGTCGAATTGGACTTCACTACTGCGCGGATCACTATTGCTGGTTTTTCAGGGTGTGCTGTGAGTGCTTCTTTTTATTTTCAATAGCAAACTATTTCATTTCAGAGTGTTTTTCTCAGTGGCATCGGTTCCTCTTGTTCCGGACATTTATGGCATGGACAGACCAGTGCAGGCACCAGAAACTGGCTCAACAGCTCTGTAATGGGTGGTCTTCTGCTCTGTAATCGATGTAGATTTGTATTCATAATCTTGCAATACTAGCGTTTGGTGAAGTTATTCCATCTAGATATGTTGTTTATTTAGCCATTATAGCATTTTAGGACTCTCAGTCCCGTTTTGGTAGTATCTATCTGATCAAAGGCGCTTTCTTGATCACCGTTTTTCGTATTCCTCTCGACTCTGTGTCTAGATAGAAATTCAAGAAGATATACACTTTATATTACTGACCTCTCATGGAATTTACCCGTCTTTGTCAATCTAGTTTCTAGTTCTCAAAGAATTATGATCTGTCAGTCTCCAAAGTAAACATTTAGATTGCTTTTTTGCTACTTAAATGAATACGGGGAGACAATCAATGCACACACTGACCTCTTCGTATCTGCCAACATAATCACCCATATTCGACTGAACATCACTAATTATTTGGATTGAAATAAAGTAACTTACGTGCTCGATATCACCCTATATATTCGGTATTGAACGGTTCTGAACCTTGTATTTTGGTCAATAAAGTGTTCGAGTATGCAGCGATCCTGACTTCAATTAACAACTAGGTAGTATTAACCTTGTAAGGTTTCTTTGATCTTATTTGCTGGGGGAGGTGGTGAAGAGGAATCCCAAGCGCAAGCTGTCGGCAACATTGTCGCAAGTTACTTGGAGGCTGCGCGTTGCTTGTTGGATTTGTATGCCTCGAAATTCGTTTGTTTACATTTATTTTATGCTGCATGCGAGCCTGAACTTTGCAAGCAGCATGACTTAATTAGAAGAACATGTAACTTCAGTGTTAAACAGCAAGGTGAGTTAAGCGCTCATAAAAATGTCCCAAATACGTTGCGTTTATATTTCATGTAACTTGCAATTGTATCACATGTGACGTAGATTTATATTAAATTGTGGTGCGCGCGAAGCGCGCACCTGATTCGGAAAAGGATTGGTTCTGCGCAAACCCCTCGTTACAGAATCCCGGTTTGGAAGATAGTTCCGAACTTGGCATTTTCACAAAATGTAGAGCAGTAAAGGCATTTTGACAAAATGTAGAGCAGTGAAGGTTCTTAACACCGCCCAAATTTCAGAAAAATCCGCTTTGTGGTTCTCGAGATATGGAAAAATTTGTGAATTTTAAAATGTGTGTCTGTGTGTGTGGGTGTGAGTCCGGTGAAACTTTTGAATGATAAGAAACATGGTTGGCCAATTGAGAGAAATGGAGTGGTATTGTGATAAGAGTGAATTGATTGCAAGCGTTAGAGTAGGTCTCCTTTACGTCTATCAGGAACCCTATCCACACCGTTTATTGCGGGGCGCATCTAGAAGTGCGCGAAGCTTCGGGAACGTGTGCGGAACCCAGCTATAAGTGCGCCAAGCGCCGAAGAACGTGTGCAGGACCCAAGTAAAAGTGCGCTGAGCGCCGGAAAATGTGTGCGGGACCCAAATAGAAGTGCGCCAAGCACCGAAAACGTGTGTGGGACCGAACTATAAGTGCGCCAAGCGCCGGGAAGGTGTGCTGGACCCAAATTTAATTGCGCCAAGCGCCGGGGAACGTGTGCGGGACCCAACCAAAAGTGCGCCAAGCGACGGGGAACGTGTGCGGGACCCCAATAAAAAGCGCCGGAGAAAGTGTGAGGGACCCAACTTCGGGTACGCCAAGCGCCTAGGAAAGTGTGCGGGACCCAACTGGGAGTGCGCCAAGCGTCGGGGAGAGTGTGAGGGACCCAATTGGAAACGCGCCAAGCGCCGGGGAACGTGTGTGGGACCCAACTTCGGGTGCGCCAAGCGCCTAGGAAAGTGTGCGGGACCCAACTGGGAGTGCGCCAAGCGCCGGGGAAAGTGTGTGGCACTCGACTTAAAAAGCGCCGGGCAAAGAGGGGAATAGCGGTATAGAGCTTCGGGGAACTGATCGGCTCCTAACGTTAAAACATGCCTGTTGAAGTGGCAAAACATGTTTACCTGCCATTATCTGTCTGAACACGTTTGATCGATACGTAAGATTTGTTTAGGAGCACGACGGTTCCCCGAAGCTCCATACTCGCACTCCAAAGAGGGCGGGACCCAACTGCGAGTACGCTGAGCGTTACGGATCGTGTGTTCGACCCAACTGGGAGGACCGGCAAGGGAGTGAAAATCGAAAACGCGGTTGTCATTTATCCGTTCATCTAGTCGTTATTGGGTTCCGAAACCATGAAAAAGGGTGTGAACTGTGGTGGTGCTAGAAGGGGTGGGCAAGTGTTATGCAAGAGGGGTCTATTACACAACTGCATGAACAGTTGAAAGGTCATATCTGAGGGTGTAATGTGCCTTTAAAAGGAAACTTTTGCTAAAATAAAGTGAAATTATCTAACTGTTCTGCTTTGCTACGGATTAGTATGATTTGGAAATGTGACATTTGTGAGAAACTCGTGAAAAGAAGTGAAATGTCTTATGCTACTGATTTGGCACGGGAATAAACTCGAAAGAAGCGCTAAAAACTCAGTGAAATGACTCATCGTTGATTTGGCTGTGCACTTATTCACTAAACAACAAAAATTGTGTGTGACATTGAAAAACCAAATCACGCACTTCATTTATGTATTCGTGTGACAGCAGTTCTCTTAGTTGACAACATTCGCATAGACACACTACGTGATGCTATTTCCACTGTCATGGGGACACAACATAATTTTGCAAGGACCTGAGACTTGTTTACCTAAACTGCAAGCGTTAGGTTGATTTCAGATGAGAAGTGCGTGATTTGGTTTCTCGATGTCACACTCAATTTTTGTGGTTTAGTAAACAAGTGCACAGCCAAATCAACGATGGATCATTTCACTGAGTTTTTAGCGCTTCTTTCGAGTTTATTCCCATGCCAAATCAGTAGCATAAGACATTTCACTTCTTTCAACGAGTTTCTCACAAATGTTCCATTTCCAAATCATACTAATCCGTAGCAAAGCAAAACAGTTAAATAATGTAAGTTGCATTTATGTTACATGTAACTTTGGTGAAAATTTACAGTTGAGTGAGAGCGGCGCTCTGGCTTCGGTGGTGAAGTGCGATAAGGCGCTCCCCCGGAAAGGGAATATGCTGGTTCAATCTCGCCCGGAGCCAAGCGTTTTGCGATCAACTCAGCACTTTGTGTTAACATACCATAACGTGCACTGCTGCGTTGAACTGCAGTTACGGCAAAAAAACATCCACAAATCGTGTAAGACTTGGCAAAGTAAGTTTGGCAAAGTAAGTTACATGCAACATACCAGTGGCGCTCTACCGTCGATTTGTTACATGTAACTTAAATGGCCTTAGATAAGCCGCAAGTAACCTAAATAAACTTATTAATGGTACAAGTAACTTGTTTTCGGTCTTCAATGTTACATGTAACTTGTTCTTATTTTTCTGGGTTGCTGTCGGTTCAGTTCCCCAAGTTTGAGCCACTTGACCAACTGCCAGGGAGGGCCCGAACAGTGTTTTCCACATAGGGTGTGGTTTAAGACGCGTTCTTTGCATCGCATGATGGCCACCCATGATGAATATACTAATGTAAGTTACATATAACATAAGTGTAACCTACATGAAATACAGATTTGTTACATGTAATATAAATGTAAGTTACTTGAGACTTTCAAGTAAGTTGCTTGTATATCACAAGTAACTTGTTTTCATTTTTCTGAGAGGTGGTAAAGAGGAATGAAGAGCACGGGTCGCTTGCTACACTGGCGCAAGTTGCTTGAAGGCTGCGCGCAACTTTCAGTGTTTGTATGTCCCAAAAGTAACTTGTTTATGTTTTTTTTTGCTACATGTGATGGTAATAATAACAAGTTACACACGCGGTAAACAAGATGAGTTATGTGTGGGCATCGGGTGATTTGCGGAAAGGTTGCGCAGCGGGTTTGTAACCAAGACAATCCGTGGTTAAGGTACTGTAGAAGGTGAGGTTTACATAGGAATTGTTACCTGTAAGTTGGGTGTAAACAGTTATTTGAAGGGTTCACGTAGCCTAATACGCTTACCTTGCCAGTGAGTTGTTTTCCCAATGTTTTATAGTTAAAGGCACAGTCCAAGCTCGGGCACGAAATCTGATATTTCCTCGTAGTTGTAAAGGAGACCCACCCTGTATAGCACCTGCCAAGTGCAAGCTCTCAATTCCTCCGAACAAGCGAGATATAGGAGGAAGCCACCTTGGGGCGCCCACATCCGGAAGCCCCTTTGGCACGCCCCTTTTACGATCTTTCGAGCTCAACAGTGGGGATATGAGCGACGATTTCGGATCAATAGCCCCGTTCTTCCCTCCATTCTCAGCCTCTATCCATTCAGGTCGGCTCGCATGCATCGGTTGGAAATGACGGAAGTTACAAGCCACGGACAACTCGTCCACCATGCTTCCGTAGCTCAATTTTTGATGGGCCGTAACTCCGTTCGTAGAGGGTCTTGTACGATTTCAGAGACATTATTGGAATCAGCGTGGGGCCGTTTTCAATATAACCAAAAAACAGAAAAACGATTCCGAGGTTGGACTGTGCCTTTAACGTCGGCCTGTATCCGGAAGAGACTTCGCGTTCACTGCTGAAGGTTGGCGCAAACTCGGTGGTATATGCTATAACATAGGTGCACCGAGTTTGCGCCAATTTCCAATGGGGAACGCTAAGTCTCTTCAGGATCCATGCCAACCATAGGTCCGTGGCTTGTTTCCTCAAGAAAAAAAAACATTTAATTCTCACCGGCGGCTGTCGCGAGCCGTTTAAATCTCAACGGCTGCTGGCGGTATGGTAAGCTTATCAGCTGCGCTCTTCTCTCGGTCTGAATCGACTAGCGGGTTCGCGCACGCGACCGTTGCGCCAGCCACGGGTAAGATTTTAATTTTTTCTTGAGGAAGCAAGCCACGGACCTAACTATATGTGGCGCTAGCGAGTTTTAATAATGCATGTCCCATAAATTACTGGGTGGAAAAGGTCGATGAGCAACGTACATAAGTTGCGTTAGTTTTTTGGTGCTATGTGGCCCGGGGGGTGCACTGTTTTATCGCACTTAGCCACGCCCATTTTTCCGTGCCGCAATGACTCTCCTGATTTTTCGCAGATATTTAACCTAATTTGACCAGAATTAGTTTTTCCAGCTTTCTCCTCAAAAGCTTAAGAATTTTTTTCATCTCGGGAGGAGGATCGTAGAAATTGTTTTTATTTTTAAGAACTGCTCAACGGACTTTTTTTAATTGATGGATTTTTCAATTGTGAGTTTCTCAAGAATCTTAGGAGCGAAGGAATATTTTCAGCCATTCGAGGAGTTATTGGTCCTTTTCTCGATTTGGGATTATATATCCTTCACTTTTTATCGTCGACAAGGTTGAGCAGGTTTGCGACTCGGCGCAACGGGGGCCCATAAAGTAATTGGAATTTTTTTGAAAAAAAAAAAGAAAATCGGGAGGGGGTCGTACGATTTGACCGAATTTTACCACAAATTTGTTTTTTTTTTAAATTTTCTCTTAAAAAGCTTGAGGAATTTTCTATCTTGGGACGGCATCGTAAAAATTTTAAATTTTTCAAACGTTTTGGTCAACGGGGAGGGGGTCGTAGCTTCTCCGAAAATTGGCACAAAGGCCTGCTCAACTCTGATTCTCAGAAAAATGAAAACAAGTTACTTGTCACATTAATTCCGAAAACAACTTACTTGTAACATATATGAGCCGATGTAAGTTACTTGTGACTTATCTCAGGTCATTTAAGATACATGTAACATATCGGAGGCGCACCGCACGCAGTATCCCGCCGATATGTTACATGTATCTTAAATGACCTGAGATAAGTCGCAAGTAACTTACATCGGCTCATATATGTTACAAGCAAGTTGTTTTCGGTCTTTTATGTTACAAGTAAGTTATTTTCATTTTTTCTGAGTCTGCGTCACCTGATGGCCACCAGGGGTGTGCGGAAATTTTTAAAAAAATTTCAGAAAACAGAAAACAGAAAATCGAGTTTGTCAGAAAACAGAAATCAGAAAACAGAAAGGCCAAAACGGCCAGAAAACAGAAAACAGAAATCAGAAAACAGAAAATTTTCAGAAAAAATACTCATTGCGTTTTAAAAATTTTTTTCAAGTGGAGAGAGGATGTAATTCTGAATACCTTTGCCATACTTAAAATATAATATCTACGGAACTGCACAGATCACCTGTAAGGCATTGGTAGTAGCAATGTCGCGTCAATGACGGATATAAGGTCATTAAAGACACGCTGATAGTCTTGGCCGAGAAATAGGCTCAACAACTGATCCTGTCGAGCAGATTCTCGAGTATTTCTTGATTATTCCTTGGCTGCTAGGTGGCTGCAACCATGTTGTTCGCGAAATAATCGAGGAATAACAGAGAAAACATGGGTAGTTGAACCGACGGCGGTGTTGACATCCAAATCTGACTCAACAATGCGTCTTACGCTCCCCTTTGAGAGCATCCTTTCGCGGCTGTTTCTCGACGACCATTATTTGACGCCTACTTCGCGGCAACCAGCTATTCTCTGAACACGACCTTGTTCTCGGCTACTGCGCCAAAAACAGGCATTTTGTGGTAATTTATCGGCTATTGCTCGGCCAAAACTCTCAGAGAACTCACCCGTATGGTAGAACGTCAGCACAATAAGGGTTGCATCCTAGGACAGACATCGGGTTTAGACCCTCGCTGTGTGCAGCAGCTGCTGCGAACAACTAACTGCAGCAGCTGCTGACAAGGAGAAGTTGAATTCGTGCTCTGCCCTGGGATGCTACCCCTATTGTGCCAAAGTACTACCCTACGAGTGCGTTAGCAGGGTTGGCGGTAAAAACGATTGTTGAATTTTCTTTATAAGAATGCAGGCCTGGCCATCACAAAAGTAAAAATAAGTGACAAGTTGCATGGAAAACGCACAAAAGCAAGTCAGAACGGCTAAATGGTGGGTGTACGCACACCCCCAACTAACAGGTTTTTTATAAATGCATATTTTCCGCCTTCTATTTTGCCGCTAAAAAAGTTAGTAGTCTCTCGATGTCTAGCAGCTACTTTAACAGCAGAATAAAAGACGACAAAACAAGCAATTGTAGAAATCTAGTTATTCGTGGGCGGGCGGAGACCCAGCAATAGCTTGTTTTTGGGCGTTTTTCTCCGACTTTCCACTTATTTTCACTTTTGTGATGACCAGGCCTACCTTCTCAAAAAGATACCACAATTAACTTTTTTATCGCGAACCCTGCCCTTAACAGCAATCGTAAATTGAATACAAATAGTACCTCGTAAAGGATTAAATAAGCTGCGCTGTTCCACAGATCCGGATTTCGTTCATTTTTTCTGATTTTTTTCTGTTTTTTGCAGATTTTTCAGAAAACAGAAATCAGAAAACAGAAAGGCCAAAACGGCCAGAAAACAGAAAACAGAAATCAGAAAACAGAAATTTCCGCACACCCCTGATGGCCACCCATAGTGAAAATGTTAATGAAAGTTACATGTACCATAAGTGTAACTTACATGTAATATAAATTTAAGTTTCATGTAATATAAATGTATGTTACATGTTATATAAATGTAAGTTACTTGAGACATTCAAGTAAGTTACATTTCTATACAAGTACCTTGTTTTGATTTTTCTGAGAATGGGAAGAGAGTGAAGTTTGAAATTTTTGTGTCGGGGCGCAGCCGTTGCGCAAGTTTTGTGCGCCCTTTGCGTCTATGACCCGCCCACTTTATCATGCGGCGGATGCGAGTATTTTTTGTCCGCTGTTTGGGCGCCATATTTCCGCTTGTTTGCCTTAAGATTCCATCGATTGCATTTGTTTCTTATATTTTTTAATTATTGTTTTTCATGCAATCTTTCTAGATGGGCGTGTTACACACGCTAGACTTGGAAAATTTCAAATCCTATAGAGGGAAGCAGGTGATTGGTCCATTCAAAAGGTTCACAGCTATTATTGGCCCTAATGGATCAGGTTCGTGTTTTATAATTTGCCCTAGTTGAAGCTGTATAATTATTATTTTGAGATTTTCGTTTCCAGGAAAATCAAATCTTATGGACGCTATAAGTTTTGTTCTAGGAGAAAAAGCTACAAGTCTTCGTGTAAAGAAGTTGGGGGTGCGTTATTTTTTGGGATTTTTTTTTCAATGAAAGTTGTGTGTTTTTATCCCTGATCTGTTCAATTCCAGGATCTCATTCATGGAGCGCCCATCGGTAAACCTGTGTCAAACCGTTGTTCTGTAACATTGAATTATAAGACGGATGATGATCAAATGAGGAGTTTCACGCGCTCGGTTACACACGCTGGTTCAGAGTTTCGAGTGGATGGGAAGGTGCTTTTTGAATCTATTCCACATTCCGGTTTTGGGTCGATGTGTTCGGCTTCTCTGAAGTTTCGCCCATAGTGGTTGCTTAAGGGTGTTGATCACGAATCCATTGCCCCTGGTGCGACCGAGTGTACAAAGCTTATGTCGGATCTGCGGAAACGAGTTGTACTGTTAGTGTTTCTCGGACATCTGTAGTAAAACTTCGCAGTACGCAGTCCCGAGCCGCTGATTGCGAAAAGTTATAAGTTCAAAACGGTAGTTTTTGTGCTTCCTGTATCTTCCAAAACGCTCACAAGGGAAGTATACAAAGCGTAGGTCGGATCTGCCAAAACGACTAGTAGGGTTCGTATCTCTTCTGGCTCAATAGTAAAGATGCGCAGTGTCCCGCCCCGAGCCGCAAGTTCGAAGAAGGTATGAGCATTTTCGAAGCCTCGCGAAAAGTTTTTTTTTTGAAGTTTCAAAAAATTGTCTGGGATTTAGCTCAAAAGTTGTATGTAGGGCTAATCTAGGGTGGTGAACACGAATATGAAGTTCATTTGTCAAAATTTTGAGGTTTACTGTAGGTTACGGTAGGTAATATGTCACTTAGGGTTCAAAACCCACCTTAGTATTTTAAAAATTGACAAACAGACGATAAATTCGTATTCTCCAACCCGAACAGCCCCCGTATACAAATTTTGTGTAAAATCTGAGATTTTGACTAAACTACCGTATACCCACCGTAATCTACCGCAATCTGCGAAAAAATCGAAAAAAACGGACTCCAGATTCGTGTTAAGCACTCCAAATAACCCTTCTGAGAATGATTCTGAGACATATCTATTGTAGAAATCCGGATATATCAAAAGTGGCGTTTTTTCCTCGAAAGTTTCCCCGGTTGGGAACCTTCCAACGAAAATAGCCGAAAACTTCGGAAAATTGACTAATCAACTACAGATTCGTGATCAGCACCCAAAAAACCCTTGGGAGAATTTTAAGTCAAATTTGGAACATTTTTCGAATACGCTCCCAGAGCCCTCTAATTGGTATAAATAAACGCGCTACCGAAAATCTATAAGTCCAAAACGCTGTCAGTCTGGACAAAGTACGGAAAATGTGCGTTCATCCAAAATTTGCTCAGGGTGGTAGTTTTGGGCGCTGAACTTATTCTCAGGCAAACCATCGCTCCGAGCGGTATCGGAGAGCTATTCGAGCGGCGCTGCCTCTCCGCTCCGAGCGAAAATTAGCCATCTACTCGGGCCACAGCAGCCGCTCTCCGGGCCACAGCAGTATCGCTCGGAGCGATCTTCGATCCCAACTGGCACTGCGGTCTCTGTTCGGGCGATTTTCGAAAATTTCCTAATTGCTATTTTTTCTTTATTTCCGCCTCTTCTGGAGAGGATTAAGCCTGTTAAGAGGATAAGGTACATGTTACAGCCTGTGGGTCAGGAGGTTAATCCTGCCACAGGCCGCAACAAGGATACCATCTCAGCATGATCCGCAATGAGGAAGCCTTCCCCACCGCGGGCCATCAGGCATCCCCTCGGCCGCCAAAAATTGTCATCCTGAGAGTGATTCGAGGTCACCTCTCAAGAGTGGCCTCGAAAGGCCCACTACCCGTCTACACGAGGCGAGCCGCCTTTTATACCCGCAGGATTGGTTGTTCTTTGAGTGATAACGTGGCTAGCACGTTATCACTCAAAGAACAACCAATCCCGCGTCTCTCTATCTCTGGCGAAGGCACCGCTGTGGCTCCGAGAGCGACCAGAGAGCGAGCGAGGGGCGAACTGGCACCGGACAGGGACCGCGGCGCCAGTTGACCCCTCGGCCGCTGTCCGGGCGAAGACGTCATAATTGGGAGGAGCCGGTCCCGCTCGGAGCGACGGTTCGCCTGAGTTTATGAGGTTCGACTCCGGATTTTTGGAAGACTATAGCGCTTTTCAGAAGGTACAAAAAGCACGAAAAACGACCGTCTTAAGCTTGTAACTTCTTGGAACCTGCAGCTCGGGGCTAGATACTGCGCAGTTTTACTATTGAGCCACAAGAGATACTAACGATACCAGTCGTTCTCGCAGATCCGACCTACGCTTTGTATACTTCCTTTGTAAGGAGGAGGATTCGTGAAAATTTGGGATATTCACGAACAGTTCTGTTACCAAGGGGGGGGGGGGGCTGGTAGCCCTGCGAGATCGGCCACAAGGGAAAGTTAGCTGACCCGCATTCGGTGGACTTTCCAAGCATTTGAATTTTTTTCTGCTATGGTTGATATACTAGTTGAGATGATTGTTCTCTGATTGCAGGTTGTAAGTGTCCAGCAATATAACCATGAGATGGAGTCCATCCAAATCTTTATCAAGGCAAAGAATTTTCTCGTATATCAGGTAAGACGTCAGCATATTGTTTTCGGTATTTTAGATAATTTTGCTTGAAAATTCTCTAATTTGTGCGTTTCTCTTAGGGTGCAATCGAGTCTATTGCGATGAAAAATCCGAAGGAGCGCACTGCTCTCTTCGAGGAGATCTCGCGGTTGGTTTCCTGATGATTTTAGTCTATATCAGCATGTGTAGATCGCTTTTCTTATGTATTTTATGGTGATTTTCATGCTTTCTGAAGTATGAAATGGTGCTTTCAGTGAGGTTTTATTCAGATCCTGTGAGCTGCAGCAGGAATATGATCGATTGAAGGTTGAACTACAAAAAGCAGAGGATGATGCTCAGCAAAACATGAACAAGCGTCGTGGAATCGCGCAGGAGAAGAGGGAGGCGAAACTGGAACGAGATGAGGCAGAAAAGTACCAGCAAATGAAAGATGATTTGGTATGGAGTGGTTGTTGGTATAGAATTAACACAGGGTTCTATAGTGAAATTCGCGATATTCGAACTAAAGTGTGCCCAGGGCCTACTGTTGACTGAAATATTGTTTGTTTGAAATGTTTTTGAACCTATTTTATTGAAAAAAAAATACCGAAAATTGTCCGATTTCACTTGAGAATTGAAGAAATATGATTCCTCAGGCTGCCAAGCAACGATCGCTGTATTTGCTTGAACTGTTCTATTGTGAGCGTTATGGAAAACAAGCACGAGCAGACTTGGAAGCCAAAAAGAAGCAGGTGGAAGAGTTGGAAGCGAAGAAGGTAGGTGAAAGGTTATTTGCCGGCCTGAGAACAGTGCGAGCTGTCGCTTTGAGGTACGGGTAGTCTACTCAGACAATAGGTGCGGACCGACCGCAGGCAATGAAGGCCTCTGTGGGCGGTACGCCAGCAAGTTGTGGGCGGATCGCTGCCCATCGTGGCCTCGCCGGGCGGATCGCTGCGTTTTGGCGGTCTGGTAGCGGCACCTGGAAAAGTTGATCACGCTAGCGGGCGGATCGCCGGCAAGTTTTAAAGCGGCGATCCGCCCGCAACCTGCCAGCGATCCGCCCGCTGAGGTACGAGATGCAGCGATCCGCCCGCCAGGGCTTTGATAGCCAGCGTTCCGCCCGCCACTGCGTTGATAGCCAGAGGTCCGCCCGCTCAAATTTCACACGGTGAAATTTTCCATTCATTGACGAGTTCTTTTCTGATATCAGTATCATGCTCAGAGTAAACAAACCGAAGGGTATAAAAGGTGCTCGTTCGCACTGAATGCTCACTCGGCCTTTCGAGGCCGATCCTGGAAGGTGACTCCGAGTCACCTTTGATTGATCACTCAGAAGCTGGAGAATAATTTTTGGCAGCTGAGGAGATGGTCCCCACGGCTAGGGGGGGGGGTGGTCCCGCACATGGAGACCGTGGTGGGAACCATCGGATTAACTCACACGTGGCATCGAGGGCGGATCGCTGGCTAGTTCCTAGTGGATCGTTGGCTACTGGCGGGCGGGTGGCGGGGGGATGTCGATCCGCCTGCCGAAACCAAGCGATCCGCCCTCACCTACTGTCTGAGTAGTTGTCCTCTATCTAGGAGCCTTATTTACTGTGTTCCTTTGCGTGTGTGTGCGGAGCGTAGGGAAAGACAGCGAGAAGTGTTGCTGAAAAGGAGAAGGAGCATATGCACCCGCATGCACGCGATCGATGGAAATAATTTTCACCCCGAAACAGAGGATACCAAGGAGGAGAGAAAGATTGTTATGTACGCCGACGACATCACCATCATGTGGCAGGACGGTGACCTGCAGGTAGTCGCTAACAAAATCAGCGCCTATCTCGTCGAGCTGAAGCTCTTCCTTGATAATATGATGCTCACAGTCTCTGCTTTCACAACAGACTTAAAGGAAGACAGTGCCCACCCAGATGTCAGATGAGATGGAAACCGTTCGACGTCAGCTATATCGTATAATTTTGCAACGGCCATTTCCGACATTTTCGGCTTCAGTTTCAAGAATGTTCATCCAATTATCTGGAAAATAGCATCCAGAGGTTTTTGAGGGTGCTGCATCGATTGGCGTTTACTGTTTGTTCGCTAGATTCATACAAAGTCCAAAACCATGACAGTGTGGGTAAGCCGCATAATTTTGCAACACACTGTATTTATCGCCTAATAATTAAGGGCATTGATCCAGCCCACCTAAAAATAGATTTTCCTGATTTCGTGCTCATTCTAGGGAGGACCTCACGCTGACCAAAATAGGTAGCAAGGAAGTATTCGCTGTTTCGAGTACATGCTGTTCAAAATCTCGTCCGTGATCTATTTCTTTGTTTATTGATTTATTTATTGTAGCCAAATGCGGGAAAAAAGTTCTTAAAAACAAAGCATTAATAAACCATGGTTGGCCAGGCGACATGAAAAAAAAAGAGAATAGTAGCCGAAGAGCCAACGAAATTTGTGCTGTAAACGGTGCAAATATAGCAATGCAGTCAAGATTGTGAATTATTTAATATGTCGGACTTTTTATATCTCACCAGTTCTGCAAACCTATTTGACCACCATGGGATCTACTACCACCTAAGCACGCAACTGGTTACCCATTCCCGGGCGGGCTCTGTATCTCAAGAGCCTCTTTAAACTGGTACGGACCCAGGGCGATTGCGAAGGAAGGAGAGCAGTCAGGCCAGCAGCAGTGAACGTGTCCCCTAGGTACTGGGATAAGTTATAAAAAAAATTATAGTGTAGACAAATAGCACACGAATAAAAAAAATTATAGTGTAGACAAATAGCACACGAGGGGCATGTAATAACGTTGGCGATTCGACCACTTATTTAAGAAAGAATAGAAGGGAACATATATGATGAAAGAAGAAGAAGAAAAAAAACACATATGCGGAGGTTACGTTTCTAGCTAATGTAACATCAAACTGTAAGACACAGCACCCAAACTTGGGTAAATGAGAGATTATGCAAGACAATTCTCAAATCATTAATTCCTGGTCTTGCTTCTGTTTCATAAAATGACTTTGGTAGCCACTGAAGATGATGTTGTTGCCATTCATTCAGCCATCTGCTAAAAAATCCCAGACGAAAGCTCATTCTGTAAAAAGACACGATGATTTTAGTCCCAACAAGTGTCTCAAGATGTGGGAGAACGTGAGTAATCATTTTTGTTGTGACCAGTCTTTCTTTCTATTAGATTCGGAAGCCGAAGTTTTTCCAATGTATGCAGACAGAAGAAAAAGTCCGGAGATCGCTGGTCGTCTATGATCACCAACATATAACCAATAATCACTGGCGATGAGTGATCGCGCGCCAGCGACAGCCGCATAAATACGGCCTGGCCAGCGCTAGTAACATCATCGCCTTCTCCTACCGTCGCCAGCAACACCACCGAGCTGTCACCATCTACATCCAGGAATCCGACGCCGCAGCAGCGCCAGCAGCAACACGGACACAATGCCACAACGACAACACCAGCGACGGAGTTGAGAAGTCCTGGCCCGTACTCATGAAGGACGCATCCTCGCGGTGAGGGTGAACGCAACCCGGAATCCCGCAACTCCTGTGCCCTCCACCCCCACCCCGCCCCTCCTCGGAGGAGCGAGACGGAGGCAGATTGCACGAAATGCAGAGACTCCGCGCCACACCCACCCCGCCGCGCGGGCAAATCCTTAATGAAGAATCCAGGCCGTGAATCGTTCGAATCACTAGAAATAAGGTTTTGCTGTGCTAATGTTTTAACGGGGAAGGATGCGAAAGGACAAAACGATTGGAACCTCTTCGAAAAGAGTTCGGAAATTCAGTGGTTAGGCTTGCTTGGCTTGGACAATTAGGATGAAGAAGTTGGAGTTGAACAATGAAAGTCAGTAGTCAGCCAAACTTTTGAGATGACATGTTAGATGAGTCTGGAATATGCGGGAGTTCCTCCATCTAAAAAAAATCTGTGCTCAGGCTGTTCCAAAGCGGTACCACTCTTATGAGGAAAGAACCCTTATATGCCCTCGTTGCTGGTTTCTCTGGTCTTATTCTATAGGGGTGACCTCTTAATACACCTATGGTTGGAGAAAGTTCAAAAAGCGAGGGAATAGTCAAGCAAATTTCTTCCGTCGTAAGTTTGTACATAAGGTTGAAATCGATTATTTTGCGACGAAATTCTAACGTGTTGGTTTTAAGGCTAAGTAGGCGTTGGTCATATGAAAACCCAGTGATGCCCCTCCTAAGAAAGCAGCGGTACGTGAAACTTTTTTGAACCTTCTCAATGTCCTCTATGAGACTTTTTCTGTAAGGAGACCAAATAGGTGAACAATACTCGAGTAAGGGCCTTACGTACAAAGCGAACAGCTGAAACAATGTGCGAGGGTTTCGAATTTTAAACCTCTTAGAATAAAATGAGATCTTGAATTAGCGTTAGCAATTTGCTTTTTCATGTAACATTCGAAGTCGAGTTTGTTAATGTCTTTTTCTCGATAAACTGTTCCTCTTCTTAAAATTTTATCAAAAAAACAGACCAAGCCATGCTGCTGGGGAGGGGGGGTCAGAGAAAATCGCCAAAATTTCCACCAAGTCATGCTCTCGGGGAGTCCGAGTAAAATTGGCCACACCTCGAGCAGTATCCTTACTACGGTTTTAAAAATATGTTCCTAAGTTCAGATCCATGAGAGTTGGGGTATGACGCATAATTTTGCAACGCACTTCCAGATTTCAGGAACTATCGAGCAAAGATGTGTTTTTTTGTTCTCTCTTAGCGACGTTATGTCTTTGTAGAGCGAAACTGATGAGCAAGTCAGTGAGAAGCAGAAGTTGGTCAAGAAGGCACAACGAGATAGCCATAAGCTTGAGAAAGAAATTGCGGACAAGGTAAGTTCACCTAATTTTTTAACTTGCGTTGGTGTTCTCAAAAAATGTATTACAGGAGAAAGAGATTGCTCATCAACGTCCTCTATACGTGCAAGTAAAACAGGAAGTGCTCCATGTGAAGACCAAGTTAGAAACGAGTAACAAGACGCTGAATGCAGCTCAGAAATTGGCTGACAAAAATGAAGATCAGGTTGAAGCTTTGGAGAAGACAGCGAAGTGAGTATTCAGATAAGGTTAAGCTCTATAAGGCATGTAATTGACAGATAGTCTTCTCTCACCTCCACTTGTGGCTCACAAGGGAAGTATTTAGAGTGGTAAACGCATCTGCCAAAAACGGCTAGTATCGTCAGTATCTCTAGTGGCTCTATAGTAAAAACGCGCAGTATCCCGCCCCGAGCTGCAGGTTTCAAGAAGTTACAAGCTTAGAAAGGTCGTTTTTTGTGCTTTCTGCACCCTTAAAAAAGGCCATTAATCTTCCGAAAATTCGGAAACGGATCCCATAAATGTGTTCAGCGCCCAAAACTACCACCCTGAGCAAAATCTGGGTGAAGGCGCAGTTTCCGTACTTTGTCCAGACTGACAGCATTTTGGACTTGTACGGATTTTCGGTTGGGCGAATATTTCTACCGAGTAGAGAGCTTTGGAAGCGTTAAAAAAATATTCCAGATTTGGCTTGAAATTCACTCAGGGGAGTTTTTTGTAGCGCTGATTATGAATCTGTAGTTTATTAGTCGATTTTCCAAGGTTTTCGGCTAATTTCGTTCAAAGCTTCCCAACCGGGGGCAATTTCGAGGGAAAACGCCACTTTCGAGATTTTCGGAGTTCTACGGTAGGTATTGCTCAAATTGTTGCTTTGGGGGTTATTTGGAGTGCTTCTTCTTCTTCTTCTTCTGCAGCCTCAAAGTGGTTTTTGTCATAGGTTGAGGAACTGGGCGGCCTTCACAGGATTCGTTCAAAGGTCCATTGTGGTTAAGGAGGTAGGTCTCTTCGGGCACATGAACAAGTGAGCCGTGTCGTGTCCGGGAGCACCACAGTCCGGGCATGCGTCTGGTCGGCTGCTGTCGATTTTGTTGACGTGAGACATGAGCAGAATAGAGTGACCACAGCGCAGCGATGCAAGAGCACATCTGGCTCGGCTCCCGAGTTGAGACCCGGACTCGCAAACCCGAGGCGGCACTGCTCCTAAGATAGGGTTCACAGCCGCCTTCGTTAGATATCCTCGAACAAACTGGGTGTGCTCCTCACACAGAAGACGAAGCCTTTCCATGTTGGAGTCGGCCCATCTCTGTACATCAACTTTACGAGGAGCATCGGCGAACGGCGTCCTAATCGACCTCTCTCTTATGGGCTTCATGATTCTCTTTGACGGATGATTCGGCTGCCTCAGAACATTAATATACATCTGCTGTGCCTGGAGTTCACAATGCTCATTGACCGGCAATATGCAGGCCTCCGCGTGAAGATGCTCCACCGGCGAGCTCCTTGCACAACCGGTAGCAATTCTAAGCGCAGCATTCTGTACACGCTGCAGCTTATTCCAGGAGCTGTCAGACACCAGGTGCTGCCACACTGGTGCCGCATATTCCAGAGCCGGCTGAAGTATTGCTCTGTAGGTTCTCAATATAGTCTCTCGGCTGCTTCCCCATGATGTTCCTCCGAAAGCTCTCAAGATATTAAGCCTAGCCTTGACGACTGTTTGTTTCTGTTCCGCGTTTTGTGGAACTTCAGTGACGGATCAAGAATAAGGTCAAGCAGCTTGGGGAATTTTGCTGCTGGCAACAGATCACCATCCCATTTGACATCTGAAAGGGCACTGTGTTCCTTGGTGTTTGTTGTGAACACTGAAACAGAGGATTTTGCAGCAGAGACTGTGAGCATCATTTTATCGAGGAAGAGCTTCAACTCGACGAGATAGGCGCTGATCTTGTTAGCGGCTACTTGCAGGTCACGGTCCTGGCACATGATGGTGATGTCGTCTGCATACATAACAATCTTTACATCATTGGGAGGCTCGGGAATGTCCTCAAGATACAGGCTGAATAGGGCAGGGGACAACACTCCGCCTTGCGGAACACCGGCTGCTATTGGAATGCTATCGGATACATGATTCTGGAACAGAACCTTAGCCCGGCGGCCTTTAGTGAACGCTGCAATCCATCGCTTCTGCCATGATGGTAACGACGACTTGAGCAGTTTCTCGGACAGCAGTCCCAAGTTAACAGAGTCAAACGCTTTGCTCAGGTCGAGGGCGACGGCCACCGTTCTCAGGGGCTTTCTCATGTTGAACCCATCGACCGCAAAGCTCACGATCTCCAATAGAGCAGTAGTAGTAGAGTGAATTTTCCTGAACCCAAACTTATGCTGGTGTCGCTAATTTTGATCAGCTAGGTCCGTCACGATCAACTTTTCAGCTAATTTAGCGACGGGCGATAACAGGCTTATTGGTCGGAAGCCTTTCGCCGTGCTTTGGGACTTGCCTGGCTTTGGCAACGGTATCACAATGGCTGTCTTCCAAGCTTGGGGTAGAGTGCAGGTCGGGAAAGAAGTGTTAATGATATCTGCAAGCATCGGTAGAAGTTCCGTGGGAAGCTTCTTCAGGATGGCTGGGGAGATACAGTCAGGTCCGATAGCCTTCGAATTCCGCATTTCTTTGATAGCCTTCTCTACTTGTGTGAGAGTAAAGGCCTCAGATGCGTTCATGAGCGGCAACCGGCTCAGCTCTCT
Organism: Aplectana chamaeleonis; assembly: GCA_029168955.1. Taxonomy (NCBI): domain Eukaryota; kingdom Metazoa; phylum Nematoda; class Chromadorea; order Rhabditida; family Cosmocercidae; genus Aplectana; species Aplectana chamaeleonis. Next base: position 1,493,959 of record JAPDOI010000008.1, on the reverse strand, counting down.
AACCGTGACTCTGTTTTGCACGCCTCGCTTGGTGCGTGTGATGAAAAAGTTCTTGCCGAGTGCGTAAGCAGCCGCTTTCCCTGATTTGAAGACGTTCTCCTCGAACTCAATAGCGGAGCTCATCGGGGGAGCGGACTTTCCGGAAATTTTCCTCAACACTTTCCACGTCGTAGTTCCGTCCGCCTTGAAATTCAGCTTTTCAGTGAACTTCTCCCAGCATTCCCTCTTGTTCTTATCCAGATCCTGCTTGATCTCATTATCCAGCACAGCAATCTCCGGGTCTAGATCGTCTGCGGCTCTCTTCTCATCTCTGGTTCTTATCTTCTGCAGTATTTCCCTGCTGACATTTGGAAAAAAGGTCTTGACACGACCCTCAGGAATTGCTTCTTTCATGGCCTTGCGGATGGCGCTTGTTAGATGGCACTCTTTCTGATGAACTTCATCATTCCATGGGAAGTCGACCGCATGGCGGAGTGCAACATCTCTGAACAGGGTCCAGTCTGCTAGGCCTAAATTAAGATAAGTACGATGACGAAAACCAGAGTAAGGGGCAAGAGAGTCAGAGAGATCAATATAGACAAAGACGGGAATGTGATCACTGGAGAGAGTTGTTAATGTGGACCACGTGCAAGCATTAGAGAGATTGGATGACACAAGAGAGATATCTGGGCTAAAAGGTCGGCCGCTGGCAGGGAGACGAGTGGGCTGGTCATCGTTGAGGATAACCAGGTCACACTCCTCAGCCAATTCTTCGACCTCTTCCCCTCTGGCGTCAGAATCAAGAGCGGAGCAGAACGTGTGAGCATTGAAGTCACCCGCAAAGACAGCTGAAGGGGAGAGTGAGCAGTCGTACAACTGCTTAAGGAGGGGAATAGGATTATAAGAGGGGGACAAGATGATATAGGAGGAATATAGATGTTAAATAGAGAGATAAAGGGGTTTTGAGGGAGGTGGACAGGAATGTACTCGAGAGTACCGTCCTTAGGAGTATTAGGGATAATATGAGAAGGTAAGGCAGATTGCACGAAAGTAGACACTCCGCCCCCAAGAGCTGTCCTTGGCATGTGATAGGCGGTGTAGCCCTAAATGTTAGGTTGGGGATAAGCGGTAGATGTAGAGAGCTTGGTTTCTTGAAACATGATAACATCCGGGTGATGAGAACGTGCGAATAGAGAGAGTTCAGATAACTTGTTGCAAAGGCCGTTGAGATTAATGTGAACAATGGAGAGGGGCGGGTAATTGAGGAATCAGAGTTGTTGGGGGCAGAGCATAGAACACAACGAAAGGATGAGTCATGATGCCTCACAGAACTGAGGCCCGAGCAGGAGAAGTGCACCCACCTTTGGCATCCGAAGCACTGGACACTTGTTTTATGCCAGGGAACATCCTCGCCGCAGGTGGCGCATGGATACTTCTGTGCTGGACCAGGATTCCTCTCGACGCCGGCCCTTTGTAATAAAATCCTCAGGAGAGCTGCGGCCGACCAGCACCTCTCCTATGACAAAACCCCTCTTCTCGGAGGGGTTGACGTCGGTTTGCACGGAGGCGATCTTCTTTCCTCCACACTGCCACGGCACGAACGTACGACATCTCGGCAGCATTTGGAGTGCTAAACACGAACCTGAAGTCCGTTTATCGATTTTTAGGCAATTACGGTAGATTACGGTGGGTATACGGTATACTTAGTATCCGAATCACTCCATTTCGGATATCCGACCGGATATCCGAGATTCGGATAATCCGATATCCGAAAATTTGAAAACACGCATTATCTGAATCGAACCAATATCCGGGAAATTTAAAATCGGCATTATCTGAATCGAACCATTATCCGAAGGGTCAAAAATTCGGATAAAATCGGATAAAAACGGATAAAACGGATAAAAATCGGATAAAACCGGATAAAACGGATAAAATTTGCGTAAAATCGGATAAAATCGGATAAAACGGATAAAAATCGGATAAAAATCGGATAAAACGGATAAAATTTGCGTAAAATCGGATAAAATCGGATAAAAACGGATAAAAATCGGATAAAAACCGGATAAAACGGATAAAATTTGCGTAAAATCGCATAAAATCGGATAAAAACGGATAAAACGGATAAAAATCGGATAAAACCCGGATAAAACAGATAAAATTTATGTAAAATCGGATAAATCGGATAAAAACGGATAAAACGCATAAAAATTGGTTCAATTTAGGTTAAATGTAGAAAAGTGTGTCTGTGTGTGTGTGTGTGTGTGTATGTGTGTATGTGTGTATGTGTGTACGTGTGTATGTGTATGTGTATGTGTGTATGTGTGTGTATGTGTATGCGTGTATGTGTATGTATGTGTGTATGTGTGTACGTGTGTATGTGTGTATGTGTGTATGTGTGTACGTGTGTATGTGTGTGTGTGTACGTGTGTGTGTGTGTGTGTGTGTGTACGTGTGTGTGTGTGTGTGTGTGTGTACGTGTGTATGTGTATGTGTGTACGTGTGTATGTGTGTGTATGTGTGTACGTGTGTTTGTGTGTACATGTGTGTATGTGTGTACGTGTGTACGTGTGTATGTGTGTATGTGTATGTGTATGTTTGTATGTGTGTATGTCTGTACGTGTGTATGTGTGTATGTGTGTATGTGTGTATGTGTGTACGTGTGTATGTGTGTATGTGTGTATGTGTGTGTATGTGTGTACGTGTGTACGTGTGTACGTGTGTATGTGTATGTGTGTATGTGTGTGTGTGTGTGTGTGTGTGTGTGTGTGTGTGTTGCCTCAGATTTGTTCCGGTAATATCCGAAATTTATCCGAAATTATCCGACGGATATCCGTATCCGAATCATTGAAAAAATGGCATTATCTGAATCGATCCAATATCCGAAAATTTGAAAAAACGCATTATCTGAATCGAACCAATATCCGGTAAATTTGAAATGGCATTATCCGAATCGATCCATTATCCAAGGAATTACCTTCGGATAACAAGTATAGTATACGGTGGGTAGTCTGGTCAAAATCTCAGATTTTACTCAAAAATTGTATAGGGGGGTTTTTGTGGTGGAGAATACGAATTTAACGTCTGTTTGTCGATTTCCAAAATACTATGGTGGGTTTTGACCCCTAAATGACTTGTTACCTATCGTAACCTACAGTAAACCTCAAAATTACGACGAATGGACTCCGACTCAGATTCGTGTTCACCACCCAAGACTACCCCTAAACACAAGTTTTGGGCTAAATCCGAGAGAATTTTTTGAAACTCCCAAAAAAATGCCTGATGGGGTACTCTTGTCTTTTCGAGAGACTTTAAATGCCTTTTGAAGGGAGCTGGAGAAGAAAAAGGCGGACTGCGAGAAGGAGCTTGAATCGCAGAGTCAGGAGATGGATCTTCATCTGAGTGAAGAGCAGGTTAGTAACATAGATATCTCAAGTTTTAGTATTTTCTATGTCAATTCAGTTACTTTTGGATCGAAATTTGGTTTTTGCACAATATTTGGAACTTTCAGATCAATCAATATGTTGCCCTGAAGCGTGAGGCTGCGAAGAAGTCAGGAATAATGGATATGCAGCTGAACTCGCTGAGGCAGGAGCATGAGACAGATCGCAGGTGAGATCTTTGATAGGGTTTTTTTGTTGTTATAGGTTTCTCTAAAAAATTGCTCATTTCCAATTAATTTTGAAGTTTTTTTCGACGATTTTTCAGTGACCGTTACGGTCTAAAATTTTGTAATCCTTTCCCAGAATTGATTCAATCGCCTATTACTTCCTAACAGAACTTCTCTGATTTGTAATAATTTTATTATGTTACATTGTTACTGCTCGGTTATTCAATCACTCATCAATTTTCACATATCTTTATCATTTATCTGACTAGGGACTGCTTTACCCGAACCGTGGAGATTCGGAAAACCACGTTTTCGTTGCTGTAGGTTTGTGACAGTATATAAATGACCCGTGCCTGAAATTGGCTAAATGGCTGCGGGGATTCAAAAAAAAAAACGGAATTTCTATTGCTTCACAAAGGCAAGGGTACCTATCCATTAGGGAATTTATGGGGTGTCCAGGAAAAAAATTTTCGGATTCGGCTCAAAACTTTCAACTGGGGGTTACTTAGGGCACTGACCCCGAATCTTGGGTCTATTCCTCGTCAGACTTAGGGTTTTTGTAGGTTAAGGTGGACATATGCCTCTTAACTGGCGTCGCTTAGCTTAAAATTTGGAAAACCGAAAAATGGACCTCAAATTCGTGTTCAGCGTCCCAAATAACACCCATAGTGAAATTCTGAGACAAATCTGAGCAAAGTTGAGCAGGCCGTTGTGGCGATTTTTGTCGCGGCTACGACCCCCCCCCCATTTTCCTTTTTTCAAAAAAAAATCCCAAAATTTTACGACCCTGGGACCAAAATTTCAACAGCTTTATTTAGTGCCTAATTGTCAATTCTATTAAGAAAGTGTCAGTTTTCTAAACAGCTTCTCTGTATATAATCTACTTTTATATTGTTGAACATGCATACACCTCGCACGCGACTGACTATTCCTACCTCATTTTACCTTACCATATGGTTTGAAAAAATCCAATTTTTTTCAAAAATTTCACGCCCCCGGTTGTGACCAGTCACAACGCTGCTCCACCCTGAATCTGAGACCCAGTTACCCCGTATGCCCACCGTTCTTATCTACAAGTTTTGAGGCGATTCGATCGTTGCATTCTCGAAGTCGTCAAATTTTGCTTTTTGATAGCAAAATTTCCCCCATTTTGAAGCTTCGGATAAGATCAGGCGGAATTCTTCAAATATTGACAAAATTGCCTCAGATTCGTAATCAGCACCCAAAAGAGCCCCTATTAACAAATTTTAAGCTCAATACGAGACAGTTTTTTTAGAATGCTTGGAAATGCCAGAAATACAAAAAAAATCCTTGCAGAAGCGTGCGGATTCCTGCAAGTTCCAAGATTACAAAACCAAATGATACAAATTTGTAGCGTAAACGCCGCCTTTTTTTAGACATATGAACCAGTTGAGAACTCGTGTAAATCTGCCCGCTAATCTTCGGATGGCGGGCTGGTGGTAGTAATTGGGACAGGGAGTTGACCAATTCTGCAAATGCTTTGTCTGGCTTTTTTCAACTATAAAATGCTTACAGCGGTCATTAAAGGCAGTATTCAATAAGAATTTCCATGTCGATATCATTAGTTGAAACGAAGGGTTGACGACCTGGCAGAGCTGAACTTGTTAAGATATTGTGTAAAGATGAAAAAAAAATGAAAATTCTTCGAAAGAAACGATTGGAACCACCTTCAACTTATCACCAGAAGGTTCGTGGCCCATTGCAACAACATTGTTGTAGACCGGCTAGAGACGAGCAACCAGTAGCAATACGAGGCGCCGAAACTTTGAATGTGGTCTGCTCGTCCCACCCACTTCCATGGTAGCCACAGAAAAGTGGGTGGAGTAGGCACACCACATTCAATTTTTGGGACCGCGGCGGGAAAGTGTGAGGCATAGGCGACGTAGCATACGCGCGCACACGCTCACGATCAATGGCAGTAAGATTCGGTCCGAAATAGAGGTACAAATACAATGACTGCTCAACTGGGTTGCTTTCAGTTTGTCGATTCGAAGTTATTCGGAAAATTTGTATTCTAAATTTGCAACTCGAAAAAAAGGTCACTTGAATATATTCGACATTCGGACTTCAAAATAGAAATTGTTATTGAATACTGTCTCTAATAACCGCTGTGAGCATTTTTTCAGTTGAAAAAAGCCGGACGAAGTATTTGCAGAATTGGTTAACTTCCTGTCCCAATTACTACCGCCAGCCCACAATCCGAGGATTAGCGGGCCGATTTACACGAGTTTTCAGCTGGTCCATATGTCTAAAAAAGGCTGCGTTCACGCTAGGACTTTGTATCATTTGGTTTTGTAATCTTGGAACTTGCAGGAATCGGTACGCCTCTACAAGAATTTTTTTAGCATTTCTGGCATTTCTAAGCATTCTGAAAAATGTCTCGGATTGAGCTTAAAATGTGTTTATAGGAGCTGTTTTGGGTGCTGATTACGATTCTGTGGCCCATTTGTCAATATTTGAAATCGCTTCTGATTTGGTCGGAAGCTTCAGAATTGGGGAATTTCTGCTGACAAAATGCGACTTTTGACGATTTCGAGAATGCTACGTTAGAATCGCCTTAAAACTTATCCATGTGGATTATACGGGCCGCTTAACATGAATCTGTGGTCAATTTATCGATTTTCTTTCGATTGCGGTGTGTTACGGTGGGCATACGGTACCTTGGTAAAAGTCTCAGATTCGACTCAGAATTTCACTGTGGGTGATATTTGGGACGCTGAACACGAATTTGAGATCCATTTTCGATTTTCGAAATTTTAAAGGCAGTGTCCACGATAGAAATCGTTCCTCTGTTTTCAGCATATCTTGAAAGCGGTCTTATGCTGATTCCGACGATGTTTTTGGAATCGTTAAAGACCTTCTAGGAACGTAGTTATGGTCCCTCAAAAATTGAGCTAGGGAAGCATGTTGGACGAGTTTTCTGAGGCTTGTAACTTCCGTCTTTTGCAGCCGATCTATGCGAGCTGACCTGAGTCAAGAGAGAAGTTGAGAATGAAGGGAAGAACGGGGCTTTTGATAGGAAACCATCGCTCATCTCACAATCTCGAGCATTCATTTGTTCACGTCGGTGGGCGTGTGTTGCGTTTTTGGGGTTTGCCTTGCGCTCAAAGTGGCAACTTCGGGCTTTTTCGGGGCTCTTCCTGGCTCGTTTTCATGCGTTATTTCGACGTTAGCGTTACAGAGCGTCCCTCCGCTACCCATTCCCAGTGGAATTTTAAACACCTTTTTCATCGTGAACACTGCCTTTAAAGGCAAGGTCCGGTCAAATTTTGACACTACCGAAATTTGGGTTAAATATATTGGGCTGGCCTAGCTGAACATCGTCTGAACGTTTCACGAACTCTGAGTCCTTAGTTCTGGAGAAAACAGCCTCAAAGTCAGGGATTACGGTATTCACAGCATGATAATCATAGCTGGAATGACCGCTAATGACACAGCACTTTTGAAGAATGCGTGGACAACCGCTAAAATATGGATGATGGCCACACTTTTCTGACTTTTCTGAATCATCGGCTCACGGAAGTGGCTGGAATAACTTGAAGAAGACCGGTTTTTACGCACTTTTCGCATGCTCCTTGGGACTACCTGTAGCAAGAGCACCGATTTAGCGGGAAATCTCAAAATCGAAATTCTGCCCGGACCCTGCCTTCAAGGTAAACAACGCCAGTTAAAAGGCAGTAGAGGAGCCAAGTTTTCAACAGTTGTTGCTATTGTGTTGAACTGGGCGGGACTGGGAGGAGCCTGATCGACTACTAGCGTCAGATTGATCGTAAAAGTTTTGAGAACTAGTCTTCGAAATTTCTCTTCTTATCTCATAAAAAGTTAAAGCTTGAAAGTTGAACGCGAAAAATCCTCAATTTGCAAAACCAGCCATTGTTTTCAGCTCTAAGCAGAATGAGGAACGTCGTATGAAAGCCTGGCAGGAGAAGATCAAAAATAAGAAGCAGGAGATAGAGCGACTGAAAAAGCAGGTATTTTTTGACTTTCAACCAGGTTAGGTGCCAGTCTGGCTATTATTGTTTAACCAGCCGCAATTATGTCCTGCTAATTCGTAGATCGAATATCTCTCGGAGAACTCCGAGCAACAAAGAGTGGTCCTACAAGAGGAAAAGGCTAATTTGGTCACAATGGAAAAGCAGGTGAAGGAAAGCAAGGAGAAGTTGGAGAAGGTTTGTTGCGATTTTGGTCCCCCTGGTCTGGTCTTTATTGTTTTCGATATTCTGTTGCTGTCTCCAGGTGTCGTCTGAGCTGGGCGAAATCAACAAACAGCTGTCGGATGCCTCCGGTGATACGGCGGAAAATGACAGAGTGAGGCGTCGCAACGAGGCTATCGAGAACTTGAAGCGGGTTTTCCCGGAGAAGGTGCGTTTGAAATGGAAAACCGGCAGTTTTTAGTATGAAGTTGCATAGATTTTTGTGTAGGTTCATGGTCGACTCGTGGATCTGTGTCAGCCGAGTCACAAACGCTTCCACATTGCGGTGACAAAAGTTCTGCAGAAACACATGATGAGTATTGTGTGCGACTCAGAGGAGACGGCTAGGGATGCGATTATGTATCTGAAGGTGAGATTTGGCCGGATTGGAGGTGGCTTTCGGTCCAGGGTTGAGCCGTCAATATCATGCGGAGAAGGAGGGAGCTTGAAAGTGCGCAAAAATTGGAAACCTAAAGAAGTCGCAAAAATTCTGTAGCAAAATTGAAAAGCTTTTCTTTTTTTTCGAAAAAGGAGTGTAACTACATAAAAATAGAATGACAATTGCAAGAATATTGTTTTTTTTTTGGTTAGAAAAATGCTAGTCTCAAAATTATCGGATTTTTTCACTCCTCCCCTCCTCTTAGGGCTTGTTGTGCCCATACCCCTGTGGTTTAGAACCATATAATGGATGTTTTAAGGATGGCCGTGTGTATCAAGAATCCGTATAAATCCCTTCTAAAAGGTTCAGGGATTTTCAGATTACAAATCTGAGGTGCTCTTGTCGTTTTTCTTTCAAAGATTCAGGCCTATTCAGTTTAAAATTTCCAACTGGGGGAAATTTCCGTCATTTGTTTGTTTTCGAAATGTTTTTTTTGCTAAGCTATGAAAATACGTTTTTTTAAATCCTCCGGGCCACTTGGGAAAGTTTGAGCTCGAGGTCCAGGACAATGATATGCTCCACCCTGACCGCAACCCATTGGGTCGAGCCTATGACGCCCCCGTCATAGTCGGCCGATCGACTGCAGCCAGCCCGGTCGATAAGCATCTACATCATGCGAATCGGGTGTAAAAATCCACTCATTGCGGCCTGACTGAGCACGTCTGTGCCGTCTGTGGCCGTCGCGGTCGATACGCATGTGATACACTGCTCACTAAGGTAAAATATTTTCTGATTTGGGCAGATTTAGCCGGCTGGTCCGTCCTGATCCAGTTGTAGCCGTGCCTGTCGACATGTATGCAATGCGTTACTTATTAAAGGCACAGTCCAACCTCAGAGGTAATTTATGATATTTTGGTCCGCTCGCCATATATAGCAACCCTGCCAACTGCGAAATCTCAATTCGCTCAAATAAGCTAGGAAAAATCGACCGCGCCCCCTTGAAAGAAAAAATGGGTTATGCCCACTGGCAGGTTTCCGACCTCAATAGGGAAGAGGCGCGCGAATGATTTCATTAAAAATCTATGTTCTTCCTTTTGTTTTCGGTCTGGCTTTATATTGTGACCTGCTTCAGAATGATGGCTGTGAATACCGAGAAAATACAGGCTCGAGACAACTCGTCCGCGAACTTGTACCAGTTAAAATTCAAAATATTTGAGCAAAATATTTGAGGAGCCGATTCTGGAGACACCATTGTGTTCAGCGTGAAATTTTCTCCAAGATAGGCAGAAAAACGAAAAATCGACTCTGATCTTGAACTGTGGTTTTAAGGTGGAAAATCCCCCGTTGTGGCCGGACTGAGCTGCCGCAGTGCGCTCGAGTTTGCGTGCATTATCGATTGGCATGAAGTTGACATACTAGTGGCTGCGTAGGATGGCACAGGCTCACTAGGCATGAGAGAAGATGGCTCACGATCACTGGCGACGGGAGAGGGCGGTTCAGTCTGGCCATCGGCCGACTAGTACGGGGGGGGGTCAATCCATTGGTAACTCCGGTTGGGGATACTCAAACTATAATGCACACATGTTCACGTCTGCATTATAGGAGCAACGCTATCCGCCCGAAACCTTTCTTCCTCATAATGGACTGGATGTTCATCCGATCAACGAAAAGCTGCGTGAGCTGACGTATCCAAAGGGTGTGAAGCTGGTGTATGACGTCATTCAGGTAAGACGGGCATGTCTTTTTTCACAGAGACGGTTGCGCTGATGGTGGCTATTTCTGTAGTGCAATCACCCGGCTGCGAGGAAAGCTCTGCAGTTTGCTAGTGGTAATGCTTTGATTTGCGAAACGGCAGAGGATGCTCGAGGGCTTGCGTATGGAAGCGGTGGAGGTGATCGGTGAGTTAATCTGATGTAAAGTTTGACAGGAACTTTAGGAGTGTGCAGTATTTAACGTTATTATAGGTATAAAGCCGTAGCGTTGGATGGGACGATGTTTCAACAAAGTGGAGTGATTGGAGGTGGAAGTCATGAGTTGAAAATGCGTGCGAAGAAGTGGGACGAGAACGCGTTGAGGTCTGGCATGTTTAGTTGTAGCCAAGAAAGAGATTTCTTGGAATTTTTTGTTGAAACCGCAACGGACGCGGAAGTATAGTTGAATAGTCGGACATACAGTCGTATCCGTGTGTTACGGCACCGTTGCGGAGTAGCAACCAACGGCGCGAGCTGTCGCGTCGCGGCAACAATTAATCTCCTAGGCCGGGATCGTACTTCCCGCGACCAGCGACGGTGCATATCAGGCATATCGATTTTCGGTCGATATGGATTGTAAACATTGCGTCGCGTCGCCCGTCGCTGGAAGTATGATCCCAGTTCTAGGGAAGAAGGTGCTCGGCTGAACAGGGGATATTGGAATATTTGGTGTTTTGGGCGGTGAACACCGCGTTTAAATACGAATATGGGCGGGGCTCTGGGAATATAGCGGAAATCGTTTTAAGGAGTGTGCCGTTGTGCTGAGTAGCAACGTATTCAATCTCTGAATATTGGCGTTTATGGCTAACGATGGCCCACCCATTTTTCTGGAGAACCGTCGCTGGTTTAGGAATTTGCCCAGGTCTAGAATGGTTCACTAACTAGGGCTGCTTTACCCACCCCGTGGCGATATGAAAAACCATGTTGTCGTTGCTGTAGGTCTGTTACAGTACAAGAATGACCCGTGCTTGAAATTCCCTAAATGGCTGCGGGGATTACAAGAATGGCATTTTCGTTGCTTCCATCAGGGAATTTTTGAGGCGTTCTGAAAAAAAATTTTCGATTCGTTTCAAAACTTGCCTTTGGGGGTTATTTAGGGCGCTGAACCTGAATCTGAGGTCTATTCAACGCCAGACTTAGGGTTACTGTAGGTTACGGTAGGCATAATGCCTTTTAACTGTAGTTACTTACCTTAGAGTTTCGAAAATAGAAAAATGGACCTCTTATTCGTGCTCAGTGTCCCAAATAACACTCACAGAGAAGGTGGGGTCTAATCTGAGACTTTTACCGAGCTATCGTATACCCACTGTTACATACCGTCATCCAAGGAAAATCGATACACCGACCATAGATTTGTGTTAGGCAGCCCAAATAACCCCTATGTAAAAGTTTTGAGACGATTTCATCGTAGCTTTCTTTAAGTCGTCAAAAGTCGCGTTTGGCCAGCAAAATTTCTCCCCATTTTGAAGCTTCCGACCAAATCATACGGAATTCTTCAGTTATTGACAAATGGGCCTCACATTCGTAATCAGCACCCAAATCAACACCTAGAAAAAAGTTTTAGCCCAATTCGAGACAAATTTTTTGAACGTCTTAAGAATTGTCATTCGTGTACTCCTTTTCTGTTGGCAAAGCCATGAAAATGCCCACCTTTGAAAATTTCCTGTAAATCTCTGAGGCATTTAGCGGATTTTGAAAACGGATTATCAACGCTGTGACCCATACATACAACTATAAGAACATGGTTTCATTAAAGCCCTCGGGAAATGTAGAATAAGCCCTAGTGTTTCCGATGCTGCGCCCATGTCAACAGTAGCCTTGTGCGGCGCCTTCGGTGTCTCGGTGCAACTCTTGGGCGTTATTCTTAATTCTCAACGCCAGCGCGTCAGAGGCGGGCGTGACGTTGGAGTATGAATACTTTCTACGCGCGTGACGCGTTAGCGGAGACTATGAGTACTGCAGCAGCGACGCTTTGGCGGAGCGAGTCTCAGTTCGCTCAAGTGTAATGAATGCTACGGAAGATCAATGCGCATTAGCGAACGCAAGCCGACACGCGGTTTTCATTACGAACACCTTGCTTGTAGGTTCAACGATTCCTGTATCTTAGAACCCTTTTAGGCATTTGCGCGAGCGACGTGCGCAGCTGCAAGAAGAAAGCAATAATTTGCATAGGACGCGACGAAAGGAGCTGGATGTGGAGATGCAGAGGTGGGTCTGGGAGAGGAACGCGCTCTTATGGAGTGCCTTTCGTAAGAACACATCATTTTACGGAGATTTTTCCAGGAACAAACTCACTTCTGTTGAGTATCGGCTGAAAAATATGCAGCTTGAGAAGGCCAAATGCGAAAACGATACGCTGAATAAATTGACGTTTGAGCTGGAATCATTGGAATCGGAGCTGAGTGTGATTCCGGTGAGCTTATTTTTTCTCAGTGATTTGTGAAAATCGTTTTTCGAGGGCTGTAACTTGTACGATTTCAGCCGAAGATTGAAGAAATCGACGAACGTATGCAGGAAAGGGAGCGCCGAATTAAGAAGGTCGAGGAGAAGAGCAATGCGGTGGCGGATGATGTCAGTTGTTTTTAGGGTTTTTTTTAGGTCCGTGGCTTGCTTTCTCAAGAAGAAAACTTTAAATCTCACCCGCGGCTGACGCGGCGGTTGGGTGCGTAGACCCGCTAATCGATTCAGGCCGATAGAAGAGCTCAGTTGATTAGCGTTTTCCTTACCGCCAGCCTCCGGTGAGATTTGAACCGCTCGCGCCAGCTGTGGGTGGGATTTGAATGTTCTCTTTGGGGAAGCAAGCCATGGACCCAACTGTACTACAGGCGGATCATAGCGCAATCTGGAGTTTTGAAAAATGGTCGGTTGAGTGTTGTGGGGAAGGCAAAATCAAGTAATCTGAAGGTTAGGGTTGATCAAAAATTGCAAAAAATGCAATTTTTTGATTTCAGAAGTCTAAACATTTTCAGCCCAAACTTTGCCTAGAGGGGTTATTTAAGGCGCTTAACACGGGTAAGGTCAATTTTCAGTTTCTCAGAAGATCACTGTGAATTACTGTAGGAGAAGTATCACTTGTCTGCAGTAACCTACCGTAATCTCCTGGAAAACTCAAAGTGGATCTTATATTCGTGTTCAGCACCCGAGATAACCTACCTGGACAAAGATTGTACTGAAAGTGTTGGAATTTCTAAAATTTCAAAAATACATTTTTTTGGCGTTTTTGACCCACCCGTGTTCATTGAAGAAATTTAAAGAACTTGAACTTTTTTTTAACTTCCAAATACCACTCATTAAACCAATTTTTGAAACTCCAATTCAGCTGGGATCAGTCTCTAGTTAGGGTTTCACGTTATGAGTTTTTAGGTGTTCGCAGATTTCTGCAAGAAGGTTGGCATTAAGAATATCCGAGAGTACGAGGAGCGTGAAATGAGGTTTGATTTAGTTGAGTTCGTTGAAAGGAAAAAAACTATTTGAAACTGTTGAAGTGGCGAAAGAACTCGAGAAAAAATTCGAAGTCATTTTCGGAAGCTTGGAAAGCGAGCCAAAATTACCGTATTTGAGAAATCTTTGCGAAGGTGTCCGCATCGTGATGGGTGGTTTGGCGAAGAATGGGCGGGGTTTGGCGAAAAAATGGGAGGAACCTTGACGTTTTTTTTGTCCCAAGATGGCTCAGTGACAGTCGGATAAGTGGCGAAAGAACTCGAAAAATGCTCGTTGTAGTTGTTGGAAGCTTCAAAAGAGAGCCAAAACGATCTTATTTGAGCAATCGTTGTTCGCATCGAGGGGCGGGGTTTGGCGAAAACTGAGCGGCGCCCTGACGAGAAGTGGGCGGGATTTGGCGAAAAGTGGACGGAGAATTGACGTTTTGGTGGCTGAAGAGGGCTCAGATACATTTATTTTGGCTCGTTTCTGACGCTTTCATGGGCCTAAGTTTCTCAAAGGAGCCTTAGACTCTATTCACATCACTAATACACTACTTTTGCGTGAAGGCATGCTGAACTTGATCTAAACTGTTTGAAAAAATTGGAATTTCACATTCTGCAGTTTCTAGGTTCCACCAGGAGAGGGTTGACCGAATGCGAGAGTTTGATAATGAACTTGATCGTGTCCGTAACGAGATTGAGTATCTGCGTTCCGAGGATAAGCATAAGAAGGTGAAATCGGAAATGGATAAGGTCAGTTTCTGATGTTTAGCCTGAAATAATGAATGATTCTGAAGTCCATGTGGAGCTTGCAGGTTACAAAGCTGGAGAAGGAACTGGAGAATCTGAAGAAGAAGGAGGCCAAGGAAGGTAAATTGTTGGAGAAATTGGAAAAGCAGATGGAGGATATGAAAGTGGAGGCGATGGAGAAGAAAACCGGGCAGGAAGCCTATGAGGCGGAGCTGGCCAATGTGAAGAAAGAGGCTCAGGTTGGGATTTTTCGAGGTTTAAAGTTACTATGAACTTTTAACTCACGCTGATTCTCTCCATCTTTTAGGCTGCCCAGCGGGATGTAACGAGCGCTGAGAAGGCGGTCTTAGCTCTGGAAAGCGTGGTCAGTAGGAAGCATGCCGACAGACATGGTCTCCTACATGCAGCGAAGATCAATCAGATACAGATTCCGCTTTCATCGGGTAGCTTGGAAGATGTTGAAGCTGAGGATGAAGAAGGTATGCCTGGGATGTTAAAGAATCCGTGTCAGGGATGAGTGGATTCCTTGATTTTCCATGATTTTCTTCTGATTTGCGCAAAAGGCCGTGAATTTCGGAGGGAAATCGGAATTACCGGCGGGACTAGGATTTTTCAACCTTCCTGTTTTTGATTTTCTAGGGTTTTTTGTTTCGGAATCACTATTTGTGGAATTTTGAAAAATTTATCCCCCCCCCACTCATCTTTGAAATATATAAAAACTTGTTTTCCAGACGGGGATGGAACGCAGCCGACGAATTCTAATCTGTCAGAGGAGCAAATTGAACGAGAGTCCAGGATAAAAGTCAACTATAGACAGTTGCCTGAGACGCTGAAAGATGTAATATTTAGTCGAAATAAAACGCTGAATTTTGATATTGATTTTTCCCAGATTTCATTTACCTACATTTTCAGCTGAAAGACGAAGAGGAGGTGAAGAGACATGTGGAGAGGATGAACAAGGAAATTAACGATGCTCAAACGACAATATCGCGGCTAAATGCACCTAACCTGAAGGCTAGCCAGAGGTGATCACTAGAGTTGAAGACGAACGAGTTTTTGAAAAATGGGCCCTGAAACCTTTGGAATGAGTGAACAATTTTCGCAGTACCGTAGCTGTACTGATTTACCATTTTGTTCAATAAGTTTTGTCGCTCGATAAGAAAAACACAATCTTATGGTTTAAAATACACTTTATTGTTCAGTAGAATCTCCCTGAACATTAACACACTTGAAAAAAAACCAAAAAAAAATTCAAAAAAATCCAACTCTCATCCATAGTGATGAATCGACGCATAAAATCCTTTATCCTTTTTAAAACGCTCCAAATGTTGCTGAGAAAGTCGCATTCGAATGTGTTTTTGTTCCATTGTTAGCGAATGCGGCACCCATCGTGCACACAGCTTTCTAAAACCCAAAATTTCACCTAAAATATGGCTCACCCTGCCTAATGAGATGTGTAGAGCCTCTTCTAAATCTCTCTCAGTCCATCGACGATCTTCCAAAACCATATCCTGTATTTTGGCTATGATTTCTGGTGTTGATGCGCTTTTTGGACGTCCTTCACGTGGATCGTTTTCAAGGCTTGTACAACCACGGTTAAATCCAGCAACCCATCTTTCTGTGTTCTGATTGTAGGTGAACAATCATTATACACTTTTAACATTCATTCGTGAATTTCTTTTGGTGTTACACCTTCCAAAAATGAGAATTTTATCACTGCACGATATTCAATTTTTTTCCATTGCTGTGACACGGCGACACTAAATGGCTTGCGAACAAAGAATAAATTGATAGATTGAAATGAAACTTCACACACGTTCACATGAAGATAGTACTAACAAAACCAAAAAAAATTGGGCCAGTAGCAGCGCCCTCTCTTATCGAACGACAAAACTTATTGAACAACCTGGTACAGCCTCCTGTTCAAAAATGAGCTTCCTAGCTGAACGGGAAGTGTTGCAACAAGGTCGTTAACGCCCAAGTGTAATAATAAAGAATCTTGCTCAGGATGGAGGAGGTGAAGGAGCGAGAGGCTGAAACAACAGAGGAGTGCGAGGTGGCCCGTAAAAAGGCGCGAAAGATACGTGGCTATTTCGAGAAAGTGAAGTCGGAGCGATTCCGCAAGTTCCAGGAGTGCTTTGAGCCAGTCAGCCAGAAGATTGATGAGATTTACAAGGTAATTTGTATATATATTATAAAAATAAGTGCAACCGGGGACGTAATATTTAGGCTTTGTCACGAAACGCCAGCGCGCAAGCATTCCTGGGTGCTGATAATATGGAAGAGCCATATCTGGAGGGAATACAGGTTGGTTTTAGTATTCTACGTGACAGACGAGGGTAGATGAATATTATATTCAGTAGAGACCAATGGTGACGTTAAGCCTCTCCATAAGGCTCGCGTCCTTGCAGTTTTTATCTCAATAACCACTCCACATCGCTCATGAGCTTCAACTCCTACAACCCATACCTCTACTTGATATCTCGTGGGCCACCTTCGAGGTTTATTCATCTTTCATCGTTGACGTTGTAGGTGTCAAGTGTACCACCCATGAGATTTGGTCACTCTCCACCCCCGCCCTCAGCTATCTTCGTAGTTCATGTTTTGTGAACCAGCTATGAAGCTTATCTCTCTCCAATCCTTCCTTGGTCTCAAAATACGAAACGACTTTCTAATCACATTTTTTTTTCTGTAAAATCATAAAATGTCCGAATTTCAGTACAATTGTGTTGCCCCTGGAAAGCGATTCCGACCGATGGACAATCTTTCTGGTGGAGAGAAGACGGTTGCCGCTCTTGCCCTGCTGTTCGCTATGCATGCCCGAAATCCATCTCCCTTCTTTGTGCTGGATGAGATTGACGCCGCGCTCGATAATACGAATATTGGAAAGGTATGTTTGGTTGTGGTTTCGAGATCGTTAAGAAGAAGTGCGCTGAAGACATGCGCATTTTCAGGTCTCATCGTTCATCTGTGAATCTGCTCGTAGTGACATACAAATCATAATCATCTCTTTGAAGGAGGAATTCTATAATAAGGTGAGCTGCATGTTTCCTGCAACTAGCTGTATAAAGTGATCTTTGGCTGACATTCTGTGAATTTTGGCGGAGGAGGTGCTTAGTAGGGCCTTATCCAAAACGATGAATACTTGATTGGGCAGATGTTTGCGCCAAATTGCGATCGTAAAATCATGGGGAAAGTCAAGACTCATCAGAGCAAGTTAGGCTCAAAGGCAGCGTTCACGATGATCATCATCGGTGGCTTTCCGCAGTGAAATTATTGGCGAGAAGGACCCTAGGCTCCCAGTGTTGAAAGAACGGTAGAAAACGAGCCAGGAGCGGCAAAATAACGGCTGCAAACAAGCGTTTGGGTGCCCCAGACACGCCTGGTGCCCCAGATCCGCTTCCTCGGAATGAACAAATGAAGACTCAGATTATAGGAATGATCAAGTGAAGGAAGTGCTGATAAGTGAGCTGATCGCTTCATTGCAGTGATAGGTATCATCTGTTCGAACTGCATCACGGTTCGATATGGGTTTTGGTGATTCTTGCTTCTATTGACAACACATTCTATTTCATATTTATTAACAACATGGAATAGCAATACGTATAGGTTTATAGGGATCTAACTAAGATTGTCTGGTTTCATTTACTTTTCACTTCCTCATCCCAATTCCTCTACATTTCAGTATTACATTACAGGCGTGTCATTACAAGCGCTGGTGTGTCCGCGGCTCCGTGATGGAGCTATATGGGACAAGGTTTACCTGGGTGGGCTCAATGGGACTGCCAAAGACTGCGGCTGCGGGGCGAAGCTGAAGTAGCGATTGCCGCCTAGTCATTGAGGGGCATAGTGCCGATCCTAGCCGCCAGTAGAAAGTGGAGCAGAGCCCCGTTGGAGCGCCTCGCCCGCCTTTTATAGAGGACAGGGACGGGACCGCAGTGAAAGCTTGTGTAGTTGCGGGGTAGCTGATTCTAAAATTATCGTGAAACTGATGACAGTTCACGACATCATCCTTCTAGCGGTCAATTACTCCACGCACAAAAATCAACGTAAACAAGGGAGGGACTATTTTGGCTCAAAAACGCGTCTTTCGTGTCCTTTTTAAGCATGCCTTGCTATATAGGGCACCAGACCTTCCGTGAACCGTGGAGATATCGGAAGTGAAATTTATCGTGAACACTGCCTTTAAGTAACATGGCAAATAGTGAAAGGGAATGCAATATTGATTGTGGCGTCAAGACACATCCATCCCCGAGATGGGTTTGAGGGTGTCTTGACGCCATGATGCAGCGGGCCGTAATGACCGTTACCAGCGTCAGTGTTAGACCATGACGAAACCTGACGCTCTGGCGTCAGCTCTCTGGTTGCTTCAGCCATGCAGACCTCTTTGAACTGGAATGCTCGGATTTGCTCAGTAGTCTTCAGAGAACCTATATTTACCAAAAAAAGGGAAGTTAACCATCTATGCCAGAAATTTGGATGACCGTATCAGATAGAAAACCCGGCGGTTTCCGAAATATATGCTGATATCCAGTGGAAATACTTTTCAACGACAAGGGAATGATACTCACACACAGTGGCCAATTCAAATGAAAATACACTCCCGGGACCAATAGCTGACGTAGAATTCTCCTTTTGAATCAAAGGTCAGGCAGACCTTTGTCCAGGACCTCGAGAAAGCTACGCCCTCCCCTTGGTGATTAATATTTTAGAAAAGTGTTAAAACGTTTACGTCCCCTCAGTTCTGAATTTTTTTAACAGCTGCAGTGAAAATTTTCAAAAAAAGTATAGCTTAATTTTGAAAAAGTAATCACTGCACTACCTGCTCCACTGATGGGCCTGGGGTAGTGAAGTTTTGGCTTGCTATCAGCGAAATCTGCAGTGAGAAAGACGCAATTGAACTTGCGACTTCGGTTTGGGTTTGGAGCGCTGTATTTTTCGACGGCTCGCCGCTATGCAATTCGGAACATTGTACTTTAATACCTCAAGTTGCTGAATTTCCGAACGACCCTATCGCAGTTTGTAGAGAGTAGGCATAGGATGAAAATAATACCTTTAGGTTCATTATTTAATTTTGCTAGAAGCTTTTTTTCCAATGAAAACACTCCACTATTTTTTTTTATTTTTTTGGCCCAAGTTCCTACGTCCTAGCCAAAAAAATCCAAATTTTTGAAAATTTTTATGCCCTCCTCGAAAGAAATTCTAGTTTTTGGAAATTGCTATGTTGTCCTTGTTGTCCAAGCAGACAACACCCACCTGACCCTGGTGACAAAGGAACTCTGGTAAGAGTGGTTATTCCAAATGAAATGCTTTTTACTAAAACTTTTTGAATGACCACTTTTGTAAGTATCCCCCCCCCCCCCTTGACAGATGGTTCTTATGTCCCGTAAACTCCTGAAGTTTTGATGCAGATTGAAGTCAATGGAAGCAACAAAATACGCTCACAAGGGAATTGTTCGTGGCGGTTAACGCATCTGTTAAAACGTCTCGTATTGTTAGTATCTCCTCCATAGTTAAACTGCGGAGTATCTCGCCCCGAGCTGCAGGTCCCAAGAAGTTACAAGCTTTAAACGGTCGTTTTTTGTGCTTTTTGTATCCTCTAGAACGCGCATTTGTCTTTGGAAAATCTGGAAACAGACCTCATAATTGTGTTCAGCCCCAAAAACATATCTCTTTAAGTGAAGTTTGGGTAAAGGCCCATTTTCCAAATTATGTACAGCTAGATTGCGTTTTGGACCTGTTCGGGTTTCCGGTTGGGCGTTTATTTATACCGATTGAGGGATCTGAAAACGTAAAAGAATTACCAGATTCAACGTAAAATCTTGCCAGGTGGGTTATTCGGGGCTTTGATCACGAATATGGGGTTTATCTGTTCATTTTCCAAAGTTTTCGACGACTAAATTCATTAAAAATTTTTAATCGGGAGAAAATTTGAGGGCAAAACGCGTCTTTTGACAAGTTCCGGAACGCTACGATAGCGGTGGCTGAAAATGTTGCTCGAGAGGTTATTTGGAGTGCGAAACACGAATCTGAAGTGCTTTTATCGATTTTCGACAGCTCACGGTAGATTACGGTTGACATACGGTAGTTAGGTCAGCGTCAGAATTGACTCAAAAGTTCTATGCGAGATTTATGAGGGGTGCTGGATACGAATTTAAAGGCCGTGTTCACGATGAAAATCGTTTTTCTGTTTTTCCGCCTATTTTGAAAACGGCCCCATGCTGATTCCAATGGTGTCACTGAAATCATACAAGACCTTCTGCGAACGCAGGTATGGTCCCTCAAAGATTGAGCTATGGAAACATGGTGGACGAGTTGTCCGAGGCTTGTAACTTCCGTCTTTTGCAGCCGATCTATGCGAGCTGACCTGAGTAAAGAGAGAAGCTGAGAATGAAGAGAAGAACGGGGCTAATGATTGAAAATCATCGCTCATCTCACGATCTCGAGCATTCATTTGTTCACGTCGGTGGGCGTGTGATGCGCTTTTGGGGTTTTCAATGCGCTCGAAGTTGCAACTTCGGGCTCTTTTGGGGCTCTTCCTGCCTCGTTTTCATGCGTTCTTTCTACGTTAACGTTACAGAGTGTCCCTCCACTACCCAATCCTAGTGGAATTTCGAAAACTTTTTTCATCGTGAACACTGCCTTTAATGTCCATTTGTCAATTTTCGAAATGCTAAGGTAGGTTTTGCCCAATAAGTCACATTGTACCTACCGTAACCTATGTACAGTAAAACGAGGAAAGTTGGAAACTGGACCCCAGATTCGTTTTCAGCATCCTAATTAAATCGTACGTACAAATTTTGGACAGAATTCGAGGAAATTTTTCAAAACACTGAATAAAATGTCCGATGGGTTCCTTTGCCTTTTCGCGAAGCTTGAAAAACGCTTATAACTTCTTGGAACCTGCATCTCGGGGCGGGATACTGCGCAATTTTACTATTAAGCCACAAGAGATACTAACAATACTAGTCGTTCTCACAGATGCGTTTACCACTATAAACATTTCCCTTGTCAGTATTGACGATTTCTATTGAAATTCAGCATTCATTTCGAGAACGATTGCGAAACGGCATTGGATAGAAAATGATTCGCGTTTTTGGACGGTGTGTCGAAATAATTCCATTTTTCAGGCGGACGCGTTGATTGGCATTTATCCTGAACCGGCGGCTTGCTCAACGTCGGGTGTGCTCTCGTATGACCTCACTCCATACAGGCAGACTGGCCTGAATGAGTCCAACATAAGCAGTATTTTAGAGACCACTGTAGTAAATCCCTAATACGGATTTTTTCAACGATCTTTGTATTAATAATTGAGATCTCATTAACAAATATTAGTCCTATACCATGCGTCGCGTTTTTTCTCCTTTCATAGCTCATTGATTCTCGGTGCAGACTGTCTGTTCTTTAGGCAGTTATACGGTTAATTATGTCAAACATCGAGTGGTTCATTTTGGGCGGTGGCTGGCCACGCCTCAGTCGAGCGTGATTGGCTGGTTTCTTTCTGAAGGCGGAGCGTTCTTCGGAGACATGATTGGCCACTGCGTCTGATGGGCGTTAGTTTTTAACGGTTTTCCTTCAGAAGTATGCATCACCGATAGGGTTCTTGTAAATTGTATTCGCTTTTAATTTCTTTGTTTATATCTTTATTTATGTTCTTTGCCCTCGATTTGTACAAGTTGTCACTTCTATTTTAGCCAAACTATCTCACGGTTTGTGTAACCTGATGTATGTGAATTCATGTGGTAATGCATTTTTTTCACCAGATACTCAGAATAATGTTTTGTGTCGAATGTAAAGTCCCTCCGAATCAGACTGTCCGCCCACGCGGTCGACGTGCGTGTCGAGCGGCCACCGCTGAAGGCACTTTCCGGACTTGAAAGTCGATTAACAGGAACATTAGATGAATAATCAATAATGATATCCCTGTCAGCCGTTCGCAGCTGTGGGAGGACTCGCTCAAAAGGGTCTCAACGACGGCCGCTCGACACGCCCACCGACCGCATGGCTGGACAGTCTCTTTCGGACGGACTATATGCCCCTATTTAGTGCTACTTATATGCTTTCTCACTGCGTGAAGTGCATTCCTATGTCTAGGAATCTCGTCTGTAAATAGAGTTGAACCTGTCAAGTAAAATGTTCTAATGAGTGTGTGAGTGGTGCATTGAAGTATAGGGTTCCGTGTCCTTGTTGTATTCTTAACGGTGGAATTGTTCCATTTTTAAAAAGTGAATTTCACATGCGAATTTCGGACTTTTCAAAAGTGTGGTCTAAAAATAAATAGACCTGGCTGGTCTTGCTGAGGCTCATGAACAAGATTGAAAACCGGTTTATTTTCAGCACAACCGGAAATACATCACCTCTCGTAGGATCTGGTCTTAAAGCGTGCAAGGGCGCGTTTTCGCGTTTTTTTGTCATTTAGACATACAGGCCATAAAACGGCCAAAGTCTCACCGTCGACTGCGTACCACGCGATGCGCGACCGCACGCGCGTCGGAAGCAGACTAGTTTTGGCCGCCGCGCGACGAGTTCCGGCCGCCGCGCGACGTTTTGGCCTCCGCGCGGCGGCCAAAACTCGTCTGCTTCCGACGCGCGTGCGGTCGCGCAGCGCGTGGCACGCAGTCAACGATGAGACTTTGGCCGTTTTATGGCCTGTAGCTCGCTTCGAACTCAACTCTAGGTGAAACTGGGGGGATATTAATGATCCTGGCGTTGAGGGCTATTCAATGGTATAGCATTTGTTGGGGTTTCGTTGGGAGCTGAAAAAAAATTGGCCATAAGCCAGCTCTATAGACGGTAGACACAAGGAAGCGCGGACAGAGGTGGCGTACATAAAGAGCTGGCATTTTGCTAGAATTTTTCAACTCTCGACGAAACCCCGATGAAGGCTGTATCATTGGTTAGCTTTTAACACGAGATTCATGAATATCACCATAGTTTTGCTCAAAGTTGTGTTAAGAGTTAGTTATTCAAGAAAGATCGAAAAGGTGCAAGAACGTGTCCTCGCGCGCCTTCTGACCAAATCGCGGCGGTATTCGATAATGATTGTCGTACTGTAACCGGTTTATTATAATTGAATATAAAGCAAAATATAACCAAGAATATATAAACGGAGAACCATTGGCGGTCGAGCCCTCGGCCTGAAACGTCGTGGCGCAGTGGTAGTGTGGCGCACCTCTTGGGCGTGTGACCATGGTTCGAATCTCCCTAGTGCAGAAATTTTTGTATTCTGTAGAACTTCTATATTTTGCCCTCAAATCATATCCTGACTGTTATCTGAGGATTTTACTTCACTTACCACCAGGGTTTGCTCGAATGAGACTGTCCGCCCATGCGGTCGGCGTGCACGTCGAGCGGCCATTGTGAAGGCATTTTCTGACGAGTGATTGCTACAGCTGCAGCCAGCTGACTGGAATGTTATTCATTATGCGCCTTATTTTCCTATTAATCGATTTACAGGCCTGAAAAAATGCCTTCGTGATGGTGGTCTGACACGCGCGCCGGGCGCATGGGCGGACAGTCTTATTCGGACAGACTTTACATACGCCTTCAGTTTACTGGAGTTTCTGTCGGCTAACTTCTTTTCTTCCCTCGATGGTACGGCATCGACACCGGTACCCGATTGAGGTGTGAGAAGTTATACTTTTCTATATGAATTATTACCCGAAGGTTTGTAGACATTCATGGCCAAGGACAGTAAGGGCTCGGAGATTACATTCGCGATCAGCAACGCTCAAATCTCGACCAAAAATCGATAAGTTAGTCGTGGCGAAGCCGCGTGTATAGCGAAGTATGGCTCTGGCTTGAAGTCGCACATGCACGTCTTCACCCTTCGATTTTCAGAGCTCAGAATTCTTCGGCAAGGTTAGGAGGGGTCAAAATCTGTCCGAATGGGACTGCCCGCTCACGCTGTTGGCGAGCGTGTGCAGCGGCAGTCGCAAAGGCATTATTTTTGATGAGATTTACCATGGCTGCCAGCAGTTAGTTGATTGGGATATTATTAGGTGGTATCGCAGTGGGGGGGGGGGGGCGCTGTGGTATCGCACTTGGCCGCGCCCATTTTTTCGTGCCACAATGACTTTCCTGATTCTGGCAAGGGAGGGAAATCTCGGGTAGGTGCTCGAATCCGGTGCGGCACGGTAAAATGGGCGTGGCCTAGTGCGTCGCGCCATAGTGCCTCCTCCCGCTATGGTAGCTCCTATTATTCACCAATCTTCGAGTGTTCCTGCTTATCGATTTCCAAGGTCGAAAAATGCCTTCACGACAGCCGTTCGACACGCGCGCCGTCCGCGTTGACGGACAGTCGCTTTTGGGCGGACTCTACTTGAGGAGCTGAACGCGGTTTTGAGGTCCTTTTTTAGTTTTCTGGCAGACTACAGCGTTTTACGGTGGTGAGTATTGCATTACAACCAGGGATGAGCGGAACAAAAATATGAAATTTCGGAAATCGGTTTTCGGGTTTCGGAGCAAAAAATTTTTCTCGGGTTTCGGAAATCGGGCGCGAAACCCCTGAAAATATGCGGAAATGCGGTTTTCGGAACGCGAAACGCGGAAAAATTTAGAATTTATCCAATGTTTTCTTCATCCCAGATGACCCGATGTTTTCGCATTCCGCAGCGTTTTTTTGCGGTTTTCGGAATGCGGAACGCGGAACGCCAAAAAATGCGCGAAACTGCGGGTTTTGGAACGCGAAACGCAGAACTCCGCTCATCTCTGATTACAACTACCGTAACTTACCGTAATCGTTCGGAAAACCAAAACACTGACCTCATTTCCGTGTTTAGCGCCCGTAAAAACCTCTAGGCGGAGTTTTGGCGAAATATCTTTTTTTTTTTGACCTCCGGAACCCACGTTCAGTAGCTCAACCCTATTTCTGGGGGTTCAGAGGTCGAAGATTTTTCCCGCTCAAACTCCGTGCATAGGGGTGATTTGGGGGTACTGAGTCCGCATATGAGGTCCGTTTCGAGTTTCTTTGGATCCTTACATCAGGTTAGGGTTGATAGAACGTCACTACCACAGTGGCCTGCAGTTTCTAGCTCATAACTGTTCAGGATATAGGTTTGGGCAGGAGAAACTCATGGTTTTTACTACTAAGAGACTTCGGAAGGTACTTCATTTTGCTCAACTCGCATAACGCTAGAATATTTGAAAGAATGGAAATCTATTCGAATAATTACTCGAGTTTTCGAGATGTTACTCATTGATTCACTCGTGGCGATGAACTGGTTTTCATTGGAAGCGAAACCAGAAAAACTGGTTTTAACAGACCGTGTTCTCATAGTTTTGCGCGTTAATAGTGATTTCCTCCCCTTAGCTGTACTCTTGGTTGACCAAGTTGTGTGTTTATTGGATTTCGAAGTATTTTTCCTCAATATCAGGAATTTCAGCCTATTCATCACTAGACATGAGCACTTATTGGTTCAAAAACTTCGTTGGTGTTTCGCAGTCTGAATTTGAAATGTTGCGAGTGCCTCGGCCGACTGCAGAATTTTGTATTCATGTGACAATGAGGAGTGTCCAGGTGGTGTACTGCTAGCATTTTTCCCTATGAAAATATATAGAGGTTGAGTAATGGATAAATTTCTGTTCCAGACAGGAACCCTACTCGGTTCAGTGCTTGGACCTCTTACTGCTATGATTTTCGAAGGGAAGGACTCGATGACCACGAAGCGACTTACGTGAGATATTCTAAAGTGAATTGTTGGGGGAGAATCCCACAACGTGGCATAAGTGTGACACGTTAACGGATTTCCATAGGAACTTCAATCACGTAAATACAGTTGACCACAATGTTGAAAGGACATGGCGCGGTTGCGGACTCGCACTAAAACTACGGTAGAATCTGGCACTTTGCCAGATTTCGTCGTCGATCGGCGCCACAGCTGATATTCTCGTGAGCAGAGAGACGACGGTTGGCGCCGATCGATGACGAAATCAGGCGAAGTGCCGGATTCTACCGTAATTCAGTGCGAGTCCGCAACCGCACCATGTCCTTTTAACATTGCGGTCAACTGTAAACATACTCCGTCGTGTAGCGGTCGTTATAGGGGACAAGCGCAGTTTTGCGTTTTGAGTCTGAAGTCTTGAATTGTGTCCGGAAAATGAATGGAAAGGCAGGTGGAGATGACATCACTGCTGAAATTCTGAAAGCTCTTCTTCCGTATGGGATTCGTGAAATGACCAACATCATCCGTGCCATATGGATGAGCGAAAGGATACCCGATTCGTGGAGACATGCGATCATCGTACCTCTTCACAAGAAGCTATCCGTCACGGATCCTAAGAACTACAGAGGAATCTCTCTACTTCGTGTCATGTACAAGGTTTTAGAACGTATCATTCTCGAGCGACTTATCAAACATCGTGAAGGAACGACCAGAGATGAGCAAGCCGGTTTTCGACCTGGAAGATCGACCATCGACCAAGTGTTCGTTGTGAGAAGAGTAAACGAATCGTGGCAGCGGTATTTGAAGCCATTACAGCTTGCTTTTTTGAACTTTGAAGCCGCATTCGACTCTCCTCTTCGTGATCGATTGCTCAACGCTCTGAGAGCCGATGGAGTCCCGGAAAGTATGCTCGAATAATCGAGAACATGAACAAAGGAACAACAGCGGTACGCCTGTCGGATTTACACCAGCTTTTGAGGTGAAAACAGGAGTAGGGCAAGGAGTTGTAGCTGGACCTTTTCTATTTAACTTCGCCGTTGATGACATCATGCGTAGAGTTGCAGAACAGTTTTCTGCGGACGTGATACTAACACCATCAGGACGCTCCCTGGTCGATCTGGCGTACGCCGAGGACTGTGTTATTCGCTGAAAACACCACAAAACTGCAAAGGATTGTGAACCTCCTTCCGAACTATGCCACAGCCTATGAACTTCGTCTTCGTCCCGACAAATTCAAGCAGATGTGGGTCTCTCAGAGGCCTTCAACTGGAGTTTGTGTGGACGGACAACGTATCGAACTGGTGGACGATTTCTGTTATTTGGGCTGTTTGCTGAAGAACGATGGCAGTTATGCAGCGGATATTCGACAACGATGTGCGAAAGCTACGTCTGCATTCAATTCTGTAACCAAGTGTCTGTGGTCTACCACCATCGCGAAGGAGGTCAAGTTGCGCGTCTACCTATCCGCTATTCGCCCTATCATGATGTACGGATCGGAGACGTGGGCAGCACCGAAGACGCAGATGGAAAGGTTGGATTACACGGAGAGGAAGCTGTTTAGACGTTTGCTCGGATATTTCTGGCCGCGGATGTGCCACAACGAAGATCTCTACAACGAGATTGACGCCTTACATCAACGTTTGATACGAGGGAGGTGCCAACATCTCCCAACGCCAACTCAAACGGCAACGGAAGGTCGATTTCGACTGTTTGAGCATATTTTAAGAAGACTGCCAGATCGCCTTGTTCAACACGCTCTAAGGATGCTTCCGAGTCCTGTCATGAAACGGCCGCCTGGACGTAGGCGTAAGTTTTGGACGGATGTGGTGGAGGATTTGAAACCACTCGGCATTGAAAGACAGTTCAGGCGCGATGTTTTACTTCGCAGGAAGTGGGATAGTAATCAATGGATGGATTGTGTTCAAATTGTGGCTGAGGACCGTGACAAATAGACACGGCAGACTACTAGGACGGCACACCTCGGTGAAGATGCGGAATGACCGCTTCAGGCGAAAGCCACCCGTTAAAGGCAGTGTTCACGATAAAATCGTTTTTCTGTTGTTCCACCTATCTTGAAAACTGTCCCATGCTGATTCTAATGATGTCTCTGAAATCGTGCAAGACCCCCTGGGAACGGAGTTATGGTCCCTCAAAGATTGAGCTATGGAAACATGGTGGACGAGTTGTCCGAGGCTCGTAACTTCCGTCTTTCGCAGCCGATGTGTGCGAGCTCTACTGAGTAAAGAGCAAAGTTGTGAATGAAGGGAAGAAGAGGCTTTTGATCGGAAACCATCGCTCATCTCACGATCTCGAGTGTTCATTTGTTCACATCGAGGTGACGGACCTGAAGCACGGGGTAGTTCTCTAAACCCAAAACGCTAGTTTGCAGCCGCTATTTCGTCACTCCTGGCTCGTTTTCTACCGTTCCTTCGACACCGGGAGCCTAGGAACCTTCTTGTCTATCATTTCGCAGTGGAAAGTCACAGAGGATAATCATCGTGAACGCTGCCTTTAAGTCATTAAGTCATGAAACGGATTGAAATCGATGGTGGATTAATAATGAAAATAATGGAAAAGTCGTTACGTCCACCGTGGCTTAGCTGACGTCACGCGAGTGCCGCGCGGGTGTGGGGCCTTCGATATGGCATTGCTCAAGATCAAATCTTATTCAAATCCGTTAGTGTGCCATACTTACAATAATCTTGTGAAAAGCTCCGCTTTATTCTTTTAAGGTCATGCGACTTCATAAATCTCGAAGTATTTCAGCGATAGAGTCGTCAGCGGTGGCACAACAGGAGCACTTATAGGTGCCGTGATGGGTCCAGTAATAACGTATCTTTCGCTTAGAGATATGAACACCATACAGCTGTACGACAAATGCTATCGATTGAGGTGTGTTTTAATAAAAACGAGTTTATTAGGATTTTCGAGACATTTGTGATATGCATAACGTCGGCATGGATCGTGAAGAGACTCCGGGTTCACTGTTGAAGGTTGGCGCAAACTCGGTGCCATATGATTTAACATAGGTGCACCGAGTTTGCGCCAACCTTCAACAGTGAACCCGGAGTCTCTTCACGATCCGTGCCGATGTTAGTTGGAAAACGGGTTTTGAGAAGGGTTTTCGGTTTGTGCAATTACCGAAGCCCTAGCAGACGTGAGTTTCGCCTTCATATGGAACGCCTATTTCACATTGTACTGTGCTTCTCTGGGCCAAATTCCGGTCCTCAATTGCGTCTCGACACGCTTTGCGTTTGCACGCGCTCGAGTCAATCGTGTTTCCAGTGCCAAAGCCGACTCGATGTGGATCTCCTATACAGTTTTCTCCAATTTTGTTTAGTTCCCAGTTCACAAAACCCACATAGAGTCAACAAATCGGCGGCTGCGGCGCTGGAAACTCTTCTGACTCGAAAGCGCGCGGCCGCAAAGCGTGTCGAGACGCAATTGCGGACCGGAATTCGGCCCAGAGAAGCACAGTCAACTAGTTCAAAACGGAAATTTGTTGTAGTCCAGTTTATACCCTTTCCCAAACGAGATGACAAGCCGAGAGTCCAAAGTAGCAGCGCCCTCTGCGTCTCTGACGTTTTTGGATTACGGTAAGACAAATGCTGCTATTCAAAAACGTCAGAGACCCAGAGGGAGCGCTGCTTCCTTGGTCTTTCGGCTTGCCATCTCGTTTGGGAGAGAGTGTAACTGTCAAAAAAATCTAAAAAATCTAAATCTTGTTTTTAGGTTCGACAAACAGCAATTGTGGCAGGACCGGTCGTGCGTTGTCTCGGCTGCTCTTGGATATCTGAGTGGTGGATCAATGGGATTTGTTGTTGGATTAGATTTGGCCGTATTAATGAGTAATCTGATGGGAAAATCATGGTGAATTGTCAGAACTGAAGATGACACCTGTAGTAGTTGGGTAGTATACATTGGATCCGAATGATTCATTTGGGGTATCCAATCGGATTATTTGAAGTTTTCGCCGTTCAAAATCTGATTCTACAGAAAAAAGTAATATTTTTGAATCGTTCCGAAACTCATTCCGCCAAATGAAGTCAAAATCGCTAAAGGCTGCCCGAATGGGACTGTCCGCCCAAGCGGTCGGCGGGCGTGTCGGCCGCTCGACGGCCGCAAGACATTTTTTTGGGCCAGCGTTGCTACGACTCGAATACAATTGACTGGGATATTATACACTAATCGTCTGATATTCCAGTGAATCGATTCATTGGTCAGAATTCTTTTTCGTGACGGCCGATCAACACGCTCGCGGACCGCGTGGGCGGACAGTCTCGTTCACGCAGACTTTATAAACGGAATCTTTTTTTCCAAAAAGACCGCGAAATCCAAGTGGCAAGGAATCCAATTAGCTGATAAATCCTAGTTCGGGTCCAAAGTATAACTTATAGCCTATAGCCATTGAAATACATGAAAGTAGACATTTGATAGTGTATGGAATTCAGATTTTTCTGACTTTCAGCTTAATGTAATGTGTGATACTTTATCATTGTTACAGAGAGGGTAGATTTGTATATTTTGAAAAGTAATTAGATTGTTTAACAAAAAAAAACTATAGTACAAGGCAGAAGTTAGGAAGGTTCAGGTCCTCTACCTCCAATTTCGTTGAGTTAGTTCCAGATTTCATGCAAATCTTGGCACGTCACCTCTAATTTTCATAGGAATCACGATGCGTCCATCAGAGTGTGGCTCAAAGGCAGTGTCCACGGTAATGTTCGTCCTAGTTTTTTGGCCGGAAATCGAAAGTTTAGGGTCTCATTGGAGCAGTGGGGTCGAAAGAACGAACGAAAACGAGCCCGAAAGAGCTCCATACGGCTCCGAAGTCCGCTCGCGCTATCCCTTCCGCTCACGGTCGAGTTTTCCGAGGAACAGTTTGATCCGCTCCTACATTGGGGGCGCATTTGGGCACGACGCTGTCTACTTCAGGCCCATGCTCGCGCAACTCATCCACCGTTGAAATGTGGCTTTCAAGAAGAAGAGCTACTTTTGGATGTTTCGCAGCGTTTTTCATGATTCTTTCTTCACTGATGAAATAGTCGGACTCTAAATCTTCGTTTTCTGGTGAAAACTTGAAAACGATGTTTATCGTGGACACTGCCTTTAAATCTTGAAGGAGATGCCTAGAATTTACCCAGATTTCACTTTAAACGTATATCTTACCTAGAATCGGGAGTGAGAGTACCGCCAGCCGCGAAAATGACGCCAATTTGCCAACAGGTGTCTGCCGTGAATTTTCCGCTAAAATGCCGGAAAATTTCCGCGGAATCCGCTCGAATTCGTCGAGAGGTGTCTGCCGCGAATTTACCGCGAAAATGCCGCGATAAAATAGCCATCATTGTAGTGAGAGCGCTCTAGTGCAGCAGCGCAGATGGCTCAGTCAATAGCTCTGCGGACTAGATTGCGATGGATGGGCAAGTGTTTATGGTTCGAATCCTGGTATGCAGTGGTAAAATTCAAGGTAGATTCGCGGCAGTTTCTCGGCATTTTCGCCTGGTCGTTGCTGTGGGAGTTTGGCAGAATTCAGACATTGCCTTGATTCTACCGCGAATTCGCCGAAAATCTGTCGCTACGGCTCCGGCACGGCGTCGAGGCGGGAGGTTGGCGGTGAAGTACTGGAGAAGTATCTATATCTGTCTGTGCTTGATAATGTTTTACCTCTCGGAGCGCTGGATGACAACACCCACATAGACTCACGAAATTTCTCAAAAGGGGCACATTTCACATTTTTTTCTCAAAAATTTGAATTTTTCATAATGTCCTTTTAATACGCGAAGAATTTGAGGCACCGGTCCCCAATATTTAAGCATTACAAGCGATTTCCTATTCAACAGCATCCCTTTTGCAAATTATGGATTTTTTCAAACAATCGACTTTTTCTCTAGTTTTCTTTTGATTTTTCGTAAAAATGAATTGATAATTTGTAAAACAATTGTTGTCAAATATGGCTCCGCTTATAGAATTCAGCAATGAGGATCGGTGCTACAATTCTTTCACATAAAGATTAAGCTATAAAATTTAAAAAAATTGGAAAAGCTGAAAATGTTAATTCTTCGAAGGAATTTGTGCGTGTATCCTCCGTTCCGGAGGCAAATTTGGTTTGTTGGTGGAGGATGAAATGGGCGTTTCTCCTCCTATTTATTCAGCACCCTGCCTGTTTGGGGGAAGTTGTGGCTAGTGTCCGACTTTAGTTCGCAGACCAAGGGTGAGGTGACCGAAGGAGAAGCTACTTTCTCGTATATCGTATTTCATCAGCTTGATGAATTACCAGAGTAGTACCTTTTCGCGAAGAGATTGTATTGATAGATTGTAGTTTTATAGTTTGTGGAATTATGTTACTACATAATAAATTAATTCATAAAATTTGATCGTGTCTTAGTTTCTGGACGATTCAGCAATGAACTGAAGTGATCCGTGCTCAGGCGATTCTCGACCCCGATCCGCACCGAACAGCAATCGGAGCCGCCTGGCAATTCGTCTCATTCTCCCAATCTACGGTCCACTGCTGTTGCTGTTTGGGCGAGCCGGATGAGGACGGACGGCGACAGAAGCCGACCCACAGATTGGGAGAACGAGCCGAACTGTCAGACGGCTCGGGGGCGAGAATTGCCTGAGTCCACATTGGCAGCGTCGTATCGCCGACTGTAACCCCATTGGTAGTGTTCAGGACAGGAAAACATTTCTTCATAGTTAAAAGGTAAAGGTACATCAGGGGATTATAAGAAATTTTTTAGGATAATAATAATAATAATAATAATAATAATAATAATAATAATAATAATAGTAATAATAATAATAATAACTAACAATAATATATTACGTAGTTTAAGGGCAACATACACGCTCGTAAACGTTGTTGAGTTAACAACGTGAATAGAGCCGCACGGCTCACAACATGATGCCTACGCTTTTTGAAGCGTCAAAAACAACCCACAATACCGTTACAGGAGTAGCA
This sequence comes from Aplectana chamaeleonis, assembly GCA_029168955.1. NCBI lineage: Eukaryota > Metazoa > Nematoda > Chromadorea > Rhabditida > Cosmocercidae > Aplectana > Aplectana chamaeleonis. The sequence goes on along the minus strand of JAPDOI010000008.1, from coordinate 1,461,233 downwards.
AGTTTGGCCTTGCCCGGATTTTCACGCCCCCTGTATTTGCCCTTTATCCCCCATCGCAAGGTTGTATGGTCATCTTCATCGTCGGTACTGTTGGTGGATTGCCCAACATGTAAGCCACACGCGTCACTGACGGCGAGGATGACCCAGCAACCCTGCGCTGGGGGAAAAGGGCAGATACAGGGGACGTGAAAATACGGGTGGGGCCAGAATTGCTACTCCTGTAACGGTATTGTGGGTCCTTTTTGACGCCTAAAAATGAGTAGGCATTATGTTGTAAGCCGTACGGTTCGACTTCAATTGTTATCCCAACCACGTTAACGAGCATGTATGCTGCCTTTAAGGCATATGTCCGACATGAGAAGGCAGCAAAGGAAGTAAATAAGGATGTACATAATCCGCAATGCTGTTATGAAATAATCTTGGCTCTCGCGAAACGCTTAAAGGCAGCGGTCACGATGAAAAACGTTATCGAAAAAACTAAAAATCAGCTCAGATCGAAAACAGCTGAAAAACTATGAAGGCAACGGTGTGAGAAACGAGTTAGAATTAGAGTTTCGAGGGCCCAACGATGTCAGTTCGTGCACACGTGCACAGCGCCGACCAGAAAGATCGCAGTCTCATGCCGAGCGGTCAAAAATCACTGACATTCAAAGGAAGAAATAAATGCAAATTCACCGAATAAAAACTGTTGAACAATGAAAGCAAGCGTTTCTGCCAAGGTTTTTGACTAAATGGGTAATGCTCATTGATTGAATCTAATTTTCAAACTAGCTAATATTCTTGATACAGGCTTCAAATTTGGCTAGAAACGGCCGTTTTTTCGCGATTTCTCCTCCTAGATCCTACTACTCTGAACCCAGAAAAGGGTTTAGAGAGGAAAAGATGACAAGCATAGGTGAACGTGACCGCTGCCTTTAAATTGCTTGAAAAATTGAGGAATAGACTGTAGTCCATGTCTTGAGGACACTTATGCAGACCCCCTCGACAAGTAAAGTTGAAGGCATCAAGATCCAATCCTGGTTTTCTATAGGAGATTTTCATCAAATCTCCACGAGTCCGTGAAGGTAATAAAGTGAAATTGTGAAAGCCTCAGTGTATGTAACTTGCAAAAACTCGCCAGTGACTTGTATTCAAAGTTTCTGAGCACATAGGCTCTGTGCATTGTCGCCAGACAACTTTGGATAAAGTCTGTCCTAATGAGGCTGTCCATCCAAGCCGTCGGCGTACTCGTCGAGCGGCCATCGCGAAGGTATTTTTCGGACGAACCTCACGGCTGCATACTTTTGACCGGGATATTGCTCACTCTTCTTCTGATATTCACACTGATCAATTTACTAGTGAGAGAAATGCCTCAGCGTCGGACGCTCAACACGCTCGCCGACCGCTTTGGTTAGACAATCTCATCTGGACGGACTTTACTTCCACGTTTAATACCGATTTCCGAGTTTCACACATGAGTCTGACCTAGAAAAGAAGTTGGCTGAACACAAATTTCGTGCGACAAAACGAAACAAGTCGTCTTTGAAAGAACTGTTTATAGATAACAAATATTGTATAGTTGTACACGAACGAAATTTTCGAAAGTTTTTTCTAAATTTTTTTCGTTCGTTCGAAATGTCGTCGAACGAAATTTTTTCAAATTTCGTTCGTTTGAATTTTTTTTCGAACAAATCTCGAAATTTCCGGCAAATTTCGAAAAAAGTTAAACATTTTTGACGAATTTCGAGAAAAAAAATACGAAATTTCAAAAAAAAATCGAAATTTCGATTAGTTTCGAATTTCATTCGTTCGACCTGCGGAATTTTGAAAGTTTTTCGAAATTCGTTCGTTCAAATTTTTTTCGAAATTGTACAACTATAAAATATTGTAACCGTATGAACCACAGCTACTGATTAAATCATTATTTCAACAATTATGTTCTACAGAATCCACATCTCTTTGGGCACAATGCTCTCAGGTGGTCTTCCATTACTATGCACCACTCCGTCTCCGTGATTTTGTCGCAAGCAGGATCGACGTCCACACACTGAAATACATATGCAGTGCCAAGGCATTTCTGAACAAGTTGCATGAAAGCTTCACAAAACTTACAGTATTTTTCGAATTTCGTACTCTCAAATATATTCGAAAACTGATTACCAAATTCAAATTTTCGACTATATTCCAAAACCAATTTGAAAATATATTTTCAAATAATCTTTTCAATTTTCGAAAAAAAAACATATTTTCGGATAAATTTTCTCGAATTCTCAAATGATAGATGTCACATCACGTGAATTTGGTGAATCGCGCCACAAAATTCACGCTCGCTCGATCCTTCAGGAGCACAGGATTCAAAATGAATTAGTGGTCCGAAGAACCTTCGTACTCCTCAACGCCAGCGCGGCGATGCGCGGGCGTGGCGCTGAAAGCATGAATGCTTTCTGCGCGCATCACGCTATTTGCGGAGACCGAATGCTCCGGCGGCGACGCTATGTGGGCCGAATAAAGTGGGCCTCAACTTATCCAAACAAAGCAAATTTTGTACACGCGTTCCCGCCATCATGGCGGCAAAGTGTAATACTGGAATCAATTGTCATGAAACGGGAATGAAACTGATGATGGACTACTGTGATGAAAAAGTCGTTAAAGGGCCGTCGCCGCCATGGCGGAACAGGGCGCCACGTGCCGGCTTGACGTCAGGAGTACTCCTCACTCCAACGCCACGCTCGCGCGTCACACGGGCTGACATTGAGGGAATGAATGGGCAACATAAAGATAAAGATTCATATTTCGCTAAACAGCATACTGGTCATGTAGAGAGGAGCATGTTTACAGGTCTGCGAAGCCACGACGATGAATGGGGGATCCCAGCAGCACCATGTCTTCGAAAAGAACACCTCTGTTAATGTTGAATGTTATCTTTGACTAAAAAATAAATTGGTTTCAATTCTAAATTCCCTCTGTCCTCAAGAATTTTCTCTCATTATGTAGCTGTCATGAATATGGTAGATTATCGGGCTATAATTCTAACGAATTTTTTTGACAGCTGAGGTAGGCATCATTAAATAAGGGGCAGCGCGGCGGCCAGCCTGAGGTAAGTAGTGGTTGAGAACAGACAAATTCTGATTTTGCGGGTGCGAGGATTTCTCGCAAAGTGAGACTACTCAAGCAGTGTTGGCGGCAACCTTTTTGCGGGTCTGTGCTTTGGGCTAAAGACCTAAGGTCCATGCCATAGTCAGGCGACAATGCCGCGCCGCCACATTGACTGGTAAGAGGCAACGCTTCACTGCCTTGCGCCTGCGCCATACATTACCCAACATTTCGGCGTTATTTTTGCCGCCCGACTATACGTAACTCTATAGAGAAGATGTGCACTGCATAGAAAGTGGCCCCGCAGAGAAGCAGCTATTATCGATCGGACGAACTGTTCGCGTTTACTCTACCGGTGAAGTTTTGTGAATAATCGGTGTAATCGAAATGTTGAACGCCGGTGAGGGCTCTCTACGCACTGAGGAGGAGTTGTCTTGCCTTCTGCTGGCACAATTCCACTCGGGACCACTCTGCTTGGATTAAGTAGCGTCACGTGTCAAACAGCATCAACCGGACAACTCTTCGCTTTTCTGTGCGTGTGAAGAGCTCCTATCTACTTGAACGCCTGAGAAGGGACTGCTTCTCAAAGGTTTTTATAAAGCGCAAACATTAGTGGTGGCCATAAGCTTATATGACGACTGGCTACCTAATAAAACTTATCTAAAGAAGAATAATAATAATAAATCCGATATTAATAAAATGAGTTATTCTGACATGAGTAGTAATAGTAATATAATATCGACAAATGCTATAAAATAAGAATAATATCGATTTATAATAATACTATTAATCATACTAATATTGATAAAAATAATGTATGCTCACTGATTTTGTTACTGTTATCAATATAATAATGTATTATTAGTCATAATTATTGTTATTATTATTACTAATACTATTATTGATTAATATTATTATTATTACTATTATTATTATTATTATTATTATTAATAATACTATTATTATTGATTATTATTATTATTATTATTATTATTATTATTATTATTATTGATGACTTTACTGACTAATGTTTCGGCGGAATCGCCCTCGTCGGAGCCTGAAACGGTCAAAAGTAGTTGTTAAATTAATCGGCCGAATGTAGATACTATCCTACAGAAATTCAGACAAATTTTCCAGAAAGAATGGCACGGAAACATAGAAATGAGTGGCATACATGTTCAAAAGTTTTCAGAAAACCAAGTGATCAGTAGAACAGCAAAGCGGGTACCAGAAGGAGAGAAAGTACCCTAATTAGAAGCCGAGTCTGATGTAGGGTTGGAGTTCCCGTGTTATATTTATACCCTTGTCCTTCCGGTTGATCTTGGGATCTCTCACACTGATCCATCACGCTTCCAGCGCTTTTCGCGCACTAGTCTGGGCCTCCCGCGCTATTGGATATTATTTGTTTCTCATACTCGCTTTTCATACTATTGCGACTGCGGCAAGTGCCGCTTTTTGAGCTACGGCGAGACCGATGCATGAGAATGCTAAGAATTTGGGTGGAGGTTGACAGCTGACTTCTTTGCACACTAGAATGCTGGTAGAATGCCCAGATAGGCCATGCATCTCCAGACGAAACTAGTGTCGGTACGATAAAAAGCGGCAAATGACGCTGTGTCGGCAATAAGGCCATTGGAATACCTCCCTGTCGCTGCAGCGACAGGTTTCGACAACTATCACTCATCGTGTCGGGACCAGCACCGACGCTTTGGCAGGGTCGGCCGTGGGAACAGTTTGCGTGCGCCCGTCGCGAGAACAGGTTGCTGAGGGGTATTATAGTTTTTAGTGACGTAACCTTGGTATACTCCGTCGCGGTGCTGAGCACAGCGGCGGGCTGTCGCTGGCTCCCCTGGAGTCCTTAGATTCATCTATTTCACGCTGTTTTCTATGATTTTCGGCTTATCATGGACAGTATAGTGTCATCAAAAAACATTATAGTTTTGTAGGTTTCGGTTTTGGTTTTTTACCTGCAGTTTTTTTGATTGGGTGTTTATGTGCTGTCATTATACCATTCAATTACTTATAAATCGCTTTTTTAATTTATACATTTGTCTAGGCTGTCGGATGCATGGATTATATCCCAAGCCGACGTATTTTGCCTCTTCTCGAGAATGGAAGAATACTACCAACTAAGGAACAGGGATGTTAAAACGACTAGAATGATGATCATAATGTGGCAGAAAGTGAAAACAATTAGAAATGTCACGGAATCTCACACAGACTGCGATGGCATGACCATAATCGATTTTTTTGATTGTTCTGCAAATGTGCGGATGCTGAAATGTCAGTACGCAGAAGCGCGTAAAATTCAATGCAGCGACGACGACCTCGTTGCCGTGTCCGTCGCCGGCTGTCGCTCAAGTATACCAATGAACAAATGATCAAGACCATTATCATCTCATTAGCGGCGCTTGCCGCGTTTTATCATATGTGTACCAGTTTGGTCGGGGACTCGATGCCGATCTGGGCGTTCTGCTAGCAAAATCATGTGCAAAGAAGTCAGTTGTGATCCTCCATCTAATGTATTAGCATCCCCAACATCACTTTTGCCGTAGCTCAGAAAGCAGCATTTTCCGCAATCGCAAAAGTATGAAAACCGAGTTAGAGATCTCCTCTTCTACATCTGAAGATCTCACAACGAAAATCGTTTTGAGCTCTGCTATCAGGGTAGGTAAACTCTCACCTGCTCACCATGGCCTCTGGAGTCAGTTTCTGCAACATTCTCTCCGGTCTTATGGCACTGATCGCCGGTACACTCTTTTTCAGCTGTGCTACCCTAAACATTTACCTGTCAGGAATACATACAAAGTTAACCAGAAAAGTTAGTCAACAGAATCACTTGAGATCATGCGTTATGACAAAACTTACTAAATTTCCAGCTGAGGCCGAACTGTTGTGGCTAGACACTTTTAGTGCGAGGAACAGACACGCAAGGAGGCGGATCATGGATGCACTGCTCTTCTATCTTTAGATAACGGATATCGAGGCTGAAATGCATTATTCCAATATGGTTGCTGTACTCGACTAAGCGAGTCGTAATGAAATTGCGACTGTTAAGGTAAGCAGTAAGAAAATGGGAAGTACAGAATATGAATTGGATGCCTGGAATCAATCTCTTTTTGAAGGGATCCCTATATGTATGTAGTAAAAGCGAATGCTATTACCGTGACGTCCTAAGATCATCCTGGGAGGCCTGTTCGCACCTCTGCTGAGATGAGCCGTTGTTATGATAGGCAGTGCTCCTGAAAAGAAATCATCCAGTAGTCGATATATTTTTTCTGCGGAGTAGGACATTGCGCTTGAACTGTCTTCCAATGCCAAGTGGCTTCGAATCCTTCTTCATCGTACGCCCAAAAGCCGTTTCCAGACAAAATTTGGAGGCATTCATAAGTCGTGTTGTACCAGTCGATTTGACGTTGTTGATAGTATTTGCTCGACCAGTCAAAGTCGATTTTGCGTTGCCAATTGACAATGCGTTGGGATGTGCTGGTACCTTCCTCGTGTCTAGCGTTGATGCACTGCGTGGATTCCGTAGTGAGGATCTCCGTTATCGCGCACCTGTGCCACATGCATATGAGAATACGTTCGAACAACTTCCTCAAGTTGGATCAACAGATAACGATAGGGCAATTACCGGAAAGTTGAACACTCAACTTGAGGTTCTTCGCGATGGGTGTAGATTCTAAACGCTTGGATAGAAAAATGAATGCAGATGAACTTGCATTTGTTTGGACGAAGACGAAGTTCAGAGGCTGCGGCATACTTCGAAATAGGTTAACGATCCTTTGCAGTTTTGCGTTGTTTTCAGCGAAAAACACAATGTCGTCGGCGTACTGCAGGTAGACAAGGGAGAGTCCTGATGGTGTTAGGATCACATCCGCAGGAAACTGTTCTGCAACTCTACGCATGATATCATCAACGGCGAAGTTGAATAGAAAAGGTCCTGCTACAGCTCCATGCCTCACTCCTGTTTTCACTTCGAAAGCTGACGTAAATCCAACAGGTGTACGAACTGCTGCTGTTGCTCCCTTTTTCATGTACACTAGACAATCATACTGCCGTTCTCTGGACCCAGAACCGGTCCACCACTTGATCCCGGCACGATTCACCTTTCTTCCAGCACGATTATCACGTCTCACATGGATGCAACAGTCGTAGTCCACAATTGCAGACCGGAATTTCGCTCAGAGAACGATAGTACTTCCCTATGACTTCATCGGCAAGTAGAGCGTTGAGCAATCGACCACGATGAGGGGAGTGGAATACGGCTTCGATGTCCGAAAAAAGCTGTAGTGGCATCGAATAAGGCTGCCACGACTGAATCATGCTAACGTTACTATAAGTATTCTTGTAATATGCATGGCGAAACGATGCTGTCGCCTGAAAATCTCGGCTATCGATCGAGATCGCGTCAGTCCGTATTTAGAGCACACTATCGATTCGCGCCAAAACGAAAGAAGATAATAGCTCCATTTCGACAGACGACCAGTTGCGGCTGCCAATCATGGTGAAATATAACTGCTGACAACGATGCTGAGGGCGAGGGAGCAAACTGTTAGACGCAGGGGTCTCTACGAATGCCCCGGACCGTATAAGAGCGGTCTTAGGAAACATGTGGAAGTGCTCTAGTCGCGAAACGTGTTCCACATACATATTCAATTCAATGAAGATGATGGATGTTTTTTGCTTAGAAGATAGCGGCGAAGTCGGAGGCATCTGTCTGGATGAATTAGCAAATATGACCACTATTTATACCTCAGATCGGCTTTGGAGAACGGAGGCGACAAAGCCGATATATGTCCGATTAAGGTATTACGACATTGTATTTCTTTGTCGCCGCATAAGGTATTAATAGGAGTTCGACCACACCCTCAATATTGCAGAAGCCCTGCACTTGTAGGCGGATTTCGCGAAATCCGCAAACTAAACGTTTTTTTATAATCAAGTGTGATCAAATAAAGTAGAGATTGGAGGCACAGGAGACTGAGAAATTTTCTTCCGGATTATAAGCTTATCTTGAACAGAATCACTCTTCTATTAAAACGCCATGTCTGGGGCCGTATGCATACCTCTCCCCGGCGGGGATCCGTCCCCGAGCGTCCCCGCGCGGGGACCATCCCCGCGCGGGCACGCTCGGGGACGGACCGTATGCACATCTCAGTCGGGTCCCCCGGGGATGACAGAGTGGCAGGGACGCAGAGGACTCACGGTGAAAATGAGGAGGGCGCAGGCTGCGGGGCGGTTGTTACTGGAGCGCGGTAGTGTACAACTCGCATCCGTTATTTGCATTTATTCATTAATGAGCTAAGCATGGCCGGTGAAAGCTCCGAGGAGATTCTAAGGTGTGGTAAAATACTTTTAGGTCTGCTACGGCCCCTTTACTTATGATTGTCAAACAGCACTGGTAGGACTGATTCTAACTCGAAAAATTGAATGATCGGATTGTATTACAATACGCCCCGAGGGAGAAATGTCTGCGCCTTTCTCGTTATTTTTACAACTGCATGCGAATTTCTTACGGATCCTTTCGTTGCATCAAGGAATTGCAATAACGCAGAAATAATGTGAAGTAAGCGTAACGGAAACAAAACTAATTCAATGAACAGAAACTAGAGAAGCAGCGTAGTTGAAGGTAAACCGCTAATTCAAGCACCTATCACAACTGTGACGAGCTTTGCATATTTCTGAACTTTTTGTATAACGAATGTGTCGCCGACGTTTTGAATACTCTTGAATCGTGAGCCGAGCCTGGCCATTTGGTCGTTAGCCATCGAATTCTTCCATCAAAACCGACTATTACACCGGCATTTATACTATGATAGCCCTTGCGGCAAACAAAATCTTCCTGTTTCTGGTGGGCGTTGTATGCGGCACATTGTCCCGTCGAGTATGCACGTAACACTTGGAAGACCGTACTTGCGGAAGAACTTTCGGCGCGATTCTGCGCACTCCTGCTCATCTGGCCACGAAATGAATTGACTAGCCCTCTTGTTTATGGCGCTCGGGAAAGCCACCGATGTGCGCGAAATAGTGGCCTGATGGCATCCAGCGATTCTTGCAGCATCAGCCTGCATAACGTTCCTGCCCAGCAGGTGAATGCAAATTCCAACTTGATCCGCAATGGTAAGACCGCTAATACGCCAGGTGTTTGTCTCCATATCCGCACGCAGCATCTCACATATTCTGAAGAATGTGTGCCGCGTAAAGCGATAATCCTTTCTGAATTCTGTGTCCGTGATCCGTATCGTATGGACAGGTTCTATCGCGAAAAACACGCGGTAAGACTTCCCTCCTGCATCTTCTCACCAAGTCCAGAGTGTTAACAATGTCCATTTTGTTACTATAAACTACTCTAATACACATACGTATACTTTCAGAACAGGAAAACTCAGTCGCTTACCAGTGAAGTAGGCTAGTGCGCAAAAACACTCAAATTCCCTTAGAAATGGTAATCCACCTCACTTAAATAACGCGCCCTATTCCGAAAACGCGCTCCAATGCCACTCGGGGACGCCACTCCCGAGCAAATTCGTAGGGGGACCCCATCCCCGCAAAATGTGGGCGGAGCCCGTCCCCCAAAGATCGCGGGAGAGATGCATGCCGGGGGATGACTTGGGTCAACCTATTCGCGCGGGGACGCTTGGGGAGAGGTATGCATACGGCCCCTGGCATTGTTTGAAGCTCCCTAGAAGCGGATTTATGGCTCCTCAAAATGCCTATGTTTTGAGGGCGAAAATTTCGAGGACGAGTTGTCTCAGGCCTGTATTTCTCTTCGTTCGCAGTCGATGCACGAGAACGAAACAGAATGAAGAGAAAGGTAAACAGGGAAGTCAAAACCAAAGATCCGACTGAAATTCTTCAATCCATCTAGCCGCTATTCAGTTCGATATTGAAGAGGAAGGGCGTGGCTTGTGGTAGTGACTGAGGGGTTCGGGCCCCTGGTGGTCGCTCGTAGCTTGCTTGATAGTTTTCGGCACGTGATTACAGAAGGACTCTACTACACAATCACGTGAGAATCACAAAAATCATGTCTGAGGGTGTACTGTGCCTTTAAGATGAATTTGTTGAGACAAATATGACAGTAGGGGCGGATGAACCAAAGCTAGATAGACAAGTTACTGTCTGACATGCCGCTTATCCAGCGAAGCGGAGAGTTATTTTAGGCGAACTCCCGGAATCTGCTGTGCAGCGTTGTAGTTTTAAAGACTGGACGAGTGCCCCTAGTCGACTGCAGAAGTACTGCGATCTAGTATGAATTCAAAGCTGATATAGCATCGTGCGCACAGCTTGGTGGGAGGCTTAAAGGCAGTGTTAACGATGGAGAAAGTACCTGAGAAAACTGCAAAAATCTGTTTTGTTCGAAAAGAGTCGAAGAACTGCGAAGGTTACGCGGCGACAAGTGCCTTAAGATTAGGGTTTCTAATGCATGAAGACGCCAATTCGTGCACAGGTGCACAGCCCCGCCCATTGAAGTGGGATTCGCGGCTGTGCCTGGTCAAAATTCTTCAACGTGCGTGCACATCAACTAATAAAGTAGTTCAAGGGTATACACCAACATTGTTTTCTACAAAAAACAACCAAACAAGGTAGTGTCAACGAAATAGGAGCAATGGAGCTCGTTAAAGGCCAGGTCGACGACCAGAAGTCGATTATTGCTCATCAGTTTCGAGCCAGTGGATGACCCTGATACTACAAAACATCGCTACAGTCGTGCATCAGCAAGAAATCAACCAACTTTGAGCTGCTATTTTAACTTCAGCTTCGGCTTTTTTGTGGTTGTTTTTTTCGTATAAGTCATACTACAGCGAACCGAAAAAAAGACCTCACTAAGAAAAGCTTTACAACTATATTTGCTTTAAACCATATTTCATCGTGAACACTGCTTGTTAAGATATGCAGCCTTGGCCTGGAAGTGCATATGTAAGCCAAAGTGGCCGAGCGTGTTCGTTGCGCAGCGCGACTGATTAATCTCGACAGCGAATTTGCAATCATCTACTTCCGCGACAAGTCCGTCACACGATATAATAGCGATCCATGCCCCAATAATGTTTTAGGACATAACAATAAAAACTTTACTACTGACAGATTGTTCACCAAATCTGGACCACACGCAAACTAATGCCTGAGATTTAATTAATGTAATATCATATCCAGACCAAATTCCAGTAATTATAAGCAGACTCCAAGCAGAAAGAAAAACTGATCTTGTGTGCAGCCTCTGTGCATTTCTAGGCGGAACAAAGTCCGGTAGCTGGATCGCAGTGGCCAGCACATGCACTGCAGACTGGACCAACAGTGTAGATTTGACTACTAACAGAGTTGACCCTGAAACACACATTCAATAAAACAGGTAATGAGAAGAAACTATTAGGTTTTCATAAATGTTATTGAACACTTGAAAAAAATTTCTTCTCGGCTTGAGTTGATGGTTAGCCGCACCAGTTTTCGGAAGTTCTTCTCGCAGAAGGTGTAGTGCTTTTGTTCGATACTGCAAAGACCTCCGGGTCAGGTTCTCTCTACAAACGGAGGGAGGAGCACGTACGAGATTCATTGCTGACAAGACGCGCGTGGCGGAATTTTTTATCTTACTACCCCATCACTGGAGCGCGCTTGCCACAAGCTCCCGAGGTTTCACGAGCTTTCATGATATATTTATTCTCACATGACTTTTCTTTATGTTCCTGGGTTGTTCCTCTCATTATCTCATCCTAAACACTCATTTCAATAACTCTTGTATGTTCTCGTGCCGTGGTCGAGCACCATCTTAGATGTAGTGATGGGATCGTTGCCGCCGGCAACTAGTTTGGCTCTGGATTATGAAACGTAAAGAAATAGTCATGTGAGAATCAATAAACACATGAAATGTCATGAAATCTCGCGAGCTTGTGGCAAGCGCGCTCCAGTGATGGGGTAATCAGATGGAGAATTCCGCCGCGCGCGTCGCGTCAGCAATGAATCTCGTCCGTGCTCCTCCCTCCGTGTTTAGAGAGCCCCTGACCCGAGATCTCCCTTTTCATCGTACTCGCTGTTACTGTAATGGAACATGGTGATGCAGTCTGTGGCGGCCATCCGTCACCCGTCAGACCTGGTCGATCGGCTGAGCTCTATACGGTCGATACGCACCGAAACAGTGACCGACGGTTGCAGAAAATCCACCCAATAAGTCCGTCTGTGACCGTTTGCTTCCGTCCGCAGTCCACAAAGTCGATTCTGGGCCAGTAGCGATCCCCGCGGAAGATGGGAGTTACGGGCTGTCACTGCGTGATGCCTGCGTCAATGACTTCTCAGCTCTGAATGCAAACACGCCGGCGTAGAAATGCACAGGCGGCGCTGAAGGTAATGACCGTTGTAGTCAGCCGCCCGGTAGCGTTTTTTTGTGAGGTGGCTGACTGCAAGAAACGAGTGATGACTCCGCTCACCGCCGCAGAAGGAAGAGAAATAGCGCGCGATGTGAAGAGGTGTTCGCTCGATACCGCGGACATGGGGTCGTGCACGTTAAAGGGTGACGACTTCTTGAGCGAAGTGCCCTCCAAGAAAGAGTAGTGGAGCGCTGCAAGACACTTGTGAGCCGACAAGTCCGCTGTCCACTTATCACCCCAGCAAAGTAAGATGGCCATTCTCGTTGTGTAGGGGGGCATGACATGATTTCACCAGCTAGCTTGCCGCCGTCCAGCTCCGCTGCCAGCTGATAAGAATGACAGGCGAAACTTTTCAAGGTTCAAGTGATGTTTCAATGATTCCTGGCAAAGATCAGAGGAAGATTCACGTCAAATTGAACTAACTGTCATGAATGCGTATCTTTTATATATTTCACATGCTTTACTCCTATTAAAAACTCAACTTCAATATCTTAGAATTTGTTGTGGCTATATTCTACCATTTTCAGATTTTTTTCCAATGATCGTTCACGACAAGTAAAATCAGATTCGTTAAAGCCCCATTCATAGCTGACTTGAAGTCGAAGCGACCAACGATACTGCCGCAAACTCAAATCGCTCCATGCCGCGACTTGAAATCGCTTCGTCCAGCGATTTCAAATCGCTCGGGCGGTTGTAATTTCGCATGAAATAGACGGACAATTGCGGACCAAGCCACGGGAATGAAAAGGAATTTTTTTGGCATTTCTACTTATTTTTTGTCACATTTTTTGTCCCTTACCTTCTAAATTAAAGAGATTTGCTTAGTTTCCAATCAAAAAATGGTTTCAAAAGACGATGGGGTGGAATTTGCTTGAACAGCAACATAAAACTGAAGCTAAATTTACTAGTTGCTCGAAGCCGGTATGAAATGGGATTTTCGGTAGCCTCATTACATTTTCTCATCTCTCTCATCGTAAATGTATGATAAATAGTATATTAAATACTCGTTTTTACCTTTTACATGCGTATTTCGGGGAAAGCGCCTCGAAGTCGCCTGCCAGGGCCGGCATCAAAATGCCAAATCAGGACTCGAGTGAGATGAGGCGCCTTAAATACCGGCCGTGCACGTGTTAAAGGCAGTGTTCACGATAAGAATCGTTTTTTTTGCTTCTCCACCTATATTGAAGACGGTCCCATGCTGATTTCAGTGATGTTTTTGGAATCGTACAAGACCTTCTGGGAACGGAGTTATGGTCCCTCAAAGATTGAGCTAGGGAAGCATGGTGGACGAGTTGTCCGAGGCTTGTAACTACCGTCTTTTGCAGCCGATGTATGCGAGCTGACCTGAGTAAAAAGAGAAGTTGAGATTGAAAGGAAGAACGGGGCTATTGATCGGAAACCATCGCTCATCTCATAATGTCGAGCACTCATTTGTTCACGTCGGTGGGCGTGGAAAGTGCATCTGGGGTGTGACGAGCGGACGGGTGTCCAACAGTGGGGCCGTAGCGGACCGTTCTGAGCTCATTTCCATAGTGTTTTCAACGTTAGGGTTGCGCTAGGCCCCGCAGCTGCCGATCTCCACCGAAAAAATCAGACATGGTTTTTATCGTGGACACTGCCTTTAAGCACGTTACGACGTGACCATCTACTTGCGAAGATTGATGGTCCAGTGTAAGTTACTTGCGCGATTCAAAAGTCAAGAGTTAGGTTATGCCCATGTAAGTTACTTGCGAGTCCCAACCTCGCAAGTAGCTTGAAAAACTCAGATAAGCCACCAGCAACTTGATTTTTTCCCGGGTATCTCGCAAGTAACTTGATTCAAAACTTCTGAGCACCGCTCCACTGGTGGTGATAATAGAAGTCAAAAGCTCACTAGAAATCCACACGAGTTTAGCAAGGACCAAAAAAAAAGCGACAAGTAGCCATTGAGAAAGCTTCCAAATGAATATGATTGCAATATTTTGCGAATTCGTAGAAGAATAAATCAAATGACAAGTCTTGGATCTTGAGCTGAATTAGTTTTTGGTATCTGATGAAAATACCTTTCGATCACCCTGTAGGTGTTCAAGTCGTGTAAGACTTGACTAGGGTTCTATTCCTACAGGCTTATGGTATATATTGGCATTTCTGTAACATCCCTCTATGCTGTTGAAGGGTGACATAACGAACGGCTCAGTGAGAGTGGCGCTGTAACTTCAGTGATTGGGTGCGATAATGCTCCCCTAACCCGGGGGGGATGATGCTTGTTCAGTCTCGCTTGAAGGAAAGCACTTTGTGATCAGCTCGGCCAGCACCTTATGAATTACTGACAAGGGAACTACCATAAGTCATACTAACCATTCCAAATGAAACGTACTTACAAAGAACCAATTTCGGACGTAAAGTCCAAATATGCCCATCGCAGCTGCCCAGACTCACTCTGAAAGAAGTTATGAGCGTTTTCAAAGCTTTGCGGCGAGGTAAAGGTACCCCTCCATGGAATTTCTAGGGTGTTTTCATATTTTTCCGATTTTTTCGCTGAAAACAGGCTTCTAGGGGTCATCTGGGGCGCTGAACACGAAGCTAGGGTTCGCTTGCCCAAATTTTAAGGTTTACTGTAGGTTACGGTAGGTAACATGTCATTTAGGAAGCAAAACCTACCTAAATAACTCGAAAACCAGCAAATGGACATGGAATTCGTATCCACCACCCCAAATAACCCCCAGATAGAAACTTTGAGAGAAATCTGAGACTTTGACCAAACTACCGTATACCCACCGTAATCTATCGTAGGCTGTCAAAAATCGATAATCTGCCTTCAGATTCGTGTTGAGCACTCCAAATAACCCTCAGAAGAACGATTTGAACCTTATCTTTTGTCACATTCCGCAAATCGCAAAAAGTCGATTTCACCGTCAAATTTTTCTGCCGGTGAGAAGCTTTGAACAAATTTAGTCGAAAACTTTGGAAAATCGACAAATAATCCTGAGGTTCGTGATCAGCACCCCAAATAACCCCCCAGGGCGAACTTCAAGTCAAATCTAAAATTTTCTTCTTCAACGCTTTCTGTACCCCGTAATTGATATAACTGAACGCTGAACCGAAAATCCATGTAAGTTCAAAACGCTATCAGTCTGCAGAAAGTTTGGAAAATGTGCTTTCACCCAAACTTCGCCTAGGGGGGTTGTTCTGGGCCCTGAACACGATTATCAGGTTTGCTTTCGGATTTTCGTAAAATTAATGTGCTTTTCGGAGAGTACAATAGGTACGAAAATCAGAGAAAAAAACGCCTATAACTTTTTTCAGAGTGATTCTAGGCAGCTGCGAAGGGCATATTTGAACTCTACCTCAAAAAATAATTCTAGAAAAGTAGATTTTGATTGGAAGGGCCAGTTTGGCTAATAGTAGTTTCCTTGTGAGGATTTTTAGGTATGGGATTATGTAATTTCAGAAAAGCATTAGAAGCGGTTGGAAACGTTCAGGATGGCTCAATACATACATGTCTCTGTATAGGCAGGAAGTTAGATAGAATCCATCGCAGGCATTCGTAGCACAGCCAACTTCCTTATTGGCTCCCCATGCCATCTGAAGTTTAGTAGTTGATTGAAAATCTTTGCCGAGCTACGTATTACGGTGACATTGAAACCTTTGTGAAAGTGGTCCGCTGCGGAACGTCCATCATTTCCTGCGTGAAGTAGAAATGTGATGGCGCTCCATGTGTCTGTAGATGTGACTGCCATGTCCCAATCGCCTAAATAGAATAAAAGAGAACCATTCGTCCTGCTTATTATTTCGAAATAAAGCATACATTTAGAAGGGCTCCATGAACATCAATTTCCGTGCTACCTAGAAAGTGTAGGTTTTCTCTCCATCCAGGTCTCGCTGATACAGGAGATGGATACGGCTTGCACTGCAAAACGTAAGCGTGGGCGAGACCTTCTGCCCAACAGTTGTACACCTGAACGTGGTCAGAGTAAAGAGAGCGGCAATAGACTAATGTTACAAAAAATTCAGTAGAGAAATGGTGCTGTTTTTAAAACAACCTAGGATTACCATGGAAAACATGAGGGCAGCGGTAGGTATATATTGATCACTCCTGTAGTACCCATTCGTAAGTTGGCCAGTGGCCATGGCAGATCTGAAATTTTTTTTATTGAAAATTCGTTAGTATGCCTGAATTAGAGGTTAGTAAAATGTTTGGTCAAACTGGGACTGTAGGACTAAATCTGACTGCAGCGTCTACTACGTTGTGGAATCCCGCTTATGTCCCTCGAGTTGCTCCAGGACGAATAT
Source organism: Aplectana chamaeleonis (assembly GCA_029168955.1). NCBI lineage: Eukaryota > Metazoa > Nematoda > Chromadorea > Rhabditida > Cosmocercidae > Aplectana > Aplectana chamaeleonis. The sequence continues at coordinate 1,444,530 of JAPDOI010000008.1, read as the reverse complement.
GTTTATCAGGAATAGAGGACTCAATATACAATCATTTAGGGTAGCAGGGTTCCTCAGCTTCATTGTACTTGATGATAATAGATGAAGAAGCTGTTGTACGAAGAGACGTATGACTTATTCTCCTTCTCCGTGACGTTTCGGGTTATCAATCTTAGCACGTCAAATTGAGCAGCGTTTAAAGTGTTCTAGAGAGTGAGAATCCAGCCGCCACTCTTCAAACGCTGCTCAATTTGACGTGCTTTGATGTTGTTCTATAGTTGCCTGATGAAGGGTTGATAACCCGAAACGTCGAGCATAGGCAGAATAAGTTATTTATCTCCTCGCACAACAGCTCCTTTATCTACTATTATCATCAATAAAATCACTCTAGCGGGGTCGGCTTGATCATAAGAAGTCCACAGTTCGACGTTATCTCACATCCCGCACTCTCTCCATACCTCTACATCGCCCGAGTCACCGGTCTGTGGTCTGAGTCACTTTTGAGCAATGATATTATCTCGTAGCGCTCACCCTCTGCATATGAAAGTAAACGTGATAAGAAATCTTACTGCCACGAAGTAGAAGATTTGCCCTCGAGTATAACCAGAAGTGGTGGAGAGAATCAAACTGATATTGAAGGACATCGGTTATACGACACAGGAAGCAAAGTCGTAGTGGCCGGTCTTCATAGAGAATTTTATACCATTTGTTCTATCGTATGTTAACGAATACCACGCACAAAGGGTAAACGACGTCGCCAAAGCATCTGGACTCCAAATAAAACTGGTGCTACAACCCCCGCCGACCTTGAAACAGCTTCTGACGTCATCCAGTATCTGTGAAGAAAGGTGCGGTTGCCCCGGTTGCACGTACTGTTCGGAGAAGAAAAAAAGATGTGAAAGAATGTGAAAGTTCTGGCCAAAGCTACATCGGAGAGACGATGCGACCCCTGCATAAAAGGCTGGACGACCATGTACGGGCAATGCGAAATCCTGCATCTTACCCTAACAACGCCTTTTCGCACCACCGCACCTTCCACCACGGCCAAGCATTAGAATACGCGTTCTACACCGCTCAGTGGAGGCCCCACTAGAAAAGTAATTGTTGGAGGCCCTTGCGATAAAACGCCCATCCCCGAGATTAAGGGGGATGGACTGGTCGAAACAATGCGGTTGATATCGTAGGGGAAACGATTAACTATATTCTTCACTTCCGCACTGCCGTTCAGTCCGTAAAGTGCGCTTGATTGTAAAGGCGGCGCGGTTGGCTATGAGTATCCTCAGACAGGGATCACCCGGGCGGTGGGATCACCCGCACCAAAGGCCAAAGCGCTCAAGTGATCCCACATCCTGTCTGAGGATGTCTGCAACGCGCCGCAGCAAGATCTCGCAATCAGGGTGCACTTTGCGGACTGAACGGCAGTGCGAAGGTGAACTGTACACATAACAGGGCCCATACCAATGTGTAGTTATTTTAACCGACCAAGCAGCGCTAAGTGGTGAGAACTAATCCACCTCGCTTCAGAGTTGCACGTAAGACCCCTATTTCCAGTCTTCCGTGCAACTACTCTGTGTGTCGCCGGATGCCAAGGTTAGTTTCGGATAACTACAATACCCACGCTAAGTTTTGTAAAAACAGGGAGCATCTGGCAAACTTGGCAAAAAAGCATGCATGTAACTTTGTTGAATGAAGACTTTTTTTAATTCTGAAAGCTATATCATATTCACATATCAAATTTCTACCTGATTATGTGACTCGTGGGCCGAAGTTTCCTAAAATCGCTTTTTTTTTAACGAAATAGTATTTGCAATCGTTTCTCAGAAACGTCGCGCACGGCGAAACTTTGAGCAGTAGTTGTACAAGTAATGGAAGAGCAATCGGTATGTTTTCTTCAAGAATTAGGTGCAGGTGAGAGAATCTCAAGGTTTCTTCAGGTTGAATTTTCGAAATCCTTCATTAAACACGCTTGAGAAGTACCTGAAAAGCCGGAGTTTTGTTGCGAAATCCCCGGACTCATAAATGAAGGATTTCGAAAATTCAACCTAAACAAACTTGAGATTCTCCCACCTGCACTTAATTTATGAAGAAAGCACACAGATTGCTCCTCCATTACTTGTACAAACACTGCTCAAAATTTCGCCGCAATCGCCGCGCGCGACGTTTTTCAAAAACCATTGCAAACACAAAGCGCTTTTAGGGAACTTCGGCACACAAAAGACATAAGTAGGTAGCTATTTGATCTGTGAATATGATAGCGTTTTCAGAATTCAAAAAAAGTCTTCATTCAAAAAAATTGCGAGCATCGGACTTTTTTTTGCCAAGTTTGCCAGTTGCTCCCCGTTTTTACAAAACTTAGTGCGGGTATTGTACTGTGCTTATCTGGGCCAAATTCCGGCCCACAATTGCGTCTCGATACGCTTAGCGGCCGCACGCGCTCGAGTCAGTCGTGTTTCCAGTGCCAAAGTCGACTCGATGTGGCTTTTTTATACAATTTTCTCCAATTTTTCTTAGTTTCCAGTCTCCAAAACCCACCTAGAGTCAGCATATCGGCGGCTGAGGCGCTGGAAGCTCTTCTGACTCGGGAGCGCGCGGCCGCAAAGCGTGTCGAGACGCAATTTCAGACCGGAATTTGGCCCAGATAAGCACAGTATCTGTGTGTCACTGTCATGTATTGTAATATTATAGATGGTCTGAAGAAGGTTTTAAGAAGCCGAAAGCTAGCCATAAAAAGGTTACACCCTCTCTAGAATGCCGTAGTTCACATCATTCGAGGTGCGAGAGGCGCGCGCGACGCCTCAGCCTCCGTCTGCCCTCCGCTCTCTCACTGTCTCTAACCTCCGCCCCGCACCAACACGCGTAGGAACCATGTGAATTTGGCCGTTTTACAGGCTGTAGAACAAGGAAATCACAACAGCAGCATACTAATGGTAAATCTCATCGCTGATGATCCCGGCCCCATGTGCTGAACTCTAACTAGCGGCCTGTAAAGAGTTGTGTACAGTTTCCTTTAGACTATCGCCAACCACTGAACATAACAAATTCGTGGATTCTGAAGAGACTTTGTGTTCCCCATTGGAGGTTGGCGCAAACTCGGTGCACCTATATTATAGCATATGGCACCGAGTTCGCGCCAACCTTCAACAGTGAACGTAGAGTATCTTCCGGTTCCATGCCGACGTTAGCTGAGATGTGAAACTGCACACGCATATTACTCAGGGAAGAGTTAAAATTTGTGAAGGGAATCGGAATGCTGAAATTTTCGCGAACGATGCTTTCAACATTATCATCTCTTATGATCTGATGAGCTCTGTAGAAGTTTTTTTTTAGTATGCTCCTAGGAACAGTGCTTATGTCGCCATAATATCTTGGCACCATTGATTTTGGGACACCCTGTGATACATCGTTTCGATGTTATCAAGGATGATCCTGTTTTTGCTATAAGACGGTGTCACCTGAAGCTGTTGTGCATTGAGAGAACCATTTTCCTGAAGCTCACTGGAATTCCAGAACTTTCACAATGCGTATTCGATGGATCGTAGGCAGGAATTGGCGCACTATGTGTAGGGTTCACCACTTGAGCTTCTGCCAAAGATGCCCTAGCACTGTCAAAACGAATTCTCTCTCCCGTTAGTTGTTTCATTAAATTAGCAAGTTTGTCCCTCTCTTCACGCAATCTGAAGCGATACTCGTTGAACATTGGACTAGCTTCGCGTGTCCGCCTAAAATATGGGAAGATCATGGACAAGCAACAAGTATGATTGCCACTTACATAGGAATTTCGGGCTTACGCTGTCTGAGGATCCGCCTCTGAGTTTTCTTCGTGAGCCAGGCTGTCGATGGCTGCAATGACAGAAGGACTTTCGGGAGCATCATTTTCATCAAAGTCATAACTAATGGCATCAATCTCATAGTGCTTCTCCACCGCGTTTTGCTAAAAATTAATATTTGAATAAGATCATTTTTAGGCCCCGAATGATTGTTGTTTCTAGCCAAAGATTTTACGGCATCTCCTTTTTCCCTACGTTGACCACTGAGACAACCGCGCTCGAATTAGCGGGTGCAATAGCGGACAGACTCACATCACCACTTACTAGGTGTCTTAACACGAGTGTTTGGGACAAATTCAGGGTGCAACAGCTGAACACGGTTGGTAAGCGCAGTGCGTTCCACCAGCACACGTCTGCCCCACTTTTCGCTTAAGCGTACGATAAAGCTTGGACTCAATTTTCTGCAGAACGTGATCGGTTATAACGGAAGAACAAAATACGGAAGCCGATTTTCCAGAGAAGAGCTCTAGTAGAAGGTTTTGTAGGACAATTTACATATTTACGACCGACCTAGACGTCTTATTCTTGTATGATGTGTGCCTCAATCGTTTTCCGTCTCTATGAGCCTGTGTGTGCAAACCAGCAGTAGCATGATACTCCGAATGCCACATGCGTTTTGGCTTCCCAATGCAGCTTTCTGCTCTCCATTGCCTCGGAATCGGCAATCGACGCTTCGTTATGTAAATGAGTCGAAAGCACCTTGTTAGAAAACTGTAAAGTGTGTAAAGATGTATTGTGTAATAGTTTGGCCCATACTTCGTTGTTAGTATAACGCTAGTAATGTATCTGCCCTTCAGTGAATTTAATGTCTATTAGGTTGATGCAAAAGTTTCCGCGCTTTTCGCGACTTTGAATAAAAAACATTTATTTCGAAAACAAACAAGGCTCACCCAACAGAATAATTCCCATCACAATCGAGGATCTTTCGCCACCGATTGGGCAGATCATAAATTCCCGACGCGTCGAAATCTTGCTGTTTCTAGTCGAAGTATTCTTCTAGGGTCATTTTGACTTCGTCATCGTTGGTGAACTGTTTTCCATCCAGGAAGTGCTACATCGAGCGGAACGGATGGTAGTCAGAAGAGGCAAGATCTGGGCTATATTAAGGGTGAGGAAGCACTTCCCAGCCCAGGTCCAGCAGTTTCTGTTCGCCTTCTTCACGACAATGCTCGGCCACACATCTGTCGGATAACCCGACAGAAACTGCTGGACCTAGGCTGGGAAGCTCTTCCTCACCTTCCTTATAGACCAGATCTTGCCCCTTCCGACTACCGTCTGTTCCGCTCGATGCAGCACTTCCTGGATGGAAAACAGTTCACCAACGATGACGAAGTCAAAATGGCCTTAGAAGAATACTTCGACTCGAAACAGCCGTCGGGAATTAATGATCTGCCCAATCGGTGGCGAAGGATCCTTGGATATGATTGAAATTATTTTGTTAAGTGAGCCTTGCTCTTTTTGAAATTAATGTTTTTTATTCAAAGTCGTGAAAAGTCCGGAAACTTTTGCACCAACCTAATATGTCAATCTTCTCTTATTCTCCTATATCACATCTGCTGAAAATTTCGTTGTTAGTTCATCGGGCTGGCCACTTGGCTTTGTTTGCTTCATCTAGCGTTCTTGCGCGCCCCACCTTCACACTATTTCTCGCCCGATGTCATCGATTTGCTATCACGATGTTTTGGGGCCCTCCTAGTTGCCTTTATAAGCCGCGCGAGAGCTCATTTCTAGATTGTTAACTATTCTGCCACATGGAAAACGATCATCTCTCCCATCGAATAAATACTGAAAGGAGTGGCTCGATGGCTACATCTCTAGACATCCCCGGGCGACCGAGCAGTTACCCGTGATTTAACATGTTTGAGTGATGGTAGTAGTGTTTTCCAAAGCGCAGAAACGGGCTCGTGATTGAACGAACGGGTAGGGAGCGAAGCGCGTCAGTGGGAGGAACACACAGTTTTTTCCTCCTGCGGCTGAAATACATTACGAACATCAGCCTATGGTTTCCGTTGTCACTTTAGTTTGACGCATGGATCAGGCGGCTGGCCGTGCGGGGTTGGCGGCCTCACTGGAGAATGGGGTTTCGATTCGCGCGGAGTTATCCACCGTCCCAGCCCCGTCCATTCATCAGACTAAAATGACTGCGCGAACTCTACATCTTTCCGAGAGAATACGATGGTTGCGAGCATGGCCCTGTGTCCCAACATCTATGGAAGCCCCCAAAAGAGACTAGCCGAAAACCCGAAATCCTGGCCCCAGTACTGCCCACATGAGCCATGCAGTTTACCTGGCTCAGGGTCTGCTACCATAAGAGTCCTCGATGAGCTCTGGCAATTTTGTGGAAACTATTATGCGCTCATCCACTACAACTCCACCCATAAGACTACCATAATTAAGCACTTTGTGGTCAATTTGTGGTGGGTTGGGGAAACGATTGAGCAGGCAGCCGGCTGGGAATGCTGTATGCGATGTGTGGCAACGCATACAGCATTCACCAGCCGGCTGCCTGCTCAATCGTAATGGGTGGCAACAGCAGGCGGTTTTATACGGCCTCGATTGGCGCGCAATCGTACAGTCAGGAAAACTGCTGTATGCAGTGTAAATCAAGCAGTGGTCTGCAGTAGAGGCAGTCGAACATATTTTTTGTAAAACATTTGTCCCTCGTGCAGGATCTCCCTTCGGGGTTTTTTCAAACATACAAAAACAGCCTCTTCCATTGAGAATAAAGCAGAGGGTTCAAGATCTTTCAAAGTAAAGTCTTGTTATTTGCAACAACTCGGCTTCGCCTTTGTATTTTTTAATGTTTCTCTCCAAAGTAGATATGGTTCCGTACGTGAGCTGGTTTATTACAGTCCGCCTCCTATTCCGAACGTCGCCAATTTTTTCCCAGAAACTGGTTGTCATATGTTTATTTCCACGATTCTTCATTTTTTCTATTGCTATTTGTTTGACTTTGATCTATCGAGCTTCGGTGGGGTCGGCGGACCAACTGATCCGGTATACGGGGCGACATGCATGAACTCGCTGAGTCACGGTTGGTAACCCCGTGCGTGGGACTCTCCGCGCTGGACGCTCTCTCTTGCTCTACGCTCCGCGTATGAGACTCCGCGCTTGACGTTAGCACGCGTGCATACGCCGCGATTCTCCTCACCCTCCAATCTCGTCCATGAATGCCGGCCCCGGAGCGGCATCGCTCCAGTGCTGCCTCCCCACTGCCCTTCTCCACCGATCGACGTGCTTTCATCTTTGACGTGGCTGTATTTTTTCCCGTTTTCGCTTGAATGGCTGAGGATAAGAAGATTAAGTTTTCGGCGTATATAAATCCTTTGGGGATGCGCCACACATTCGACTTCCATTCAGAATCGTAGAGGCTTTTGAATGTGTATAAGGGCTATGCAATGGCTTGCGGGGGCCACCCGATGTTCAAGTCAGTGTTTTTATTCTGTGCGTGACAGCGCCTCTTGCCACTGCCCCACACTCGCCCACTCGGTTAAGACTGCTCATTATTCTATTCAAACCAATATTTATACTTGATCCCATCTTGGCTACAATTGTTTCAATGGTGGATTAAAATGAATTTGGAAACCTTATCGGGTCATACTTCTTAGTGACATTGAAGATTGCGGCAAATTTTTGGTGAAAAATTTCACGACCTCTGTTGCAATTTTTTACCATTTTCATTGGCCTTTGACTCAGTATTGCAAACGTTTTGATGTGAAATGGCAAAAGTTAGCGTCCCTCTTCATATTCAAGCATATTGCGATCAATATGAGAACTATCCCCACTTTTAAAAGGGAGTATTGAAGTACCTTGTTGGCGATTCATCACCATTCTGCAAAACAGCCTTTCAGAAACTCGGGAATCATAGAAATCTTTCGACATGGGTTTACCCCAGCCGATCGATTTCACAGTAAGAGTGCTTGACCTAGTTTGTATTCGCTGACACATTCTCAGGAAATCGTGGTTGTCACATGGAGGCAAACTGCAGTTCGAGCGTCGGAGTTATACAGCCTGCGTCACTCTTGTCGTCTGTGATGCAGCAAGACGTCTACGATTGACTTGTCCCGTCACACCACAATATAAAGTGCAAAACGTTGCGGGACATGCTCCGTCTCCTCCAAGTCACATCAAAAACAAGAGAAGGTGATGAAATTTGGCTCCGAGGTGACAACGGGAGGCTAATGTGCTCTCCATGTCACACCAGGAAGGAGTTGTGGGCTCCAGGTGACAACCGGGATTTTCTGAGAGTGTCTACGAGCCTTGGCCACAGCCCCTATACATAGCTTTATGAAGGCCAGAAGCAAACCTTTGTTTTTTTCAATGAGTGTGGTGATGTAGATTGAGTCGCACCATAATCTTCATTCTCTGAATTGGACTGGGTCGCAACATGACCTTCATTCTCTGAACAAATATCTCTCGAATATAGCTGAAGAACAAGAGATTATGTGGGGCTGGTTGAAACCTACGAAGATTCTTAAAATACACCGCACCTGAGTTCTGAGATAAAAGATGGTAGAGCTCATGCAGATATTCCGGGATGAGTGCGAGGCTGAGGCTAGGATTTGCTTTGCCCAGGCCTTGATTTTTAGACTTCTGCGAAAGAAAAAAACATTTGAATGTAGGACAAATGACACAGATGCACGGTCGAGTTAGGAATAATCGATGAAGTCGCGGCTCGGAAGAAAAGTTTTGAGAATGCCAAAAGGCATATTCGAGGATATGAGCCGAAACGAGATGGCTTTCGTTTGCAAGATAACACTCTATCGAACGACAATACTCCACTCTATACTTTTTCATACACTAGAGCCAGAAAATTGGAAATTGAACAAACCTCTCCCTTAATGACGTTGAGCACCTTCCTTTCGTCATAACGTAATCGTTCATAGATTTGATGATGCGACCGCAAGTAGCCACGTGATGCGAGCTCCGCAACGATTTCTGACAAGACCACCATCCTTTTCAGACGTCCAACATTCCCTGTGGCAAATGAAGCAATGAAGACTAAAGCGTGTTAACCACCCCATTAAACAGTCTAATTGTGGACGCTTTTAAGATTCAGTCAAGGAAATGGACGTGAATGCGGTATTAGGTCGTCATTCAGAGTCAAAATCCCCCCAATCTGAGGTCTCGCAAACCCTTTAAGGACTGCGCAAGTGATTGCATCTTGGCAATCCTCTAGAATAAAACTGCCAAAAGGAATAAAATAAATATTAAAGGCATGAATTACTTTTTGGGGCTTCGCAAAGCACGGCGTAACTAACGCGTTGACTTGAGCAGCGTCTCAATAGAAATAGCCTGTTAACGCACCATCTCGTCTTATCTCGTGAGTCTCCAAAAATTCCTATTTGTATCAAGTAAGCGAGGATGAGGTATACCGTGCTGCCCGCGTATTAATACAGTTAGGGCAGAGACAATTTAACTCACAGTGTTGTACAAATGACAGAAGATCACATGGGTCTTTCAATTCTGCTGTTTAATTGTGGGCCCTACGTGATGCAAAAATGCCCTCAACGTTTTCCTTGCCAAACTTCCGGTCTCGGAAGCAGAGATTAAACCAATCATAGTCAACGCCGATGTGAGCCTCCACTTCATGTTTAGCTGGCATTAAAGGCACAGTTCAACCTCAGAACGATTTTTCTGTTCCTCAGCCGGTAAAGAGAGACAGCAATTACCGAGGTTTCCATAGGGGCAGACGATACAGGGCAAGTAGCAATCCCACTATGTGGTGAATTCAAAACGGCCAAATTAGAACATGGAAAATACCCATAAAATCAGTTTCTAGTCGTAAATATTCGTACTACCCTCAGGATGCCAGTTGTGACACCCATCTAGTACATGAATACCAATGCGTGTACTCTTCTGATGGTAAACGTCTTCAACAACTCTGATTGATTGGAAAGGCCTGAAAGTCAATCCTCAACCCGAGGCAAGGCCAGTAGACGGTCCCGAGCCGGCCCTCACCTAATGCTTAAATTCAGAAGAAAACAACCAGAACAGGAAGGTCGACAGAAGCACTAAATAGAGAGTCAACAAGAATTGTTCGAATTTCGCTCACTTATAGTTTTCGCTTCATTATATCTGGTGTAGTTGCTACAGTACAGCTTCAGAATAATGCTGAGTTCTTGCGGTTTGAATGAACCATAGACAATCCGGAGCTGAAGGATATTTCTTTGAAGAAAAGAAAGCAGAGAGTCTGTCAGTAGAAGGGAAGAACAGAAGATCAATACAATGAAGGCACAAACAACTCCTTCAACATATCCCACAGCGTATGGCCAAGAATCAGTTACATAAAACATAGCTCAAGGATCGTCTAAACGGCGGTGCAGAAAATCTTGACAGTTTTGTTACATAATTCTTTTTCCGAGCTGGGCGTTGTTATTAGAGTTCTCCGCATTCCAAACATTTTAGGAAGGTACCTCAACCTCCCCCCCCCCCCCCCACCAGTCTCTGCCTATCAATACGAACACCGTAAAATTTATTGCGCGATTACGATTATTTGGGCTCGTTTTGACGCTTTCAAAGTCGGAAACGTTTTAGTAAACGCCGTTAGTTTCACTATAACAGCCACGTCGCTAGTTCCTATCTCAACCACGCTTGTATTCAGCGGGGTAGCTCCTCACTTCCAATACAGTACAAAAAACCGTTATTTTATTCATTCAATCGATTTGGTTTTTGGATTTTTCCGTTCTTAAAACTAACAGCTCTAAGCCTTCTATCCAAGCAATAGAATCGAAATATTTGTTCTGCATGCTGCCTTAAGCTTCAGCATCTTATATCGAGTGCGCCGGAAAAATTCTTAACTTGACGAGAGCCAAGAGCAAACCTTGTTTTTTCCGAACACATTTAATGACGTAGCGTCAGCGGTTGACTGGTTTATGCCACTTTCTCGATTCTCTGAAAAAATCTCAAATAGATCAGTAATCATTAAATACATGACTCTGGGTAGAAACATACGAAGACTTCCAACTCCGACACCATTCGATCTGGCGTAGAGAAGATGGCAGAGCTCGTGCAGATGCAAAGGGAGAGACGCGAGGCTATTGTTAAGATCTCTATTAAAGCCTTGATTCACGCAACACTTAAAGATAAACAATGGATCGATTTGAAAGACATGAAAAGCAAGACAAAATAAGAGTGTAAATCACGTCATTGTGTATGAAGTCGCGTGCTCTTTTGTCCTCATAGCATAATCGTTTTTGAATTTGCTTCTCGGACCGTGTGTATCCAACTAGCGAAGCGAGCTTCATTGAAAACTCAGACAAGAGTCCCTTCAACCCAGTAGTTCCGCGCGTTCCTGTCGCAAAATGAAACAAAACAATTTATAGATTTATATGAAAGTTGAGAGCATACATAGTATGTACTAAATACACATACGACGGGAATACAGATTGATTGGATTTCAAAATACTTCGAATTGTGAATTGTCGGGCGCTTGTATCGGCGAAACTATAGCACCGAGCCGAGCCCAGGCCGCCGCTGATTTGGATCGCCGAAAGCACGAGGCTTCCCGATTGTGATGTCTCCTGGGCCAGTAGCAATCCCCGAACATCGGCCTGGCTTTAAAGAGGCAGCAAACCTGAGGTCGGTGACGCCTAGATGCCTCGTACGGTTGCGGGTCAGGGGACAGTGGCTATCTACACACCGAGGGATGAGTTGTCCCGTTTTCGCAGTCTGAAACGTCACGCACTCCACACGAGCGAAAAGGTCCCAAGTGGAATTAGAGCCGTGAAAGGCGGGACAACTCCTTCCTCGGTGTGTAGAGAGCCCCTGTCCCGCGGATCAGGTTCTCTCTACACACGGAGGGAGGAGCACGGGCGAGATTCATTGCTGACGCGGCGCGCGCGGCGGAATTGTTTATCCTATTACCCCATCACATGAGCGCGCTTGCCACAAGCTCGCGAGATTTCACGGGCTTTCATGTTTTTATTCATTCTCACATGACTTTTCTTTATGTTCCTGGCTCAGGCGAACCATCGCTCCGAGCGGAACCGGCTCCTCCCAATTATGACGTCATCGCCCGGACAGCGGCCGAGGGGCCAGCTGGCACCGCGGTCCCTGTCCGGTGCCAGTTCGCCCCTCAGTCGCTCTCCGGTCGCTCTCGGAGCCACAGCGGTGCCATCGCCAGAGATAGAGAGACGCGGGATTGGTTGTTCTTTGAGTGATAACGTGCGAGCCACGTTATCACTCAAAGAACAACCAATCATGCGGGCATAAAAGGCGGCTCGCCTCGTGTAGACGGGTAGTTGGCCTTTCGAGGCCACTCTTGAGAGGTGACCTCGGATCACTCTCAGGATGACAATTTTTGGCGGCCGAGGGGATCCCTCATGGCCCGCGGTGGGGAAGGCTTCCTCATTGCGGACCATGCTGGGATGGTATCCTTGTTGCGGCCTGTGGCAGGATTAACCTCCTGACCCGCAGGCTGTACCAGGTACCTTATCCTCTTAACAGGCTTAATCTTCTCAGAAGAGGCGGAAATAAAGAAAAAATAGCAATTAGGAAATTTTTGAAAATCGCCCGAACAGAGACCGCAGTGCCAGTTGGGACCGAAGCTCGCTCCGAGCGATACTGCTGTGGCCCGGAGAGCGGCTGCTGTGGCCCGATTAGATGGCTAATTTTCGCTCGGAGAGGAGAGGCAGCGCCGCTCGAGTAGCTCTCCGGTACCGCTCGGTTTGCCTGAGGGGTTGTTCCTCTCATTATCTCATCCTGGACACTCATTTCAATAACTCTTGTATGTTCTCGTGCCGTTGTACCGCTTGGTATTTGTAGAAATTGTAATATGGTATTAAAGGTAGAGCACCATTTTAGATGTAGTGATGGGATCGCTGCCGCCGACAACCAGTTTGGCTCTGGATTATGAAACGTAAAGAAATAGTCATGTGAGAATCAATAAACACATGAAATGTCATGAAATCTCGCAAGCTTGTGGCAAGCGCGCTCCAGTGATGGGGTAATCAGATGAAAAACTCCGCCGCACGCGTCGCGTCAGCAATGAATCTCGTCCGTGCTCCTCCCTCCGTGTTTAGAGAGCCCCTGACCCTACGGTTGCCACCTTGGAACGAGATTTATTCTCGAAGAGTGGTGTTGAATGCAAATCTCTCAGTGGTCGAAGTGTCTGAACCAACACAGCACGGATGCCCAATACAACGCCCTAGACCACTAGGCCACACAAGCACAAATGACTCTGAGAGAATCCCCCGCGATCGTTCACGGATAGAATCCACTTGGTTTCTGGTAGGGGCCGAGAGGATACTAGCATGGGGCTACCGCGGAACGATTGCGAGCTTCTGCCAGTCTCAAACCGAGAGCGTACCGCGTTCGTTTATCGATGCTCTTACGATGCTATACAGCGGAACCGCGAGGAATCGAGCCTGGACCTATCACGGAACGATCGCGAGATTCTACTAGCTTCAACCTGTGGGCAAATCATGTCTATAAATTGATGTACTCGGGTTGTTACATCGCGGAACCGCGATGAACTGAACCCGGAACTAACGCGGGACGGTCGCGAGATCCTGCCAGCCTCCACCCCTGATCGTACCGCATCCATGCCCTCTCGATGTTTCACCCGAGCGAGTGTTGCCTATCAGATCAGCACGAAGCTACATATAAGGTATTGCCCTCTCCGCATTTCGCGCTGTTTTACAAATCTGCACAACATGAGAACGTGGGACCGGGGGGACACGATCACGGTACCATCGCGGTACGCGAGTGCACCACGGTACTAGTGCGGTAAACCTCTCAACGATCGCGGTACCATAACGGTACGAGAACGAGAATGCCACCGGATGAGTCAATTGGGTAACTATCGCGGAACGAACGCGGATCGGGGGACTAGGGGGAGACGAACACGGTTCTATCGCGGATCACGGGAGCATCACGGTACAAGCGCGAAAGATTCACTCAGAGGAGGGACGTTTCATGTTTTCATACATGTTTTTACACACTCTCTCCATAGTTCTTCGTATCCATTACAACTTTAATCGAACTAGCGGTCATAAATTTGTGTTTCGAGGACATGCACATGTGTCGATCTTTAAGAGATAACAATTTTTCAGCATTGAATGATGAGATTTTAAAATTTTCCGCGAAAATCATCAGGGTGACAGAATGTTAGATTTAAAAAGCGATTTTGAGATTGGATCCGACTCATTTCGAAAAACTGAAAACGCTGATTTTCACTTCACAGTCAACCTAATGATTGAAGAAAATATTGTTTTCCAATCGAAACTCTTAATAACATTCACGCCAGGACAATTTTGTCGTCAACTTCAAATTCGTGTTCGTAAAATGGTTATTTGAAACGATTCGGATATTCAAAAAATTCGGATATTTCAGAATTTCTTGTCACTGAATCTCCTAGTTACTTAAAAGTTTAGATGATTTTTGCTTTTTAGTCCAGATACATCTAAACGTTAACCTTTCAGTTCAGGATAAAGCAGAAAAGGGCGAATTCTGCAATTATCTTCAATGAGTCGGATCCAATGTATACTTATCACCGATACCACGATACGCAATACTTTGCAATATGATTGTCGAGGAGGCAACCTTGTGTTTCTCCTTCACAAGGTAAACCAAAGAGTTCAAAGAATTTTTTAAAAATTATAGACTTATTTTTCCTCAATCTGTTTCTCGCTTCCCAGTCCACACAAGAGTACTGAAATTGTTCCTAAAAGAGGAAAACGAAGTTTAGACAGTAACCGCACTCGGATGAACAGTTATACAGAATTTAGTAACTAGTGCACACGGATCACGTAAATTGTATGCCTTTTCTCGAAAACGAAACCATTTCGCAGCCATCGTTTCAAGAAGGCTATCTTAGCAAATCTGAATTAACTTGCAGTGGGCGATTATTGAAAAAAAAATTCGATAAAGATTGAATATGGCCAAAACAACTTCTTGGAAATTCAAGTTGAGCTCAGAATAGTAGTAAAGCATGTGAAATCTATAAAGGAGGCGTCTTCATGACAGCTACGTTCAATTCAAAGTAAATCTACCTCTAATCTTTGCCAGGAATCATTGAATCATCAATTGAATCTTCGAACGTTTCGCATGTCATTCGTTTCGCATTGGCAGCGGAGCTGAATGGCTGCCAGCCGGAGGGTGCAATCCTTTCTTGACCCGCTAGACAGCGAGAGTGGCCGCCCTGCTGTGATGAGGTGATTAGTGGACAGCGGACTGGTCGGTTCGCAAGCGCTCCACTGCCCTTTCATGGAGCACACTTGCTTCAGAAAGTCAGCACCATTGGACGTGCTCGACCCAATGACCGCGGTATCAACCCAGCTCCTCTTCGCTCCGCGCGCTATTTCTCTTCTCGCTGCGTCGGTGAGCGAAGTCACCACCCGCTTCTCGCAGTCAGTCAGCTCGCAAAAGAACGCGCACTGCTGCCAAGTGGCGGACTACAACGGTCATTAACTTGGGCGGTTCGTGTGCAATTCTATGTGTTCACATCGATAGCCAATCAGTGATTGACACTGTCACCACGCAGTGACAGCCGGTAGCTGCCACCTTCCGGGGAATTGCTACTAGCCCTGAGGATTCGTGTACCGAGGAAATCGTTTGCTTAGGTATCTTTCCTAGTCCTCAACGCAAGCGCGGCATGGGCCTGGTGAGCGGCGGATTATGAAACCTTTGACCATGCGTGACGCGTGGGATGCGCGGGCAACAACTATGAAATCTAGGGCGGCACCGCCATTTTGGCGGGGGGTATAATTGGACCCTAATTGTGCCATACACAACGACTCGAGGCTCGCATTTTCACTTTCTATAGTGTAAAATAATTCGAAAGGTTGTTAACGAGAAACAAAACATATTGATTTAATTAGTGAACTTCTGCTTACCACAGCGTTTCGCTCGATGATACCTGTCGTAATTGCCACAATACAGCTTCATCAAAAGTGTGATTTCCTTTGTAGGCCATGTAAAAGGCGTACCGTTGGTGTAGTGAACGGCGTTCCTCTGAAAAATCAGTGCTACAGCAAAGAGGAAGAAGATAAAGAGCCACGAAATTTTTTATACTGAGCTCAACAAACTATACACTAAAGATAAAAACCCAGTCCTCCAACCAAGGTAGTTTCAAGACGTACGACAAAAAAAGGATATTCTAGAAACAGTAGCCATAGGTACACTATAATCTCACAAGACTGAGTAGGAAATCGTGCTGGGACCACCCGCACACGCTTTACACGTGTTTTGGCATCCTCTGGCAATATAGGCCGTTGAGAAAAGGTCGGTACTCAGAAAATTAAGAACAAGTTATCTGAAACTTCAACTTGAAGACAGTGTTCAGATTATTTTCGATCTCGAGATTTAAACTCAAAACAATGCATTGGCCCCCAAGCGTTACTGAAATTACGAAGAAACGGCGAGAAACGCACTAAAACGCCTAATTTCAGTGCCATTATTCTCTGGCCTACACTAGTTGTCCGGTTGGATGAACATGTTAACGATGATTGTCACCTGCGAAAAATGAGGTTAATCGAAAATGGAAGAGTATTGCAGGCAAAACACGATTAGTGAGGGTCTAAAAAAAGTAGGAAGGAACAGAGACTATAGAATTGCAAAAGGCGGATCCACAAAAGGTTTCATTGTCACAGCGAACAGTTCCTGTGAGAGTAAAGATGCGGGGTGAGAGTAGAGGATTTCGTGTCCTTCTGGAGCTTTTTTCTTGATTTCTTCGTCACTTAGGCAATCGATTTAACAAGTTATCTCAAAATCGAGAATTGTCGTAAACACTGCCTCTAAGTTGCGTGATGGCTTCACGGAACTTACTCTGAATTAACATGTAACTTGAAACGATGCTGCTAGTAGCTTGGCGCGATTTTCGATTAAAGTCGCGTGTAACTTGCCCCAATATTACACGTAACATGCATAACATTGCGAGTCAGCCGCAATGTTGTTACAAGTAACCTAACATCGACATGCGACGCGGCTGATGCACCGATACACGACGCGGCCGGCACAGCGGCACGCAATGCGGCCGGCTCGCCGAGAGCCACCCGGGGCCAACAGCGGTTGGTCGGGGCCTCCAGTGGCTATGTGGGAACGAGTACCTCAAACTTGGGTAATAAAACCAACGACGGTGCGCACATCTGAGTCCAGCCTCAGGAGTACGTCGTACACTTTCCCTTTGAGTGGGCTGCCACGTCACGGTCAAGTTATAAAAAAAGTATGTATCCCATGTAACATGCCCGTAAGTAGTCTGATTAATTCAAATTTCCAAATCTTAGGCAAGTTACATTCAAGTTACACACGAGCACTTTATGTCACATGTAAATCAAATCACATCGTGCAAAACAATTACTATGTTGAGGATCACATGTAACATAGGTTGTAAAACTAACTCGCAGGTAACATGCTCATAGTCCTTAATTCGCACGTAACCTAATCGGAAATTCCTGACTAGGTTATCATCTCATAAACCGCTTCCTGTTGACAGCCAAAATGTCTCGTTTTGTCCGCCTGCAGCCTAGTTTTGACTGCATCGCTGCTGACTTTCGTCGCAGCGATTTTGCACCCGCTGCTGCAGCGATCTGGCAGCGGCAGCGATTTTGTTCATAGTGCATAGCCTCTCGGATGATCGAAGAAATTCAATCAACCAGTGAAATAAATGGCTAGTAGTCATCAATAACGCGTTCCAACTCGTAAACGCTGATCTTGCCATGTAAAAGGGTCAACGTTCACTAAACGAAACGTGTCATTCGCTGGCAATCGCTCCATCGCTGCCATAGCAGTAAGACATAGGATTTCGTCGCCGCGACCCTGCGATGTATGACGTTTGCCACGAAGCGATAACAATTGGAGCGGCTTTCCATTACGCGCGATGAAAAAGGAACAGTTGTCCCTCGCATGGCCGCAGCGACCACCTGCAGTCAAAACTAGGCCTGAAACCTGCTCACAGCCCAGCGAGATCCACTTAGTGTCCGTGTAATAAAATTTGTATATATCTGAGAGAGTATTGTATCTTTAAGTACTATCATTAAGGGCATCGTACGCGCTCAAAACCACTCACCGTTTTTTGGGTATGAATCGTTGCCTGGGCCCGCCTGAGAGCGTGGGTAGAGTTTCTCGGGTCACCGATGCATCATTGGGAAGATATGGGAGATCGAATGCCTCGAATTTCACCAAAAGAGGCCGGCCTTCTGACAGCCATGTGGCATAAAATGAAAAAGAAGGAAGCTTCTCAACAAACTTTATCGCGTAAATGAGTGGAAGTTGATGTATCATTTGTTGATAAGCTACCTTCTTTTC
Organism: Aplectana chamaeleonis; assembly: GCA_029168955.1. Taxonomy (NCBI): domain Eukaryota; kingdom Metazoa; phylum Nematoda; class Chromadorea; order Rhabditida; family Cosmocercidae; genus Aplectana; species Aplectana chamaeleonis. The sequence continues at coordinate 1,426,477 of JAPDOI010000008.1, read as the reverse complement.
TCATTTGAGGCCATATGGCTGTCGGAAGGCCGACCTCTTTCGGTGGAATTCGAGGCATTCGATCGCCCATACCTTACCAATGATGCGTCGATGACCCGAGAAACTCTACCCACGTGCTCAGGCGGGCCCAGCCAATGACTCAAATTCAAAAAACGATGAGTGGTTTTCAGCGCGTACGATGCCTCTGATAAGGGCAATGCTATTTCACTTCCCTTTGCACAGTTCAGACGACCGCGATTAGCGATAAGTGACTAGAGAGTCCTTTTCTTGCTGCCAAAACACTAGCTGTTCTTTAGTTTCGTTGCTCTCAACTTCAGGTTGTTGCTCTGTTTCTCATAAATTCCTTTGGTCGTGCCGCAATTAATAAATGCCTAATACACATATCTCTACCTCTGGTCCCAACTTTTCCGCAGAATTTATCGCTTGTTCTCGTGCTGGTCCTATCGACATTCCTGAGGATGGTTGTCCTGAATCGAATGTCCTTACTTCTCAGTTATCAAGTAATGATGCATGGGAGAGATGGTGGCGTGATGTTGTATGGCGGAACTGTTGGAACACTTAATTTTTCCGTTACAATTCTTTTTACCGAAATAATATTCCTCCAAAACCGCTTAGAGTTCGCGCAATCATTTTAGTCTGATGAATGGACGGGACTGCGATGGTAGATCACCTCACGCGAATCGAAACCCCATTTTCCAGTGCGGCCGCCAACTCTGCACGGTCAGCCGCCTGGTCCATGCGTCGGACTAAAATGAAAACGGAAACCATAAGTACCATCTCTTCCTTACTCACTCATGCATCAGAACAATCACTGCAGTAATGATATGCAACTTTCTAGGTCTGCCACCTACCCGTAGAAGTGTCGAACTTGACTGCGAGTAGGAAAATCTAGAAATTCTGTTCTTAACTATTCGTTGAAGTGCGGGCAGGTGTAAAAGCTGGCAACTCACTGTATTAAGCAGCATCGAAGTTACGATTTGCCTGATGGGAATTGTCTCGTCAACGTGTATTTGTGTATTTCATTCGCGACATTCCTCCCACAGCTACTAAGTATCATAGAGCAGTGTTTCTGGAATGTTTTCCATTCACAGATGATTTGATTATTGTCGCTCGTTGATCGCCCACCAGAAAGGGTAGATGATGGGTGTGTGGAAGTACAGCTACTCTTTGCGATGTTTTCAGCGGATCAGTTTCATATCCCTGTTGCGTGTTTGACGCACCATATTACAGAATTTACTTCACAGCAATACTTACGAAGGGTGGATTCCCCCAAGGTTTTCCTTCTGCATAACACTGTGTGAGAAGAAAGCATTTTTATTGGCAGGAGATACTTAGACAACTTCCATCATACTGGCGTAATATTTTATTCTCGACATTTCGGCCTTATTCGACCTTGCCACACATTTGTATGGACTCCACGGCCCGTAGCAAACCCCCCGCCGCCACCACATAAAGTGGCAGCCGACCTGAGGTACATCGTGCCCACATGCCACCTATTGTCGCCAACCCGGAGCGAACCTTCCTAAAAGATAATTCTATTTGCAAAAACCAGTCACATGGAGGAGTCGAACCACGCACGATGATCGTATCGACTGCGCGCACAGCAACTTAACCGCGCGCTCATACTCGAGCTGCCATTCTTGATATTAGCAAGGGTGTGAGATGACCAAGACAGTCAACAGCAATCAATTCCATCGGAATCGTTTCCTTTAGATCTGCAGTTCATCCTATTCTGATAAGTTCATCACAAACTATGCACGGCTATCCCTGTTTACACGTTTTTGGCAGTTGCACAAAAACAAATCTTTGAATTTGCAAAGAAGTTCATACTTTCTGTTTTTTTTAAAAAGTCCGTAGATTACTCTAGAATTAGCCAGGATGATACTTGACGTTGAGAATCAACCCTTTTCCTCCCGTGCTATACTTCCCTTCTTCGAAAGTAAGCAGGCGATGTTCCAGTTCCAGAATTTTACCTGTTCTTACAAAACTTGATTGATTTTTTCGAAAAAAATGATTTTTTTCTCCGGGAACCATGTTTGAAAAAATGATTTTTTTTCCGGGAACCATGTTTGCACATGATCACGCTGCTATTCGCTCAACTAACATCGAACAAAAATGAGTTAAGATTAAAAGCAAATCTTAATGTTTAAATATTTCATGTTTCAGAATGCAATGCCCTTTCTAGAAGCTGGAAAACCGTTCACAAATTATAACGAAGATTTTACCTACACCCAATAATTTTGATGATAACTCAGCTACTTTTTGAAAATATTGGTGTAGGCCTGTTCTTGATTGTTTCTAGGGCGAAAAAATGAAAACAAATCTAGAATGTTTTTAGGTATCTCTCAGACTTCTGGATTTTTCTTTTGAGAAATTGTCGTCCAGAGTTTTTGTCTGATAGGAGCTCAGAATCATTAACCCCTTGTGCTTTTCTTCTTTGAAGAAAATTGATCATCACCTTTAAATCTGCTGCTATGCCTGGCTGCTGCAGACGTTTCCTCCTTTCCTTGCAGTTCAAATTTTTTGTCTTCGACTTTTTTCATAAAAACTGTACGCAATGTGTCTCACGGTATGTTAGTATCTAGGTGAGGTTTTTTTAGGGGTTGGGGTTATCCAATATGCATTTCCGACAGCTTCTGTGCTGAAAAAACGTGTTGAAGAATAGTACCATTTCGATCGGAATGTACAGAGCCAGTTAGAGATATGGGTAACTGAGAAAAGATCTCGAACTTTTCATCGCGAAGAAACTTTCAGAACATATCTTAACGGCGGCGCAAAATTAGCGAACCATGAAACCATACAAAAAAATAGTGAGCCATGAAACCATTCGAAAATTGGTCAGCCCTCTGAAAAAAATACTTTGTCCAATTCAACTTCAAATTATTTTCGTGAATCCACGAAGGAAACTTAAGGAGTGTGTCACTCAGTATAGAGAGTTCACGCGCAGATTTATGAAAAAAGAACCGCTTTGAAGGCTCAGAAACAGCAAAAATGATGAGAAACCAGGGGCAATGATCGCCACTCATGAAAGTGTTTTCCGTTGTTGTAGGCTTCATAACGATTTTTCCTCCAAGATTTATCAAATGTTAGAGGAGGTTATCATCCCAATGCCCTAATCACAGCCATTGGGGGGAATTTTCGCATGATCAGTGCAAAACTCAGAATTTCACTTAAACCTTAACGGAGATGGTCAAAAGTCGCCAGAAAAGGTCAAGCGATCATGTTCTCTTCCCCGCGCCGCCACCACCTCGGTCAATCACGATCCATGACTTGGGTCCCTCCCTACGCGCCTCTGCAATATGCGCGCTATTTCCACTTTCCACTCGCAGCTCGTGGCTCCCCTTTAGACCTCAGGTCCATGGCTGCGTGCCGAGGTGAGTGACATTCGGCTGGGAGCGAAGTCGCCACCTCAGCGCACACACACGTGCGTTAGGATAGGGCGGCCACCACCTAATCCGCTTGCGATGTGAGCCACCATCTCACGCCGGGGAGGCAGCTATGAGCTCCCACCTTTCGGTGGGATTGCTACGGGCCCACGAGCTTGGGTGGTGGCCATAGTGTATCAACACCCCCGAGGATGCGGGAGAAACGGGAGAGGAGCGATGTTCTTGATTGGACGCAACACGGGCTAGCCCCTAGCTTTCAATCAGGAACCTCGTTCCTCCCCCGTTTCTCCCGCCTCCTCAGGGGTGTTGATACACGTTGCCCACCACCCCACGGGCTTGAGCCGTTGTACACGATTTCTTCTTCTACTCATCCTGCTTGTTATGCAAAATTATAAATTGACATTTGAATAGATTTCGAGTTTTGGACCAACTATTTGTTTTCGATACCAGAGTTCACTATTTGTCGGCGCGCGCTAAAATACGATTCTGTGGCTTCTGACACTTATCATCAGAGAGCTCACGGAAAATTTCGGAGTTTTGAAATATGAGTATTGCAAGCTAGAAAAAGTTAAATTTGAGGAAAGTACTGTCGGTCTCGGAGCCGAATTCCGGTCCTCGTTTGCGGACAACGGCTGTTGCATCATGCAGTAGGACGATAATCGTGATGGAACCACTTGGTCCCGGCGCGATTCACCTTTCTCCCAGAACAATTATCATCGTGTCGCGTGACGAAGCAGTCGTAGTTCGCAATTGCGAACCAGAATTCGGCTCCGAGAGCGACAATATCATCAATCACTGGATGAGGGGTAGCCGCGACGCTCTTAGCGGGGAAAATTGCGAGCTGGAAAACAAAGAGAGGATGGCTATTGATCGGACGATTACGCGCCTGATTGGTACGCACAGTTTCCTACCTGTGAGACACTGACGATATGTTCGATGTGAATCGATTGCGTACACAAGTTTAGAAAAAGATGATTGACTATCTCGAGCATTGAAAATGTCAGAATCAAAGAAAATATGATGTCTCGTTTTCAGTATGGACCGACAATCTGTCCAGATGGTACAAGAGAGAACAGTGTCGTTGCTGACTCCTGTGACGTCAGCGCTGGGTCAAAATTTCGAAACACCAGCATGCGTTGTAGCCGAATAGTCACTATTGTCTGAAAACATGTATACTGAAGTGCATTTCCCATGGGAATCGAAAAATGCTAAGTGGGGGATAAGGGGATTTCTGCGTAATTGCTGTGCAACAGCTCGAAATCGAGCTGATCATAACTCAGGCAAAACCCGCTTCACTGAAAAGCCGGCGTCACACGCGGAATAGTGGCCGTGGAGCCCAAAATCCGAAGTTTCGTCGCTCGCGGTTGTGGCCTCCGCAGGCGCGGTAGACTGTAGTGGGCGAGCAGCTGCTTCGTGCCCTGGCAGCAAGTCCCTCTGATTTTTTTTTCACAGATTTACACACGCACCGGTGGCACACCGACACACAACGCGGCCGGCACTCCAACACGCGGCCAGTGCGCCAAGCACCAACTGGCGCCACCAGCTGTTGAGCAGAGCCTCCAGAGGTCAGGCGGGGTCAAGTAACTCAAACTTTTGTGATTGAACAGAAGGCACTGCAGTAATCTGAGTGCTGGCTCAGAAGCGCGTCGTATGCCTGCGTTGGAAATGAGCGTCTTGGGCATCGAGCCTCTTTTGGAGGCATGCTTCGCCCGTGATGGGCATCATAGCGCCCTTACCCCCGCGATAGGCACGCTCTTGCGTCAGGAGGACGAGCACATGCCTATCGCGAAAAATAACGTTACGTGCCTCTGGGAAAGTGGGCGGATTGGAGTGGGAGTCGAGCTTCTTTTCGTCTGAGTAACTCGAGACCACACCCCCGCCGGACATTGACGCGTTGGTCAGCGGTGACTCATGTCAGGCGGATCAACCTGTTGTCGACGCCCCAGTTCGCCAGAGTATTCGACATCCGAGTCGCCATAAGGGGTCTGCAGTTGCAGAAACCGGCGAGTGGTCGCCAAGCGTCAGCCTTGACGCGGCGACAAAAATGCTTCGAAACATTATCGTCGCGGCGTCGGTCGCCGCAGTGATGTAGGGTCGTCGCGGCGTCAATACAATCTGCGGTGCCACCTGGTTGCCCTTCCCGTCGAGCCAGTTGCTCTCGTCGCCGAATGTAATTGATATCGCATCACCCAGAGCTGTTCGTCGCTACGAGAAACGCCGCGACTTCAACTCTGCGGACCTCTATATGTTGTTGACCTGTCACGCTATTGAATTCGCAGGTATTACACGAAATCGATCCATGTTACGAGACATTGTCACTAACGCTGTTTTCTGCAGTCTCCTCATGTCATACACTATCTCGTATTCTCTGAGACTCTCACCAAATAGAATATTCAAGAAAGTCCAGGCAGAATATTGTTGTCCACGTAGCATCTCGTTCGTCACATCAAACTCAACCACTCACACCGACAACTCAAAGGCTCAACTCGCGATGGTGATGGTCCTGATCTATTTTAACCACGAGAGAGTTGGAGAAACAGGGGATGAGCAGCACGCGTGATTGGACGGACGGGGGAGGAGCCAAGCGCGTGATTGGAAGGTACACGGATTCTTCTCTGCCTCTCTTGCGGTTGACATACACTACGGCCATCACCCAACACGCGAGTTATATTGAGTCGCGCATCGTAGGGGACGCTCAAAAAGATGTGGAACGGTTTATCCACTTTTGTTATCGGCCATTTGGGTAATCACCATAGTCGCTCTTAACGATTGATTCATATCGTACAGCCGTTACCGAATTGTCGAGAGCTCAGGGTGAGCGAAAATTATTGTGGAGTTCAATGTTGCTCGAATTTCTCCTGTGAGCAGGTCGGTTATGCTCATTTTCCTGGGCCTGTTGAATGATTAGGGTTGTGGCTCCTTGCTGATAATTTTTTAGGTGTCTAAATAAAGGATTACCCGGACCAGCCGTACATCTATCTCAGTAATATTTTACGGGCCTCGGCCATCTCTACAAGACTAAAGATTAAGCTGGGAATTGTTCGAAGGAGTGGGTTGAGAAAGGCAGCATCCATCAAAGCCTCGGAGGGGTCGAGTATCAATGTGCCTCAGATACAGAGTTCGATATTGGGTGGCACCTTTGTTCGCAAGCTCATCAAACGTTGTCACTCATACAAGGTTATCGTTTTCATACCTCTTCGCTTTGCTACTTTGGTAGAAGCTTTGGCGTCATTCCAACTGTTTTTTTTTGCTTAATCACGACTTTGCACTGGGCCTCGCAACGAGGTCAGCCGTTAAAGTTTCCCTTGCGAAACGAGATTTTCTGTGATAAGCGCGGAAACCTGATGTGACTGCAGCCGTACAATTTCGTAAGCATTCGACGTTGTGGTTGAGCTGGATGACTACACCCTTTCCATGTGGCCGGCGTCAATTTTGTCGGATAGCAGTGCCGCAGAACCACGTGGAGGTCTTCACGGTCATCAGAAACCATCGAATCGGAAGCAACCCTATGAACTCTCTAGAGCAACCTGATACAGAGTTAATATTGATTTCAGTGCATGGCATCGTGTATCTTCCTATTTCGATCGTCGTACATGTCTGTGACTATTTGTACTACTTTATTATCGGCGAGACTGTGTATGGGCACTATTTTTTTTAGTGAAATTGGCTAAAAGACTGAGGCTTTCTGTCGCAGTCCCCTCGTTTGTGGGACATCACAATCCTGAACAGAGCATCAGCGTTGGGAGCAGCTTGTGATTCTTCTTCGTATCATCCGTGTCATCAAATTAGAAAGTCGGCTGTGTTACTGAATGACACGGACAGTAAGTAGAGCTTTCGAGACTCAGCGCTTTAGTCTACTGATCGTTTATTGTTGGTAACTTACGATCTAGTGTGTATTGTATGAGACTCTTTCGGTGCTGAAGTATTATTGTTACACTAGTCAGTCACAAGAAACGTACGAAAACCACAGTGACCCTTGAATTTGAGACCAATCTCTTCAAATTTTATTACTTATGGCTTATCAAACTCTTAGATGGTATTCAGTTAGTCCAGCCTGACCTACATACCTAACCGGATATTTGCGAACCTCAACATTTGACTGGACCTTGTCTTAACATGCCTATGTTACTCCTATACCCAGAAAAGCTCCTCACACTATCGTGACAAATTATCGACAAATTATTATTACCTCTGTTTTCGCTAGGGTTTTTGAAAAGTCATTTAAGTTGGCGCTCGTGAAATATATCGAGGCTAACAGGATCATTCCAAAACGGCAGCATGGCTGCAGAGCGAAAAAGTTCTTCTGAACCTCTGATGTTATCGATTTTGGATGACTGTGCAAAGCTATAGACCATGATAATTCTGTAGATGTAATTTATTTTGATTCCATGAAGGCTTCCAATAAGATATCCTCTATTTAAAGGCAGTGTTCACGAAGAAAAAGTTGCACGTTTTTTTTTGGCCAAAACGTAAGCTTTGGGTCCCTCTAAGAAGATTAAGAACGGAAGTGCGACGAAAAACGGCCGTTAAGTGGGTGAAAATCTCGTGGGCCAGTCAACCCATTGGGCCACTCCGCCCACGTCCTATAACAGTTTCCCTGAATTCGTGGTGAGATGGGCGACGGTTTCCGATCAAAAGCCCCGTTCTTCCCTTCATTCTCAACGTCTCTCCTCACTAAGGTCAGCTCGCACACATCGGCTACGTCCAATGCTTCCTAGCTGAACTTTGAGGGGCCATTTCTCCGTTTCCATGGATCTTGTACGATTCCAGGGACATCATTGAAATCAGCATGGGACCATTTTCAAGATAGGCGGAAAAACAGAAAAACGACTTCTATCGTGAACACTGCCTTTAACGTGTTGCTAAGCTCAGAACCGTAAGCTTACATCATCGAATCGTCAAGTGGATCGAAAACTCCATCACATACATATCTTTCAAGTTAAAGTGAACGATACATTATACACAACACAATCATTTCAGCTTCTGACCGCAATACTATTTCAAAGCTGTCTTCTCTCGCCCTGCTCAGAAGGCGCTACAATCTCATGATGAGTCATAAAATGTTTGCAGGAAAGGTTTGTCTTCCTCCAAGCGATTTCTACTCAATTCTGGCTTCGAATACAACAGGTTTCCGAATCACAATTCTTTATCCAAGAGCGAAATCCACTCCACGGGGCCTCCTTCTTTACAAGAAGAGCGGGCTACAACTTTTCAAGATTCTCCAAAGCACATGCCTCGCCAAAATCGTTGTTTATGTACCCTCTATAGAACGGCGTAATTCACCTCATTTGAGGCGCGAGCGGCGCGCGCGACGCCTCGGCCTCCGTCTGCCCCCCGCTCTCTCACTGTCTCTAACCTCTGCTCCGCACCAGCACGCGTAGGAACCATGTGACTTTCGCCGTTTCATAGCCTGTACAAAGTGCTCATCGACAGGTACCTGAGCGAGGGTCTTCGCAGTTTACCACATTCCTGATTCCTACAGTAGCTGTTGCTGTGGAGAGTGGATTGAGCGCAGAATCATTCATTTCATACAACATGGCCGTTTTATATGGTGGGCTATCAAACAATAACAAACAAAACAGCAACTCTTATTGGACTGATAGCCACCTTCACACGCCCCTGCTCGAGAAGCTTCAACTTCGGGCGAACTGCTTGTTCTTTACGCTGACCATCTGCCGTATTAGGTGCGAAGTCGTGATTCTTCCGGCGTCTGCGTCACGAGGGTTAATAACTCGTGGTCGATCAATCTTCAGTCTTCTCTTGGCTTCTTTGCCATATTTCTTGTCTGTGGTCAGCTCGTCCTCAACAATACATTTCAGTTTCTTCAAAGTTGTAAAGGTGGGAAGGATAGGGTGTTCATCGCAGAGTCGTCGTCGTTCTGCGGGGTCTCATCGAGTCGCTCGACAGCTTGAGCGTAGTACGATTCGATGTGGTATCTTGGGAGAACTAGAAATAGGTGGATGCATGATCCTCTGCTCCGGTCCAGCATTCCGAGTAAATCTGAATGTATGGCCGCTCAAACGATGTGCGGCTTTAGCGTCAGACAGGGCCGGATTAGTCAGGTGCCTCTATCCTTTTGCCGAAAGTTTACCTTCTTTGCCTCTGCCAGCCCAGAACGGCCGGAGAGCCTCTGATGTGACGCTTGCTAGATTTAATACGCTGTTCACAGGCTTTGATCGAACCAGCTCTGATGGGCAACCAGGTAGAGCCGTCTGTCTTCTGGTGCGAAATTTGTTGCACGTACATGGTTGAAACAGGTGCAGTGGGTCCTCAGGTGCCAATCCAAGTCCAACTTCGAAACAAACTGTTTTAGGAAGGATATAACTATCCTGTTCGGGTCTGCCACCTTTTCTTCGGTGTCTGACCGTCTGTACCGGTTCACCAACGACTCTTCTGGACAGTTTCTTTGAGGGATTTACCTGCATACGTAACGGCTTACTAACAGCTAACTCTGAGTTACGCGTATTGTCTTTGCCCCATTCAAGTACCCTGTGTGATCCACTTCATTTTTTACTAATTTTGGGTGACTTGCGGTATATTTTTCTAACGGTACGCGCAGCTAACCTCTCTCCCCTACCGCGAGAGGTCGTTCCGTGACCTGCTTGGCTTTTTCACAGTTGTGCTTCATGCGCGTACGATTTTTATCAACCATTTTGGAAGTGTGTAACGGATTTGTGACCGATAGCTCTAGCGCAGACTGATTATTCTGGCTTACTGTACCCGGCATGACTTCCCGATTTGACCAAGATATCCGGTTTTTCTTTCTTCTAGAAAAAGAGTCCTCGGAAGAAACCGCCACTTTAGAACGAGTGTACTCTCGCCGCGCTACTATAGCGGCATGTTTTGCGCTGGTACTCCCTTCTGAGACCGTATTATTCGCCTGCTTCTTTCCCTTATCATTGTGACTGGATTTGCTTTTGGACGTTCGCTAGCGTACCTGACCTTCTGTACTCAAAGACAATTTGAATTTCTTCAGTGCGTTAGTGCCAAATACCAACACGTCATCGCTCGATTTTCTTACAAACATAGCGACTTTCTCAGGCGGTGAGTTCCCGATCTTGACTTTCAAACGAATTGCGCCTTTGAATTCCATCACTTTTCCTTGTGCATCATAGATAGGTGCTTGATTTGACAAAGGGATTAATGCGTTTGTCCATGTCAAATCGTACCGACTCAGTGGGAATTCCTCCACAGTTACAGCGGTCGAGTACTGTTGTGACCGTCTGGGATTCGTTGCTGCCCGTTTAATCATATCTTGTAGCCTGAGAAGACCGACCTTGCAGATCTTTCAGCAATGGATTCACAATGTTCTGTGAAGTCAAGCTTTCCATCGATGATGAAACCTAGATTGCGCAAAGAGTGAACCGTTTCTACTTGCACCTGACCAAGAAGATAATTGTACCTAGGTACACAATCAATTTTACCACGATGTAAGCATTTAGCTATTTGCTGATAGCGGAAGTTTCTATTTGGCAGACCAATCAGTAATAACAGTGATAGCTGACTGGTTCGCCATGTTGTCCACATGTTCTGAGATGTCTCGATGGATCTTTATATCATTAGCAAACTTATTACATTACACACCGAAGTTGATAACCAGGTCCAAAAATTCAGAAGTGCAGGTAATTAAAAGAATAGGAGATAGCACTTCATCCTGCGGTACACCACTGGTTACTGGAAAAGCAGGATAGAATGTATCGTTCACTTTAACTTGAAAAGATCTGTTTGTGATGGAGTTTTCGATCCACTTCACGATTCGATGATGTAAGCTTACGGTTCTGAGCTTGGCAACAGGTTAAAAAGAGGATATCTTATCTGAGCTTGGCAACAGGTTAAAAAGAGGATATCTTATCGAAAGCCTTCATGGAATTAAAATAAATTACATCTACACAATTATCATGGTCTACAGCTTTGTCCAGTCATCCAAAATTGATAACATCAGAGGTTCAGTAGAACTTTTTGCTCTGCAGTCATGCTGTCGTTTTGGAATGATCCTGTTAGCCTCGATATATTTCGCGAGCGCCAACTTGAATGACTTTTCGAAAACCCTAGCGAAAACGGAGGTAATACTAATAGGTCGATAATTTGTCACGAGAGTGTGAGGAGCTTTTTTGGGTATAGGAGTAACTTAGGCATGTTGAGATAAGGTCCGGTCAAATGTTGAGTTTCGCAAATATCCGCTTAGGTATGTAGGTCAGGCTGGACTAACTGAATACCATCTAGGAGTTTGATAAGCTATAAGTAATAAAATTTGAAGAGATTGGTCTCAAAGTCGAAGGGTCACTGTGGTTTTCGTACGTTTCTTGTGACTGACTAGTGTATCCTCTGGTTCCGAGTCGAATTTACTCTGTTCCCTAGCGCGCTTGTGCGGAGCGAGGGTAGAGACAGCGAGAAAGTGTGGGAAGAAGGACACGCAGGGTAGGCGGGCCTACCCACGCGAAGCACGGAAATAAATCACATTCGGAAACAGAGGATGTGTGACGATATTATGATATTCGCTGATAACAACGCAAAACTCAAACTCCGTTTCGAAGTGTGCCGCAGCCTAGGAACATCGTCTTCGTCCCGACAAATGCAAACAGATATGGGTTTCTCAGAGGAAAAAATTGTGTGGGCAAAAAAAAACATGTGGATGATCTCTCTTCCTGCGGCTCTTTGCCGAAGAAAAATATTAGTTATACAGCGGATATTCAACAGGTTGCCGGAGAACTCACACCCGAGCGCACCCGAGACAGCGCGATAACGTCACAGGCGGCGGCGAGCGTCTCGTTGTCGTGCACTCTCCCTCTCTCACCTTGGCGGCCGTTCACCCATGAGGGCAAACGGGGGAATATTACGGATGAAATGAGCCGCTGAATACATCGCAGGGTGTGAATATCAGAAGTGCAGGATGTATGTGGTTACGGATAGGGTAATATGGATGCCATCAGAGCTATATAATGTCTTAAATGTCGTATAGTTACCCAAATGGATTGCCTATCCTCTAAAATCGCAAAATTTTCAAAATCTCATTTCAATCCTAGGGAGTCACTGGAGTTACTACACATTCACGAGCCTGATATTGAGCGATTATGATAGGGTGAAAGGATATTTCATATTTCTCTGGTATTGTTGTCTCTTCAACTTCAATTTAAACTACACCATGCCTTTACCAAGCAACGAATTGTTACACTTAATAATTCCAGTCGTTAAAAGTACGTGTCTTATAGAGCTGATCACTGTATACCCGTGTGTTTGAAACGCACGATTTCGTACTACAACCAACCAATCGTAATGAACTTTTCCAACCACCTGTAGTTCAAATGTAATCTATACACGAGACATTGGGGGTTGAATCCACCTTGATTTTTTTTTATGAAACGGCTCCGGTTCTACAGAAGCTGCACCATATTTCGGAAAGCAGCTCAGTGGATTTCAGGAGTAGAGGGTGGAGATGACTGGAAGGGCTGTGGCCCCTCCGCGATCTCTCCGATCGATATTTCGGGCCAACGGCTGACGATTGCTGCATAGTATAAGCCATTGACATAACTCAAACCCGATTCAACTCGGCGTAATGGAGGATTCCGAACCAATCAGAGCTGTCTTCGTCCGTTCCCAACAAAGGGGACAAGATTACGCCGTTTTCTTATTCCCCGATGACCACGAGCTCTGCTACGAATGGTGCTCCAAAAGAACCCTTGCAGATCGAGTCAAAAGGACATACCTCTGCTGTGGATGCAAGGCACTCAAAGACCATGATCGAGAGCAATTCGGTAGTACGATACCTACGTGCCGAGTCCGAGAAGGGTTTTTTGTAGCCGACCCAAGGCAGCCTCTACGGCCTCACTTTTGCGAGCCACGGTGCACAGCAAGATCAGCTGCCAGACGCCTTGTGACTGAAAACTGCACTGATGTGAGGACGGCCGAAAATATTCCACTGACTAATCGCATCGCTGAAAACCTGATCGCCCAGGTATCCGGCCCCCGATTCGGTAGGTACTCAAGTCACCACCAAAAAAATAAGCTTTCTTTCCTAGAAACTCCTGTGTGATATTTCAGAAGCGTTCTCTGTTCCCGAGCGTAGAGCAGTCGTAGAACAACTGACGTGCCCGTCGACTCATGGGGAGGAAAATCTACGTCGAGCGATTCGTTGGAATATCTAGCGCGGGCATAATATTATTCCTGCCAGTCCCGGACAGCTGGTACTTTTTCATAATTATTCTGTTTCAACACAATGAATAAGAGAATTCAATAAATCTTATAGGATCCAAGTTTGTGCAAAGACCCAACCGACAATGAGAGCTTGATTTTGGGCGACGATAGCGGTGTGATCTACATCGGGAGTCGCCAACTGTGGTTTGAGGCGTTCAGAAGATTGAATGTGAAAACAGTGCTCGTGAGTTAATCCTTCAGTGGCCTTCCGTGCTTATCAGTGGATACTAAGATTTTGGGAATAATCCATGAACTTGTTCAGTGTGACGGCCGATATAAGCAGCTGCCAATGGAACTGAAGCCAACAGCGGCGTCCCAGACCTACACTATTCTGGGCGAGTTCGAAGGCGGTCACGTTTTGCCCCTTCTTTTTGCTTTCTTGTCGAACGGTAGAGAAGAAGCGTATAATGAACTGTTCAGGTGAGTGCAAGTTCTAATCGTTTTCCTAGACAAGAGTCAGGCTTCTTTTTTAATGACAGGCTCCAACAAAATGCCTCAGGTGGTTTAGCGTCGAGATCGCCCCCTTTGGTGGAGATGTGGCCATACCGCGTGACGCGTGCAGTTTTATAACCGATTTTGAGCTGCCCGCGATGAATGCGTAAGAAGATTCATGAGGGTAAACCTGTATGAGTCATTTACCGTAGTTTTCGCGTTCATGACGTTATACACTTCGTATCCGAGTCATTTCAAGTGTTTATTTCATTATGCCCAGTGCATTCTGAGAAACCGCGACCGTTTTGGTCTTCGTGTTCCGGCAAAGGGAAATCGCGCCCTATAAGTGTACTTCCGTAGGCTCCAGCTCCTCCCTTTGCTGTCACGCCACCACAGAGGAATCGCCGACGTTCTGAGATATCCCTCGGTGCCTACCGTGACTCAGCAGCAAGAGCAGTCGCTTGCAGAGTTTGCGGAGTACTGGACTAATACCTGGGGCGTTGTATGACGATTCGACGGTTTGTGGAACATTACGGGAAATTCGGTGCCCGTACGAATAACCTGGTCGAAGGGTTCCACAACCGTATACGGTCCAGGTTTGAGAATGCCGTGCCATCCTTGGCAGAAATGTTTGGATTCATTCGTGTCCAAATCACTAAAGGGAAGGCAAAAAATCTCCCACTGTCTAACAATGAGCTAGGGCCAAGATACATTCCACCCAGAGAAAAGACGCGACAGGAAGAGATAGACGCCGAGTTGCGTCAATTTTACGGTCGTGTGGGAAACCAGCCCCCAACACAAGCGGAATGTAAAGATTATTTAGATTAGCTAGCCCGTAGAATAGCTCACTAATAGAATTCGTTCAGTTTTAGCTCCCAAATAGAATTTATTATATGCACACACTTATTATATGCCAGTGCTAGATTAACTCATTTGTTTGCCTGTAATACAATACTACTGCTGCTAATGTTACCCTAGGAAGTCAGCCAATAAATACGTATTCAATCATTCTATACACCCTGCATTTCCTAACTACATCAAATCACTAGGAACTAAGCAGTACCGGATGTACATAGAGGATTCCTGAAGCAGCTGATGTGCGATTACGCGCTCCAATGCCATTTATGTCAGAGAAACAGGCGCACGAGCTGTCATGGCCTCGATAACCCTCGCGTCTGCGCTCTAACATTTTCCTCTGCCGTCTCGCGTCTCCCAGAACCATTGGTGTGAGTTCTCATAGAATCTATTCAACAATGATGTGCGAAAGTGCCAAGTTTCTAGCCAAGTGTTTACGGTCTACCACAATTCCAAACGAAGTCAAATTACCCGTCTATCTATCTGCTATTCGTCCTATAATGGTGTACGGATCGAAAACGTGGACTGCACCGAAGACAAATATGCAAAGGTAGGTTTTCACGGAGAGGAACCTTTATAGGCGTTTGCTTAGATATTTCTGGACGCGAGTGCGCCATAACGAAGGCCTTCACAAAGATGTCGACGCATGACATCAATGCTTGACACTAGGCATGTGCCAGATTCTAATCCAAGCGGCAGTGGAAGGTCGACGTTGCCTGTTCTAGCATATACTAACAATAAGACATCCCAAGCGGCAGTGGAGGGTCGGCGTTGGCCGTTTTAGCATATGCTAACAATAAGACAATTGCCTTTTTCAGCACCCCCGGGGTTATGTCTGGAAACAGCCGCGTGGACAAAGACGGAAGGTTTCAACTGATATCACAGGTGTATACGGCTATCCCCTCAGTCCCTGCCCGCGGCGAGAGGAGCATGGTATTTCGCAGTCCAGCCATCAATGCGATGGCTCGACATGCAGGGTATGGACTCGCCCACACTGTCTGAGTGTTCTCGCGCTGAGAACTAGCTGGCAGCGTTCGTTAAGCTTTCGAATCTCAGTTTGTAGGTTGTTAGGTTGTAACATAAGTCTTGGAAGATTTTTTAGAAAACTTTTTTTCATCTTTATTGCTTCACACATTCAATCCACAATATAATCACCATAACTATCTACAACCTTACTCCATCTAACAGACAAGTCGCTGACTCCCTTTTCCATGAACCCAGGAGTCTGTGCACCGAAGAAGTCAGCGACTACCAGAAATACATCATCAAGTTTAGAAATTTTTTTCTCCTCCGCTCCAACAGGAAAGACTTTCTGGAGGATGTGGTGACTAGAGATGAGAGTTGGATACTATACGACGCGGGCGCACGCAGACTTCCTCGGGGAGAACAGCCGCCAACTCAGTCAAAGCCAGACTTTCATCCCAAGAAGGTTTTGCTTTGTTGCTTCTGGGATTCCCGCGGTATGCTTTTCTATGAGCTACTACCGGAAGGTCAGACAGTTAGGGGTCGTTTACACTTCCGCCGCGGCGCGGCGCGGCGAGATGCATTACAGCCGTATCAATCAAGCGGCGCCGCCTCGCGGCCCCGCGAGGCGTTTAGAGTTTTTCTGCTCGAAATATTTCAACGGCGCCGCACGCGGCCGCCGCCTGGGTGCTACCGCGCCGCCCGGGCGGAGGAGGCGGCGCGGCGGCCGCGTGCGATCCTCTTTAACATCAAATGCTTTTTTGCTGATATTTCATATACATTCTCAATTTAGTTCCTCTGATTGATCGCTAATGTTTCTTCCGAGGTCCTGGAAGTTGTTTAGAGTAGGCTGGGTTGTGAGTTCTTTTTTTTGCTCTTAATATAATGTTTCTTTAGAGAAAGTTTTTCAGAAGACTATCTGCTTTCGAGTGCGGTGTTATGATACAAAAGATTATAAGTGTTACTTTTGCAGAAGAAATAACTCATTACAATCGAGCTTGTGCTATGTGAGAGCTACTCCAGGCTGTGTTTAGCGTCATTCTGCGACTTCGCCGCTTCAGTTCGTCGCAGCTCGATTATACATCATAGTGGCGCGATTTTCAAGTGGTGCGGCGTGCCGCGCCGCCTCACTTTTCGCCGCGCCGCTCCGCGGCGGAAGTATAAACGACCCCTTACCGCGACAGTCTACAGTGAGCAACTTCTGAAATTGAAGGAAGCAATAGGAGAAAAGCGGCTCAGAAAGGCTTCGGTACACCTGCTGCATGATAACGCTCGACCGCGTATCTTTCATGTCACGCGGGACAAACTAACTGAGCTCGGCTGGGATACGGTCCCTCACCCAAACTATTCTCCTGAGCTAGCTCCCTCTGACCATCATTTGGTCCACCCTCTCATAATGTTCCTAGCCAAGAAAAAATATTCTTAACTCAAGAAAGTATTTCTGGCAGTCGCTGAGTTCTTCGAGGCACAGACTCGTGGGTTCTGGGAAAAGGGAGTCAGCGACTTGCCTATTAGATGGAGTAAGGTTGGAAATAGTTATGGTGATTATATTGTCGATTGATTGCGTGAAGCAATAAAGATAAAAAAATTTGAAAAATCTTCCAAGACTTACGTTACAACCTAATATTTGGCTTCTTCTTTGCATAGGGTCGAGAACAAATTGAAATGTTCGTAATAGCACTAGCAGTGAAACCGAAGTGTGAACATACGTTCCTCGAAAAATATCTTGCATATTCTGCCTTCAGCCATATTTTGATTTCCTGCAATCCATTCATATTTTGACATCAAAAAGTTTTTTCTCCATGCAGTTATACTCTGTTTATCTTGAATTGCACAGAAGACGGTCCGCCAATAGTCCTCTAATTGGCCCGCTAGTACCGTAGTGTACGCCCACGACGCGTTCTCGGGGACCTGGGTATGCACACGGTGTGCAGAGCAATCGATTTGTCAATGCCGTCACTCGGCCACCCACCCTGCCACCCGGGTCTGCAGAGAACGCGTCGTGGACGTGCACTACGGTACTAGCGGGCCAATTAGAGGACTATTGGCGGACCGTGTTTTGAGCAATTCAAGATAAACAGTATACTAGCTTTACAGTTACGTTTTTGGTGTTGCACTACACTACGTGGAAATGTCAAATGCGTCACACTGCTCAACGAAGTAAGCCCGTGCAGTACTAGTCTCATTTTTTACGAAGGCTGGTTACCTTACCTATGCCAGTTAAGATGCTGCAACCCTATGCTCATCGCGATCCACGAACGCCCCTCGTTTCTTTGGGTTCTAGCGCTTGCGCCCGGCGCTGAGCGAGATGCATGCGACAAGGAGAGCGCGCTGCGACCAGGGCTGGGCACACGTCCCGGCATGGCGATTTTGAATATGCACCCCCCTTAGCTCGGTAATTTTCAGGCACCCCCCTATGGGAAATCCGAATCGGCTGTTTTCCGAGAAGTCGAGCTCAACAGCCATGATCTTGACTTGCTTATTTTGATAAACCAGAGTATAAAAAAACACTGAATAAAGAAAATTCCGAAAATGTCAACAAAAAAGGTAGTGTAATTTTTAAACATCAAAACAATCTTGTGAAGAAATTTTTTAGTAAGAAAGTAGGTTGTGACAAAAGATAAAACAATTTTTTATTCATTACAATTTAGCAAATACAAACAACTACAGAACTACTTTTATTGCAGTAATTTATGTTTTCTATCGAATGTTTTCATTAACCTATGTATGAAGAATTAATCCGTGTTTGATCGTTCTGATAAAGTAATCAGAATTATTTTGTGTTGTGGAACCATGTTAGGATTGATGAGACGCCAAGGGAGTGGGAAACCCGATTTTTATCCACGTTGAATGCCGCAACCCCTTCGAGACTCGGCTCGCCGTGCGATATGGTGTGTGTACGCAGCTACACAGCGCACACGGGAGTGGACGCGCACACAATATTAATAAAAAAATGTGTTTTATTACAGAACGGGGAAGAGAAAACGATTGAAACCAAAGGAAATGGAAGATGATGAAAATTGCCCACTGTGGATGTACCCATTTTAGAAATGTAATGTAAACAAACAAAGTTGGAGCAGGGGTAAGTATTTAGCCGTGACAAGTTTAATTCAAACGAACCTAGTTGATCGAAAATAGCATTAAACATGCGAGCAAAGGATATTGTGGGAAAGAGGAGAATCTGGCAAACAATTTAGCTTCAACAAGATCGTTTGTTAATGTGATTTAAGGACCTGGGGGTGTGTATACAAGTCTGTTGGTACCTGCTCGTTGGTGCCCCTGCTTCTACTGAACCCAGCAGACGTTTGAGTGTACACAGGGAACGTTCGAGCGATATAGCGTGCACAACTATATCGCGAAAGTATCCCGCACATTGCATAAAGGTGTCGCCGTCCGGCACACTAAGGCCTCTGGTCCATAACACCTTAGGATCCGTACCTAGGGAGTCATGGAGTCTTTGGCCACAAGCCACAATTTCGCCACCCTGAACTGTCGATCGCTGTCGAGTGATATCCAAAAACTGCGCTATCCAGACTTCTGAGCTATTTCCATGCACCGTTTGCTGCTTTGCAGGAAACCCGCCTCAAGGATAGACCCGTCATCAGCGTCGGAGAGTACACCATCTACTGCGGCAACGCTGACGATAGGAGAGTGGGAGGCTGTGCAATAGCTGTAAGGAAGGATTTCAATGGTATGGTCAAGGAGTTCGGCTCAACGTCGTGTCGGAATGCATTCGTACGACTGCGGGATCACAGAGGATTCAATCTGTGGATAGTGAGTGCTCATGCGCCCACTGAAACCGCCGAAGACAATTCGAAGGATGCGTTTTATGAGGAACTCAATACGTTGCTGGCCAGGATACCTTGTCAACATGCTGTTGTCGTGGGGATTGACGCAAATGCGAAGATGGGACTTGATCAGGAATCCGAAGTACTCGGTAAATGGTTCTACCCAGTGGAGCAAACATCGGACAATGGCTACCGCCTTGTCGACTTTTGTGAACGCAGTGGTCTGATTATTGCATCGACATTCAAGAGGAATCATCGCCGCCATCAGCTTACGTGGCAGGGACCAACCCGGCTATCTCCAGAAGAGCAGCGGAAGCGGAAGATGACAACTTTGAAACTACAGCTTGACTATGTCCTGACGAGGAATATTCCAGTATCGGACATTCGAAGATCTAGAGCTGTGTGGGATGTCGCATTCGATTCGGATCACCGTCCTGTTCTGTTGAACTTCACTGCGAGGATTCATAAGAGGAAGCGAGGGCTCAGCCTCTCCAGAGGATTGACATGACCAGTCTCAGAGATGAAGAGTGCAGAAGGAATTTCCGACAACGCGTTTCTATTCACATCGGAGTACGGACTAAGAAGAAACTTTGCGACGCGGATTCTTTTGTCAAATGCATCCAGGACGCTTCGAAAGAGGCACTCCCGGTTGTACAGCCTAAGAAGAAGTTCGCCTACGTCTCAGAAGAAACAACATCTACCTACAACAGAGTATGTGCTCTCCGAACTGCAGGAAACTTCGTGGAGGAGAAGCGTCTGAGGAGGAAGTTGCGTCGGCAGCTTCAAAGTGACCGCGAACGAGAGTGGACGTGTAGAGCTAAGGAGTTCGAGAAGGCTTGGGAGGAGAAGAATCCGAGGAAAGCCTACACGTTGCTGCGACAGTATAGCGGGAAGATGAAGAGATGTTCTCCTGTCTTGAACACTACCAATGGAGTTGCAGTTGGTGATGCGACGCTGCCAATATGGAAGGATTACTTCAGTTCACTACTGAATCGTCCAGCGCCATCAGTACCTGAGCTCCCGCATGTTCAGAGAGCACATTACGATGTCAGTGAGGAACCGCCGGCTGAGTCTGAAGTTTTGGATTGTGTCCGGAAAATGAAGAATGGAAAGGCAGGTGGAGATTGCAACATCACTGCTGAAATGCTGAAAGCTCTTCCTCCGTCTGGGATTCGTGAAATGACCAACACCATCCGTGCCATATGGATGAGCGAAAGGATACCCGATTCGTGGAGACATGCGATCATCGTACCTCTTCACAAGAAGCTATCCGTCACGGATCCTAAGAACTACAGAGGAATCTCTCTACTTCGTGTCATGTACAAGGTTTTGGAACGTATCATTCTCGAGCGACTTATCAAACATCGTGAAGGAACGACCAGAGATGAGCAAGCCGGTTTTCGACCTGGAAAATCGACCATCGACCAAGTGTTCGTCGTGAGAAGAGTAATTGAATCGTGGCAGCGGTTTTCGAAGCCATTACAGCTTGCTTTTTGGACTTTGAAGCCGCGTTCGACTCTCCTCATCGTGATCGATTGCTCAATGCTCTGCGAGCAGATGGAGTCCCGGAAAAGTATGTTCGGTTAATCGAGGACATGAACAAAGGAACAACAGCAGCAGTTCGTACACCTGTCGGATTTACGTCAGCTTTCGAGGTGAAAACAGGAGTAAGGCAAGGAGCCGTTGCAGGACCTTTTCTTTCAACTTCGCCGTTGATGACATCATGCGTAGAGTTGCAGAACAGTTTCCTGCGGATGTGATCCTAACACCATCAGGACGCTCCCTTGTCGACCTGGAGTACGCCGACGACATTGTGTTATTCGCTGAAAACAACGCAAAACTGCAAAGGATTGTGAACCTCGTTTCGAAGTATGCCGCAGCCTATGGACTTCGTCTTCGTCCCGACAAATGCAAGCAGATGTGGGTCTCTCAGAGGCCTTCAACTGGAGTTTGTGTGGACGGACAACGTATCGAACTGGTGGACGATTTCTGTTATTTGGGCTGTTTGCTGAAGAACGATGGTAGTTATGCAGCGGATATTCGACAACGATGTGCGAAAGCTACGTCTGCATTCAATTCTCTAACCAAGTGTTTGTGGTCTACCACCATCGCGAAGGAAGTCAAGTTGCGCGTCTACCTATCCGCTATTCGCCCTATCATGATGTACGGATCGGAGACGTGGGCAGCACCGAAAACGCAGATGGAAAGGTTGGATTGCACGGAGAGGAAGCTTTTAGGCGTTTGCTTGGATATTTCTGGCCACGTGTATGCCATAACGAAGACCTTTACAAGGAAATCGACGTAGTACATCAACGCTTGACACGAGGGAGGTGCCAGCATCTCCTAACGCCATCTCAAGCAGCAATGGAAAGTCGACTTCGACTGCTCGGGCATATACTAAGAAGAACGCCGGATCGTCTCGTACAACACGCTTTAAAAATGCTTCCAAATCCTGTCTGGAAACGGCCACCTGGGCGTAGGCGAAAGTTCTGGACGGATGTGGTTAAAGAGGATTTAAAGTCACTCGGCATCGAAAGACAGTTCAGGCGCGATGTTCCGTTTCGCAGGAAATGGAATAGTGACAGCTGGATGGAATGTGTTCAAATTGTGGCTGAAGACCGTGAAAAATGGACACGGCTGACTACTAGGACGGCACACCTCGGTGAAGATGCGGAATGACCGCGTCAGGCGAAAGCCAACCGATTAAGTCAAGTAAGTCAAGATTTAAGGACCTTAAATCTCGTCCCGGTTTTACCCCGAAAACCGGGACAAAACCGGGACGAGTTTTAAGGTCCTCAAATCACATTGAATATCAAAGCTTTCGTTACTTAAATGTTTGCAAGATTCTCCTCTTTCTCCCAATGCTCTTAGTTCTCATGGTTAATGCTGTTTTTAATCAACAAAGTTCATTTGAATGAACCTTGTCAAGTCCGAAAAATTCACCCTGCTCCAATTTTGTTTATTTAAATTTAATTTCTGAAATGGTTACATTGAAAGCATCCTATTTCTGCCTTCTTCCATTTACTCCACTTTCGATTTTTTTCTCCTCCCCGTTCTGTAATAAAACACATTTTCAGTTAATATCGTGCGCGCGTCCACTCCACTGTGCGCTGTGTAGCTGCGGACAAACACCATATCGCACGGCAAGCCCAGTCTCTAAGGGATTGCGGCATTCAAGCTGGATAAAATTCTGGTTTTTATGTACAGGGTACTTCTCAAGTAGGAAGATACGATTATTTGCTTATTACACTGGAACTTGCTGTCTTCAATTTTTACAGTCGGCTCTCTTCATAAGTCATTCTCATATACGAAATTCCGTTGACTAGTTTTTATACTGACCGTGATATCTGTACTTTTAGTCTGCCATAATACAGCAGTTTTTTGAATGTGAACGATAGCGCGTCTGAGCGCTGTCTTTGTATCTTCGCTTCTAATCAGTTACCACAAGCGTAATTACTGAACGTTACACCAAAGAAACATTACACCACATTAATCCTTACTTGCTACTAGAAAAGAAAGTAGTGTTTATTCTTTCATCAAGGCAATCAAACACATTATATATAATCTTTATTTCATAGAGTTGTTGATGAGAAGCTTCGACAGCAACTATGAATTATTCCGAACACAAACTGCATATCTATCAATAATTTTAATTCTGTAAGTGTTTGTCTTAAAAAGCTGAGAAGAAGATATGACGAACCAGAAGAGGATCGTGTATTATTTTGCCCTTTAAATTAGACAGAACATGCACTTCGTTTTTTTTGGTGTTTAGTTTAGGCTCCCACTTTTGCCCTCTCTGCAACGTCCAATATGCACCCCCCTGAGGTTAACCGGGACGCGTGCCCAGCCCTGGCTGCGACAGGGGGGAAAATTCGAGCGACACGTTTTCACTTGCGGATTGTCCTAAGATCGGTGAGGATTTGAATTCGCTCGACATTCGAAGGCGATTCAGGCGTGATGGTCTACTCTTCATGAAGGTGAACAGCGACCAATAGATAGATTCAAATTGTGACTGGAAACCGTGACGGTTGTACATGGCTGACTGCTAGCTCAGAAAATCGCCGTATTCAGTGCGTGCCGAATATGCATTTAACTCAAGTGACCACACCCATCGAACGGTTCTATAGCAGGGGCAGGTGCTCCAAATAGCAGCAGGTGCAGCAAAATTTCATCGCAGTAGCACGTACTGCAAAATTTTATTGCGACAGCACGTGCTGCAAGGTAGTCCAGCGCTATCGTAGCAGCACACCGAAACGCGACGCGGCCGGCACACCGACATGCGACTGTGCCAGCTCGCCGAACAGCATCTGGGGCCGCCAGCGGTTGTACGAGGTCACCGGCGGCCAAGCGAGTCAAGTACCGCAAACTTGTGTAATCAAACCGGCGACGCTGCCAAAATCTGAGTCTGGCCTTAAGAGTGCGTCGCACGCTTTTCTTTTCTCAAGAAAACCGTTTCATCATCGAGTTGAATGTGTATCATGCACCCATTGAACGTGTTTTTCGTTGGTGCACGTGCTGTATTTCGATGCTCGATAGGAGCACGTGCTCCGGTTGCAGTACGTTACCTGACTGCTCGAGAACGCCTTGTCTTCGAGTTGAATGTATATTCGACGCGCATTGATTGTCTTAGAGGACGACACACCTTGGCGAAGATGAGAACTGACCGCGTCAGGCGGAAGCCAGCCGATCAATTCAAGTGAGCAAGTCATGTAACTAGTGTCTGCTCAGCGACTTGTCAAGGAATCTCAGAAACGAAATACTGCCCATTCCCATCTTTTTCGTAAATAACGAGATCTGTTCGCAGCAACTCCTAAGAAACCTCTGTACATTAGACCTGTTTTGTCTGCAGTAGTTTTTTCGGGCTGTGTGCAAATGTCTAAAAAAGCTCGCCATCCCAGTAAGGAGAGGAGATGCGCAAGAGGAGTGGAAATCTTCCAGGAAACTATGAGGGAACGTTCCAAGAATGCTCCCACGTCGCAGGGGGTAGACAAATACAATACCCGCCCTAAGTTTTGTGAAAACGGGGATCATTTGCCGAACTTGGCAAAAAAGTGTCCGAAAAAACTTTTTTAAACGTAGACGCTTTAGGATTCTGAAAACTTTATCACATTCACAGCTCAAATTCCTACATAATAATGTGCATTGTGGACCGAAGTTCCCTAAAATTGCTTTTTTTGCTTTAAAATTGTTTTTGCGGTCGTTCTACAAAAACATCGCGCGCGGCAAAGTGCGGCGAAACTTCGAGTAGTAATTGTACAAGTGATAGAAGAGCAATATCTATGTTTTCTTTGTGAATTAGATGAAGGTGGGGCTATCTCGAGATTTGTACAGATGGAATTTCGGAAATCCTCGATTTCCCGGTCTGGGGCTTCCACAACAAAAGCCCGACTTTTCAGGAAGCTCCCGAACGTGCCTAATGAATAATTCCGAAAATTCAATCTGCACAGGTCACGAGATCGCCCCACTTTTATCTAATTCACCAAGAAAACATGTAGATTGCTCTTCTATTACCTGTGCAATTACCTTTCAAAGTTTCTCCGCACTTTGCCGCGCGCGACGCTTGTGTGAAACGACCGCAAAAACAATTTCACTCAAAAACAAAGCGATTTTAGAGAACTTCTGTCCGCAATGTACATTATTATGCAAGAGTTTGAACTGTGAATATGAGGGCGTCATCAGAATTCAAAAGCGTCTTCGTTCCAAAAAGTTACACGCATCAGACGCTTTTTTGCCAATTTTGGCAAATGCTCCCGGTTTTCACAAAACTTAGCGCGGGTTTTGTAGCTTCTCCATGCTGTAATTTGCTTTCCATGGCTACCATTCATGACTGCGAATTGCAGCCACGCGGCCGTAGCTATGTTCTCGTTTTGAAATGGGGCGTTCTTCGAACGCACCCCAAGGGAAGCAACTCGTTTCGTTGCAACAGGTCACAACGAGCGGAAAAGCGTTGGGCCCTGTTCCGTAGTAATTTGAAAGATGGAATATAGGGGAGAGTAGCCGATTTAACGGCAGCGGTTTCGACAGGCTGAATATTCCTCTTTTCGATCTCTTTAGTGAATGATGCCGGATTGGATTTAGAGTGATTCAAATTTTGAGCGCAGTACAAAGCTTTTATTTTAAGGTTTACATGTCGTTGAATCGAATTTAGTACCGTCTGGAAGAGTCCAACCGCCTCCAGGAGTACCAACACAAACAGCGTAATTTTCTGAAAG
Source organism: Aplectana chamaeleonis (assembly GCA_029168955.1). Taxonomy (NCBI): domain Eukaryota; kingdom Metazoa; phylum Nematoda; class Chromadorea; order Rhabditida; family Cosmocercidae; genus Aplectana; species Aplectana chamaeleonis. Next base: position 1,400,650 of record JAPDOI010000008.1, on the reverse strand, counting down.
ATGATTTTAGGTTAATCTAAGCTTCTCTATAACAAGGAAACTACTATTAGCCATCTGGCCATTGCAAATGAAATGCACTTTTCTAGAATCAATTTCTGACGTAGAGTCCGAATGTGCCCTTTGCAGCTGTCTAGAATCACTCTGAAAGAAGTTATACGCTATGCTTCTTTGATTTTCGTACCTATTGCGCCCTCCAAAAGGGGCAGTGATGTTTCGGAAATCTGAAAACGGACCTCATAAATTTGTTCAGAGCCCAAATCAATCCCTCAAGGCGAATTTTGAGTGGAAGCACATTTTCCGAACACTGGGCAGATTGACAGCGTTTTCGACTTGTACGGATTTTCAGTAGTGCGTTTATTTACACCAATAAGAGGGCTCTGGAAGCGTCGAAGAAAAGTAGTCCAGATTTGACCCGAAATTCCCCCAGGATGCTTAATTGGGGTGCTGATCACGAATCTGATGTTTATTTGTCGTTTTTCCGAAGTTTTCGGCTAAATTTGTTCAAAGCTCCAGGCCGGGAGAAAAATTGAAGGCAAAGTCGACTTTTGACGATTTTCGGAATGTGACAGCAGATGTGGCTGAAATCGATCATCTGAGGGTTATTTGGAGCGCCCAACACGAAAATGATGTCAGTTTATCGATTTTTGACATTTAACGGTAGATTACGTTGGGTGTACGGTAGCTTGGTCAAAGTAGCAGATTAGATTCCGAATCGCTATGCAGCGATTATTTGGGAAACTGAATACGAATTCGTTGTCCATTTGTCGATTTTTGAATTAGTAGGATAGATTTTGCAGACAAACGAAGCCCAGATTCGTGTTCAACACCACAGATTACCCCTATATACTATTCTAGAGAAATCCAAAAAAAAGTTCAAATCACCCGAAAATTTGCCTGATGGGTTGGTTCTACCCTCACCTCCTCGCGAAGCTTTCAAAACGCTAATAACTTCTCATGAGCATATTCGGACTCCACATCCAAAAATGCTTCTGGAGAAGTACATTTCATTGCCAGTTTTTGATGCTTACTAACCTGGAGGATAAACACTACCTCGGGATTGTATGGAATAAAATAGCCGTGTTCCTGCAGGACACATATAAGTTTCCCTGAAATCAATAATTATTTTAATTAGGTTATCGTCATTAAAGGCAGTGTTCACGATGAATATCGCACTCGAGTTCGACTCAAAAATTGGATTGTTTGGTCGTGAGGTAACCAATAGTGAAGAAACAGGGAAGAAAAACGTCCAAAATAAGTCAAAATAACGGTTTCTAAATTCAGGGCGTGGACGAGAATCATGGGCCCCGCTGATTTCGGCAAGCGCGCGCTAATCGTGAAATCTGCGCGAATCGATAATGCTAACTGCGGCAGGGTTGCTTGGCAATTTGCCATCGAAACGTGTGCGGCGCCACAAGCTCGTCCGATCGGGGGGCACACCGGGAGAGCTTTCAAAGTCGTTTGTATTTATTTCTGGCCAGTTTTCGTTGCTTTCTTCGACCCTATCCTCTACAGCACCTGCCAACTTAGGCCATTGGTATACCTCCCTGTCGCTGCAGCGACAGGTTTCGACAACTATCACTCATCGTGTCGGGACCAGCACCGGTGCTAGGGCAGGGTCGGTCGCGGGATCGGTTTGCGTGCGCCTGTCGCTGGAGCAGGTCGCTGAGGGGTGTTATAGTTTTCACTGACGTAACCCTGGTACACTCCGTCGCCGCAGCGACGGCCCGTCGCTGTGCTGCGCACAGCGACGGGCTGTCGCTGGCTCCCCTGCACTCCACATATTCATCTATTTCATGCTGTTTTATGTAATTTTGGCATACCATGGACAGTATAGTGACATCAAAAGACATTATAGTTTTGTACATTTCGATGTAGTTTTTAGCTGCAGTTTTTTTTCTGTTGGGAATTTATAAGCTGTCGTTATTCCATTCAATTACTTATGAACCATTCTTTTTATTTATACATTTGTCTAGGCTGTCGAATGTATGGATTTGCCTCTTCTTTGAAACTAGATTTTCCGCTTCCCCAACTACCAACTAAAAACAGGGATGGTTAAAACGACTATAATGATGATTATATTGTGACAGAATGTGAAAACAATTGGAAATGTCACAGAATCCCACATAAACTGTGATGTCATGACCATAATCGACTTTTTTGTTTGCTGTGCAGATGCGCGTGTGCGGAAGTGTCAGTCCGCAAAAGCGCGTGGAATTCAATGCGGCGACGACGACTCCGTCGCCGTGCCCGTCGCCGGCGACCGGCTGTCGCTGAAGTATACCAATGGCCTTAGTGTTTCACACCGAGACCTCGAAAACGAGATTTATCGTGAACATTGCCTTTAAGGTGATAGTACAGGCCATAAAACGGAGGCCGAAACGTCGCGCGGCGGCCGGAACTCGTCGCGCGGCGGCCAAAACTCGTCTGCTTCCGACGCGCGTGCGGTGGCGCAGCGCGTGGTGAGACTTTGGCCGTTTTATGGCCTGTATCTAGGGGGCAAAACACAAGGAATTGGGCTTAGGCGAAAACGGGAAGGATTGGAGGGTTGCAGGTGGATCCTCTCCACAATAAACTCATGGAAACCGCAAGTGCGTCAGAGCGGTGAGGCCAGGATTCCTTACGACTTTGACTTAGGACCTAAGAAATTAACACCTCCCCTTACGGACCTCGGAGCTACTACTCCGCTACCCACAGTTCGGTTCACTTTCAACTCATTCAAGTGAGCACGATTATGCGCAACATGTTTTCCATTCTTGGCCTCACGAAGCAGTCCTCTATTGAGAAAAAAAATTAATTTATTATGGGTTCATCTAAGACATTGTTTTTTGGTAGAATTTGATGTGTACCCACCACAGAAGGTTGATCTTGCTGTTTAGAATCATTTTCTCTGTGATTTTTGCACCCAGTGTAGTGTTTTGGAGGGTATCTATTCTAACCTGGCCGGAGGGCAAATTCTGTGTGATTTAGCAGTACGGAATAGCATTTCAAAAAATCTATCTTAAAATGATGTGATGAGCAGCGCAAAAAAGTGTCGTAGTTCCAATAAGACTAAAATTTGGGTATTGCTTCACATGAAGCGTGCGCATGTAGAGCGCTACTCACTTTTCATATCGCGTCGCACGCTTCACATGAAGCGCTACTTCATTTCTACGACGCGGTGCACGCCATTCATGAAACGATTCCAACATTCCACGTCCCCGCGAAAGCTCTACATAAAGCGCTACTCACTTTCGAAGGACGCGATGTACGCATCACGCGAAGCGCTACTTACATTCTATGACGCGGAGCTCGCTTTTCGACGTTTGGTACAGAGCTTCGGAGATTCGAACGGCTCTTTGTTGTTCAAACACGGAAGCAATAAGAAGTTTGGTCAGCTCAGTGTCTGGACGAGCTCTGCAGCAATAGTAGATAACAGTATTCCGAGGAGTCGTCGTAAGGAGCAACTCATACTCGTCAGTACCAGCGCGTTACGCGCGTCACGCGTTTACTGAGACTATGAAAAGGCCAGCGTGGACGACATGGCCGAGAGGAAAAAAAAGGGTCTCATCTTTTCCAAACACGTGATTTCTGTGCAGGCGTTCACCACCATGGTATACTCTGTTTATCTTGAATCACACAAAACACGGTCCGCCAATAGTCCTCTAATTGGCCCGCTAATGCCGTAGTGTACGTCCACGACGCGTTCTCGGCAGACCCGGGTGTGCACCCGGGGTGCAGAGCGATCGATTCGTCAATGCCGTCACTCGGTCACACCCCCTGCCACTGTGCCGTCGTTTACGGTCACACACCCTGCCACTGTGCCGTCGTTTACTACGGTACTAGCGGGCCAATTAGAGGACTATTGGCGGACCATGTTTTGTGAAAGTCAAGATAAACAGAGTATAGTAAAGGATAATACTGGAATAAAATATTATGAAACGCAATGAAATTGGTGGTGTAATAATAAGGTACTACATAGCGGGTGTCAGACGCGTGCCGCGTGGGCGTGTCGTCACGTCATTCGTACTCCAAGGCCATGCCTGCGCATCAAGCGCTGGCGTTGAGGAGTATGAATAGCGCACAAGCAGCAATATTTCTGATTGTGTCAAAGTTGAATCAAGTCGAATTTGTATGATCGAAAAGTGTACCAATCATGTTATTTTCAATGTAGAAATCAGCGAATTTCCACTCATTTTAGCGTCGCCGAAATTGAAATTCGTCGCGTCGTCAAGTGTGTAGTGCTTAATGATATTGTAAGCTGTGTCATGACGTTAGCGTTTCACAGGAAGAGTGCATCGAGCCAGAGGAAGTGGGAAGCGCTTAACGAGTTGCGAGTGCAGTCTTGGAAAATAGGTAATTCTCAGCCGAGTGCGTGTGCGCTTTTGGAGGAGTAACGTTCCTTCAAAAAATGTTTCAAAATGTGCGCAGAGCCTTTAAAGGTGATTAGCGTAAAATCGGAAGCGTGCCCCGCGTCATTGAGATCGGGCTAGCGCATCGTTGGGGGGGCGAGCGCGCTTTGTGGAAAGTGCATAGCTCTGCACTATGCACTTTCCACAAAGCGCGCTCGCCCCCCCCCCCCCAACGAACAAGTACTGCGCTAATGAGTAGCGAAAGTGAGAAGCGCTTTATTTGAAGCGTACTCAGTCTTGGAAAGGGAGTAGCGCTCCTCAGGCGAATCGGGGGGACACTCCGCGTAAGACTCCCGATAGGAGGAAAAACACAAACCTACGCGGAGTCATACGATAGAGGACAGCAGGACTACAGTATCGCGACGCTCGTGATGATGTCACAATCATGGTCGGACACTACCTAAAGACCTAGCGGGAGACCCCCAACAAGCAGCCTCACGAGGACGTCATTGAATTCACGAGTTATTCATTTTAATACTCACCACAAGCATGTCGCCCCGGGTTGTAGCGGTCCCACGGCGGAGAAGGTCCCCGCCTGGGTCCACGACAAGGACGTAATCTTCATCTAAGCGGTGAGGAAATACCCTCCCCGCAAATCGTGGCAAATGCCACTTCCCTCCCAGCCATGAGGTTAGCTGTCAAAAATACCATGAGGTTAGCTGTCAAAAATATGCTGGCCTCCTAAGAGTGACTCGAAGTCATCTTCCAGGGCCGAAATCAGAATGTCGATTGTGGACTCGAGTGGTAAGAGGCGTCTTTCATACCGGCTGTGCACGTGATAAGCACGTCACAACGTGATCACGTGTGGATAACCATCATATCAAGCTACGTTGTGGTACTTATCATTGTGTCAAGACTTGTCATCGTGTTCAAACAACAATGAGCCGTTTAGATCCCCGAAGCTGTATATCATTTCTCCACGCTTTTCTTGAAGCGCTGCTGACTTTTACAAAGGCGGTGAACACACTACATTGAGCGCTAATAAAATTTTACGACTCGGCGCACGCGAGAGCTGTGCGTAATTACGAATTACGAATTACGGGCGTTTTCGGCATTTTTTTTTACGATTAACGATTTACGAAATTTCGGCCCAAAATCGTAACGAATCGTAACAAATCGTAAAAAATTGTAAAAATGCGGTTGAGGGGGAATTTTAAGATTGCGGTCTAGAGCACAGATGAATTAAACACTTTTTTCTGCATTTGACGCATATTTGATTATTCTTTCCATGCTCGAATTTCGATGAAACCTTTCCCTGACATTTCCGCTCGGGCGTAGTCAGCAGTAGATCGATCATGACGAAATATGTAGAATTGTTGATGACGAGAATCAGGTATGACCCGACCGCTCTACGGCTCACACTGACCGGCTCAAACTTATTATTGGGTTCCAACCTTCGCTTGCTCAATGCGAGCCAGGTCGATGGAGCCGAGCTCCACATCTATTGATACCTATGGGATGCTCTAGCTCCCATGACAAATACGGGAGACGCAGATATTTGGTGGAAAAACTGTCTACATTGGAGCGAAATTCCTGTCCGGAAAACCGCTGTTGCAACACGTAGTGCGAACAGAATCATGCTTAAACCATGTGGTCCTAGACGATTATAAATTGCCACCGGCACAAAATTCTCACGGTAAACAAAATTGATGATAACCAGTTGATAAAGGGTAGGGTATAAAAGAAATTGAGAGCGGTGTGTTTTCATTCACACACCATCTTTCTCCGGAGGTGAGCGGCTGAAGCTGAACACACTAGGGATTAGGGAAACAGCCTCACCGGTGATAAAGATAACACGATATTGGGGCCTACTCATGGAAAACTCTGGTAAGAAAAACTACTTCACTTCCGTGAGAATTTTGTGCCGGTGGCAAATTATAATCCTGTTGTGGTCCTGGCACGATTAATCGTCGTCTCAGCACGAAAATCTTAAAGCTGCAGGCTGTAAAAAGCTACCTTTTTCAGCTGTGAACAGGAATCCCACCCCGATATAGACGTTAAATATGGGGCTCTGCTTAGAAGACGTGGCCGCCCTATGAAGCGAGTGAAAGTTGAAACCCAATGTACATTTTATTGCAGAACTTCACGGAGATTTCACAAACAGTCCTCAACACACATCCATCTTCAGCGATTCAAAAGCTGACTTACTTGACTTAATCGGTTGGCTTTCGCCTGACGCGGTCACTCCGCATCTTCACCGAGGTGTCCGTCCTAGTAGTCAGCCGTGTCCATTTTTCACGGTCTTTAGCCACAATTTGAACGCATTCCATCCAGCTGTCACTATTCCATTTCCTGCGAAACGAAACATCGCGCCTGAACTGTCTTTCGATGCCGAGTGACTTCAATTCCTCATTAACCACATCCGTCCAAACTTTTGCCTACGCCCAGGTGGCCGTTTCCAGACAGGATTCGGAAGCATTCTTGAAGCGTGTTGTACGAGACGATCCGGCGTTCTCCTTAGTACATGCCCGAGCAGTCGAAGTCGACTTTCCATTGCTGCTTGAGATGGCGTTAGGAGATGCTGGCACCTCCCTCGTGTCAAGCGTTGATGTACTGCGTCGATTTCCTTGTAAAGGTCTTCGTTATGGCATACACGCGGCCAGAAATATCCAAGCAAACGCCTGAAAAGCTTCCTCTCCGTGCAATCCAACCTTTCGATCTGCGTCTTCGGTGCTGCCCACGTCTCCGATCCGTACATCATGATAAAGCGAATAGCGGATAGGTAGACGCGCAACTTGACTTCCTTCGCGATGGTGGTAGACCACAAACACTTGGTTAGAGAATTAAATGCAGACGTAGCTTTCGCACATCGTTGTCGAATATCCGCTGCATCACTACCATCGTTCTTCAGCAAACAGCCCAAATAACAGAAATCGTCCACCAGTTCGATACGTTGTCCGTCCACACAAACTCCCGTTGAAGGCCTCTGAGAGACCCACATCTGCTTGCATTTGTCGGGATGAAGACGAAGTCCATAGGCTGCGGCATACTCCGAAACGAGGTTCACAATCCTTTGCAGTTTCGCGTTGTTTTCAGCGAATAACACGATGTCGTCGGCGTACTCCAGGTCGACAAGGGAGCGTCCTGATGGTGTTAGGATCACATCCGCAGGAAACTGTTCTGCAACTCTACGCATGATGTCATCAACGGCAAAGTTGAAAAGAAAAGGTCCTGCAACGGCTCCTTGCCTTACTCCTGTTTTCACCTCGAAAGCTGACGTAAATCCGACAGGTGTACGAACTGCTGCTGTTGTTCCTTTGTTCATGTCCTCGATTAACCGAACATACTTTTCCGGGACTCCATCTGCTCGCAGAGCATTGAGCAATCGATCACGATGAGGAGAGTCGAACGCGGCTTCAAAGTCCAAAAAAGCAAGCTGTAATGGCTTCGAATACCGCTGCCACGATTCAATTACTCTTATTACGACGAACACTCGGTCGATGGTCGATCTTCCAGGTCGAAAACCGGCTTGCTCATCTCTGGTCGTTCTTTCACGATGTTTTATAAGTTGCTCGAGAATTATACGTTCTAAAACCTTGTACATGACACGAAGTAGAAAAATTCCTATGTAGTTCTTAGGATCCATGACGGATAGCTTCTTGTGAATAGGTACGATGATCGCATGTCTCCACGAATCGGGTATCCTTTCGCTCATCCATATAGCACGGATGATTTGGTCATTTCACGAATCCCAGACGGAGGAAGAGCTTTCAGCATTTCAGCAGTGATGTTGTCATCTCCACCTGCCTTTCCATTCTTCATTTTCCGGACACAATCCAAAACTTCAGACTCAGTCGGCGGTTCCTCACTGACATCGTAATGTGCTCTCTGAACATGCGGGAGCTCAGGTAGTGATGGCGCTGGACGATTCAGTAGTGAACTGAAGTAATCCTTCCATATTGGCAGCGTCGCATCACCAACTGCAACTCCATTGGTAGTGTTCAAGACAGGAGAACATCTCTTCATCTTCCCGCTATACTGTCGCAGCGACGTGTAGGCTTTCCTAGGATTCTTCTCCTCCCAAGCCTTCTCGAACTCCTTAGCTCTACACGTCCACTCTCGCTCGCGGTCGCTTTGAAGCTGCCGACGCAACTTCCTCCTCAGACGCTTCTCCTCCACGAAGTTTCCTGCAGTTCGGAGAGCACATACTCTGTTGTAGGTAGATGTTGTTTCTTCTGAGACGTAGGCGAACTTCTTCTCAGGCTCTACAACCAGGAGTGCCTCTTTCGAAACGTCCTGGATGCACTTGACAAAAGAATCCGCGTCGCAAAGTTCCTTCTTAGTCCGTACCCCGATGTGAATAGAAACGCGTTGTCGAAAATTCCTTCTGCACTCTTCATCTCTGAGACTTGTCATGTCAATCCTCTGGAGAGGCTGAGCCCCTCGCTTCCTCTTATGAATCCTCGCAGTGAAGTTCAACAGAACAGGACGGTGATCCGAATCGAATGCGACATCCCACACAGTGCTAGATCTTCGAATGTCCGATACTGGAATATTCCTCGTCAGGACATAGTCAAGCTGTGGTTTCAAAGTTGTCATCTGCCGCTTCCGCTGCTCTTCTGGAGATAGCTGGGTTGGTCCCTGCCACGTAAGCTGATGGCGGCGATGATTCCGCTTGAATGTCGATGCAATAATCAAACTACAGCGTTCACAAAAGTCGAAGGCGGTAGCCATTGTCCGATGTTTGCTCCACTGGGTAGAACCATTTACCGAATACTTCGAATTCCTGATCAAGTCCCATCTTCGCATTTGCGTCAATCCCTACGACAACAGCATGTTGACAAGGTATCCTGGCCAGCAACGTATTGAGTTCCTCATAAAACGCATCCTTCGAATTGTCTCCGGCGGTTTCAGTGGGCGCATGAGCACTCACTATCCACAGATTGAATCCTCTGTGATCCCGCAGTCGTACGAATGCATTCCGGCACGACGTTGAGCCAAACTCCTTGACCATACCATTGAAATCCTTCCTTATAGCTATTGCACAGCCTCCCACTCTCCTATCGTCAGCGTTACCGCAGTAGATGGTGTACTCTCCGACGCTGATGACGGGTCTATCCTTGAGGCGGGTTTCCTGCAAAGCAGCAAACGGTGCATGGAAATAGCTCAGAAGTCTGGATAGCGCAGTTTTTTGGATATCACTCGACAGCGATCGACAGTTCAGGGTGGCGAAACTGTGGCTTGTGACCAAAGACTCCATGAACTCCCTGGGTACGGATCCTAAGGTGTTATGGACCAGAGGCCTTGGTGTGCCGGACGGCGACACCTTTATGCAATGTGCGGGATACTTTCGCGATATAGTTGTGCACGCTATATCGCTCGAACGTTCCCTGTGTACACTCAAACGTCTGCTGGGTTCAGTAGAAGCAGGGGCACCAACGAGCAGGTACCAACAGACTTGTATACAGCAAAAGCTACAAGCGTAAAACTTGTTTTTCGTGAATTGAAATCTGTTGAAGGATCCGTAAAATATTTTTCTAACTTGAAAATACTATTTGACGAAGAGCTCTACAGGAATTTTCGAATATACCTTTGTTAGATGTCTATCGCCGAAGGCAATTAAGATAGAGAGGAAAAGTATTTCTGAAATTTATTCCGAAACAGTTATGGCTGCAGAGTCACCTAAGTACTTCTCAAAAAGGTCACTAAATGCTTTTAAAATTGAGAGCTCAAGCAATTTTTGAATGCGAAAGAAAAGAAGATCAAAAAAATTTTGATTTTCGAAATCAGTGGTTCAGAGAGAGAGTTTCTTTTTTGGAATCTTAAGCAACCTTCACCTCTCGGACCACTGTCTCCGCCACAAGAAACTTATGCTTATTGGGAGGGACGCCATAACTCTGTTCAGAGTTACGCTTAACAAATAATACAATACCCTCGCTAACTTTGTAAAAAAGGGGAGCACTTGCCAAATTTGGCAAAAAAACGTCCGATGCTTGTAACTTTTTTGAACAGGGACGTTTCTGGGTTCTGAGAGCGCCATCATATTCACAGCTCAAATTCCTACATAATAATGTACATTAGGAACCGAAGTTCCCTAAAATCGCTTTGTTTTCGAGTAAAATCGTTTTTGCGATCGTTTCACAAAAACGTCGCGAGCGGCAAAGTGCGGCGAAACTTTGAGTAATAATTGTACAGCTAATAAAATAGTATTCTCTATGCTTTCTTTGTTAATTAGATGAAGTTGGGGCAATCTCAGAATTTACGCGGATTGAATTTTCGAAATCCTTCCTTAAAGGCACAGTCCAACCTCGAGATCGAGTTTCTGTTTTTTTGCCTGTATTGAAAACGGCCCCACGGTGATTGCAATAATGTCTCTGAAATCGCAGAAGACCCTCTAGGAACGAAGTTATGGCCCCTCAAAAATTGTGTTGTGGTGTTTCCACATCGAACGAGGTTTGGGCTATTTTTGGACTCATCACTCATTACCAGTTACGAATTAAGAATTACGATTTACGAATTACGAGGAAATTGAAAAATTACGATTTACGAAAATACAAAATTCAGTTACGCACAGCCATGGCGCGCGCTGCATAAAAAGCGCTCCTCAAATATAGCGACGCAGCGCAGGTCACATATGAAAGCCCCACCCACTCACACAATGTACCGATGACTTCATCTAAAGCCTCACCCACTTTCCATGACGCCTTGCCGACGTCATCTCGTCGGCAAGAAGCCCCATCCACTTTCCAATCATCTGAAGCCCCATCCACTTTCGACGAAGTCCTACTGACGTCATCTAAAGCTCCATCCAGCTTCCACGACGCACTGATGACGTCATCCAAAGCTCCATCCACTTTCCGCGACGCCCTGATGATATCAATTGAAGGCCTATCCTTATTCCACGACGTCTTACTGACGTCATCTAAAGCTCCATCCAGCTTCCGCGACGCACTGATGATATCAGTTGAAGGCCTATCCTTAATCCACGACGTCTTACTGACGTCATCTAAAGCTCCATCCAGCTTCCGCGACGCCCTGATGACGTCATCCAAAGCTCCATCCACTTTCCGCGACGCCCTGATGATATCAATTGAAGGCCTATCCACATTCCACGACGTTCTCCTGACCTCATCTGAAGCCCCTTCCATTTTCCACGAAGTCCTACACACGTCATCTAAAGCTCCATACAGCTTCCACGACGCACTGATGACGTCATCCGAAGCTCCATCCACTTTCCGCGACGCCCTGATGATATCAATTGAAGGCCTATTCACATTCCACGACGTCCTCCTAACCTCATCTGAAGCCCCTTCCATTTTCCATGACGTCCTGTAGACGCCATCTGCAGTCATCTGGAGCCCCACCCACATTCCGTGACGTCCTGGCGACCTCGTCTGAAGCTCATCCACTTTTCACGACGCCTTGATGACATCACCTATTCCCATTGCACGACGTCCTGCTGACGTCATCTAAAGCTCATCCACTCTCCACGGCGCCCTGATGACGTCATCTGAAGCTCCATCCAGTTTCCACGACGCCCTTATAACATCATCCGTGGGCATATCCACATACCACGACGTCCTGGTGACCTCATTCGAAGCCCCGTCCACATTCCACGACGTCGTGCTGATTCTCCTTCTCTTCACACTCTCTCGCTGTCTCTACACTCGCTCCGCACAAGCGCGCGAGGGAACAAAGTAAAGTTGGCCCGGAACCAAAGGCTCGGAGCCTTTCACTCAATCTGAAAGATAAATTATTCCACCATTCAAAAGATTTCGCTCTAATCAGGTGTTCGAATGTGCTCCATGATTAGTAGCTATCTTGAGAAGTCGATTCGAAAAAACTGAAAGTTGAGTTACGGATGATTGAGGAGTCGAAATCGCTGACAGGGTCAAGGCTTGCTGTTTTCAGTACATCAAATGAGTTAAACTGTGAACTGTCTTTAACTCGCGTATACCTTAAACGTTATGATCCTCAGGAGGTTCTTCATAACGTTTACAGGGGGCCACACGCTAGCTGTTTCGAAACTTTGATATTGTGGTGAGGAGCGTATCCTACCCCGCGTATTGTTGGGACCTTGGTAATCGCTGCTCTCTTATTCCCTTGAAAAGACGGAAGGTTTAGTTTAGTTTAGTTCAGTTTAGTTTAGTTTAGTTTAGTTTTTTTACGTCACATAAGGCGAACGTTATAGAACAAACACAAGAAAGCGTCATGAATACATAAATCTAGATGAGGGTACGAGATAACCGAGTACAAGACCAAAGAAGTACATGCTACGGCTTCAGTAGCAGTGCAGCGAATCTGCGCCTAAAACAGAGTGGTGATAGTGGCGACAGTTCCGACTTCGTCAACTCAAAGTATGCAGAGCCCGCTCGGTTTGTAAAGCATTTACCACGCAACGAAGTTTTCGCCCTCCGGAAAGTGATCTTGTTTTCCCCGCCGCGAGTAATGGAAGGGACCCAGGTGAAAAAATTGCTCACTCTTATTTGGACTGCACCATTAAGAATCTTATGCACCATGCTTACATTGAACGAAGCCCTTCGAGTTTCTAATGAAGGATTTCCGAGGTATTTGTTGCCGATGCACGCACAAGGCGTTGTAGAATACTTCCTGGTGGCTTTTCAACAGTCATTTGAGGCCGCATGACAAGATACAGAACCCAACTGAAGCCTGTTGTCTTGACAGAATGCTCTAAACGCCACCGAATTTCCACCGCCAAACTTGCTGGATAAACGTCATGTACCGTGAATCTAGTGGTAAAGATGGAGGTTTCGAGGAGGTCGGTTGCTGACCTGCCGGAATGTTGACTTTAGCAACTGTATTTCGGCCGGGGTGGCTGTTCTTGCAGCTTTTTGTTCTAACCCTGCATTTGAAGATTAGACAATCTTCCCACAGTAGTGCAAGACAGTGCCGCCCGTCCGTCCGTCCATCAGTCAGTCTGAAGCTTGAAGGCAACGCCCGCGCAGAAAACCGCACTCGATTTTTTCCTTCTCAATCCAATGTTTGAACCAAGTGGAGATAGTTGGCAAAATTTAGACCTTAATGTTGCGTGTTCACATTGCCATAGCCTCGTGAAAACTGCTCTGTGGTCTGAAAAGACGTTCTCCCGATCGATCATCTAGCACGACGAGCAAAAGCGCCACAACAGATTCCGGCAGGCCGGGGGAATCCAAATTTCTATATTTCTTATTTCGAGAGATCCTCGCGTTCAAACCTGTGTATCGGAAGTTTGCTATTTTTGGAGAATTCTTGATAATGAAAAGGTCAAAGGAAATAATCAACCTAAAGGCAGGGTTCGCGATAAAAACAACTTTTAAACTCTCTTCACAAGAATGTAGATTTGGTCATCACAAAAGTAAAAATAAGTGAAAAAACCCGGAAGTTCGCGGGAAAAACGCTCAAAAACAAAGTATAACGGCTAATTACCGGTGTCGGCCGGCCCCCTAATTAACGCGATTTTCATTAATGCTTGCTTATCCGACATTTATTTTGTTGTTAAAGTAATCAGTAGTCTCCAGAAATGTTCAGAAATTACTTTAGAAGCAAAATAAAAGTTGACAAAACAGGCTTTTACCGAAATCTCCATAATTGGGGGCGGGAGAACACCAAGCCATAACTTTCTCCTAAGCGTTTTTTCTCCAGTTTTTTTGCTTATTTTCACTTTTGTGATGACCAGATCTACCATTCTACGGTGATAGCACAACAACCGATTTTATCGAGAACCCTGCCTTTAAGAAGTTACAGGAGACGCCCAACATTTCCGACACTTGTGTATTACACAGGACACACGGGACAGACGTAACAGACGTGAAAAAGAAAACTGAATACTCCGGAATTTTCAAACGGATTTTTCTCCAAGATTTGAGTGTTTTGCTTGGCCTTTTTGCTATACATAACGCCGGCATGGATCGCGAAGAGACTTCGCGTTCATTGTTGAAAGTTGGCGCAAACTCGGTGCCATGTGCTATAACATAGGTGCACCGAGCTGGCGCCAACCTTCAACAATGCACGCGAAGTCTCTTCCCGATCCATGCCGATGTTAACAACCTAGTAGGCTTACCTGCGCAAAACAGTAAGAAAATGAACACGTTTTTTTACGCGTACGTTGCCTTTAAAGGCAGCATACACGCTCAAAAATGATATCATTTTTATGGAGTGAATTGAAGGTCGGAAGCTGTTAATATTCACAGATGACGAAAAAACCGAAAAAAAAATCAACTGAAACGAAGATATAACGGTCCGCTCTATATTAGCCCAGAAGTGGACGAGTTGAACCGCACTAGCTGAAATAGCGGAGCTAGCGGCAAATTTGTTGGGGTAACGACGCTAATGTACTCGTGCGGCCCTTTCTGGAATGCTCAAGGCGTTAGAAGCGTAAAAAATGAGCCAAAATGACCGTAATCAAACATTGAACATTTGTATTGAGGGGCGGAGCCCGCATCGATGGGCGGAGAAAGGATGATTTTGCTACTCAATACGGCTCAAATACGGCCATTTTAACTCGTTTTCAACTCTTCCAACTTCGTGAGGGCTCTTCTAGGGCCCGTACGACCCTACTAATGTAATTATCTCGACAACTTTTGCGAGCGTGTATGCTGCCTTTGAAGTGTGCATTCTGTAAATGCACACTTTTCTGTTATAGAAGGTTTACTCCCGAAAGAACCGAAAGGGACGTCGTAGAAAATGTGCGGGACCTCAGTAGGAGTGCGCCGGACGCTGCAGAGAGTGTGCGGGAACAACGTAAGAGTGTGCCGAATGCCGTAAATAGTGTGCAAGACCCATGTAGGAGTGCGCTGGACGCCATATAAAGTGTGCTGGACCCATTTATGAGTGCGCCGGACGCCATAGAAAGCGTATGGGACCCATAACGCTTGCAGTCGTTGTAAGCTTCGAGAATCAGCCGAAACGACCGTATTCGAACGATCAATCTGACCGAGTGCGTGTTGGGGATGGAGACTGCAAAGCGAATTCGCGGGTACTGCAATTTTTTTAAAATTCGAGATGACTCAAACATAGTAGTTTTCACCCGTTTTTGAAGCTTTCAACGGCGTGAGCATTCTATTTGGGGCCATACGACGCCAGGAACGTTGTTTTCTCAGCACGTTTTTTGAGCGTGTATTCAATTTTAAGTTAATGTTTGTAAGCAATCGATAAACTCGTTAAAAAAGTCGGAAATGAACACTAGGTACTTTTATTTTCGGACAGAAGACCAAAAAACTCCAGCCAAACTTTCGAGGTCCGAGAAAATTGGTAGAGATATTGATTTTACAGATTATTTTCTTGTCTCTCTCTATCCTTACCAGAGCGAGCTCTCATTAAAGCCAGCATACTCGCTCACAAAAATGGTCGATATAACAGCATAAATGGGTCCCAACGGCCCCTCTCATATCGTCAACGACGTTAGAAGCGCTATCTTTACACTAACCTGCATTTCCCAGTACCATCTGGCGTGATCATGGCCTTAGCCTCATCTCTAGATGGACATATCGCACCTCCGAAATAACAACAGCCTCCACAATAAGGACTTGGACAGTTCATCATCGGACAGGCTACAAGGCAGTATCATAAGGCGGAGCAACAATCCATCAAAGCTATCACCAGGCCGCAACATTACAATACCGCGCATATCTTTTGGTCATTCGGCGCGCTAGGACGCCGGAGCGCGAGGGCTTCGTTTATCTATAACTCGGTTTGAAGTTATCTATTTCGGAAATGAACGTCCGATTTGAATTCAGCATGGAAAATGCAGCCTAGTAAACGTTCATGTTAAAAAAAAACTCGTATGAGAGATTTTGGGTTGTTTCCTGTGTTCAAAAGAATTGGCGATTGAGAGTAGTAGTATATAGTTTTTCGACGTTTCCTTGTATTTATCACATTCGCATACTATTTTTCAACCCCTAAGTTCCTTTCGGAGCGTTCTGGCACCAACCTACCGAGACATTTTTAGACAAAAACCAGTATTGCTAACCATATATGGATGTGAAAGTCATCGAAAAACGAATTTCCTCTATATTGGCGAGTATTTTTGGAAAAAAAATGCAACATTCCATTGAGAATTTAGATTAGAAGAAGTCAGTACGACATCGCGCCTTTGAAGGCACTGTTCGCGATAAACTTCATCCTCGATTTTTTCATGACAAACGCTTCTCGTGGCGCTCAGAAGCAGAACAGCGTCGAAAAAACGGGACGAAAAGCTACCCAGGAGCCGCAAAACGGCTTAGAAAAGTGGGCAAGCCCCGCGCTGTGGGCAAGTCCCGCCCCTGTCCGCCCCTCGACGTGAACAAAGGAACACTCGAAATCGTGAGTTGAGCGATGGTTTCCGATCAAAAGCCCCGTTCTTCCCTTCGTTCTCAACTTCTCTCTTTACTCAGGTCAGCTCGCATACATTGGCTGCAAAAGACGGAAATTACAAGCCTCGGACAACTCGTCCACAATTTTCCCTAGCTAAATTTTTGAGGGACCGTAACTCCATTCCCAGAAGGTCTTGTACGATTCCAGAACCATCATTGGAATCAGAATGGAACCGGTTTAAAGATAGGCAAAAAAAAACAGAAAAGCGATTTTTATCGCGAACACTGCCTTTAGGGTGAGTCAATTTTTTTTGTTTTCGGGTATAAAAAAGGCAGGTTCCATAGCGAACTCCACCAGGAATGTGAGAATCACTGCAATGCAGTTCGTGCCCTTTCTAATTGCGGGACGAAATCAGGTTCAAAACCAGGTAGTGTATGAAGCTCTTTCGAAAAATCAACAATTGAGAATATTTTCAATTTTTTATAGAATTTGAAAATTCATTGAAGTTCCCAAATCCATTTTCATACTAAAAACCTCCTAGGAGTCCACGCACTTTTGGACAGCGCATGAATACGCTTGGATATGGCTTCAACGACGTGGATTTTCCGAAAAATTCTAAATTTTTCGAAAAAATAAATGAAAATTCAAAATTGGATTCTCATTAAAATTTCCTAGTTTGGACTCCATCCAAACGCCTCCTAAATTTACTCATGTTTCAAACTCCACTCATGAATATCTAAAAATACGGGTGAATCGGCAATTTCTTCGGCTCCCAAATGTACTAGCCGCTAAGGTCTCACCAGCGACCTTTGCGTAGAGCCATGTTTAGAGGGTTCTCGCGCCCGCTCCAGACGCCGTCAGTCGGAATCATCCCACTGTCCTAGAGCGACCTAAGAGCAGTTCTGGAGACGGCCCTTGCTCCCCCCTAAACGCTCCTTTGTGCTTCAGCAAGCGTTCACGGTAAAGCACAAAAACAAACAAATTACGGGTGGTACAATTACAGGAAATCATATTAAGACATGCAGTAAAAAGGTAAAAGCGGGATGTGCTTCTATAGTCAATATCGGCACTTTATGGGTCGACCAATGATCTCAAATCCTTCCGATTTGTGGTAGGTATGACGCAGTGAACGGTATGCCGGATCATCATAGCATTTGAATGAAGAAGTGGTGGAGCGCAAGTGGAGCAGGTGGTGTGTGCGCCGTCACGGGATGAACGTCGCGGGTTCAGTTCTCGCGTATGTCTGTGGTTTTTGCACTTAACTGAGGGGGTGTGTATACAAGTCTGTTGGTACCTGCTCGTTGGTGCCCCTGCTTCTACTGAACCCAGCAGACGTTTGAGTGTACACAGGGAACGTTCGAGCGATATAGCGTGCACAACTATATCGCGAAAGTATCCCGCACATTGCATAAAGGTGTCGCCGTCCGGCACACCAAGGCCTCTGGTCCATAAAACCTTAGGATCCGTACCTAAGGAGTTCATGGAGCCTTTGGCCACAAGCCACAATTTTGCCACCCTGAACTGTCGATCGCTGTTGAGTGTTATCCAAAAAACTGCGCTATCCAGACTTCTGAGCTATTTCCATGCACCGTTTGCTGCTTTGCAGGAAACCCTCCTCAAGGATAGACCCGTCATCAACTTCGGAGAGTACACCATCTACTGCGGTAACGCTGACGATCGGAGAGTGGGAGGCTGTGCAATAGCTGTAAGGAAGGATTTCAATGGTATGGTCAAGGAGTTCGGCTCAACGTCGTGCCGGAATGCATTCGTACGACTGCGGGATCACAGAGGATTCAATCTGTGGATAGTGAGTGCTCATGCGCCCACTGAAACCGCCGAAGACAATTCGAAGGATGCGTTTTATGAGGAACTCAATACGTTGCTGGCCAGGATACCTTGTCAACATGCTGTTGTCGTGGGGATTGACGCAAATGCAAAGATGGGACTTGATCAGGAATCCGAAGTACTCGGTAAATGGTTCTACCCAGTGGAGCAAACATCGGACAATGGCTACCGCCCTGTCGACTTTTGTGAACGCAGTGGTCTGATTATTGCGTCGACATTCGAGAGGAATCATCGCCGCTATCAGCTTACGTGGCAATGACCAACCCAGCTATCTCCAGAAGAGCAGCGGAAGCGGAAGATGACAACTTTGAAACTACAGCTTGACTATGTCCTGACGAGGAATATTCCAGTATCGGACATTCGAAGAGCTAGAGCTGTGTGGGATGTCGCATTCGATTCGGATCACCGTCCTGTTCTGTTGAACTTCACTGCGAGGATTCATAAGAAGAAGCGAGAGGCTCAGCCTCTCCAGAAGATTTACATGACAAGTCTCAAAGATGAAGAGTGCAGAAGGAATTTTTGACAACGCGTTTCTATTCACATCGGAGTACGGACTAAGAAAAAGCTTTGCGACGCGGATTCTTTTGTCAAGTGCATCCAGGACGCTTCGAAAGAGGCTTTTCCGGTTGTACAGCCTAAGAAGAAGTTCGCCTACGTCTCAGAAGAAAACTCACAACGGCGCGCACGCCAACTACTTCATTCGGCACGTATTTACGTGAGCTATCAAAACTATGGAGTGATGAAACAGGCGCAGTTAAGTGCTACAACCACAGACATACGCGAAAACTGAACCCGCGACGTTCATCCCGTGACGGCGCACGCACCAACTGCTCCACTCGCGCTCCACCACCTCTTCATTCGAATGCTATGATGGTCCGGCATACCGATCGCTGCGTCATCCCTACCACAAATCGGAAGGACTTGAGATAATTGGTCGATCCATAAAGTGCCGATATTGACTATAGGAGCACTTCCCACTTTTACCTTTTTACTGCACCGTCTTAATTTGATTTCCTGTAATTATACCACCCGTAATTTGTTTGTTTTTGTGCTTTACCGTGAACGCTTGCTGAAGCACAAAGGAGCGTTTAGGGGGGAGCAGGGGCCGTCTCCAGAACTGCTCTTAGGTCGCTCTAAAACAGTGGGATGATTCCGACTGACGGCGTCTGGAGCGGGCGCGAGAACCCTCTAAACATGGCTCTACGCAAAGGTCGCTGGTGAGACCTTAGCGGCTAGTACATTTGGGAGCCGAAGAAATTGCGGATTCACCCGTATTTTTAGAATTTCATGAGTGGAGTTTGAAATATGAGTAAATTCAGGAGGCGTTTGTGATGGAGTCCAAACTAGGAAATTTTAAAGAGAATTCAATTTTGATTTTTCATTTATTTTTCCGAAAAATTTAGAATGTTTCGGAAAAATCCACGTCGTTGAAGCCATATCCAAGCGTATTCATGCGCTGTCCAAAAGTGCGTGGACTCCTAGGAGGTTTTTAGTATGAAAATGGAATTTGGGAACTTCAATGAAATTTCAAATTTTATAAAAAATTGAAAATATTCTCAATTGTTGATTTTTCGAAAGAGCTTCATACACTACCTGGTTTTGAACCTGATTTAGTCCCATGATTTAATCCCTCGGGAAATGAACGAATCGCAGAGAAGTCTACCTGCGTATCTCAATAGAATGATGAATCGTAGAAATGCTCCTTGGGATGCTGCGGTTGAGAGCAAAAACGACCATAGTTTAGAACTATACAAATCATTAAACGCTAAGGTGGACAAAGCTATAGTCAAATACGCTTCTAGTGTGGAACGTAAATTAGTAGAGTCAAGGAACAGTTCTCAACTCTATTCGTATATCAGTAAGAGGTTGAAACAAAAGAAAAAAATTCCTGCCCTGCTCTCAGAAGAAACTGAGTTAGCCTTTATAGATAAGGGAGAAGCCGATCTTTTTGCTGATGAATTTCAGAAAACCTTCGCTGAAACTTCGGAATCAGCTGTCGAATGCACTACAGCGGATTTTCCAGCAATGGAATCTTCAAAATGGTTCCACAAAGATGATATCTTCGAACTTTTGGCTGAATGGCCCAATTCTTCGTCCCTCACTCCACACTACGTTACACTGCTTTTCGTTAAAAAAGGTCTGCCTTACATTCTGTCTCCTCTTGAGCATCTGTTCAATTTATCCTACGCCACTGCTGAAATTCCATCCCGCTGGAAGCATGCTTTTGTCATTCCAGTCCCAAAAAAACCTCCTTATTCGAATGTAAAAAACTTTCGTCCAGTTAGTATAACTTCTATATTTGCATGGGCTTTCGAAAAAATAGTCAAGAATAAGTTCCCGAGAACCAGCATGGGTTTTGGAAAGGTAGAAGTACAGAAACGGCTTTACTTTCGTCTCTAAACGAATGGAGGAAAGCGGTGGAGAGTAAGCAGCAAGTTGGTGTAGTATTTTTTGACTTTTCGAAAGCTTTTGACAGAATTCACATCACGAGGCAGATTGGTAAACTAACGACAATAGGTATGCACCCTATGATCATCAAGTGGTTGACCAATTTTCTTCACGATCGTACTTACAAAGTCAGGGTTGGTGAAGATTTTTCTGAGACATACTCTGCCGCAAGTGGTGTTCCTCAAGGAGGAGTGTTGTCCCCAATTCTCTTTCTTATCTACACGTCGGGATTGCCCGATTACCTTGAAAACTTCGGAGTGACTTGTGAAATGTATGCCGACGATATCAAAGTGTTCACTGTTGTCAAGAATTCGGAGGATGCAAAAACTCTTCAAACGGCGATCGATCATGTCAAAATATGGTCAGATCAATGGGGGATGCTTCTCGCGGCGGACAAAACTAAAATTCTACGGATCGGAACCTGTAAGGTGAATGCTACATCTAATATCGGTGGCGTGGAGCTTGAGTTAGTAAAGGAAGTGAGAGATCTTGGGTACAGAATAAACTACAAACTGAGTTTTGACAGTCATTACAAAGCGCTCTTCTCCAGTGCAATTCATAGAACTTACAATCTCTTCAAGGCACTCAGGTCTGGGAATTCCAAAACTTTACTCAAAGCATACAATACCTATGTGAGACCTATTCTAGAGTCTGGAACTACAGTTTTCTCTCCGTATAAAAAGAAGGATATAAATTATCTCGAGAGTGTGCAAAGCAACTTTACGCGGAAGCTTGCTATGCGTTGTTCTGGTCTCGGTTACCAGTTTATCCCTAATGCTGTGTAACGACGCCAGCTTTATGCTCTTCCTAGTCTAATCAGTCGGAGAAGGAAAAACGATCTTGTTATGGCTTGTAAAATTCTTAAAGATAGGGCAAGAGTCAACTCGTCTCAATTCTTTTCAACTGTCCATTCTAGAATTAGGGGTGGGAGCACAAAAATCAAGCTTCCGTTAACTAAATCTCAAATTAGGTCGCAGTTTTTTTCTATTGGAGTAGTACCTTTTTTGAATAAGGTTTTTGATCAGGATATGATGCACTTGTCTCTGACTACGTTCAGACGTCTAGCTACCCATTTACTAAAATCGGAGGTTTTTAACAAAGTCGATTGATCTTTGATTACAGCTTTCTTCATTTTTTTCACTGTTGGCTGTTCCAAATAATTGCTTGGCTGCTTGTTTATAATTAAATGATTTCTGCTATTATTTATATTTTTATCGCGTGGGTGTTAACCTGCGTCAATAAAGAAAAAGAAGAAGAATTAGAAAGGGCAAGAACTGCATTGCTGTGATTTTCACATGCCTGGTGAAGTTTGCTATGGAACCTGCCTTTTTTATATCCGAAAAGAAAAGAAAATGACCCACCTTAAATGCGCGATGTCGTACTGACTTCTCCTAATCTAAATTCTCAATGAAGTGTTGCATTTTTTTCCAAAAATACTCACCAACATAGAGGAAGTTCGTTTTTTGGTGAGTTTCACATCCATATATGGTTAGCGATAATAGTTTTTGTCGTAGACAGTCTTGGTAGGTTAGTGCCAAAACGCTCCGAAAGGAACTTAGAGGTTGAAAACATTATACGAATGTGATAAACACAAGGAAAGGTTGAAAAACCATATACTACTACTCTCGATCGCCAATCCTTTTGAACACAGGAAACATTTGAGAGCTACCGTGATCCAAAACCTCTCATATGAGGTTTTTAAAAAAAAATTATGTTCACTTGGTTGCATTTCTCATGCTAATGCCAAATCTGACGTTCATTTTTGAAATAAATAACTTTAAACCGAGTTATAGAGAAACGACGCCAAACAGCGCTCCGGCGCCCTAGCGCGCCGAATGACCAAAATATACGCGCGGTATTGTAGTCGATATATGTGCTGTACTTGTCAGAAGGAAATTCCGGTCCACAGTCGTTTTCGCAACACGAACTGCTATGAAAATCGTGCTGAGGCCACGAATTATTATCGCGCCGGAACCACGAGACTGTACAGTTCAACTGGCATTGTCGTTCAGTCCGCGAAGTGCACGCTGATTGCGAAAGCGTGCTGCGGATCGGTTGCGAGTATCCTCAGACAGAAGTGTGGGGTCACCCGAGCGGTTTCTGGCTTTGGTGCCCGGGTGATCCCACCGCCTTGGTGATCCCACTTACCTGTCTGAGGATATTCGCGATCGCGCCGCAGCACGCTTTCACAATCGGCGTGCACTTTGTGGTCTGAACGGCAATGCGGAGTTGAACTGTACTCTTGCGGCAATAGTGACTGTCTGCAAATACGGACAGGGAATCCGTTCCGATATTTATAACAGTTGTTTCAGCACTTTTAGTGAAATGTGAACCGGCATATCTACTGTTTGCATGTCGTTGAAACCTTTCTAAGGTGTTAATTCAATAAGTAGTAAAAACGGATACACCTACTTGCTGGCGCTTGTTGAGATGTTCCGGCTGAAATAAAAAAATTGGTGCAATAATTAATCACGTAGTTGTAAATGAAGGAGAGGTGCATTGTATACCCTGTTTATAACGGAGTGCACAAACCATGACCTGCAACTGGTCCTCTTCTGGCCCTGTACTACACTACTGCTTGTAGGATTTGGTCAGAAAACGAGCGAAGTCGGGTTTTCGCGTTTTTTTTACAACTTGCTTCAAACTCAACTTTGTGCGAAACTAGAAAAATACTCATGATGCAGGTGTTGAGGACTATTCAATGGTATATCCACTGCCGGGGTTTCGTTGAGAGCAATGGAAGATTCGCAATCAACCAACTCAATATACTGTAGACACAGTGAAAAGCAGGCAGAGACGCTAGCGCCCCGTCCGCCTCGCCCCTCTCCCCTCGAATTATACACAACGATAAGGCGTTCGAAACAGTCAACTCGGGGGGAGAACAAGGGAAGTTCGCTTCACGGTTGTTCCCATGGCCTCCCCCCGAACATGATGAACGCGAAAACAAAGCCGCAGTGTATACGATGATGCAGACGGGCTAGTCGCGAGTTGGTCTTTATTCGCAGGATTAGATGGTAGATCTGCCACTCAAGGACTGCGTAAGGCATCTCTGTCTGGATTTCAGAGGAGCTAATGAGCTTCTCTGTGATCAGAGGTGAATATATTTTGAAGCGATCGCAGGTTTTCAGGAACAGGAGACTGTCGAAAACAGCGAGTTCTAACAAGCTGATTTTTGATCAATCATTGAACGATGGGAAGATTTGCGGTCGGAAGGTCGCGGGAAGGCCTGCAGTCGGGAGAATAAGAGAACTCCTGCTGTGGGAACTTCCCCCATTACTCTGCTGTCGAGACGTCTTCTTCGCCTCCCCCCAATTCGGGGGAAGTTCCTCAGTTGTTTCGAGGGAAGCTCTGCTGTCGTTCTCGGGAACTTCCCCACGAATATCTGAGTAATTGGAAACCTGGCTGATTGCAAATCCTCACTAGTTTTCATTTCATTTCATTTATTCATTCCAGTCGAGAAGTTCATGCACATTTAACGAAAACCAACAGGAAACGGAACGACTGGTTATATTAAAAATATGCATAGTTTTGAGTAAAAATATTAAAAGAAGCACACAAGACGAATTATGTTGATCTGAACGGTTGTCGCGCTTTGCAATCTGCTCAGAAGCTTCAAATCTGAAGAAGATCCTCGCATTATGTAGTTATTGGGAATTAGACGCGATCTGAGGGTAGCACGGTTTCCACCGAGAAGTTAAAGGTGACATCCCAGTAAGATCAAGCTACATTGTTAGTAGAGATTTGGGTGAGAGTTAAAAAAAACTCTTCACCTTGTATGCCTTGTATTAAGTGTTCTTAAATCTTAGCGTAACGACCAGGTATGTGCGTCATTACGACTAATGGGCTTTTCGGGTGTTTTGACTAACGACTAACGACTAACGAAATTAAACATCTTTTCGCAAGCAACCCCAAAATTTTTTAGAAAGTTATTAGTCATTCAAATCGAGCTCCAACCCAAGGCTAACACCAGGATTGATACATATTGCAGTGTTGGTTGTCCTAGATGAAAGGTACAAAATAACCATAGCCTTCAGTATTTATCATTTCTACTGACACTGCTTCACAGTTCTGGAACCCCCACGTTAAAACCCCAGCCGAACGTTGCGCAAAGTTAGGCGCAGCATTTATGCGACTTCGCGTCGGTCGCGCCACTTTATGGTAGGCTCACTGAACCGGTTCCGGCACTGACCGGCACCAGCGGAGATTTTTTTTTACAGGACACTATCAGAGGTGATAATATGGAGCGGTGCCTGCAGACCAGGGGTGTGCGTTAATGAAAAGTTTTTTCGTTAACCGTTAATCGTTAATTTTTGAAAAAAAAACCGCGTTAACCCGTTAATGCGTTAACACGTTAACGTTATTAACGCACAGCCCTGCTGCAGACCCCAACTGCCCAACGACGGGAACTGTATCCGATGATTGGATTGTAAAGGGTGCCAACCTTTGATTTTCAGTCATAAATTCGAGACACGGGGTTTCTATAGTGGTGCTGGGACCTCTCGGGGGTAAAATTTCAACTTGGGTGCTAATCTGTTGAGGTCGTTTCCAATTATGGGAACAAGCTCTAAACCACGCAAGCGCTCGGCTCGCGACGCTGAGCAAAGAACAAATAGTCCGAAGTCGGTGCAATTCTCCGTGTTGTCACCACCGGGTAGATCTCAAATATAGCATCATATAACGCAGAATGGCAAATTTTGCACTGAAAAAAGCGGAGATTTCAAGATTTCCTTGGTTTCCCATACTGTTTCTTTTCTTACCGGAAAAATGACAAGAATCGATAAACACACTCTCGAGTATTAGGCTTTCGTGCATATTTTCAAGTATGCATATGTAGGTTTGCAGCTTGAACTAGGTTCTCTAACAGGGAGTGATTTGTGTCTTTAATGGCCATGAACGTTTTGGAAAACATACATCTCTTCATGCCTTCCCTTTTTCCTATTCATAAGACTTTTTTCTGTCTCAACTGTACTTGCTTTCAAAGCCTAGATTTCAACGACTAACGACTAACGAATTACAAAACTTCTATTACGCACATCCCCGCGAAGGGCTCGCCAATGGGTCACTCTCAACGCCAGGATCACGAATATCACCCTAGTTTCGCTCAGAGTTAGATTTGGGCTGGGATTCATGAAAGGCAAACCACGGTTACGGCTGGGCTAGCGGAGGAAACCGGCATCCACGAAAAATCCGGTTTGGTTACGGCTGGGCTACGATTGGGCTACGCGTAACCGCACCTCGGAGCTGCGGTTAACCGCGGTTAGCAGCGGTTTTGCGGCTTAGTCGTCGAACTGATGGTGTGCTGTATTAGTGCACAACACTGAGATTTTTCTAAGGAGTCGTTTTATTTTCCTCCTGTTGTCAGCGACAATAAGCTTGTGTGAGAATGACAAAGAGAAAAAAAAAACAAAAAAGGGATTCTTAGACAAGAAAAGAGATGGAAAAAACTCGGAACTCAAACGACAAACGGAGAACTTGAAGCCAAAAACTCATCGAGAGGATGATGATGATCCCTGCAGCAACACCTAAGCCATGTGAAACACACAAAAAAATTAGAGGGGCGTTTCGAAAAAAAAAAGAAGTTGAAAAGGCTAGTAATGCGAGAAAAAAGCTAAATTGGGGGTTAAAATTTCACCAGCAGGTTTGCGGCTCATCGTGAGAGAGCAGCATCGCTTTATGCACTTTTAAAAAACCAAAAAGGATTTTTTAGAAAAAGGAAAAAATGAAAAACTTCAAAATGGAAAAAACATCTCCAGGTTGAGGAAAATCCCTTTAAATGCCTGCGATCCATTAAAGAAGGTAAAGCACAAGGTAGACAAAAATAAGAATTCAAGAAGCAAGCAAAATTAGCAATCATGTGCAATAAAAACAGTGACTGGTTAGGGAAATTCCGACCCGAGTGCCAATATTGATTTTCTCCAATCGAGATTCTCGGCGTCAATTGAGTGGCAAGTAGGCGGCCGTGGAATGGTTAGCCACCCAACCGCGATGAGGGGGTTGTGAATGCCGGTTCGCGGTTTGGCTACCGCTGGGGTTGCTGCCCTAACCAAACCCAAACCTAGCCAGCTGCGTTCATGAATCCTAGCCTTGAAGCGAGTTATACAAAGCCGAAAAAGACGCGAGAGGTGCGAGCGGTACTGTACGGTAAGCTTTCGGCCGGCCCCGGTATGCATCAGCGATCCCGTAAGCGATCGATACGTCATTGCCGCCACTCACTCACTTCGCCGTTCAGTTGGTGAGTCTTCAGTAGCGACAGCGGCGTATCGATCGCTAATGGAGTCACCGATACACACTGAAAATGCGTGAAATGCCGTGATAGAGCGCCATTAGAGGACCAGCTGCGGACTATGACATGTGCACTTGTGTAAAAACACAGTACACATACATTTAATACATAATTACAATCGTTCTCGGAGCCAAAATCCGGTCCACAATTGCGGACCGGAATTTGCGCATTCGCATCACGCGACACAATTATAATACTGCTGAGAGAAAGGTTAATCGTGTCGAGATGAAGTGGTCTCGGAACGATTACCATTCTATTGCGTCATGCAATGGCCGTGCCGCAAATGCGGAGCGGATTTCATCTCCGAGAACGACAGTACGCTTTTTCGATAGCGGTCCGATCAGTAGAACAGGCTATCTTATCAACTGCATGTCTTTAACATGTTCTGCTTCTACCTACCCGCCATGAATTCAGTACACCGTATTTTCTCTTCTAAATCGGGATCATGCTTCTGGCGATAAGCGACACGACACAATATTTACCGCGAATATTGGCCGAAAATCGATGTGCGAGACACGCACCGTCGCGATCGCGCATCACTAGAAGTATGAATTCTGCCCGGGAAGTACATGTAGTTTAATTTTTCAGGCCTCGTTTTCAGGCGTTCTTCTATTGGAGGTGTACTTTGGTTATAGGCTGGACTTCTGTATTTTCAAGAACCTTTTCAGGAACAAGTTATATTCTTTCCTAGGGGAAGTAATACAACACTGTAATATTCTCGAAAAAATGATCACAAGAAAACCAGTTATCGCTCCAGCCGCAAAGTGGTCGGAGGGCCTTGGCTTTGCGCAGGCCTTGTAAACATTCAGAATATCGTAAAGTAGTTACTGGATCTTTTGAAGAAAGTTTTTAGATACTTCCTTCTGGAGATATGTGAGAAGAACAAGCGACACACGCTTACACTACTTGAGCCAAAGCCCTTGGTTAGAATCGTGTTGTTCGCGTGATGGGTAACTTTGGATGGTTTCGTGTTGACATATTTTTCGTTTGTTACGTGTTCTCAGTATCACTGCCGATGGTCGCAGGCAATCGGCTGGGCGGGCCTGATGTGCGTCATTACGATTAACAAATTTAACGACTAAGAGGCTTTTTGGGTGTTACGTCTAACGACTGACGACTAACGAAATAAAACATATTTTGGTAAGCGATTGCAGAACTCGGTGGGAATCAATAGCCATTTATTGTACATCGCGCTCCAACCCAAGGATTACATCACGAATGAAACAGATTTCCCTGTTGGTATGGTTGTTTGGTTGATGGTGGTGCAAAATAGTCATAGTCTTCAGAATTTGTTATTTCTGCTGACACTGGTTCGCAAATCTGGAACCCCCCCCACCCATTATGACCTCAACCGAGCGTTGCGCAAGGTTAGGCGCAGCATTTACGTGACTTCGTGCCGGTCACGCGACTTTATAGTAGGCTCACTGAACCGGTTCCGACACTAACCGACTCCAGCGGAGATTTTCACTATCAGGGGATGACAATATGGAGCTGTGCCCGCAGGCCACAACAGCGCAGAAATACGCAGTGCATTCGATTTCTATGTCATAGAGGCTTGGACGCTTTTCAGTGCTATATAGTGGCATGCGAGGGTCAGCCGACTTTCTAGTCAGATTCTTCATCTCCTTACATGAATCTAGCACCGATTCGAGAACTCTGTAGTAATGGTAGATCTAGTTGACTTTGAGTGTGAATTGAACCCTGCCGTGTTGAGAAAGCAGCGGCGCATCCTGCCACTACACCACACCAGCTCGGGTGACCACCCCACCGGGAGAAACGAGTCAATCATGAGGTACTGCAGAGAATGGGGTGACCTTTTCGAGACCGTCTACCGTTGTCGCACGTATGCGTTTACCTTCGATGAGTCCGGCCCCCTGTCTTTTGAGTAAATTTGCAACAAGTCGCGATTCACATTTTTTTCTGTTTTCTGCCCGATTTCGCCTAATATTACAGAAAACAGAAAACGCAAAAAAGGTCGAAAATGGGCAGAAAACAGAAAACAGATGATTCCGCACATATCTGTTTCCGGCCCCTCACAGCTGGAGATAAAGACCTGTATGATCAGAGATATGAAGAGCTGCAGCTTCAGATCAGGCAGCAGTTACAGGAAATAGCGCGTATTAAGCAGCAGATGTTGGAAGCGAGTGTAGCGGTGGAGATAGCAAGGAAAGCCGACGTCCCGGATGATGAGTATCTTGCTCGTATTATGGAGGAACTGGCAGCTCCTTAGGAGCCACCGAACTCGGTTTCTAACGATGCCGCAAACTTGGTTTCTGACGATGCCGAGGAAGACGAGACGAACGATCAGGAGGAGCCACTGAGGGTGGTCATTTACGAGGATATTCCGCGAGTGGTTCATGAGAATAGCGATATAGAAATGTTTGACGAGGACGAATAGGTAGAAAGGGAAGGCAGGGAAGACGAGCGCGTGGAAGATCTACCCTTTGATGACGCCGCAATCAAAGAGATGAGGCGTTATATTGACTCTCGAAGAGAGAATTGACCGAATGTCTAGAGAACTAAGGAACTTTCCATACAGGAAAAAGGAATATAGGTTTCCCGGAATGCCCCTAACAATGAAATGCGCGTTTTGTGATGCCATTGGGGATTACTACTCGGACTTATGTCCTCGAGTCACGACTGGAGACGAGAGATATGATAGCATGAATGACGACGAGCTCTGTATGCACTGTTTGAAGGCGTGTCCTTCACAAATCGAATGAGGTATCAGAGAAAGAACAAAGAACCCTATTACTGCAAGCGCGTGAGAGGAACATTTCTTGAGGATCTGCGGCCAATAGGGCACCACCAAAGGGCCTTGTGTAAAATCCCGGATAAGTTCTAGATGGCTAACCCTCGCTTGACCGACGCAAAAGAGGAGCAGCGGAGACTAATAGGAGAACTCGCTTACATGGCGCGACAAAGGAATATGGAGATTTAGTCAAAACAACGAGCTGAGAGGGCACACTTCGCGTGGGGGGAGTGTCGACAAATCGACAGTGATCTTTCTCGCGTTTTTCTTAATTTATTCCCTTTGTAGAGCTTAAATCTTCCGTCTAATTTTGTTGGATTATTCTTTGGTATGGAATGTGCCTTTCTCACCAGACTTCGACATCTGGGGCCGAATTAATGAAGGCAAGGGGTTGGGGTAGGGGTAAGGGCCTCGGCACCTTTGATGAATACCCGCGAGGGCGAACGGTCTCGCAACCGAGCAGTGTCTCATTTGCTGCAGCCTCTTAGTTGGGTTAGACGTGGGCTCGACTTGTTAGCGACCTTCCGCTCGCACAGGGTAAAAATCAAAAGTGCCGACGCCTCTACCCTTACCCCAACCTCGCGCGTTCATGAATTCGGCCCCTGGTGAGCTGTGGTGAGCGCTTTGTTGTTGTAGATAGCGAGCCCGATTGCGGGAGCAGCCGGCGCTGAGAAAGTTCGCTAGCGCAGGGCGTGTATACAATTACGCTGCTATGGTACCAGGACAAATCATCATTTTGTTTCACTCCTCTTAGCTCGTATCCTGCGAGTAGTTGTTTAAAGCTCATATACTTCCTGTCTGTTTAACGCATGTCAGTTATCATGCGAGTAAGACTTAAAAGCCCATATACTCCTTGTTTAACGCGTGTCAGTTAACATACGAGTAAGACTTTAAGGCTCATATACTTCTTGCTTGACGCGTGTCAGTCATCGTGCGAGTAGGTCTTTAGGGCTTATGTACTCTCTTAGCGCGTTTCCTGCGAGGTCTTTGAGGCTCATATACTCCTTGTTTAACGCGTGTCAGTTAACATGCGATTAAGATTTTAAGGCTCATATACTTCTTGCTTGACGCGTGTCAGTCATCGTGCGAGTAGGTCTTTAGGGCTTATGTACTCTCTTAGCGCGTTTCCTGCGAGGTCTTTGAGGCTCATATACTCCTTGTTTAACGCGTGTCAGTTAACATGCGATTAAGATTTTAAGGCTCATATACTTCTTGCTTGACGCGTGTCAGTCATCGTGCGAGTAGGTCTTTAGGGCTTATGTACTCTCTTAGCGCGTTTCCTGCGAGGTCTTTGAGGCTCATATACTCCTTGTTTAACGCGTGTCAGTTAACATGCGAGTAAGACTTTAAGGCTCATATACTTCTTGCTTGACGCGTGTCAGTCATCGTGCGAGTAGGTCTTTAGGGCTTATGTACTCTCTTAGCGCGTTTCCTGCGAGGTCTTTGAGGCTCATATACTCCTTGTTTAACGCGTGTCAGTTAACATACGAGTAGGTCTTCAAGACTCATTTACTCCTCTTAACGCGTAATAGTGATTCTGAATGTTAGCCCAAAAAAGCTCAGTGACTCCCTTACTACGCTTACGTATTATATGGAATGTGTATAGATTATATTGTATTCGTGTTAATTCGGTTTTTTGTGCATTATTAGAGGTTTAATTACCCAAGTTTCAAAAATTTGTGTTGCACGTGCGATTGCAATGGCCATATTGTACCTGGGCCCAAATTTGTTCAGGAAATGCGAACTACCAACTTTGCGCGTAACCCAAGTTACTTCATAGGCAGATTGGTGGCAATTCGAAGGCAATTCGTACGTGGGTGGCGCTTCAGAAGACGTCGGAGCAAGTAGGTAGGGCTCCAGATGACATCATCAGGACGCCGTTGGAAGCGCAAAGTATGCGTGGAAAATGGATATAATAACTCACGACCGGAGTGCCCTGGCCCATGGGCTTGTCCGTGTCCGTGTCCTTGCCCTTGCATGTGCCCAGGTCCTTTGCTTGCAACCGGACCTGAAATTCAATTTACGAGCTTCTCCCACAGTGCTTTTCAAAAAAAAAAATTTTTCGAAACATTCGCGAGTGGATCTAGGAAAAGAACCGAAACTTCAAACGAGTTCGAAAAAGTTCAAAATTTCGAACGAATTTCGAAAAAAAAATCGGAATTCCGAAAAAAAAAATTTCGGAATTTCGAAAGATTTTTGAGAAAAGATTGAAATCTTGCACGAATTTAGAACAAAAAAAAAATCGAAATTTCGAATGGTTTCGAGAACGATTTTCTAAAGTTTTCGTTCGTTCGACATTTTTTCGAAATTGTACAACTACAGTGCAGCGACTGCGAATGAATAGAAGGCCTAAGACAACTCGTCCACTAAATTTTCGGTGTATAAATATAGTCATTCTTGAGGAGCAATAATTCCATTTGTAGGGGGCCATGAACGATATCTAAGATATTTTTATGATCAGCGTTTGGTTTTCTCCAAGGTGAGCATGAAAGCAGAAAAATAATTTTTGGATGTTCTGTGCCTTTGAATATCTTTAGCACCATTCGAGTCGGTGGACAGGTGAAAACGTGCACAAGAGCTGAGTCGCTTGTATGATAGTTACTAGTCTAGTGATATCTGCTAACAAGGTGCACACCCACGCCGCCTCGCGGCGTACTTGTAGGCGTACATTGTGACGCATAGAATAATCCAATCATTGCGAAAAGTGATGTTAATTATTATCGCTCCTGTAAACCCAGTTAGGCCCATACACTTTACCTGGCCCGTGGCGCACTCCCACTTGAGTCCCGCACACTTTTCTCGCCGCTTAGCTTACACTCAGATGAGTTCCACACATTTTGCCCGGCGCTGGACGCAATCTCAGTTGTGTCCCACACCTTTTCCACAGCGCGTGGCGCACTTCCAGTCGGGTCCCGCACACTTTTCACGGCGCGTGGCGCACTTCCAGCCGGGTTTCGCACACTTTACACGACGCGTGGCGTGCTTACAGTCGGGTTTCGCACACTTTCCCCGGCGCGTGGCGCACTTCCAGCCGGGTTCCGCAAACTTTCCGCGGCGCGTGGCTCACTTCCAGTCGGGTCCCGCACACTTTTCACGGCGCGTGGCGCACTTCCAGCCGGGTTCCGCACACTTTACACGACGCGTGGCGTGCTTACAGTTGGGTTTCGCACACTTTCCCCGGCGCGTGGCGCACTTCCAGCCGGGTTCCGCAAACTTTCCGCGGCGCGTGGCTCACTTCCAGGCGGGTCCCGCACACCTTCCACGGCGCGTGGCACACTTCCTGTCGGGCCCCGCACTCTTTCCAGGGCGCGTGGGGCAGTTCCAGTTACGTCCCGCACTCTTTCCATATCGCGTGGCTCACTTCCAGCCGGGTCCCGCACACTTTCCACGGCGCGTGGCGCACTTCCTCTCGGGTCCCGCACACTTTCCACGGCGCGTGACGCACTTCCAGTCAGGTCCCGCACACTTTACACGGCGCGTGGCGCACTTCCAGTCGGTGCCCGCTTACTTTCCACGGCGCGTCGCACACTTCCAGTCGACTATCGCACCCTTTCCACAGCGCGTGGCGCACTTCCAGTTGGGTCCCACACACTTCCAACGACGCTTGGCGCCCTCCCAGTGGGGTCCGACACATTTCACTAGGCGCTCAGCGCACTCCTAACTGGATCCCGCTCATTCTCTGATCAACGGTCGACGGTCAACTCTTAGCCGTTTATTATTATGTATGGTCATGGTTATATTGAGACACGCTTGTCTCCGAGATGTGAAATGAAATTATGGGTAGTGGAATAGCGACTAGCCGAACAGAAACCGAACGTCTGTTGCTACGGACCCAACAGCTGTGATTAGACTCCATCAGGATGTTGTTATTATTCTACATTCAGCGATAATAGTAGCAACAGGCGCCGTACAAATAATGCCCTATGAAGATGTTGAAAACTCAAAACAAGTTTCAGCCCTTACCTGTGGATTTCTTTATGGCTTCCATGTTCCTGGAGCTGTAACAGCCTTTGACGTGAACAGAATTTAGCGAAATCGCGGTGACGAATATCAGACAGTCAAGTAGTAGCATCTGAAATGATCCTGAAAGTTACACAAATGAGCATCGAGAGTGTAGAAACGGTAAAATTCCCCCCCCCCCCCAAACACACTGAAGAAATACTTATAAACTCTTCACTATATACACACACACACACACACACACACACACACACACACACACACACACACACACACACACACACACACACACACACACACACACACACACACACACACACACACACACACACACACACACACACACACACACACACACACACACACACACACACACACACACAAGAACAACACGAAAAAATGAAAGAAACCTGGAAAACCACAACCCAGAGAATTTTTTTTGATTTTTGAAGTTGAAAATAATTAAAAGGGTGGAGAAAAACGCGAAGAACGGCTAGTTACGGGTGTCCGCTCGCCCTCATTCAATGGAATTTTATTAATGCTTGTTTCGCCGTGTTTTGATATGGTGCTAAGGTGGTTGCTATCCAATTTAGAAGACTGCCAACTTTTTTGACGCGAAAATTTTTGACTCGTAAAAATTTGTCTATTGGGGACGGGCTGATCATCGTATTGGCCGTCCTCAATTGCTAATGCGCGTCGTTTCTTACAATCAGAGTTACCATTATACCAACGAACCCCGCCGTGGGAAGCTCAGCTAGTTGGCAACTATATCATGTAATGGTAACACTCCCCCAGAAACAATGCTATTCAAGTTTGAGACATTCCCCACCACTGAATTTCGCCCTCAACTCTTGTGATCCCTTGTGATCATTTCCTTGCAATGAAAAGGCATAGAATTCATTATCTCAAAAGTATTTTCAGGATACTCCACTCGGAAATTCAAACACTCAGAAAACCGCCGCATTCAATGCGTGTCGGATATGCATTCAACTCGAGTGACCACACCCATTGAAAGGCTCTATCACAGGGGCAGTGCTCCAAACAGCAGCAGGTGCTGCAAAATTTTATAGCAGGAGCATGTGCCATGAAATTCAGTCGCAGGAGTACGTGCTGCAAGGTAGTCCAGCGTTATCTTAGTAGCACACACCAACGTGCGACGCGGCCAGATCGCCGAGACCATCTGGTGCCGTCAGCGGTTGGACGAGGCCTCCAGCGGTCGGGCGGGTAAAGTACCGCAAACTTGGGTAATTAAACCGGCAAAGCTGCCGACCTCTTAGCTCCTTCTCAGGAGTGCATCGTATAGTTTCCTTTTTTGGATAATCGTTTTGTCATCGAGTTGAATGTGTATCGTGCGCGCATTACCTCAATTCCAAGGAAGAGTGGACACCAGCTAGTTTGGAAGGCATCCCGTTTTGGCCTAAGACACACGTACATTCATAAAAGCTGTTTTCTATTAAATAGGTTGGTGTTTTGACATTCCTAGTTTTACAGCACAGTTTCATATCGAAGTTCAACTCCAAGTTCATAAGAAATGTCAGAAGCGAAAACTGATTTACCCTTCATTCCATAAATCACTCACGAAGTACTCAAGGAACTCTCAAATTAGTTGTTCCATCTTTTTTCAACGAGAAAAGGTTGCTCAATTGGCGTATCAATAAAGTTGAGGGTTTACCAGTTACAAATTCAATTCATAGTTGAATGATTCACTTATATGTGCACAAGGATAATAAAGTTTTATATGAC